>OU342735.1:103684850-104284850 GCA_910589765.1 Avena atlantica
CCCAAAATTTAATATAATGGCGAGGGAGAGAATATAACCAGTCTAGAGATTTACCTTTGAGAGACCAACGAAATAGTTTTAGACGAGAGAATTCTCTAGGCAAACCTTTTGGTCCAAGTGATGTTATCGCATCGTCGAACTCTCTAAGATGTCTTCCTGGGTATTCATCTCCCCTTCCGCTGAAAGCTTTTTCCTGCAAAATTTTAATAATCTCACCATCAAATCGATATTCCATAACTCCAGGATTAGGAAATTCTACTAGTTGTTTAAGAAAAGCGGAATTTGGAGCACTGTATTCTCTGAGAGTCTTCTCAGGTTTCTTGGGAGTTGTCCTATGAATGGACATAATTTCCATGAAGTTACCTAGGTTGATTAACTTTATTCAACCTCAAAAGTTTTTCAATAATTTCCTCGCACTTTGAGTAGGTACGCAATCAAGATAATCTGGTAGATAATCCCTACCAGAGTGTGTAGACCCTTTGTATCCTAAGGAGACCATCTTGTAATAGGAACACCTGAAATGTCCAGAGACAAAACACTTAGCGCTTAGCTCCCCGGCAACGGCGCCAGAAAATAGCTTGATGGATGCAAGTGCACAGATCGTTTGTAGCTAGTTTCGAAGTTAAGATGTCGATCCCACGGGGAGCCCAAAGGTAAGTGTTTATTGGTGAAGTATCTGTCGCACCCAAAGTTGTCACAGGTCTTCGAGTGAATTGACTGCAAGTGTTGAAATAAGAATAGATTTTGGATTAAACGAAAGTATTTAAATAAAACTAAAAAGTAAATTTCAGAAATAAAAGCATAAAATTAAGAACGATTTGTTTGTTGTTTTATGCAGATGACAAAGTAGGCGCGGGGAAATTCAGTTCATGGTGATAGTGAATGTGCCAGGTGGATGAGTGATAAGTGTAACAATTATAATCTTATAAGTATGTGTGTAGGCGAGCAACCCATAATTACCCGAAAATCCTCTTGGTAGATTTTATTCCAACTTAAATAATCCTACTAGCCTGTTTACCACAACCATGGTCAGTCACTAGACGATTAAGATCCTTCAGGTTGCTTAGCAATTAAGCTCCTTGGATCAGGCTAATGCAATAAGCTTGGTGTCTCATCGTTATCCTCGAGTCAAAGTAGTTTCCCATCGATATCCCCGTGTCACTCGAGGGTCGCCGGTCTTCTACCAAACAAGATTCTATCTATGTAGAACAAAGCATCATGTTGTCTGGGCCCTTAATTGGACAACATGCATTAAGCATCCCACAAATAGTCAAGCACACATAATCTCTACTATCTAAAAAGAAGAAGCGGTTCCGTTTTCTGCCAGGTACCACTATGTCGCATCCTTCGTCAATCGTCCCGCCTCGGTCGTCGCGCTTCAGGAAACACCGCGTCCCTCTAATAATAAGTGCACCGACGTGACCGCCAGGAATTACTCCCTCTCTCCTGTATATCTCGCGCGTCGTTCCAATGTTCCCCATCCATGCCATCCACACCACGAGGATGCCCTACCTCCACGCCTCCACACTGCCGCCGCCGCGTCCGCTCTTCGCCTCACACCTTAGCACTAGGACTCCATCCTCCATCTGTCCATACGACCGGACATGGTTCAGGTAGGAGAGCACAATCCGATGCCGCTCACTCGCCAAGCTTGTTGTCGAGTCCATTATGGGAGAAGGGGTCATCGAGAGGGTCTACTGGTAGAGGATCGATTGATCTGAGCGCCATCCCTTGCCGTTCATATCCTTCGTGAGGTTGGACCCCCTGAGCGACAACCTTGGTGCTCGGTTTCATCGGTATCTTGCATCCATTGATGAAGGTCTGGATTAACTAGGGCTTAGAAGGCAGAGGCGTTGTCTTGTCTCTTGATTAATAGAGGGGGATGGTGAATTTGATCTGATCCTGTTGGAGTCTGATTGGATTCATCATGTAATATAGGAACTTCATATTGTGGCGTTGTCTCCCGTCCAGATCGCTGCTACCATATCCCCCTTCCAGGACTGCGCTGCTAGACCCAAGACAACACAACAGCGTCCTCTGACAATGTAGGCGATCTTCCTCCTTTATGTTATTTTGCACGGTTCAGGTTCTTATGGAAAGTCCAATCTCAAGCTTGGTGAGAAAAGCATGGTCTGAATCTCCAGTCTTTCCCCATTTTCCTGTTCTATAAATCTCCCCCTCAACATTGCAAAGCACCCAGTTCCACGTGTTTTGTTTATTATATGCACACTTCAAGGGGTGGTTCTTACAAAAAAAATTAGGTCTCATAATTTCATTGGCATCTTAGATCAAAAAAAGCTTCTCAATGTCCTGATGTTAGAAGTGTTTTGTACTACCATAAGCTTCGCAATGTCCTGATGTTAGAAGTGTTCTGTACTACCATATATCATTTGATTTGGATTATTGATCTGCTAGCTGCGCTTTATGCAAGTCTTGATGCTAATAAGTGAATTATTGCATTTGTTTAGTATTTATTTTTTTAACATATGTGTTTCCAATATAAACTGGGTTACTCTCTTCTATCTAATCGGATGGCGGATACGACCGCTTTGTCCTCAAGAAAAAAATAGTCATTTGGTTCTTTGCACTACATGGATTAATTAAATATTTTTGAATCTCCCAACCTATCATAGGCAACATGGCGCTCTTTAAATAACTCAGATTTATATGCTTGCAGGTCTGCTCGCTGCTCATTGCTCGTTGCTTGCTAATCTGTATATCTTTGTTTTGCTCACAGGTGTGCTTCCTTCAACTTTTCCCCCTTCTATAAGTTGTCCTCATTTTATTTCCGTGCTTATAGTTTAGTTGACAGTTTACTAGCACCCACGTGCATAGTAGGAAAGAACCAGGGATACGGTTGACACAGTTTTTTTTTTCAATTTTCCTATATATTTTCAGGTTTATGTGTAGATCTGTAATGAAAAGGATATTATGAAAGAGTATGATTGACCTTAGTGCAGTTTTACATACATCTGCTCATTAGATGGCTCTTCACAATCATATCCTGCTAGACAAGGTCACTCTTTCTCTTACGTAACTGCTATTTACCATAATAGTTTTGATTAGTTCTACCATAGTGCAATCACATGTACGTGAGGTAGCTGAGAAACTAGGTTGATGCTTTATAAATATGGTAGAAGTCTATTTGATGCTTCGGTTTGTAAAGGTTCATAAATATTTGTTATGATGCATGCTGGTGTTCGAGGGTCCCTAACTTTAACCATAATAGATGAATGAACATTTATTTCTATTATCTGAATGGGTAATATGTTCAGCTAATTTGTTATTTCTGTACAGGGAGGTGATTGATTCTATCATCATGGATAAGATGGTGTTTACTATTGCCGCACATAAGTACTAGATCCAGGTAGGCGATCACTGCTTCAAAATGACCAAATTAAATTGTGTAACAACTCTTTGTTTGTAGACCTTTTCATGACCTTTTTTAGTTTGTTGAATTTTTCAAGTTTGGTTGATTCCGTTGTATGTTGAAGTTGGGAACCCGTTTGATTGAGTCATTGGTATAAATTAGAAGCTTGAAATTATTCATTTCTTAGTTAGGTATTCAGACAGTATAAGTAGTATAAATAGTATGGATTCTGGGTCAAACTCAATGCAAGTTTTTCTCTGCCCCAATTTTATTGATTCAACCTTAGCTACAAATTTTCGTTATAAAGAAATGAATACATTGTTGGAATTATGCCCTAGAGGCAATAATAAAGATGTTATTATTATAATTCATGTTCATGATAAAGTTTATATTCCATGCTAGAATTGTATTAAGCGGAAACATTAATACTTGTGTGGTTTGTGAACAACACCGTGTCCCTGGTACGCCTCTAAGGACTAGCTCATTGATCAATGATGGTTAAGGTTTCCTAACCATAGACATGAGTTGTCAATTGATAATGAGATCATTTCATTGGAGAATGATATGATGGACAGACCCAAACTAAGCAAAGCAATTAGATCGTGTCATCGTGTTCGTCTTTGCGAAGCTTTTCTTATGTCAAATATTGTATTCCTTAGACCATGAGATAATACAACTCCCTGGTATCAGAAGAAAGCTTTGAGGTCATCAAACGTCATCCTATGAGAGGGTGATCATAAAGGTGTCTCTCAGGTGATCGGAAAGTATCTGTTGGGTTGTATGTATCGAGATGGAATTTGTCCCTCCCAAGTCGGAGAGATATACTTCGGGCCCACTCGGTAATCGATATCAACACCGCTTGCAAGCATGTGGTTAAGGAGTTAATCACAAAGTGATATCGGATTATGGAACGAGTAAAGTACTTGCTGTGAACGAGATTGAACTAGGTGTGACGGTACCGACGATCGAATCTCGGGCAAGTAAAATATCGCGAGACGAAGGGAATATATATATGGGATTGATTGAATCCTGGCATCGTGGTTCATCCGATATGATCATCGATGAATGTGTGGGAGTCAATATGGGTGCCCAGACCCCGCTGTTGATTATTGATAGAAGATCATGTTTGCATATTCTCGAACCCGCAGGGTCACACACTTAACGTGTCTTGACGCTAGGATAGATTGGATAATTGGTTTATGAATTTTTGTTTGGAGTCTCGGATGGGATCCGGGACATCACGAGAGGTTCCGGAATGGTCCGGAGAATAAGATTCATATAAGGCAGTGCAGTTTTTGGAGTTCGGAATTGTTCCGGGTTAATCGGTATTGTACCGGAAGCTTCTAGAACCTTCCGGAAGGGGACCAACGTGGCCCCACCTTCCGGGAGGGGGCATGGGCCTATGAGGGAGTGTCCTGGCCGCTTTGGGCCAGGGGCACAAGGCCCCATAGGGCCCAGCCGATCCTAGAGAGTTTAAATCGTTTAAACTAGAGATAGGGTTTCTAGAAGAGGGGAGAGTCCATGCCCCCCACTCCTTATCCTTTGGGCTTGGGGGAGGGGCTAGGGCTGCGCCCCCCTCTATATAAAGAGGGGTGGGGGCGCACCAAACCCCTACACCTCTCCTCCAAACCCTAGCCGCCTTGCTAGCTTTCCTCTCTCCCTCCCGACTGTTTGTAGGCGAAGCCCTGCTGCAGAAATTCTCCACCATATACACCACGCCGTCGTGTTGTAGATCCAATCTATCTCTCCACCATACTTGCTGGTCCGAGGAAGGAGGAGACGTCGAGGTGCTGCACGTGTGCATCTCACGGAGGCACCGCCACTTGTGGTGCTAGATCGGATCGGATCGCGAGGAGGAGAAGCGAGTACGACTACATCACCCACGTTCCGACGAACGTTCCGCTGTGCGAATCTTCAAGGGTATGAAGATCTAATCCAATCTCTCTCGTTGTTTGCATCTCCTAGATTAGATCTTGGCTTTCCCTCTGTTCGCTCCGTAGAAAATTTTGATTTACTATGCCACGAAACCCATCAGTGGTATCAGAGCTAGATCTATGCGTAGATGTGTTGCACGAGTAGAACTCAACATGGTTGTTGCGGGCGTTGATGTTTTCTGTTGCAAGCCTCTTGTTTGTGTTCTTCTTATGACGCGGGATAGTGAGATTGAAGCGGTCCAGGCCAACCTTACGTGACATCGTTCGCGAGACCGGCTCCGCACTTGACGTGTGGCTTGTTCCACACATGCGGCTGGTGGATGTCAGTTTCTCTCACTATAGTTGTCATGGGATTAACACCGGAGTTTGGCAACCATAATATCACCGTTGTGGCTTTCCGTAGGTAAGAATCGTTCTTAGCATCTACTCCCATAAGCCACGTAAAACATGCAACAACAAAGTAGAGGCGTCTAACTTGTTTTTGCAGGGAGTGTTTTCTGTGATATGGTATGGCCCAAGATGTGATGTGTATATTGTATGCGATGATCATGTTTTGTAATGTTTCACGACTTGCATGTCGATGAGTACACAACCGGCAGGAGCCATATGGTTGTCTTTATAATTGTGTATGACCTGTGTGTCAACTTCTTATACGCCATGTAATAGTTTCACTTTATCGCTAAGTAGTTAGCAATAGTTGTAGTTGCTATTCGTGGTGGAGGCAATCATGGTGGAGTGATGGAGATCATGCCGGAACGCACAAGATGGAGATCATTGCGCGAAGATTGGCTATACCATGTCATATAAAGTTATATGCATGTGATGTTTATACTTTATGTATCTTATTATGCTTAGATCGCGGCGGTAGCATTATAAGATGATTCCTCACTTAAAGATCAAGATAAAAACTGTGTTCTCCCCAAGTATGCACCGTTGCGAAAGTTCGTCGTGTCCAAGCATCACGTGATGATCGGGTGCTATAGACTCTACGCTCACATACAACGGGTGCAAGCCAGTTTTGCACACGCGGAAATACTTGGGTCTAGCTTAACGAGCCTAGCATGTACAGACATGGCCTCGGAACACAAGAACCGAAAGGTTAAGCATGAGTCATATGAATGATATGATTGACATTTGTTGTCCACCATTGAAACCACATCTCTTCTCGTGATGATCGGATTAGGTGTGGTGAATTTGGATCGTGTTCACTAAACAACTTGAGGGTTGTTGAATTTAGTGGGAGTTCATCTAGTAATTTGATTAAGTTGAACTACTTATCATGAACATAGTCTAAATTGTACTTGCAAATACTGTAGATCCCATGGCCAAGTCCAACTTCAACTTCAACGTTTTTGATGAGATAGAAAAGCTTAGAAACAATGGGTCTAACTTCACCAATTGGTTCCGCAATCTAAGAATCATTCTGTCTGGCGGACAAAAGGACTATGTCCTTGGGAAAGCGTTAGGTGACCCCCCTGCTGCAACTGCGCCGGCTGATGAGAAAGCTGTCTATCAGTCGCGCAAAGATGATTATGGTGTGATTAAGAGCACCATGTTGTTTGCTATGGAACCGGAACTTCAAAATTGTTTTGAAACCTATCCCGGGCCCTTTGAGATTCTCGAGGAGCTGAAAACCATGTTTCAGACTCAAGCCCGTTCTGAGAGATATGAGATCTCTGAGAAGTTCTTTAACTGCAAGATGGAGGAAGGGAGTTCCGTTAGTGAGCACGCCATAAAAATGTCGGGCTACACTCAACGCCTTGAGAAACTGGAATGCACGATTCCAGAGGAGCTCAAGATTGACAGGGTTCTGCAATCACTCCCTCCCAGCTACAAAAGTTTTGTAGTGACTCATAATCAGATTGGCTCCACTGATACGATCACCGAGCTCTTCACAAAGCTGAAGGCTGCGGAGGTGGACATCAAGAAGGATAATCATGTGTTGATGGTCAACAAGCCCTCCTTTAAGAAAGGTAAGGGAGAAAAGAAGCTCTTCAAGAAGGGCGACGGCAAGAGCAATGCTCCTGCTGAGAAGAAGCTCAAGTCTGGCCCTAATCCGGACACTGAGTGCTTCTATTGCAAGGACAAGGGTCACTGGAAGCGCAACTGTCCGAAGTACTTAGCGGACAAGAAGGCTGGAACCATCAAAGGTATATTTGATATACATGTTATTGATGTTTTCCTTACTAGACCTCGTTGTAGTGCCTGGGTATTTGATACCGGTTCAGTTGCTAATATTTGTAACTCGAAACAGGAGCTACGGAATAGACGACGGCTTGCGAGGGATGAGGTGACGATGCGCGTTGGCAACGGATCAAGAGTTGATGTGATGGCCGTCGGCACGCTCTCCTTAGTTTTACCTTCGGGATTAGTTTTAAACCTTAATAAGTGTTATTATGTGCCTGCGTTGAGCATGAACATTATTTCTGGATCGTGTTTATTGCAAGACAGTTATTCATTTAAATCGGAGAATAATGGTTGTTCTATTTATATGAGTAACATCTTTTATGGTCATGCACCTCTTGTAAATGGTTTATTTCTTCTAAATCTCGAAAGGGATGAAACACACATCCATAACATTGAGGCTAAGAGATGCAAAGTAGATAGTGATAACACTACTTATTTATGGCACTGTCGTCTAGGTCATATTGGTGTAAAGCGCATGAAGAAACTCCATTCTGATGGACTTTTGGAGTCTCTTGATTTTGAATCATTTGACACATGCGAACCATGCCTCATGGGCAAGATGATCAAAACCCCGTTCTCCGGTATGATGGAGCGAGCAACGGACTTGTTGGAAATCATACATACCGATGTATGCGGACCGGTGAGTGTTTCGACGCGCGGTGGATATCGCTATTTCCTCACTTTTACCGATGACTTAAGTAGATATGGGTATATCTATTTAATGAAACATAAATCTGAAACATTTGAAAAGTTCAAGGAATTTCAGAATGAAGTGGAGAACCATCGTAACAGAAAGATTAAGTTTCTATGATCCGATCGTGGAGGTGAATATTTGAGTTATGATTTTCTCACGCATCTTAAAGCAAGTGGAATCGTTTCACAACTCACGCCACCCGGAACACCACAGCGCAATGGTGTGTCTGAACGCCGGAATCGAACCCTATTAGATATGGTCTGATCAATGATGTCTCTTACTGATTTGCCGTTATCATTTTGGGGTTATGCATTAGAAACCGCTGCATTCACTTTAAATAGGGCTCCATCTAAATCCGTTGAGACGACACCGTATGAACTGTGGTTTGGTGCTAAACCTAAGTTGTCATTTCTTAAAGTTTGGGGATGCGAAGCTTACGTCAAGAAGTTGATGCTGGACAAGCTCGAACCCAAAGCGGAGAAATGCGTCTTCATAGGATACCCTAAGGAAACTATTGGGTATACCTTCTATCACAGAACCGAAGGCAAAGTGTTTGTTGCAAAGAACGGTTCCTTTATTGAGAAGGAGTTTCTCTCGAAAGAAGTGAGTGGGAGGAAAGTAGAGCTTGACGAGGTTATTGAACCTTCTCTTGAATTGGAGAGTAGTGCAGCACCTGAAATTGTTCCAGTGCCGCCTGCACCAACAATAGAGGAAGCTAATGACAAGGATCATGAAGCTTCGGATGATGCTGCTACTGAACGTCGCAGGTCGAAAAGGTCGCGTGCCCCTCCTGAGTGGTACGGCAACCCTGTCTTGACTGTCTTTTTAGTAGAAGACAGTGACCCAACGAACTATGAGGAAGCGATGATGAGCCCAGACTCTGAGAAATGGCTAGAAGCCATGAAATCCGAATTGGGATCCATGAGCGAAAACCAAGTATGGACTTTGGTGGACCCTCCTAGCGAACGAAAGGCCGTTGAGTGCAAATGGATATTCAAGAAGAAAACGGACGCGGATGGTAATGTTACCGTCTATAAAGCACGGCTTGTCGCGAAAGGTTTTCGACAAGTTCAAGGTGTTGACTACGATGAGACTTTCTCTCCCGTAGCGATGTTTAAGTCCATTCGGATTTTATTAGCAATTGCTGCGTTTCATGATTATGAAATATGGCAGATGGATGTCAAGACTGCTTTCCTCAATGGCAACATTGATGAAGAGTTGTATATGATGCAACCCGAAGGTTTTGTCGATCCTAAGGATGCTAGTAAAGTATGCAAACTTCAGCGTTCCATTTATGGACTGAAGCAAGCATCTCGGAGTTGGAACCTTCGTTTTGATCAAGTGATCAAGAGCTTTGGATTTGTTCCAAATTGCTACGAAGCTTGTATCTACAAGAAAGTGAGTGGGAGCTCGGTGACGTTTCTGGTACTATATGTGGATGACATATTGATTATCGGAAATGACATCAACATGCTTAACGATGTGAAGAGTTATTTGAACAAGTGTTTTTCAATGAAAGACCTAGGTGAAGCTGCTTATATATTGGGCATCAAGATCTATAGAGATAGACAAAGACGCCTGATAGCTTTAAGCCAGAGTACATACCTAGACAAAGTTCTGAAAAGGTTCAGAATGGATAAGGCAAAGAAAGGTTCAGTGCCTATGTTGTCAGGTAAGATATTGAGCAAGGCTCAGTGTCCAGCTACGGTAAATGATAGGGAAGCTATAAGCAAAGTGCCTTATGCCTCGGCCATAGGTTCTATCATGTATGCCATGCTGTGTACTAGACCGGATGTGTCCAATGCTCTTAGTTTGACGAGCAGATATCAAAGTGATCTAGGAGTGGAACACTGGACAGCCGTGAAGAACATCCTAAAGTACCTAAATAGGACTAAAGAAATGTTCTTAGTCTATGGGGGTGATGAATAGCTTGTCGTAAAAGGTTACATCGACGCTATTTTTGACACCGACAAGGATGATTCCAAATCTCAGACAGGATACGTTTATATTTTGAATGGAGGAGATGTGAGCTGGAGAAGCTGCAAGCAAAGCGTGATCGCGGGATCTACAGTAGAAGCGGAATACATGGCTGCTGCAGAAGCGTCAAGTGAAGGAGTTTGGATCAGAAACTTCATCACTGAGCTTGGTGTGGTTCCAAGTGCATTGGACCCACTGGAGATATTGTGTGACAACACTGGCGCCATAGCACTCGCTAAGGAACCAAGATATCATCCAAAGACCAAGCATATCAACCGCAAGTTTCATATAATCCGAGATTATATTGCAGATGGAGATCTGAAGATTAGCAAAGTACATACAGATCTGAATGTCGCAGATCCATTGACTAAACCTCTTCCACGTGTAAAACATGATCAACACCTCAGTGCCATGGGTGTGAGATTGTTACCAGATGTAAACTAGATTATTGACTCTAGTGCAAGTGGGAGACTGTTGGAATTATGCCCTAGAGGCAATAATAAAGATGTTATTATTATAATTCATGTTCATGATAAAGTTTATATTCCATGCTAGAATTGTATTAAGCGGAAACATTAATACTTGTGTGGTTTGTGAACAACACCGTGTCCCTGGTACGCCTCTAAGGACTAGCTCATTGATCAATGATGGTTAAGGTTTCCTAACCATAGACATGAGTTGTCAATTGATAATGAGATCATTTCATTGGAGAATGATATGATGGACAGACCCAAACTAAGCAAAGCAATTAGATCGTGTCATCGTGTTCGTCTTTGCGAAGCTTTTCTTATGTCAAATATTGTATTCCTTAGACCATGAGATAATACAACTCCCTGGTATCAGAACAAAGCTTTGAGGTCATCAAACGTCATCCTATGAGAGGGTGATCATAAAGGTGTCTCTCAGGTGATCGGAAAGTATCTGTTGGGTTGTATGTATCGAGATGGAATTTGTCCCTCCTAAGTCGGAGAGATATACTTCGGGCCCACTCGGTAATCGATATCAACACCAATTGCAAGCATGTGGTTAAGGAGTTAATCACAAAGTGATATCGGATTACGGAACGAGTAAAGTACTTGCTGTGAACGAGATTGAACTAGGTATGACGGTACCGACGATCGAATCTCGGGCAAGTAAAATATCGCGAGACGAAGGGAATATATATGGGATTGATTGAATCCTGGCATCGTGGTTCATCCGATATGATCATCGATGAATGTGTGGGAGTCAATATGGGTGCCCAAACCCCGCTGTTGATTATTGATAGAAGATCATGTCTGCATATTCTCGAACCCGCAGGGTCACACACTTAACGTGTCTTGACGCTAGGATAGATTGGATAACTGGTTTATGAATTTTTGTTTGGAGTCTCGTATGGGATCCGGGACATCACGAGAGGTTCCGGAATGGTCCGGAGAATAATATTCATATAAGGCAGTGCAGTTTTTGGAGTTCGGAATTGTTCCGGGTTAATCGGTATTGTACCGGAAGCTTCTAGAACCTTCTGGAAGGGGACCAACGTGGCCCCACCTTCCGGGAGGGGGCATGGGCCTATGAGGGAGTGTCCTGGCCGCTTTGTTCCAGGGGCACAAGGCCCCATAGGGCCCAGCCGATCCTAGAGAGTTTAAATCGTTTAAACTAGAGATAGGTTTTCTAGAAGAGGGGAGAGTCCATGCCCCCCACTCCTTATCCTTTGGGCTTGGGGGAGGGGCTAGGGCTGCTCCCCCCCTCTATATAAAGAGGGGTGGGGGCGCACCAAACCCCTACACCTATCCTCCAAACCCTAGCCGCCTTGCTAGCTTTCCTCTCTCCCTCCCGACTGTTTGTAGGCGAAGCCCTGCTGCAGAAATTCTCCACCATATACACCACGCCGTCGTGTTGTAGATCCAATCTATCTCTCCACCATACTTGCTGGTCCGAGGAAGGAGGAGACGTCGAGGTGCTGCACGTGTGCATCTCACGGAGGCACCGCCACTTGTGGTGCTAGATCGGATCGGATCGCGAGGAGGAGAAGCGAGTACGACTACATCACCCACGTTCCGACGAACGTTCCGCTGTGCGAATCTTCAAGGGTATGAAGATCTAATCCAATCTCTCTCGTTGTTTGCATCTCCTAGATTAGATCTTGGCTTTCCCTCTGTTCGCTCCGTAGAAAATTTTGATTTACTATGCCGCGAAACCCATCATACATGTTTCATAATATAGTAGTCTTAATGTTGGAATGTCAACAAAGTATTGGTTTGAGTAGTGTAGTCTCCACACAGCGCTTATATGGAACATACATGTTCAACTCCGTTGAAATAACACATAACTTTGTTTTTTACTACTTCAGAGTAACCAAAAATGGACATGGGGGAGCGGACCAGGGCGACAAGTCGATCGCTCGCCGGGATCTCGCCTTGCCATCCGTCGCGTGCACTGCGTGGCTGCTACGATCCTGTCCATGAAAGATCTGGCACCCGCCGACCAGCTCTGATCAAATCAGCACTCACACGCGTGTTGACAGAATCCGCCGCCCCCCTGCAATTATCCCCATCGAAGGTAAATTCGATTCTTCAAATCAGGGTATCAGTTTGAGCACTTTTGTTATGTCCCCACTGCACCTTTAATGCACTAAGTTCAGCCATCACCGAAAATGTAGGAATTTGAGACATGGGGATGGATTAGATCTACACACACCGTTGAAAGAAGTGAAATCAACATGTTAACACGATATGGTAGTTTAATTTTCCTTCTTTACACGCTTGAAGAAGTTTGAGACATGGAAGAAATCAGAGCTCAACAATCACTATCTAAACTTGACTGTCTTTTCAAGTCTGTTTGCCATAGGAAATGAGACTACTGTACTTGATTAATCATTAGGGGAGTGGATAACTAAGGTCGTACTTTTGTCTTCAGGAAAACAAATATAGGTTCCTCCTTATGCTTCGAGGCTACACTCACAAGTAAAGAAGGGAAAAACTTTGTGTTGCAGATGCAACAAAAGGCAGCGTAACAAAAGGGGCTTTACCTCTGTTTTGTGGTATGTACATATTTTAACTCCGTTCCTACACATATAATTTCTGCTTATTTATATCTTAACCATATTACAAAATCTATTATGGAACAGGCCTTTAATCATGCAGCTCTTGTGTATATATCTTAAACAAAGTATCATGACTTTCGCATTAATTGAGACTTGTGCATCTGCTAGCATCAAGCAGAATGATATTTGAGCTCTTGTCGTTCAGTAGCCTTGACAGGTACAACGTCATCTACACTAGCAGCCCTTCATTGTAGATTTGTAGTACGGCTTGGGACACCACTCTACTGCTTGGTTCGTCATGGAGTCAAGAAAGAGGCCATGGATACCCCATACCACCCATCAGCGTACGTGCAAATCCTTTTCTCAAAATACTGCATACCCCTTATCTCAAATTATCATGTTGAAATTATCCCTTGCTTGTTAGATTCACGGTGATATGTCTGAAATATGAATCTCTCCGTAACTATTTTTTGTAGCAGTTCGTTTGCCTGTCTACTCTTTGGTTTGTTCACGTATTTGTAAATTCCATTTGAATATATATTCTAAAACATAAACTTGTATGCAAGGAACAACGGGATAGGGTGTCAGACTGTCCTAATGTTGATGCTTGCATAAATAATTGCAAAATTGAAGGATACAATCACAGATACTGCTCACGGGTGGCTCGAGCAGCTTGTTGTTGTGTGAACATGACAAAACAACCCGTAGGAAAAATAGTAGATGGAACTCATAATGAGGATTCAGAAGTTAACTAAATATAGCAAGTACAAGATCAAGACTTGACCCCAATAATCAAAAAAAGAATATGAAGATATAGTTGACTAAATATATTCAACTAGGATTCAGAAGCTAACTAAAAATTCTTGAGCCCAATAATCAAAAAAAGAATATGAAGATATAGTTGATGGATAGAATAATGCCTTCTATCGATAAAATTATCCAGAGGGTTGTTTTAATCCTATTCAGGCATGCTCAACATATTATACTGAATAGTGATATGCCAATGTTGTACGGTAGCCATGCTTAACATGAGCCATTTGGATGTTGTAAGTTTTGACAGAGCTGTGATTGTCCACTTTTTTATTGCATAATAAATTCATGAAGAGACATATGGATAATTTATGGATACCGAACATGGTGGGTACTCACGTGAGAGATTCTCCACACTGAACTAGAATCCTTAATTCTTTTTTCTTCTTACACTTGTATCCCAAGAACTATGACGCGCTCAAAAAACACCAGCACAAGCCAAGAAAAGATTACGGTACTTTGCTATGCTTACAAATTAGGCATCGCTTACCTGTATAAAATTCTATCATGTATAATAGTTTTTCTAAGGTAGGGTTTGAGGAACTCTTGTCTGTTTACAAGCATGGTAGCTGATTGTAGTAGAATTTTTCTTATATGGAATGCTGACAGATTTGCTTTCTGCAAGTAACATTTCTAAATTTGACTAACTTCCACCAACTTTTGAGCATAATATACTATCTCTATAAAATAATTTATTTGATTATTCGCAGACATTATCGATCACTTTTGTGATGGTACTTTGGGCCCTTGGTCCTGACCATAAAATTGACTAGGACATCCATGCTTATACAGTGCATGTGAGGTTGCCTCTCCTGGGAAGCATGGTCGAAACTACATTGAAACTAACTTACCTTACAGGAGTTATTCCTGCTTAACACCTGTTTGCCGTCAATTTATACGCCGTTAATAAATCCTTGCAATTATTTTCTTTTTTCAGACTAATAAATAAGTTTTCCTGACCATTGGTGAACCCTTTGGAAGGATCACCAATATCTTCCAGGATCGGATTGCTGAGGGTCATAGCCAATCATCAGCTGCAGCCGAGATGATGTATCAGCCATATTTATCCTAGACGTACTGCTAATTTTTGTAATCTCACTAGAGGAAAAAGGGCTATCCGTTCGCGACCCCTCGGAGCATTAGTCCCGGTTGCGCCACCAACCGGGACTAATGCTGGCACGCGTCCCGGTTGGAGCGGGCACGGGGCCAGGGGGCATGCGTCCCGGTTGGTAAGGGGGCATGCGTCCCGGTTGGCGCCACCAACCGGGACTAAAGGTTTGGCCACAGCCACGTGGCGTGGCACGCACCTTTAGTCCCGGTTGCTGGCTCCAACCAGGACTAAAGACCCCTGCCCTCTATAAATGCAACGTCCCAGCCCCCTCTGCCTCCACTCTGTTTTTTCGAATGGTGTAAGGTGTGAGGGGGTGTGCTAGTTTTTTCTCATGCATGCATTGAAGGTGTTTGTTGAAATGTTTGAGTGAAAAATCCCGTTGAATTTCTCATAGAACAAAAATATAGAAGGTGTCCGAGACGCACTTGAGCTTTCTCCTCTTTATTTCCCTCGATCGAGGTTAGCAATCTTATATTTTCTAGGTCATTGATATAATTCATGTGTCGGTGTGAATTGGTTATTTCACTATTTATGATGCCCTGTTTTTTGATAAACTTACTTATATGATACAGATGAACGGTCGGGAATGGATGTACGGTGACCGGCGGGTAGCCGGGTATATCAAAGGCGTGGATAAATTTATCGATGTGGCTACGGCAAACAAAGAGAATGGATTTATACGTTGTCCATGTGTTCAATGTCGGAACAACAAGGAGTACTCTTCCTCGAAAATCATTCGCGGTCACCTGATTATGAAAGGTTTCATGCCCAACTATAATTGCTGGACCAAGCACGGGGAAAGAGGGGTTATGATGGAAGATGGTGAAGAAGAAGATGATGATAACAACTATCATCATATGTTTCCTGAATACAGTGATACTGCAATGGAAGACAATGGAGAGGAAAAAGGTGAAGAACAGGCATCAGATGAGCCGGCTGATGAACTTGGTAGGGTCATTTCGGATGCAAAGCGAGACTGTGAAACAGAAAATGAGAAGTTGAAGTTAGAGGGCATGTTAGAAGATCACAAGAAATTGTTGTACCCAAATTGTGAAGATGGCAGCACCAAGCTCGGTACCACACTGGAATTGTTGCGATGGAAGGCAGAGTGTGGTCTAACTGACTCCTCATTTGAAAAGATGCTGAAAATAATGAAGCCGAAGTTTCCAAAACATAACGAACTTCCCGAGAGTACCTACGAAGCAAAGAAGACTCTCTGTCCTCTCGGATTATATGTGCAAAAGATACATGCATGCATTAATGACTACATCCTCTACCGCGGTAAGGAGTATGAGAATTTAGATAAATGCCCGGTATGCAACGCGTTGCGGTATAAGATCAGACGAGATGACCCTGGTGATGTTGAGGGAGAGCCCCTACGGAAGAGGGTTCCTGCTAAGGTTATGTGGTATGCTCCTATAATACCAAGGTTGAAACGCATGTTCAGAAACAAAGAGCATGCCAGGTTATTGCGATGGCACAAAGAAGACCGTAAGAAAGACGGAAAGTTGAGACACCCTGCTGATGGGTCACAGTGGAGAAAAATCGAGAGAGACTTCCCAGACTTTGCAGGTGACGCAAGGAACTTATGGTTTGGTCTAAGTACGGATGGCATGAATCCTTTTGGGGAGCAGAGCTGTAGTCACAGCACCTGGCCCGTGACTCTATGTATCTACAACCTGCCTCCTTGGGTGTGCATGAAGCGTAAGTTCATTATGATGCCAGTGCTCATCCAAGGCCCGAAGCAACCGGGAAACGATATTGATGTGTACCTTAGGCCATTAGTTGAAGAACTCTTACAGTTGTGGGGCAAACCAGGTGTATGTGCGTGGGATGAGAACAAACAGGAGCCATATAATCTACGAGGGTTGTTATTCGTAACCATCAATGATTGGCCTGCTCTTAGTAACCTTTCAGGACAGACAAACAAAGGATATAAGGCATGCACCCACTATTTAGATAAGACCGAAGGTACATATTTGCATAAATGCAAGAAGGTTGTGTACCTGGAGAATCGACGATTTCTTCCGACCAATCATCCCGTAAGAAAGAAAGGCAAGCATTTCAAAGGTGAGGCAGATCACCGGAAGAAGCCTGAACTCCCTGCTGGTGATGATGTATTTGGTATGGTCAAGGACATAGAAGTAATCTTTGGAAAGGGTCCCGGCGGTCAATCAGTTCCGAACGACGTCGCTACAGGACACGCACCCATGTGGAAGAAGAAATCTATATTTTGGGAGCTGTCATATTGGAAAGTCATGCGTGTCCGCTCTTCAATCGACGTGATGCACATGACGAAGAATCTCTGCGTGAACCTGCTAGGATTCCTAGGCGTGTATGGGAAGACAAAAGATACACCTGAAGCACGAGAGGACCAACAAATTATGAAAGACCCAAAGAACATGCATACAGATAACAAGACGAATAAAGGGCGTCACTTAAGTCGTGCCAGCTATGCTCTTACCAAAGCAGAGAAGGAAATCTTTTTTGAAGTCCTTTACAGTATCAAGGTGTCGTCGGGCTTCTCATCTAATATAAAGGGGATAATAAATATGGCAGAGAAAAAGTTCCAAAACCTGAAGTCTCATGACTGTCACGTGATTATGACGCAGTTGCTTCCGATTGCATTGAGGGGGCTTCTAGCGGAAAATGTTCGAGTACCCATTGTGAAGCTGTGTGCATTCCTCAATGCAATATCTCAGAAGGTAATCAATCCAGATATTCTGCCAAGGTTACAGAAGGATGTGGTACAATGTCTTGTTAGTTTTGAATTGGTGTTCCCACCATCCTTCTTCAATATTATGACGCATCTCCTGGTTCATCTAGTGGAAGAGATTGCCATTCTCGGTCCGGTATTTCTGCACAATATGTTCACCTTTGAGAGGTTCATGGGAGTCTTAAAGAAATATGTTCATAACCGTGCTAGACCAGAAGGAAGCATCTCCAAGGGATATGGAACAGAGGAGGTCATTGAGTTTTGTGTTGACTTTATTCCTGACCTTAAGCCGATTGGTGTTTCTGACTCGCGGCATGAGGGAAGACTAAGTGGAAAAGGCACGCTGGGAAAGAAAGCAATGATATGTAGGGACGGGGATTCTTTCACTAAAGCACACTACACAGTTCTACATAATTCCACCTTGGCAGCTCCGTATATCGAGGAACACAAGAATATTGTACGCTCCAAAAACCCGGGGAAGCCTGAATCATGGATTATAGATGAACACATGAAGTCTTTCGGTGGTTGGATGCGGACACATCTCTTGAATGACACCACTATTGGAGATCAGCTATACTTGTTGGCCGCGTCACCATCTTCTACTGTATTGAATTTCCAAGGGTACAAAATAAATGGGAATACATTCTACACGATCGCCCAAGACAAAAAGAGCACCAACCAAAATAGTGGTGTCCGCTTTGATGCAATAGACGAGAATGGACAAAAGGACGCATATTATGGTTACATAGAGGAGATATGGGAACTAGACTATGGAGTCTCTTTTAAGGTCCCTTTGTTTCGCTGCAAATGGGTCAACCTGAATGGGGAAGGGGTAAAGATAGACCAGTTGTACGGAATGACAACAGTGGATCTCAACAATCTTGGTTATAGAGATGAACCATTCGTCCTAGCCAATGATGTGTCTCAGGTTTTCTATGTGAAGGACATGTCCTCCAGACCGAAAAAAAGAAAAAATATGCAAACGAATACATCATATGATGAGCCAAAGCGTCACATAGTTCTTTCAGGGAAAAGAAACATCGTGGGAATCGAGGACAAGACAGACATGTCAGAAGATTATAATAAGTTTGATGAAATTCCGCCCTTCACAGTGAAAACTGACCCAAGCATTCCGTTAAGTAAAGAAGATGCTCCATGGTTACGTCTGAAGCGGTTAGAAGGAATGACATATGCCAAGAAGTTCATGCTCATATTATGTAACTCTAGTTCATTTCTTTCGCGGTTTGTGGCTTGACTGAAGGATATCTTTCGCGGTTTGTGGCCTTTAGTCCCGGTTTTGTAGTCTCAGTTTTTAATATTAATAAATGTCTTGAGTGTTAGTCCCGTTTTGTGGCTGGACCGGGAGTGCCTCTATGACCAGTTTCTTGGAGATGCCGGAGGACTGGGCTCCGTCGGCATCTCCCTGAAACTGGTCGTAGTGGTGTCCCTGCTCTCGAAAACCATCTTGCAGCTTGTAACTTCACTAACTAGATCAATATGCCTCGGAGCTAACTAATTTCACATATTAGGGAGTGCCTCTATGACCAGTTTATCGGAGATGCCGGAGGACTGGGCTCCGTCGGCATCTCCCTGAAACTGGCCGCAGTGGTGTCCCTGCTCTCGAAAACCATCTTGCAGCTTGTAACTTCACTAACTAGATCAATACGCCTCGGAGCTAACTAATTTCACATATTAGGGAGTGCCTCTATGACCAGTTTCTTGGAGATGCCGGAGGACCGGGCTCCGTCGGCATCTCCCTGAAACTGGCCGTAGTGGTGTCCCTTCTCTCTAAAACCATCTTGGAGATGCCTCAAACTGGCTGGAGGACTGGACTCACAAGGATGCATATTTATAGTACAAGAAGCTCGGCATAATGTCGACACTCACGACATAATGTCGACACTCACCCCTATTATTAGTGCTGACTCATCTTTAGTCCTGGTTGGTGTCTCCAACCGGGACTAAAGGTTCATCTTTAGTCCCGGTTGGTGACACCATCCGGGACAAGGTACAAGCCGCACGACATAATGTCGACACTCACCCCTATTATTAGTGTTGCCTGGCCCACTCTGCCGCAATCCCTTCAGTCGCGGTTGGTTTCTCCAACCGGGACTAAATATGAACCCTCTCTTTATATATGCATTTCCCTATATTTATTAGGTAACACTTAAGACATTTATTAATATTAAAAACCGGGACAAACCGGGACTAGCTAACACTCAGGCCTAAAGCCGCCCCCTTTAGTCATAATCATGCCTAGTCCTATAGTACGCAGCTTCAGGGTCTTCATCGTCGTCGTCATCATCATCGTCATCGTCACCTGCCACTCCGAGGATCCTCAGCCCATCCATGGCATATACCAGGGGCCATTCTAGCCTCGGATTCACGGCGGGTGGGAGAGGGGTCTCCTGTAAGACGATGCCGCTACCGCCAGGACAGTGTGGGGCCTGTGGCGGGTGGACTCGTGGGCACCGTAGGCGAGGATGGTCTCCCCCGGCGATGCAGCGCATCACTTTGATGATAGTACGGTTCACCCACCACAGACGACGGCCGACTTTGATGATAGTACGGTTCACCCACCACAGACGAGCGCAAAAAACGGGTCGTTTTGTGAAGTAACCACCAAAATTCCGTTTCAGAATGCTACCGTCCTATTTTCCTAAAATACTAGACCACCTTACATGGACTATCTCCCAGCCGGTACATCTCAAACCTTTTCGTCCATCCCGGGTAAAAAGGACAAATGTCTGCCGAATCGGCAGGAAGTGGGTCCGGTTTGTACTATAGGTACATGATCTATCACCCGAGATTTTTTGAAAAAATCATTTTGAGACTCGCAATATGTGGTTTCTTCAGAGATCCAATGCAAGTTCTAACGATGCTCGTCCCCTATCTTCATGCACACCGGTTCGACCATAGTTAAAAATTCAGATAATTCAAAACGGGCATAATAAATTCAAAAAAAATCCGAACAATGAAATTCCTTCGCGTGGTGTCATATTATGTTACATAGTTGAAAGGAAAAATACCAGACTTGGTATATTGATCATGTTTCGAAAAAACCTTCACAAAATGACCTATCATGTTCGAGGTTTCATGGCTTTCGGTCCAAATGACCGATGTTATGTGCTGAATCACGGCATAGTTTGTGATGTTGTGCCCATATTATGCATGTGTGTGGACATTGGTATGGAGAACAATGTTGCAGGAGGAAGTTTTCCTTTTTGTCGCACGGAAAAGCCCTTTTCCATTTTCCGAACGCAAAAAACGGGTAGTTTTGTGAAGTAACCACCAAAATGCCGTTTCAGAATGCTACCGTCCTATTTTCCTAAAATACTAGACCACCTTACATGGACTATCTCACAACCGGTACATCTCAAACCTTTTCGTCCATCCCGGGTAAAAAGGACAAATGTCTGCCGAATCGGTAGGAAGTGGGTCCGGTTTGTACTACAGGTACATGATCTATCGCCCGTGATTTTTTGAAAAAATCATTTTTAGACTCGCAATATGTGGTTTCTTCAGAGATCCAATGCAAGTTCTAACGATGCTCGTCCCCTATCTTCATGCACACCGGTTCGACCATAGTTAGAAATTCAGATAATTCAAAACGGGCATAATAAATTCAAAAAAAATCCGAACGATGAAAATCCTTCGCGTGGTGTCATATTATGTTACATAGTTGAAAGGAAAAATACCAGACTTGGTATATTGATCATGTTTCGAAAAAACCTTCACAAAATGACCTATCATGTTCGAGGTTTCATGGCTTTCGGTCCAAATGACCGATGTTATGTGCTGAATCATGGCATAGTTTGTCATGTTGTGCCCATATTATGCATATGTCTGGACATTGGTATGGAGAACAATGTTGCAGGAGAAAGTTTTCCTTTTTGTCGCACGGAAAAGCCCTTTTCCATTTTCCGAGCGCAAAAAACGGGTCGTTTTGTGAAGTAACCACCAAAATGCCGTTTCAGAATGCTACCGTCCTATTTTCCTAAAATACTAGACCGCCTTACATGGACTATCTCCCAACCGGTACATCTCAAACCTTTTCGTCCATCCCGGGTAAAAAGGACAAATGTCTGCCGAATCGGTAGGAAGTGGGTCCGGTTTGTACTATAGGTACATGATCTATCGCCCGTGATTTTTTGAAAAAATCATTTTTAGACTCGCAATATGTGGTTTCTTCAGAGATCCAATGCAAGTTCTAACGATGCTCGTCCCCTATCTTCATGCACACCGGTTCGACCATAGTTAGAAATTCAGATAATTCAAAACGGGCATAATAAATTCAAAAAAAATCCGAACAATAAAAATCCTTCGCGTGGTGTCATATTATGTTACATAGTTGAAAGTAAAAATACCAAACTTGGTATATTGATCATGTTTCGAAAAAACCTTCACAAAATGACCTATCATGTTCGAGGTTTCATGGCTTTCGGTCCAAATGACCGATGTTATGTGCTGAATCACGGCATAGTTTGTGATGTTGTGCCCATATTATGCATGTGTGTGGACATTGGTATGGAAAACAATGTTGCAGGAGGAAGTTTTCCTTTTTGTCGCACGGAAAAGCCCTTTTCCATTTTCCGAGCGCAAAAAACGGGTCATTTTGTGAAGTAACCACCAAAATTCCGTTTCAGAATGCTACCGTCCTATTTTCCTAAAATACTAGACCACCTTACATGGACTATCTCCCAACCGGTACATCTCAAACCTTTTCGTCCATCCCGGGTAAAAAGGACAAATGTCTGCCGAATCGGCAGGAAGTGGGTCCGGTTTGTACTACAGGTACATGATCTATCGCCCGTGATTTTTTGAAAAAATAATTTTTAGACTCGCAATATGTGGTTTCTTCAGAGATCCAATGCAAGTTCTAACGATGCTCGTCCCCTATCTTCATGCACACCGGTTCGACCATAGTTAGAAACTCAGATAATTCAAAACGGGCATAATAAATTCAAAAAAAATCCGAACAATGAAAATCCTTCGCGTGGTGTCATATTATGTTACATAGTTGAAAGGAAAAATACCAGACTTGGTATATTGATCATGTTTCGAAAAAACCTTCACAAAATGACCTATCATGTTCGAGGTTTCATGGCTTTCGGTCCAAATGACGGATGTTATGTGCTGAATCACGGCATAGTTTGTGATGTTGTGCCCATATTATGCATGTGTGTGAACATTGGTATGGAGAACAATGTTGCAGGAGAAAATGGTTTTGAATTATTTATTTAAATCCAAACACTTTTTATGTTTAAAGTTTTTCTAAATTCCAAATTAATATTAAAAATATATAAGTTAATTCATTTTTAATTGTAAATGGTTCATAGTTTAAATGGTTACATTAATTATTTTTTAAAACAGAAAATGTTTTTGAATTATTTATTTAAATCCAAACACTTTTTATGTTTAAATTTTTTCTAAATTCCAAATTAATATTCAAAAATATAAGTTAATTCATTTTAAAAGGTTACATTAATTATTTTTTAAAAATAGAATATGTTTTTGAATTATTTATTCAAATCCATACACTTCTAATGTTTAAAGTTTTTCTAAATTCCAAATTGATATTAAAAAAATATAAGTTAATTCATTTTTAATTGTAAATGGTTCATATTTTAAATGGTTACATTAATTATTTTTTAAAACAGAAAATGTTTTTGAATTATTTATTTAAATCCAAACACTTTTTATGTTTAAAATTTTTCTAAATTCCGAATTAATATTCAAAAATATAAGTTAATTCATTTTAAAAGGTTACATTAATTATTTTTTAAAAATAGAATATGTTTTTGAATTATTTATTCAAATCCATACACTTCTTATGTTTAAAGTTTTTCTAAATTCCAAATTGATATTAAAAAAAATATAAGTTAATTCATTTTTAATTGTAAATGGTTCATATTTTAAATGGTTACATTAATTATTTTTTAAAACAGAAAATGGTTTTGAATTATTTATTCAAATCCAAACACTTTTTATGTTTAAAGTTTTTCTAAATTCCAAATTAATTATCATTTAAAAAACAATACAAATTTAAACCCCAAAATAAAAAATAAGGCGGGAACAGAGAGAAAATACCTGAAATTTTTTGAAAACATGGGAATATGTCCCGGTTGGAGCCACCAACCGGCGCCAACCCTTGGTCTGCTGAAAATATTGGAGTATAGGTCCCGGTTGGTGGCTCCAACCGGGACGTATAACCCTTTCGTCCTGGTTGGAGCCACCAACCGGGACTAAAGGTCCTTTGGTTATAACTGGGTGCCCCTCTTCTTCTTCCCCATCTCCCCTCCTCTTCTCTTCTCGCGCACGACGCCGTCAGGCTGCCCCGCCGCCGTGCACGCCCTACCGGCCGCCCCTCGCCCAGCCAAGCGTGCAGGAAGCTTCGCCTCGTCGCCCCGAGGCTTCTCCCTGAAGGAATCGGCCCCGCTCGCTCCCAATCGTCGCCAACGACCCTCGAGACCGACGATCGCCGCCGTCGATTCGTCGGCTCCCGACCTCGCCTCGCCTTCCCGACACCACCACCGGAAACCTGGTATGCTGCTGGTCCTCGTGGACCCTCTCTCTCGCCCCCTCTTGCTCTGTTTCATCCTCCCCGTCGACCACCTGCCACCACCGCCGCTCACCGTCGTCGTGCTCTCTCTCCGGTGACCTTTTGGAGGCGGCGCCGCTACTCTTTGGCTCGCCTCAACCTCCTCTCTCTAACGCGCGCACGCACGCGCCCTAGATCGCCCCCTAACGCCGTTCCCGATCACCGTCCTGCAAGCCACCGCCGGCGTGACCTCACCCGTGCATCAGCGCAACCCAGCCAGGGAGCCACTTTGCCTGCATGGCTTTCCTATGTGGCCTCTGGCCCACAGGTCAGCGTCTCTGGCTAGCCCCAGCCCGAGTGAAAAATGCCCCCCTGAACCACTTTTGCTTGTGTGGCTGCTGAGGTGGCTCCGGGCCCCTCTGTCAGTCACTGTGGGTAGGTTTGCCTGCGGTGTAAAAAGTTTAACCAGCTTTTAATAATTTCAGAAATAATTATAATCTTATAAATTCAATAACTTTTAATCTATAAGTCATAAAAATATGAATAATATATCAAAATCTTCAAAAAAATGAAACCTAGCTATCTAATATATAATCATGCATTGTTCAACAACTTAAATTACAAGTTTAATTAGAAGAACAAATCCACCCCTCTCATGTGTTCCGGAGTTTCTCCGAGTTAGGGTTTTCACCCCTCGGAACCCCGATTAAATCGTTGAGCATTTCTTAGGGTTACATTCCAATGCAAATTAACTTGTCATATCATCATACTTGCTTGAGCATTGCATCGATGCCATGTGTTGATTGTTTCCCTTTCTTTTTGGTGTTTGGATTATTAGGTTTATTATTAGTTAGGTATTATTAGGTTTATTAATTAGTTTGGTATTATTGGTCTTCGGCCCCACTGGTCAGTCACTGTGGGTAGCCCTAGACCCGATTCACATTTTCAAGCAACTTAGGTGCATGTGGGTTCGACGATGTGCCTATCTACTACACGGTTTCCCTTTCTCTTCATTTTTATTATTGTGTATGTATATATTAGGGTTTCTCTGAATTAGGGTTTATATCTCTCAACACCGTACTTAACTTTCTCCTTTAGCCGCTTTGACTTATTCGTTTTCCACCTATGCAGAAAATATGGACCCACACGTCAGAGACGAAGAAAAGGAAGAGTTGATCCAAGGTGTGATCCGTGGGGAAGATAATTTAGACGTATCAACGTTTCTGAACAACTCCGGTGAGGGTGATCCTCTTTTTACCGGAGTAGACAACTTGTTTGAGGTTGAAGGTGTTGCCTTCCGCGAGGGAGAAGGCGATGCCTTGTGTAATCAAGAAGACGACCGCTCCGGCGAGGTGCATGTAATATAAATCAATTCATTAATTAATCATCTGCTATCTATATAGAAATAGTAACGATGATCTTTCTTCTTTTAGCCCTCCGGATCGAAGGAATCTACTGAAAAGAGCAGACGAGGCCCAACCAAAAAGTTGCAAGACCATGAGAGGTTCAGGATCGAAGATGTCGCTGAAGACGGCAGACCGACAGCTCCCGAAGTTGTCGCAACCAAATTTGTGGCACAATGCGGAGTAATCGTTAGGGACTTAATCCCGATCACCATTAGAAATTGGAATAGGCCTGCTAATGCGGATGAAGAGGGAACATGTTTATTTGTCCCTAACCACGCCAAAGATTTACTGTGGAAGAGGCTCATGGTTAATTTCAAACTACCGAAGATAGAGCTGGATCCAAATGCGGAGGATCCAGTTGAGGACGCCTTACAACATGGGAGAGCCATGGAGGCTAAGGTCAGGGAGTGGGCTTTGAAGAAGATGGCCCAGTGTTTCACCAACTGGAAGAAAAGATTGCACCTTGACTATGTCGTGAAAAAGAAGACTCCCGATTTCAAGAATATTCAGTTTGAGAAGATAAAACCATTCTGGGATGAGTTTGTGGAATACAAGAAATCAGAAAAAGCTAAGAAAATGTCTGAAACGAATAAGCTGAATGCTGCTAAGAAGAAGTATCACCATACTATGGGGCAAGGTGGCTACAGGGTTGGCATTCCTAAGTGGGAGAAACTTGAGCAGGAACTGCGTGATAAAAATATCACCCCAGAGACAGACGATTGGGTAGAACGTGCAAGGAATTGGTTTTACGGGCATGGGGGCACGTTGGACTCGGAAGGGAGGTGTATATATAACATACGACATAAAGAAGACCCCTTGCCAATTGAGAGGATCAGAAAAGCAGTAAAGGCTGTTAAAGATGGGGACTTCATTCCCGATAGAGATAATGATGAGCTCACACTCGCCCTTGGAAATAAGGAACATGATGGACGGACACGAGGCACAAGAGGCTCCCAATCATGGAGGACTGGGTTTCCCGAAGAGAGGAAGAAATATCCTGATAGAAGCCGTCAGAGGAGAAAGGACAGGGCGGCAGTTGAAGCAGAAAGTCAGAAAGAGCGAATGCATTTAATTGAAGAACGATTAAAGCAACAACAAGATGAAATTAACACACTTAAAGAGCAAAGTACTACCGGCCCATCTCAGCAGCACACTGCATTCGATGCTACCGGCCTATCGAATAATCGAAAAAGTAGTGTGGCTTCCACCGAGGTCCCGGGTGATGACAATGGCGATGCCGATGATGCACCGACGATGGCTCCTGTTGGCTACCCAGTGGATGATATCACAGAGATGACACACTGCGAGCTACATGTCCAAGTTGTGAACATATCAATGAAGGTGGCGGTCGGCTATGCCTTACCAATTGGACCCACACCAACTTACCACTGTCGTCCGGTTCCAGAGGGCTACGCTGTTGTCGGCGTGGATGAAATCATGCCCACCTTTGAGGTTTTGGATCTTCACTACCCTGCAGGTGAAGGGGATGTGACTTTACTGGGAGACGCAAAAAACATCACCATTCTATGGCCGAAGGAATGTATCGTGCTTCGAAATCACACGCCAAGGGCATCTTCGCCGCCGCCTCACCCGTCTCCAGCGAGGTCGTCGCCGCCGCGGCAGCCGTCTTCGTCGCCTCACCCGGCTCCGTCACCTCACCAATCTCAGGTGCAGCCATCGCCGCGGGAGCCATCGCCGGCGCCTCAGGATAAAAAGCATAAGCGTACCGCTACTGTGCGTCGTAAGCGATCGCCGAAACGTAAACAAGAGCCTCTTCCAAAAGTACCAACGGTTCCTCCCAAGAGAGCTTATGACTGTACTGAAGAGGAGACTACGGCGATCGTTGATGCGGAAACGACAGCGTTTTTCGCTAAGCTGAGGCGGCCGAAAGAGCCAGAGTTCCCCAGCACCAAAGAAGAAAAAGCCAAAGTGTTGAAAATGCTAAAGAATCTTCATCAACCCGAGCCAAAGCTATCATCAGACTATGAGCGTTCTATTCTCAAGTCACATGCGGCACAAAAAGCCTCGAAGAGCAGTACTGATGCAAGCGGGAAATCTGTTGCCCAGCTCGGAGAACAAGCAAAACAGACTTGCGCCCCTCTCAATGTGATTTCTCAAACCAATGTGGGGTCGAGCAAATATGGGGCCGAAGAGCAGTATGATCTAGAGGTAGTTGCACAATACGGAGAAGCTGCCGTTGCTCAAGGTATGAGTATTGCCCAGTACTTATCCCAGTTAGAGTTCTTCCCCGTGAGTGAAGTAGCATACCAATACCAGTACGGAAAACCTCTCGTCAAACCTGAGGAGGTAAACAATCTTCCAACAAAAATGCGAAGATTGCATAACTGGTACATGCATGCCACAAGGGCCGGGGCTAACTGGATAGTGCTGAGGGTTACAAAAAAGCATCATGGGAAAGATAAGGATGACATGATATCCATTGAATTTGATAAACTATTTCAATTATTCAATCAAGACGCCTTGGACAAATCGATCATGAGTGCCTATTGTCTGTAAGTACTAATTCTGTAATTAATTTAGTCTCCAGCTATATTATTTTGTTTATTGCATGTATATAATCATACTGTAATATGCAGAATGAAGATTCTCAAATGCAGCAGAGGACAAATCTATGACATTGGCTTCATTGACCCATATTGGGTTCATGAAGCTAATCTCAAAATAAGCCCCCAGGATACGGAGGATAATATAGTACACGCGTTAAGGTTTTAAGAAACCAAAAGGGAAATACTATTTCCTTACAACTTCCAGTGAGTGTTATTGTCTTGTATACACTTTCTATTTCGCTTACTCGATGTTAAGTATATAATTTATTAGTTCTGCATTCGCAGGTACCACTATATTCTGTTAATCATTCAACTTGACAAAGGGCGTGTACTAGTCATGGACTCGAAACATAAACCCCTTGAGACGTGGAAGGACATGCAGATACTTCTCCAGCGGTAATTCTAATCATTACGACACTATATCGGCAGCGTTCGTGAATTTTATGATATCAAGTACTTAATAACTTATTTATTCGTTTTCTACGCCGGGCAGCGCTTGGAAACGGTTCACCAAGAAGGCTAGGGGTGTTTGGAAAGAGGAGCTTACATTTCAACCACTAGATGTAAGCACCACTAGCTATATCCGCGCATCTCTTTGATTCTAGTTTTGATACAGTTATTATCATGCTTGATTATTATTTTGATTGAACTCTGTTCTCGTAAAGTGCCTGACGCAGGGACCAGGTAACAATCTATGTGGATACTATGTATGCGAGTTCATCCGGCAGACGTGCGATGAGAAGGGCAGAAATTTAGAGCAACTCCACGTACGTAAACAATTTCTATAGTTTTTAATTACAATCAAATTGTGTTTAGTTTCATATTCATATAGGCTGACTCCTTTTTTAAATCATATCGAACGTCTACGGGACGGTCTTCTGCCAAAGGATCACATACGAGCAATTTAGGAGGAATTGGCGGGATTCTTGGATGCAGACGTCCTAAACACACAAGGGGAATACTACTCGGCTGTGTATAGACAATAGGAATTGTAAAAATAGCAACTTTCAAGAAATTGGCCGGTAGCATCGAATAGCAACTTTTGTATGTAGTGCATGAACTCGATCCGTGTATTGAATGTAATGTTGTCATGATGATCTTGTGTAATATAAGGTTCCATCGTTGATAAGTGCAAAACACTAAATAAACAATAAAACAACCTAAATGAATTCTCTGCCGCGGCACAAAAAGTGGCGAAAATGCTGTCGCGACAACAAAATGTGCCAAAATGAATTCTCTGCCGCGGCAGAGAAATGGGCCAAATGTCTGCCGTGGCAATAGGTTATTAGTCCCGGTTCGTGTTACGAACCGGGACTAATGCTCCACCCCCCCTCGCGCTCTGATGCCGCCACGTGTGCCCCATTTGTCCCGGTTGGTGGGGCAACCGGGACTAATGGTTAGAGCTTTAGTCCCGATTGCCCCGTCCCGGTTGGGCAACCGGGACTAATGGCCCTTACCAACCGGGACGCATGGGCCCTTTTCTACCAGTGTCTATAAGGCATAACCATCAGAAGCAAGCCATAATAGCCCAGTTCTATGTCATCAACCAGAAGCCACGCCCAGTCGATGAGATCACCGCAACACCGAGAGGCGCCAGCGGCAGTGGTGTGCAATACCTAAGCATGCGAACAACACCATGGAGCAGGGCTCTTCGGTGATGGTTCTTGATGCAACTATGCAAGTGCTCGTCTGCCGTCATCATCTAGCCTGCAAGCCTGTCGGAGGTGGTGAGTACGAGTGAGAGTGATGGAGGCGTGAAGAAAGCTCATGGAGAATCTGTCACATTAGAATTCTGGACATGCTCGAAGAGCTTTCAATCACCAAGGGGAGGAAGATGTTAGTTTTTACATAATGAAGGTCAAATAGTAAATACCCAGTGAGAATAAGTAATTAATCAAAAGGACATACTCTTAATTCGAAATATTTGATTCCAGAAAGGATATACTCTTAATGAAGGCGTATGTCAAATGTTTGACTCCATAAAGTAATTCGAAATAATTGATTTCATGTCAACCATGACCAATTTAGCTTAATAATTGGGTTTGCATATCTTATTGCATGATTAATTTTTAGGACATGCATGTCATGTCTTAAATTGTGGGGAATTCATAGGCGAAGGCCTGGCATCGTTTGTGTTGGAGCGAATGATTAAATAGGCACCACACATCCATTGATGTATCCACCTTCCTATGATTTATCTACTCTATGACTCTGCGGAAGGAAGAGGTGTCAATGCCATTATCACATAGTACGCCTTGGACGTGCTAAAACTGTTTTCAGCACACTATGGATGTGTTTCGTATCCTGGCCAGTGGAGAATAGCTATCTACCCTCATACGAGCTGACCCTAGCTAAGCTGACCTCAGATTTTCTCGCGTGTCTGTTGAGACAAGCTGAGGAGGTCTAAAATTTGCACAATGACCCTTGAAGCTAAAAAATGAAACACAATGGGGTCCCTATGGAGGAGTTGAGTTGATCGTGGTCGTGCTTGCATCGACCGTAGCTGTCCATGGCGCCATGGATTCCCGTGGAGCTGTCTGCTATGGATGGTTGCGCTCGTTGTAGAGGAAAGTCGAGGGAGGCTAGCCGCGCTCATCGTGGAGGAAGGGCTGTGGAAGCCTGCATCGAGGAGGCGGCGGCCACGCTCGTCATGGAGGAAGGGCGGCGACGGCCTGCATCGAGGATGCGGTGGTGCTCGTCGAGGAGTAGGCGGACGCGCTCGTCATGGAGGAAGGGCGGCGACGGCCTGCATCGAGGAGGCGGTGTGCTCGTCGAGGAGTAGGCGACCGCTCTCGTCGAGAATGGCAGCGACGACGGCCGCGCTTGTCGTGGAGTAAGGGCGGTGCCGCTCGTCATGGCCGTGGAGTAAGGGACGCGACAGCTGAGGCCGGCGTCGAGAGGAAAGTGGCGGCGGAGGCCGGCGAGGAGAGGAAGGGAGGAGGCGGAGGCTAGCGTCATGGAATGGCAACGACGGAGGTGTTCGTGCGGGATGTAGAGAGAGGTTTGTGGGAGGAAATGTGAAGCGGCGCTGTGACCCCTGTCGATCTCGGGACCAGACACATGACGTGGGGTGGGATTTTCAGGTGAGTCCAGCCCTGCCGAGTAGTGTAACTCGATTTGAGCTTCTCTACTGGGCATGGCTAAGAGCCTTTTTTTGGTGCAAGGTGGGCATTGCTCGGATAAGAAAACCGGTCTATCAAACACCCGAATCACTGGAAATCTCAGTTTAAATGAGAATATTTCAGTTGGACCGGGCTACCAAACATATCCTATGATTGTTTCAACGAGGACTAACTTTGTGAGCCTCCATGACATAATTTTTCCACTCCCGTTGTTGTAACGCACGGACATGATTTCTTGTTTTAAATGTCATTGATATAGGTATAACATAGTTGTATGTATGGGTAGGCCACCATATTTGTAGGCTTACAATTTGTTTACGTGAACTTCCTGGTGTAACATGAAATTTATCGGCTTATACAGAAACAACTTTTTCAAACACGCGTTGGATCAAATAAGTGGTGAGTCGTATCCGGACATGTTATATATATAATTAATTTTGTTAAGATGTATTCTCGTAGCAACGCATGGGCACTTTACTAGTATAGTAATTAAAATCAATCATAAATTTAATGTAATATATAGGAACATCACATCTCACCAATCCCCTACATCTCCCACGCCCAAGGGAACATACTCACACATGATAGAAGAAAACATCATCGATGTAATTAAATAAAGGGAGTTCTTCATGATATTACTGTGGAGATCCACAATAAGAAATATAAATAAATCCAACACAATTCAGGATGGTAAGAACAATCTCAAACCCTAGTCTTGCAAGGTGGAGATCTCTCTCTGTCTCTTAAGTACAAGTAATGCCTATGGAGGTGTGGTGGCTAGGAGATCGAAGATCGTGGAGCGAGATGAAGAACGTCTTCTCCTTCTTCTCCGGATCTCTTCTTTCTCTCTTCTGGATGGGATGGCGGCTCGTCTGTTCTGTTGTCGTCCTCGGCCTCTTCATGAAAGTTGTCTGTTTTAATAAGACGAAGGAGATGGCAGCTATACGGCGGGAACTATATGGCCGAAGAAATATTCCCACCGTATAGTTTCTTGTTAAAGCTTCACTAAACTCCCCTCGATTGCTTCCAAAAAGAAATTTGCTTGTTTTCGTCTAAATATTGTGTTTTTGCTGTTAAATCCCTGTGTTGACGTTCAGAACTTGAAACACACATTAAAAACCAAGTTTTCTTTGCTACGGGAGTATTAGCGTTAGGTAAAGCTAGAAAACCATCAAATCCAAACGGAAACCATCGATAGAAACCATAAAAAATGTGTATAATCTCATAGATATCAGTGGTCCCTCTAGAACATTCTAGAAGATTTCGGTCAAAACACCGAGAACATTTACGAACCCCAGAAAATGACTTTCCTTATATGAATCTTATTCTCCGGATCTCCTAGTGATGTCCTGGATCCAATCCGAGACTCCGAACAACATTCGGTCTCCAACTCATATTCTGTATCTACTTAAACAACATCGAACCTTAAGTGTGTCAACCTACGGTTCACGAACTATGTAGACATGATCGAGACACCTCTCTAGTCAATAACCAATAGCGGGATATGGAGATCCATAATGGCTCCCACATATTCAACAATGATGATAATTATTCCCTTTGTCGTGCGATACTTTACTTATCAAAGGTTCGATCGTCGGTATGTCTATACCTAGTTCAATCTCGTTACCGATAAGTACTCTTTACTCATTCCGTTGTATGACATCCCTTGTGACCTAGTCACATGCTTGCAAGACAATTGGATGACATTCCACCGAGAGGGCCCAGAGTATATCTATCCATCATTTGGATGGACAAATCCCACTCTTGATGCATGCGCTTCAACACATACTTTCAAAATACCCAATGCCACCTTTATGACCACCCAGTTATGAAAGTGGTGTTTGATGTCACCAAAGTTGATGGGGATATGCCGAGTGGGGTATACCTAGCAGGACGTTTCCTACTACCTCATACTGCTAGCGAGTGGGCTGCAGGATGGCGACTAGATCGCGACTCCAAAGGAAGCCATGCGACTGGAGGATGGAGGCCCAGAAGCATAGCTAGGCCCAATCGGATTAGGTCAAAACCTTCCGAGTCCTTATCCAATTTGGTTGTAGATCTATAAACCCTAGCGAGGTGACTCTATATAGACCTCCCTAGGGTACGCACAGAACTCACGTTCCATCATACACCCCCTGCGACTCGTCGCCTAGCCGCCGAGCTCGCCCATTGTACTCTCTCATCAATACAATCTAGTAGGAGTAGGTCTTTACCCTCCAGGGGAGAACCTGGGTAAAACCATGTGTCTTTGCCCTCATCTCGCACCGCAGATGGCTGGCCGCCCTTGCCCCTCGTTCTACTACTCGCTTCTAGTCGCTGCATCCGTCGTGGCCATTTCCACGACAGTGGTGCCCACCGTGGGGCCTGGCCGGTCAGGCCTGTGTTCTGCGGCGAGACCCTACTTTCCGATCAACCAAAATATCGCCACTGGTTGCATGGATCTTGCCGAGCAGCTACGCCCCGGCGGCACGCCTGGTCACGCACAGTGTGATCATGCCAGTCGGCATGATCAGCCTCTTCGTCGGCTTCACCGACATCATCGCCTCGGAGGACTCGGCTCGCATCCACGAGTCGCCACCGCGCGATCAGATCTCTACGAGTTAGGTCTGCACCATCCATCGCCTCGCCTCCGAGTACGACTCGGCCAACAGCAATGTGGCCGAGACTAGCATGGTCGCGGACGACACGACCCTCAACAACGATGTCGACTCGGCGACCTTGGCGCTAATCACCGGATCCATTGTCGTCGCGTCACCTACGGGCTCCATCACCCAAGTCCCCAACATGGGGGACTTCGAGGATCCTTCCATCCTCTGGATCTTTGACTGTGATTCCGGATCGGAGAATTTCAACGACCTCCACGCCGGATCCGGTCGCTTCGTCACGACTTACATGGAAAGCGGCATGAGCGCCCTGCCAGACCCCTTCTCTACGCCGATCCCGCCAACTACGACGGCGATGGAGGTCGAAGAACTCCGCCTGCGCCTGGAGGAGGCGGTTCTCAAGGAACAAACCGAGCGGGGAAAATTTCGCCTCGAGCAGGCGATGGCGCAGGAGCTCTCGCTCTACCACCGGCGTCGCATTAGGTCGCACCTGAACCCTACCGTTCAGGGCCGAGAATTGAATTTCAACGACAAGAACGACCCGGACCGCATGGCCGACTGCGCGGTCTGCGAGAACGCGCCGCCAGGAGGAAGTGCCCGGCCGCCGCTAGGTGCAATGGTGAACGATGCTAGCTCACCACCGCTCGGTCGCACGCCCCTCCAGACCAGCCAAGGATCATGATATCCCCGCAAGAGCGGGACACAAACGGCCTCCTGCTATTCTCTACTCCGATGGACAATGTCATTGCGAGTCGAGCCACGGTCGCCAACCTCAACGTAACGGGGAAAGGCGCGCTGCAGATCCAGTACGCCAAGGCCCTACTCGCGAAGGCCGTCTAGCAGCAAACCGCAGGAGCCGACTCGCGGGGGCGCATGTACTCCCGCTCCTCACGGAGCAGGGCGGCCTCGAGCGGCCTCCCAACGATGGCAAACACTCTCAATTTCCCTCCACCTGAGCCCCTGCAGCTCCAACCATGAACCGCGCACGTGGCACTCTCCACCAACGACCCGCGACCGACGAACAACATGGTCGCTGCCAACGGGCAGCCAGTCGACACGCGGACCCACATCATCAACAACCAAAGATGGCACGCACGCCAGCCCGATGACCTGAGGCACACCTTCACCAACCGCCACAACGGCGAGCCAAGGGGCTATCTCAGCCGAGTCGGCCCCCAGTGCTTCAGACCAATGATCCGAGGTGAAAAATACCCGGCGAACTTCAAAGCGCCAAAGGAGATTGAAAAATATGATCCCTCGTACGACCCGTCCATGTGGATGGACACGTACCCTATGCCGATGGGAATCGCCGGCCACACCGACCTACTCGCCGCTCTCTACCTCCCCCTGATGATGGAGGGGGCGAGCCGGCAATGGATCAACACCCTCCCCACGGATAGCATCGATTCCTGGGAGGAGATGCGTGACGCCTTCGTCAGGCACTTCGAGGGTTCCTACACCCGCGCCACCACCATCGAGGACCTGGAGCGATGCGTCCAGGGACCCCACGAGTCGACCCGCAGCTGGGTCCAACAATGGCAGGATATGTGGTTCCATGCGGCCGACATCCACCCAGATACGGTGATACACTGCTTCAAGAGCTCGTGCCTCTACGAGCCCCTGGTTGCCAAGCTCAAGCGGGTGTAGAAGACACTCGACAACATCCCAGACCTCCTCGAGATCGCCAAGCGGTGCACGGAGGAGGACCCGAACCAAGAAACCGACGACGAGTCGGGTGGAAACCGCCGCCCAAGCGGCCACGACACGGAAGGCGACCCGAGCTACGCTACATCAACACTCGCCTCATCGGCAAGCGCCGCAGTGATAGGCGATTCGACATCGTTTCCTACGCCGGCTACGCGCCACATGACCCCAAGTGCTTTCTCCGTGACGGAGGCCAACACCATGATGGCGGCAACTACAAGGCGAGGCCGAAATTCGACCCCGCAGCTCTCCTCAACCAACCATGTGTGTTCCACGGCAGGGAGGGGAAGTCCGCTACGCACATGACCACCGACTGCCACTCTCTGAAGGATATCGAGATGGCACGACGCGTGAGGGAGGACCCCAATAACAACCCGCCAAACTCCGGGGCATAGGGAAACGTGTCCGGGTCGCTGCACACCTTCACCGGGTTCAGCACCAAGCGCGAGAAGAAGGTCATCGCCCGCGCCGTCGCCGTTAACACGGTGTCCCAAGTCGACATCCCCCGCTTCCTCAACTAGTCCGAACAGCGCATAAACTGGAGCCGCGAGGGCCACTCGCCATGGATCGAATATCCGGGGCGAGTTGCCCTGGTGGTCAAGCCCAAAGTGGGCGACTACTGGCTCCCCAAGATGTTGATAGACGGCAGAAGCTCCATCAACATAATCTACATGGACACATTCAGGCGACTGCGGCTCCCGCAGTCGATGATCGAGACGACCTACACCACCTTCCTTGGCATCGTCCTCGGTCAGAAGGCGTACTCGATCGGCAAGGTGACGCTGCCAGTCACCTTCGGCACACCAGCGAATTTCCGCACCAAGCAGATCGTCTTTGAGTTGGTGCCCTTCAACAACCCTTACCATTGCGTCTTGGTGCGGCAAGCGTTCTCCAAGTTCATGGCGGAGCCACACTATGCGTACAACGCGATGAAGCTCCCAGGGCCGTGCGGCATCATCACCGTCCACGGTGACCCTAACATGGCTGCTGAGTGTGAAGCAAATGGCGCCGAGCTCGCGGACGCCGTCATCACCGTGGAAGCCAACCACGCGGAGGAGCTCGCAAGATACGCGAGCGGGGTCGACAATGACGACCCCACAATACTAAAGAATCCCAACTCGGAGAACGGCGGCTCAACCATGTTCGAAGCCACCACGCACACACGCTCCATCGAGCTGGTCCTAGGCGACTCTAGCCATATGGTGACGATCGGGACATGCATGAGTCCCGCATAGGAAGGCGCGCTCATTGAGTTCCTACGTCAGAATCGCGACATCTTCGCATGGAAGCCGTCTGACATGCCAGGTGTCCCGAGGGACCTTGCTGAGCACAAACTCAACGCCGACCCCAAAGCGCGACCTGTCAAGCAGTCGTTGCGGCCCTTCAATGAAGAGCTCTGCCAAGCAATTGCCGAGGAGGTGCAACGTCTACTCGTTGCAGGCTTCATACGGCCCATCAAATACTCCAAGTGGCTGGCAAACCCAGTCCTGGTCGAAAGAAGAATGGGACCTAGAGAATGTGTATCGATTACACAAACCTCAATAGCGCCTGCCCAAAGGAGCAGCTCGTCCTCGCACAAATCGATCAAATCATCGACTCGACCGCAGGCTCGGAGTCGCGGTGTTTCCTTGACGCCTGCTCTGGCTATAACCAGATCAAAATGGCAGTCGAGGACGAGGAGAAGACGACATTCATCATGCCATTCGAGGCATTCTGCTACACCGCCATGATGTTCGGCCTAAAGAACGCCGGAGCGACCTACCCGAGGTTCATGCTGGAGTGCCCTGCGAGCCAAATTGGCCGCAACATACACGTCTACATCGATGACATGGTGGTGAAGTCCACTCGCCAGGGCGATCTACTTGCCGACCTGGCCGAAACCTTCGCAAACCTGCAAAGGTACAAGATCAAACTTAACCCAGGAAAGTGCACCTTCGGTGTACCTACTGGACAGCTACTGGGGTATGTAGTCTCCAAGCGAGGCATCGAGGCGAACCCCACCAAGATCAAGGTACAATATCAAACTTAACCAAGGAAAGTGCACCTTCGGTGTACCTACTGGACAGCTACTGGGTATGTAGTCTCCAAGCGAGGCATCGAGGCGAACCCCACCAAGATCAACACAATCGCCCGGCTCGGCAAACCCGAGTGCCTCCGCAACATCTAGAAGCTGGCTAGGCGAGTCACGGCTCTCAGTCGCTTCATCCCCCGACTAGGCGAGAAGGCCATGCCTCTCTATCGCCTAATGCGCAAGAACCCCACGTTCCAGTGGGACAAGGAGGCGGACGACGCGCTCCACGCGCTCAAGGAAGTGCTACTCGTGGCCCCGCTGCTCGCTGCCCCCACCGACAAGGAGCCTATGCTCGTCTACGTAGTGGCGTCCGAGCGAGTAGTCAGCGCCGTCATGGTCATCGAACGGCCAGAAGAGGGCAAGGAGCGCCCCTTGCAGTGGCATGTCTACTACATCAGCGAAGTCCTCACCGAGTCGAGACAGTGCTACCCGCTGTACCAGAAGCTAGTATATGCGGTCTTCTGAGCCCAGCGACGACTGCCGCACTACCTCCAGGAGCACCCAATCATGGTCGTCTCCTCAGCGCCGTTGCAGGACATCATCCGCAACCGCGAAGCGACTGGGCGAGTCGCCAAGTGGGCCGTCGAGATTGGTGTCCACAACATCAAGTACGAGCCGCGCAAGGCAATCAAGTCGCAGGCCCTGGCCGACTTCCTCGCCGATTAGGGGAGGCGTAGCAGCCGGAGAAGCTGCCGTACCTCCATTACTGGTCGCTCCACTTCGACGGGTCCAAGAACGCAGACGGTGCTGGGGAAATGATCGTGCTCACTTTCCCAAGGGCGACAAGCCGCGCTACGTATTGTACCTCGACTTCACCCCCTGCACCAACAACATTGTCGAGTACGAGGCCCTCCTTCATGACATGCAAGCCACCAAGGAGATGAACATCAACCGCCTGCAGTGCTACGACAACTCCGACCTTGTCGCCGTGCAAGTCGCTGGCACCTGCGACGCCGTCTTCCCCACCATGGCGGCATACTGCCAAGCAGTGGACCAGCTAGGGGGCCACTTCACCGGCTACTCCATCGAGTGGATCGACCGGCGCAAGAACGAAGAGGCCGACACCCTCTTTTGCATTGGGTCGGCTCGCCACGCGCCACCCACCGGTGTCTTCCTCAACACCATCACCAAGCCATCTGTCTCTCCCCCGAGGGAGATCGACATTGGGGTACCGCTGCAACCAAAACCAGCCCTGGTCACCATGATCGTGCAGCCAAGTGACTAGACCTTGCCAAACATCGCCTACCTCGAGGGAGGGACACTACCCGCAGACGAGTCGGAGGCTCGCATGATCGTGCGCCGTTGCAAGTCCTTCGCCATCATCAATGGCGAGCTCCACATGCGTAGGGTGGCCGGCGTGTTGCAACGCTGCGTGCAACCTGTGGAAGGTCACAAGATCCTCCAAGACATCCACGCCGGCGACCTTGGCCACCACGCTGGCGCTCGGTCCCTGGTCGCCAAGGCCATGCGACATGGCTTTTACTGGCTCACCGCACACGTCAACGCGGTCGACATCGTTCAACGCTGCGTCGGGTGTCAGAAATATGCCAATCAAACGCACGTACCAAGCTCAGCGCTCAAGACTATCCCCATCACCTGGCCATTCGCTGTATGGGGCATGGACATGGTGGGCGCCTTCAAGAAGGCCCCCTACAGCTACACCCACCTCCTGGTCGTAGTCGACAAATTCACAAAGTGGGTGGAGGCCAAGCCAGTCCGCAAGTGTGAGGGGAATACCGCCACCAAGTTCCTACGCGAGCTCATCTACCGCTACGGATTGCCGCACAACATCATCACGAACAACGGCACCAACTTCGCCAAGGGATCCATGGCCGAGTTCTGCGAGGAGCACAATATACGGCTCGACCTTGCCTCTGTCGCCCACCCGGAGTCTAACAGCCAGGCGGAATGCGCCAATGAGAGCATCCTCCATGGCCTGAAGTCGCGTCTGCAAGTTCCCCTTGAGCAAACTCCGGGGTGCTGGGTCGAGGAGCTCCCCTCCGTCATCTGGGGCATCCGCACCTCCATCAACAGGTCGACTGGGTTCACCCCCTTCTTCATGGTGTACGGCGTCGAAGCCGTCATGCCGACCGACCTTGAGCACGACTCGCCTCGGGTGGTCAATTACGTAGAGGCCGACAACGAGCTCGCATGCCAAGACGCGGTCGACCAGCTCGATGAAGCACGCGACCTAGCTCGCTCAGGAACCGCCCTACCAGTAAGGACTCCGCCGCTACCATATCCGCCGAGTCCGGACTCGCACCTTCCAGGAAGGCGACCTGGTCCTGCGACTGATCCAGGACACGAAGGGCGTGCACAAGCTCTCTCCCCCGTGGGACAGACCATTCGCCATAGGGAGAATCCTGGGCAACGATGCCTACTACCTCACCGACGTCCGAGGCGACGAACCACTCGATGTCAAGCGGTCGTGGAATGTAAACCTCCTAAGGAAGTTCTACACCTAGAACTCCGACATGTACTCCCCCCCACTATTAAATAAAGATGATCGATTCGCACAAATTGTGTCTTCTCTCCAATTCTTGTGCCACTCGTACTCGTAAAAACAGCGTTACGCTACTCACAGAAGTCAACCCTTGGCTGCGTGATCGGCTCGGCTAATTAGTGTGATACAAAGGCATCGATAAAATTCGGGCCTTGTGTTGTCTACAAAAACGCCAAAATGGAGCCCCATCGAAGTCGGCTCGCTCGACTAGGCCACCGGGCCAAGACAACCGCATTCGCTTCTCATAGCAACCCAGTTGTCCACATCCTTGCCGCAGCGACTCGAACAGTTACGTACCACGCTCGGGGGCTGACACCAGTCGGAACCCACGTGGCTAGGTGTCGTGGGAATGACCACGGCAGATGCTGCAATCGGCAGCGAGTAGTAGAACGAGGGGCAAGGGCGGCCAGCCATCTGCGGTGCGAGATGAGGGCAAAGACACAGGGATTTACCCAGGTTCGGCCCCCCGGAGGGTAAAGACCTACTCCTGCTAGATTGTATTATGGAGGTGATTACAATGGGCGAACTCGGCGACTAGGCGGCGAGTTGCTTGGGTGTATGAGGGAACGTGTCTCTACTCACCCCTTAGGGAGGTTTATATAGGCTTACCTCCCCTAGGGTTTACATATCTCAACCGATTCGGTTACACCTTTGGCAATCGTTTAACCTAGACCGACTGGGCCTATCTACTCGCCTGGGCCTTCAACTTCCAGTCGCCTGGTACCTTGCTGGGCTTTGATCCACTCGCCGTTCTGCAGGCCCACTCGCCAGCCCTTGGGCCAGTCGGAAACGTCCCGCTGAACATACCCCAGTAGGCGTATCCCCATCAGTAGTCCCCGAGGCCGTCGTTGATTAGGCGTGGGTGGCCGCTGGCAGTCGGAGTATACGGCTTCAAGTTGACATCCAGTCGAATCGTCGGCGGGCTCCTGCATGAAGGAATAAATCCGGCGAACCGAGTTGCGTCTTGGGCGAGTCGAGCCAACGGGTCGCGGTCTCGGCGAGTGACTTAGCGAGCCGAATGGCAGGAGGCGGACCGTCGGGCGTGGTCAAACTAGCCGTTAAGGTAACTCAACGGTAACTTTTGGCGTAATCATTGCGCGGTAACGGCCCCCTAATTTGGCGGGCAACTCCCGCTATATAAGAGGAATGGTAGGCTATCGCAAAGCCAACCGCCCACCGTTTCTTCCGAGCGCACACATCTTCCTTCCTTCGATTCCGCGATCCAATCGACCCGCAATCTTCCGACCTCCAAACAAATCCTCAACCATGGCCTTCTCCTCTGAACCTTGGGGCAGATCCAAGTGCACCAGGGCGCAGCTGACCTCCTTCGAGGAGGCCGGAATCGTGCGGGCCGGCTGCTGGCGTATCCCCGCAGCCGGAGAAACGACCCTAAACCCGCGAGAGAGAGAATTCATCTGTTTCACCAGTCACCTCGAGCGGGGGTTAGGGTTTCCCACTTCCTTGTTCTTCCGGCGCTTCTGCGCCTACTACGGGATCCAACCCTCAGATCTGGGTCCCCATAGCATCGAGCAGCTCGCCATCTTCGTGGCGTTCTGCGAGTGCTACTTGGGCTGCCGGCCCTATTTTCCCTTGTGGCAAGATCTGTTCCACGGACGGATCAGCCGCGAGGAGGCGGGCGGCCCAATGCTAGCCGCGGGCGGCTTAACCTTCCAACTCAAATCCAAAGCTTCTTTCTTCGACCTGATGCTGCCGGCCAAAGTAGCTAGCGACTGGAAAAAGTCATGGTTCTACGTGACCGAGGCGACTCCGGAGGACGAGGCGGCGATCCCGCGGTACTCGGCCAACCGTTCCGAGCCACGCCATCTCCAGGTCGGCAAGCTCCCCGACGACCAGCGGATGGTCGTCGACGAGATGCTCCAGACCATTCGAGGTCTGAAGAAGAAGGGGCTCCAGACGGTGAACTTGTACAACTGTTGGCTTGGGCGGCGGCTCGTTCCGCTCGCCCAACGCGAGCATTACATGTACCAGTACACGGGCCGAGGAGACTTGACGAAGGCCTGCCTCGCCGAGTGGAAGCTGGAGGACTACCTCTCGGCGCTGAAGAAGATCACCCAGGCGGCATACACGGATGCGCAGGCCGGGGTCCCACCTTACACCGCGAAGCGTCCGGCTCCGACGGTAATCCTTTTATCTTGTTCGCAGTCGCAGCATGTGCAGTCGTGGCAATTCTAACTTTGTTTCATGTTTAACACAGCTGTTCCAAGTGGTGGAAGGGTGGCTACCACCCGCCGATGACGAAAGCCCCGGGCCATCCGCCCAGGACACAAGCGAGTCGTCACCCGCCAAGGGTAACGAGGACGACGAGGACGAGTCCGAAGAGGAGATTGCCCCACTGGTCCGAAAGACCCGCGGGCAACGTCAGCGCGAGATCGAAGCGAGCAGGATCCTCGAGCGTCATGACGATGACGAGGAACTCCCGGAGACCACCTCGCGTCGTCAGGCCACTCCCGCGAAGAAGAAGAAGAAGGAGAAGGAAGCGAGGGCCCCCCTGAGGAGGAAGACGAAGCCGCCGAAGATGGCCTCACCGCCACATTCAGCGAGCAGCTCCGATGCTCATAGCTCGTCAGGTGACGGCGCGGCCCCGGTGACAACCGCGCTTGACGCGCCATCCATGGAGGCGCCGTTGGCTTCAATGCCTCCGCCCTTTGCACCGGTCTCCGGGCTTGGGAAGGCTTCGGCTATGGCGACTTCGCCTCGCAAAGAGGTCCCGAGCGTGGCGGTCTCGCCTCGCAAGGAGGCCCCGGCCGCGGCAGCTCCACTTCGCGAGGAGGCCTCCGCCGAAGGCGTTCCGGAGGCGCCAACCGCTACCTCAACGTCAAGGAGGCCGTCCGTATCCTGGGCCCCTGACGTCCTGGAACTGGGGCTCAGGCGCCGATTAGGCCCTGAGCTGGAGAAACCGGCCAGCCTTCATACAGGGCTGCGTTTCATTCCAGTCGCCAAGTGAGTGCACTTGGCCTTCTCTATTTTCTTTTATTACATCGATTGCCTCTTATTGATTCGATTCGACGTGCAGGACCGGAGTGAAAAATATGGGCCACCCGACGGTGGCCAAGGTACCCTCCGCCGCTAGCGAGGAGGATCCTTCCCGTAAGAGGAAGGTGGACGAGGTCGCCGCCTCCACCGAGGGTAGCAAGAAGGCCAAGGGCGACGACATCGTCGCTGTCTCTGACGACGCGGCGACTGCGCCGACTGGACCCGCAATGGAAGCAACCGCGTCCACGAAGGAGGGCATTTCCGTGCCTAGGCCGGAGGAAGCGAGTTCCTTTGGGGCGGGTGCTTCGATTGCTACCTTCCCGCGCTTCATGACCAAGGCGGTCACGGCAAGCGGGGCTGCGCTTCCGAGCCTCACTCCAGGGACCGCCGATGCTGAATCCGACCAGCGTCGCGGGCACACGCCGGCGCTGCTCGCGTCTGTCGACGCGGTACAGCTTCATGGCATGCTTGGTGCGGCCATCCAGGTACCTCCAGTCCCCGAGGATCAGGTCGGTGCTTAGCAGCGGCTTGGTCCTTATAATTTCTCGTTTTGTACTTTCGAATCCAGTCCCCGAGTGCATATGCGCTAAATTTTAGCGGGTATGCACTGAGGAATTTTCGTGGCCGCCAGTCCCCGAGTGCGCACTCGCTAAATTTTAGCGGGTGGGCACTTGGTAGTTTTCATGTGTACTGACTTTGAAGGTGTACAGGGTCTGCAGCTGGAGTCGGCAGAGCGATTGGCTGCGAAGCAGCGTGCTGAGAAGGAGCTGGCCATTCTCCAGGACGCAAACAAGGAACTTCAGGCTGCTGCTGCGCAGGCGGAGGTAGCTCGCCAGGAGCTTATTCCTGCTGGTGAGCTGGTAGTGGTGCGATCCGCGCTAAGTGCTGCTGAGCAGAGGGTCGCCGACCTCGAGCGCGAGTTGCGGGAGGCGAAAGAAGAAGCAAATTTGGCGAATGGGCGAGCTAGGGCCGCCGTTGCGGCCGCGGAAGAAGACCGCAAGGTGTCGGAAGCCCTCATTGTTGGGCTTCAGGACGATCATACGTCGCTTCAAAGCTTCATCACGGGACTCGCCCGCCCGTTACTTGGTGAGTGCTTCTTCCCTGTCTTTCAATTGTATTGTTTGTGGTTTCTGTGGTACTCATAACTGTCTCCTGCTAGCAGGTCGTGTACTTGGTAGCCATGAAGAAGCGAACTCTCTTGGCGCGAAGGAGTGCGTAAGCATGCTCGTCGACTCGGCGACGCTATCGGCGACGTGCATCCGCGCCTACCTTCAAGAGATGTCGCCCACGGAGGTTATTCCCAGTGACCTCGTTGAGGTGTGGGAGTACTTGGAGAAGGCGCCCGCGGTCGTAGAGTTCATGACACGGTCGGCGTTTCGGCGCGGAGCGTCGACAGCGCTAAGCCTTGGGCTCGCCCACTTCCCCGAGGACTTCGACCTCGACGATGTGACGAGTGGGTACCCTTCGTCGACTGGCGCGGTGGATCTATCCGAAGTTCTGAAGTTGCAGGAACGTGCCGCCGCGTTCTCGGAACGCGTCTGGGCGATGGGCGACCTCCTCCCCTACCAGGAAACGGTCGTCGCGCCAAACGACCCCGAGCCGCCGCATCGTGACTTCAAGGTTGAACAACCTTTTCGCGCGGCGATGGCGGGTGAGCTGACGACGTACCCGTCGAACCCGTACACCGCGTTCATCCGGAAGCGCCGGGATTCTGGTGCGTCGTCGTCAAAGCCTGCAGAGTAGTGTAGTGTTTCTAGATAAGTTAGCAGCAGTTCTGCCGAACAGGCATAATTTGTAATGTAAGACAATGCGATGTGCGATTGAATTGGATGTTGTGTCTATTTTGCTAACAGTTTTCGTGTTTTGGATTGATTTTGGATGAGTCCCCGAGCGCGTCCGCCCTTTTGTGGGGTTCACCTTGTATATGATGTTTGTTGTTATCGTGTGTTCTATTGGTTTAGTCGACTCGCCCGAGCTCGTAGAGCTAGTCGCAAGGCGACTCCCTTGAGCGCTCTGTACTTTACCGTTTTCCCGGACGCGAATGGGGTCGGGTGGCCGAGTCCCCGAGCGTGGTACTTGGTATTTCGAGGCGCGACTCGAGGGTGGTTGAGGACTGAGCGCGTTGGCATGGGCGCGTCACTCCTGCCTGGCCCAGGGGGTCAGTCGCGTGGCGAGTCCTGGGCGTGCTCTCTTACTTGACGTTTTCCCTGACCGATCGCGACGAACTGGTATTCAGTCCCCGAGCGTGGTACTTAGTCGTTCGAGTCGCTACGCCGAGGATGCGGAGGACCAAGGCCGCTGTGAGAAGCGAGGGCAGTTGTCTTGGTTTGCAAAACCAGTCGAGCTAGGCGACTCCAATGGGGCTCCGGATTGGCGTTTTTCGTGGACGACGCAAGACCTGAGATGACTCAGTGCTCTTTACATCGCACTACTTGGCCGTGCCGGTCGCTGTACCAAAGGTTGACTTCTGCATGTTAGCATGACGCTGTTATTACGAGTGCGAGTGGCACAAGGCATGGAGAGTAGACGCAATTTTGCGGTAACTGTTTCTTTTATTTCATAGCGACTGGAGAGTACATATGTGGGGTTCTAGGAGTAGAACTTCCGGAGGAGATTTACATTCCATGGCCGCTTGACATCGAGTTCGCCGTCTCCGCGGACGTCGACGAGGTAGTAGGCGTCGTTGCCGAGTACGCGCCCGATGGCGAACGGGCCTTCCCACGGAGGGGAGAGCTTGTGCATGCCCTTCTTGTCCTGGATGAGGCGTAACACCAAGTCGCCTTCCTGGAAGGTGCGGGTTTTTACCCGTCGGTTGTGGTAGCGGCGGAGCCCTTGCTGATAAATGGCAGTGCGCGATCGGGCGAGGTCGCGTGCTTCGTCGAGTTGGTCGAGCCCATCTTGGCGGGCCAGCTCGTTTGCGGCCTCCGTATAGTGGACGACCCGCGGCGAGTCGTGTTCTAGGTCGGTGGGCATGACCGCTTCGGCGCCGTAGACCATGAAGAAGGGGGTGAATCCCGTCGACCTGTTGACCGAGGTGCGGATTCCCCAGATGACGGAGGGTAGCTCTTCGACCCAGCATCCAGCGGTGCGCTCAAGTGGTACTTGGAGTCGCGGCTTCAGACCGTGGAGGATGCTTTGGTTGGCTCGTTCCGCCTGACCGTTGGATTCCGGATGTGCGACTGACGCGAGGTCGAGCCGGATATGGTGCTCTTCGCAGAATTCGGCCATTGCTCCCTTGGCGAAGTTTGTGCCATTGTCCGTGATGATGCTGTTGGGGAACCCGTAGCGGTATATGAGCTCGCGTAGGAACTTAGTGGCTGTCTTCCCGTCGCATTTCCGGACTGGCTTGGCCTCAACCCACTTCGTGAATTTGTCGACGGCGACCAGCAGGTGGGTGTAACCAGAGGGGGCCTTCTTGAAAGGGCCTACCATGTCCATGCCCCACACAGCGAATGGCCAGGTGATGGGGATTGTCTTGAGCGCCGAACTTGGTACGTGCGTCTGGTTGGCATATTTCTGGCACCCAGCGCATCGCTGGACAATATCGACAGCATCGGCGTGTGCGGTAGGCCAGTAGAAGCCGTGTCGCATAGCCTTGGCGACCAGGGAGCGCGCGGCGGCGTGGTGGCCGCAGTCGCCTGAGTGGATGTCGTGTAGGATTTTGCGTCCTTCAGCCGGTTGGACGCAACGTTGGAACACGCCGGTGACGCTGCGCTTGTGTAGCTCGCCGTCGATGATGGTGTAGGACTTGCATCGGCGAGCAATCATCCGAGCGCTTGTCTCGTCTGCGGGCAGGGTGCCGGTCTCCAGGTAGGCGATGTAGGGCTTGGTCCAGTCGTCTGGCTCGGTGATGAGTGCGACCAAGGCTACCTCTGGTTGGAGAGGGACTCCGATGTCGATCTCCCTCGGGGGAGAGACTGATGGTTTGGAGATTGTGTCGAGGAACACACCGGCGGGTGGTGCGAGTCGAGCCGACCCGATGCGAGAGAGGGCGTCGGCCTCCTCGTTTTTCCGCCTATCGATCCACTCGACGGAGTAGCCGGTGAAGTGGCCGCCCAACTTGTCCACCTCTTGGCGATACGCCGCCATGGTAGGGGAGATGGCGTCGCAGGTGCCGGCGACTTGTCCCGCAACGAGGTCGGAGTCTCCATAGCATCGAAGGCGATTGACGCTCATCTCCTTTGCGGCTCGCATGCCGTGGAGTAGGGCCTCGTATTCAGCCATGTTGTTGGTGCAGGGCGTGAATTCGAGGCGGAGGATGTAGCGGAGCTTGTCACCCTTTGGTGAAGTCAACACTATCCCCGCGCCTGCCCCGTCCGCATTCTTGGACCCGTCGAAGTGCAGGTTCCAGTAATGGAGGTACGGCGGCTTTTCTGGTTGCTGGGCCTCCTCCCAGTCGGCGATGAAGTCTGCCAGTGCCTGGGATTTAATCGCCCTTCGTGGCTCGTATTTAATGTTGTGGACGCCGATCTCGACGGCCCACTTGGCGACCCGCCTAGTCGCCTCGCGATTGCGGATGATGTCTTGTAATGGTGCTGAGGAGACGACCGTGATCGGGTGCTCCTGAAAGTAATGCGGCAGGCGCCGCTGGGCCCTGAAGACCGCGTATACTAGCTTCTGATACTGCGGGTATCGCTGGCGCGACTCGGTGAGGACCTCGCTGATGTAGTACACCGGCCGCTGGACCGGGCGCTCCTTTCCTTCCTCTGGTCGTTCGACGACCATTACGGCGCTGACGACGCGCTCGGATGCCGCGACGTAAACCAGCATGGGCTCTTTGTCAGCGGGTGCGGCGAGTAGTGGTGCGGCGAGTAGCACCTTTTTGAGGTCGCGGAGCGCGTCGTCCGCCTCATTGTCCCACTGGAAGGTGGGATTCTTGCGCATCAGGCGGTAAAGGGGCATCGCCTTTTCGCCCAGGCGGGGGATGAAGCGACTGAGGGCCGCTACACGCCCGGCCAGCCTCTGGACGTCGCGCAGGCACTCGGGTTTGCCGAGCCGGGCGATCGTGTCGATCTTCGTTGGGTTTGCCTCGATCCCTCGTTTGGAGACGACGTACCCTAATAGTTGCCCAGCGGGTACACCGAAGGTGCACTTGCCTGGGTTAAGCTTTATCTTGTACCTCCGCAGGTTGGCGAGGGTCTCCGCTAGGTCGGCGAGTAGGTCTCCTTGGCGAGCGGATTTCACGACCACGTCGTCGATGTAGACGTGGATGTTGCGGCCAATTTGGCTCGCGAGGCATTCTTGCATGCACCGCTGGTAGGTCGCCCCGGCGTTCTTGAGGCCGAAGGTCATGGCGGTGTAGCAGAATGCTCCGAATGGCGTGATGAACGCCGTCTTTTCCTCGTCCTCGACGGCCATTTTGATCTGATTGTACCCGGAGTAGGCGTCGAGGAAACACAGCGACTCCGAGCCCGCGATTGAATCGATTATCTGGTCGATCCGCGGGAGGACGAACTGCTCCTTTGGGCAGGCGCTGTTCAGGTTTGTGTAGTCGATACACATTCTCCAGGTCCCGTTTTTCTTCTCGACCAGGACTGGGTTTGCCAGCCACTTGGAGTACTTGATTGGCCGGATGAAGCCGGCAGCGAGCAGGCGCTGCACTTCCTCGGCAATTGCTCGACGGCGCTCTTCATTGAAGGGCCGTAGCGACTGCTTGACTGGTCGCACTTTGGGGTCGGCGTTTAGTTTGTGCTCAGCGAGCTCCCTAGGGACACCAGGCATGTCGGAGGGTTTCCATGCGAAGACGTCCCTATTCTCACGAAGGAACTCGATGAGCGCGCCTTCCTATGCTGGGCTCAAGCCTGTCCCGATCGTCACCGTCTGGCTGGGGTCGCCTGGGACCAGCTCGACGGTGCGAGTGTGCGTCGTGGCCTCAAAGGTTGAGGTGTTCGTGCCCTCGGAGTTGGGCTTCTTGAGTATTGTGGGGTCGTCATTGTTGACCCCGCTCGCGTATTTGGCGAGCTCGTCGGCGTGATTGGCTTCTGCCGCGATGACGGCGTCGGCGAGTTCGGCTCCTTTGGCCTCGCATTCGGCGGCCATGTCGGGGTCACCGTTGATGGTGATGACGCCGCACGGCCCGGGGAGCTTCATCGCGTTGTACGCGTAGTGGGGCGCCGCCATGAATTTGGCGAACGCCTGGCGCCCCAGGACGCAGTGGTAAGGGCTGTCGAAGGGCACCAGCTCGAAGAAGATCCGCTCGGTGTCCTCCCGGAGAAAGGATCCTCCGGCGGGTCGGCGCCGGTGGCCATGTAGGTCGCGGCATGGCGACCGGTTCCGTCGTGGAGGTCGGCGGAGTTTTCCGACCCGGAGTCGAAGTCGAAGATCCCGAGGATGGAGGGGTCCTCGAAATCTCCCGCGTTGGAGACCTGAGCGATGGAGCCTGCGGACGAGGCCGCGGTGATGGATCCGGCGAGTGACGCCGGGGTCGCCGAGTCGGCGTCGTCGGTGAGGGCCGCATCTTCTGCGGCCGCTGAGTTCTCGGCCACGTTGCTGTGGGCCGAGTTGTACTCGGAGGCGAGGCGGTGGATCGTGCGGACCTGGCTCTCGGAGAGCCGATCGCGTGGTGGCGACTCGCGGATGCGAGCCGAGTCCTCCGAGGTAATGACGTCGGTGAGGCCGACGAAGAGGCTGATCGTGCCGATCGGCAGGATCACGCTGTGCGTGACGGGTCGTGCCGCCGGGACGTAGCTGCTCGGCAAGATCTGGAGCATCTCGCCGATCGCTATCATGCGGCCGGTGGCGACCGTCTTGTTGATGGGCAGATTGGATCTCGCCGCAGAACACCGGCCAGACCGGCCAGGCCCCACGGTGGGCGCCACTGTCGTGGGAATGACCACGGCAGATGCTGCAATCGGCAGCGAGTAGTAGAACGAGGGGCAAGGGCGGCCAGCCATCTGCGGTGCGAGATGAGGGCAAAGACACAGGGATTTACCCAGGTTCGGCCCCCCGGAGGGTAAAGACCTACTCCTGCTAGATTGTATTATGGAGGTGATTACAATGGGCGAACTCGGCGACTAGGCGGCGAGTTGCTTGGGTGTATGAGGGAACGTGTCTCTACTCACCCCTTAGGGAGGTTTATATAGGCTTACCTCCCCTAGGGTTTACATATCTCAACCGATTCGGTTACACCTTTGGCAATCGTTTAACCTAGACCGACTGGGCCTATCTACTCGCCTGGGCCTTCAACTTCCAGTCGCCTGGTACCTTGCTGGGCTTTGATCCACTCGCCGTTCTGCAGGCCCACTCGCCAGCCCTTGGGCCAGTCGGAAACGTCCCGCTGAACATACCCCAGTAGGCGTATCCCCATCACTAGGGAAAACACCAATTATGAGAGCGCGTCCTGGACTCTCCACACGACTGGCTCTCCGAGTCAGGTGGACCGATGCGCCAACCACTACGCGCTTCATCCTCACTTACCTTGGGCATGTGACTAGAACAGCTAAGTACCATGCTCGGGGACTCGTCCAACCGACTCGTGTCCGGGAAAACAACTAAGTACAGAGCACCCCTTGGGGTCGCCACGCGACTGGCTTCCCAAGCCACGGCGAGTCGACCTCAACTAACTAACAGTATACACACAAACATACATAGAAAAACATGAGGTAAACCCCATTAAAGGATGGACGCACTCGGGGACTCGCACAACAAAACAATCCAAGCTCAAATCAAATTTGAAAAAATCATACATGCATTCCTTATGGCAACAAATTTTGTTCGCTTACAAAGGCAGGCACACACTTCTTACAACTGACGCCAATCGGCAAAGTGGACTACTCCGCAGGTTTCGAGACAACACGCCACCGCCTTCACGGACATGGATGAAGGGAACCCACGGGTTCGACGGATATGTCGTCAAGGCGCCCTCCATCACCGATCAGAACGGCTGATCCACCTTGAAGTTGTGATGTGCTGGCTCAGGGTCGTTCGGGGCGACGATCATCTCCCAATACGGCAGAGGGTCTCCCATCGCCAACACTCGATCAGAGTAGACCGCAACCCGGTTGGTCAACTTCAGCACGTCGGAGATCTTGACCGAGCCAGTCGACAATGGATACACGCTGGTGACGTCATCGAGGTCAAAATTGTCAGGGAAGTGCGTGAGCCCAAGACTCGGCGTAGTCGCAGCCCCACGATGGAAAGCCGACCCTGACATGAACTCCACAACCGTCAGAGCCCTCTCCAGGTAGCGCCAGACCTCAGTGATTTCACAGGGGATCACCTCTATCGGTGAGATCTCCTGAAGATACGTGTGAATACAGTTCGTCGAAAGGGTGGCAGAGTCCACCAGCATGGTGACACACTTCCGCGCGTCGTACGACTGCGCCTCAGGCTCGTCATCAATAATTGTCCCTGCGAAGCACCAGCAGCCCAATGTCAGAAGGGTGCACAATGACAGCGGCGACCCGCACGCTCGAGGACTCACTAAACCAATCAAACGCAAGACGAAGGAACTCACCAATCAAGGGACGACAGTGCCCCATAACGAAGTCTTGAAGACTCGACAAATCAGTCTGCAGCCCCGCAACGAGAGCATCTGACACCTTCTGCTCTTCCGCCGCGGCAGTGACGGCCGCCTTAGCCCTCTCGTCTACCAAGCTTGCATCCGCCTTCGCGTCCTTGAGCTCTCGCTCCAACTCGGCCACTCGCTTCTCTGCGACGGTCAATGACGACTAGGCAGCCGTCAATTCGCCAGCAGGGACCAAACCCTCGCGAGCCTTCACCAACGCGGCCGAATGACCCTCTGCAGCAATGCGACTATGAGCACAAAATCATAGACATTTGTGGAGAAGGGCACCTCGAAAACCTACCAGCAGTCGCCCGCAGCTGTTTATTCACCTCCTACTCGGAGTGGAGGTCTTTCTCCAGACGCTCCTTGGCGGCCAATCGCTCCGCCGACTAGCGCTGGAGGCCCTACACAAAAATGGTCAAACATCAGCAAACATTGGAAAAATTCCTAAGTGCCTAGCCGCTGAAATTCAGCGACTAGCCACTCGGGGACTGGACAGTGAACAAAATTCTGTAGTGCCTAGCTGCTACAATTTAGCAACTAGCCAGTCGGGGTCTAGACATCGAAGAAAAACAATAAGAATGTACCTACTGAAATTCAGCGACCAGATCCTCGGAGACTGGACATACCTAAATAGTTGTACCAAGCATGCTGTGTAGCTCGATCGCATCCACCGACGGGATCACAAGAGGCGTGCGCCGACGACGCTGCTCGACTTCCGAGCCCAAAACCTCGGGCGCTTGGGCCGACTGCGCCTACACACTAGCGGTGGAGTCCCTCGCCATAAAGCGAGGGAAGGTCATCACCTCCGCTCCCGCAGCACTCGTCGAAGGGCCCGCCACCCTGACCAGAGCCGCAGGTTCTACCTGCTGCGACCCCGCGTCCACGACGGCCGTCATGGTCGCATCCGCTCCAGTCGGAGCCCTACTCGGGGCGTCGACTGGCTCGCCCGAGATTGTGACGACCTCGTCGCCCTTCATCTTCTTCGCCCCCTCAACAGGCGCCTCGGCATCATCGCCCTTCCTCTTCTTTGAGGGATCATCTTCCGCCCCCCACGGTGTCTACTGGAACTTTGTCCACCGAGGGGTGACCGATCTTATTCACGCCAATCCTGCGAAAAGAAGTCATCAGCGAGCTTGCCCGACAAACATAAACCGGTAGATCAAGAGAATACATCAAGAAAGTTACTTGGTGACTGGGATGAAGCGCAGGCCGGTGCAGATATGCGCCGGCTTCTCCAATTCCGGGCCCAATTTCCAGCTGAGGCCCGTCTCGAGCAAGGTCGGAGCCCATGACATGGAGGCCTTATTCAAGGACGAGGCCACGGTAGGAAGCTCCCCTCCGGTCGACACGGGTGCCTCCCTCGATGGTGACGCCCCCGCAGGTGGAGCAGCCCCGAGCCCGGTGACTGCAGAGAATGGCGGCGGAAGCGATGCCAACGGTACCTCGTCTTCCACCACGGCCGCATTGGCCGCCTCAGTCGCCTTAGCCGACACACTGACCCCGGCCTCGTTGGCCGTGCTAGTCGCCTCGGAGCTAGTCGTGGATCGAGGCGGCGACACCACCTTGGGCGTCCCCTTCTTCTTCTTCGACGACTTCTTCTTCGATGGCATAGCCTCACGCCGTGAAGTATGTTCGAGGGCCTCGCCTTGGCCCCTGTCGTGAGCCTCGAGGCTCTTGCTTGCCTCGAGCTCACGATGTCGTTGCCCACGGGTCTTCCAAACCGCGGGTGCGGCGACCTCTATGGCCTCGTCATCATCATCGTCGTCGTCGTCATCGTCGCCTCCGACATTCCCCTTCTCAGTGGAAGATTCACTCTCGTCCTCGATGGACTCGTTCGAGTTTTCGTCATCGGCGGGACGAAGCAAACCTTCCACCACATGGAACAGCTGCACATACAATACATGATCAGTAAGTCGCAACTGCACTTCTGTGACTACGAAATAGACAAGGAAAGGCAGACTTACCGGTGGCGCCTTGCGCTTCATGGTATATGAGGGAATCCCGGCTTTCGAGTCGAGGTAGTCTGCATAAGTAATCTTCCTTAGCGCGAGGGCGTAATAGTTAGCTCTCCAATCGACGGTGCAGGACTTGGTCGCGTCGTCCTTGCTCGTGTACTCGTACATCCCGTGAGCACGGCTGGCCAGGGGCACCAGCCACCGTCCAAGCCAGCAGTTGTACAGATTGATGGTTTGGAGGCCCTTCTTCTTCAGCTGACGAATTTTCGACAACATCTCGGTGACTACCATCCGCTGGTCAAGCGGAAGCTTGGCGACTTGAAGCCGGCGTGGCTCGGGCCGATCGGCGGAGTACATCGGTAGCGCCGCCTCGCCGCATAGAGTCCTTTCGCTGACGTAGAACCAATGATTTTTCCACTCGTTCGTTGCCTTCTTCGGCAGCATGACGTCGAGGAAGGAAGCTTTGGACTTCCGCTGGAAGGTGAGGCCGCCCGCTTCCAGCATCAGGCCGCCTGCCCCTTCGTGTCCGACCCGCCCGTGGAATATATCTTGCCACAGGGGGAAATATGGGCGAAATCCCAGATACCACTCGCAAAACACCATGAAAATGGCGAGTTGCTCGATGCTATGCGGCCCCAGATCCTATGGCTGAATTCCGTAATACGCGCAGAAGCGGTGAAATAAGATCGAGGTGGGGAAGCCGAGTCCCCTCTCGAGGTGGCTGGTGAAGCAGATGAAATCCCTGGACCGCGGATCCGGATCCACCTCTCCGGCCGCGGGTATTCGCCATCTTCCGGTGCAGATAATTCCCGCATCCTCAAAGGACTTCAGTAGCACCTTGGTGCACTTGGATCTCCCCCACAAATATTTTGGAGGCGCCATCGATCGGAGGACCTTGGATCACGAGATCGCTGTGGAATCGCAATATTGCTCTAGGTCGCTCTTGAGGAAATGGAAGGCTGAAGGACACGCGGAGTCGGAGGTAATGTGGGGAATGCTCACGATACACCTGCCACTCTCCTTTTATAACGATTGGTTCCCGCCAATCTCGGGGAGCCGTTACCATGCGGTGATTACGCCGATATTACCGTTGGATTACCCAATGGCTAGTTTGACCAAGCTGACGGTCCAACTTCGTCTACTCGACCACGTGCCGACCCATTCGCCACTCGCTGCGATCTAACTACTCGCCAAATTGGCGATTCGACTGGTCGTTGTTATTGCGACTGATGAAGCATGCTGAAGATTCTTTCTTTTGTTAAAGGAGTCCATCGCCGATTCGACTGGGCGTCCAAATTGGAACCAAATACTCCGACTGCCAAAGAACACATGCGGCGAATCAACGACGGCCTCGGGGACTACTGATGGGGATATGTAGGGTGGGGTATACCCAGCAGGACATTTCGTACTGTCTCATACTGACAGTGAGTGGGCCTGTAGGATGGCGACTGGATCGCGACTCAAAAGGAAGCCAAGCGACTGGAAGCTGGAGGCCCAGAAGCATAGCTAGGCTAGTCGGATTAGGTTAAAACCTTTTGAGTCCTTATCCAATTCAGTTGTAGATCTCTAAACCCTAGCGAGGTGACTCTATATAAACCTCCCTAGGGTACGCATAGAACTCATGTTCCATCATACACCCCCTGCGACTCGCCGCCAAGCTCGCCCATTGTACTCTCTCATCAATACAATCTAGTAGGAGTAGGTGTTTACCCTCCGGGGGCCGAACCTAGGTAAAACCCTGTGTCTTTGCCCTCATCTTGCACCGCAGATGGCTAGCCGCCCTTGCCCCTCGTTCTACTACTCGCTTCCAATCACAGCATCTGCCGTGGCCATTCCCACGATAAAATTACTCATCTGGTGACGGTGATTAACATGATCTCATGGTCGAAGGATTAGGTTACTATGTATCTGAAAGCTTGTAGCAAAACGAACTTAATGACTTGATCTTATGCGATGCTTACTATGGATGTGTATCCATCACATCATTCTCCTAATGTTATGATCTTGTTATTAATAACATCCAATGTCCATGATCTGGAAACCATGATCATCTATTAATCAATAAGCTAGTTTCAACAAGAGGCTTACTAGGGACTCTTTTATGTTAACAAAACACACAAGTATTAATGTTTTCTATTAATACAATTATAGCATGGGATCTAAACACTTATCATAAACACAAAGATATGATAATAACCACTTTATTATTTCCTCTTGGGCATATCTCCAATAGTGTCCCACTTGCACTAGAGTCAATAATCTAGTTTGAAAAACTTGTGCATTCAACACCTATGTCTTCCTGGTATTGTATATACATGATATCTAGTGGTAAACATAATCTTTGGATCTGACACTTTCAGGCCCGTGTGTATTTTCTTGTATTTTCGTCTCTACACATCACTCATTCTCTAGATATGGAATTGTATAAATTTGGTCCTTTGGTGAGACCGTTAGTTCCTTGGGGTTAAACCATGCTGATACAATTGTCGTACAGTATATCTTCATAGTACTAGCCTGCTGAGAACCACACCTAGTTTTATAACAAACTACTTGACACAAATGCCCTATTTTTATGCTATAATAGAGGTCTTATACTTAGCCTTTTTTGTAGTATCTGTCATAATGTCTTAACTTTGGAACTCATCCAAATCTTTTATGGAACTTCCTTTCCTTTACATTGTGCCACCCATAGTTTAAATTGAGATAAATTTAATTTGTATCTTGTGATAAAACTAGTATGAATGTAACACTTTATAATGGACTATCTATCTATTTATCACCTCTACATAAATAACATATTCCTGGTTCTTCCAAATATCATAATAATATCCTTACTATCGTCCAATAATTATCTTACGAATCATGCTGGTATATGCTTATAATATTTAGAGCACAGGAAATATCTGGATGTGTACATATCACAGTATGATAGATCAAAATATTCTTGTGATTTCACTCACCAAGTGTCAAAACACTTGAATCTCGTTTCACTTACTAAGTGTCAAAACACTTGAATCTTGATTCAATCCATCCTGTGCGACAAGTACCTTTCTGCCGTTTCCATATTGAACTCATTCAATATCTCATCTATGTAAAATTGGCACAACCATATTAGCGTCTCAATCTATCCATATAGACATTGACACCTAATATTTGGGTTTTGCCTAAATCTTTCATCGAAATGAAATTATTGACCTGTGTCAATAAAAGATACATCATTTCCAATCAAAAATATGTCTTTCACATAATGTATTAGAAATATGTCTTAGCGCTCCCAGTTAATTTCTTGCAAATACAAGCATATTCATTGTCTCCGATGAAATTAAACTTTTAACAGTTTAATCATAGTGAAGATTTCAACTCCGTGATGCTTACTTCAACCATTGAAGTTTGCATGCGCTATTAGCATACTTTGAATTAACAAAACCCTTTGGATCGTGGCATGTACATTTCCTAGGTAATTATTCTATTAGAAGAACTTTGTTTTGTTTGTTCAACTACCATATACAGAAATTATATGTAGTGGTTGCTATATTAATCCGTTCAGACTAAATATCGCTATGAAAGATCAAATCTTGTCACACTTAACTCTTTGAAGATTGCCGTAAACTCTTTCCGACATGTAGACTATTTCATAGATGTGAAACATCCATGTATATTTATTTATAGATCCAAATATGACTGAAAGGTTTTTACACTTTTCCAGAGGGTCTTCCAAATTTAAAACTTGATTTCTCGTGTATGGAACTATCATGGATTCTATGGCTTCAAGCCATCTGACGGAGTCATGGCCCATCATCGCTTCTTTGCATGTAGTCGGTTCATCATTGTCAAACAATAATGTTTTACTCTCAAATCTTAGTATTTGATTATTTACCTGACCTACTTGGTTCAATAAGAACTTAGACCTCCGTGACCACAACCTTTGAGGCATGTGAGCCATGAGCATTGTTGCTGCCTCCGGGACACTTTCCGGCGCTGCGCAACTCAGCACATATAACCAAGGTTCAATAACCTTATCAAAGTTCTATTGTCCTCCCACTTAACTTTTCACAAAAAAATCCTTCTAAAGAAACTTGACATTCTAAGCGACAAACATTTTTGTCTTCGGGGTTATGGAGGAATACCCAACGATTATTCAAAATAACATACAAAGACATGCTCATACGACTTAGGTTGTAAACATTTTACTTATACCTAGCATACCAAAATTTAAGAAAGGACAACTTGGGTTTTATCCCAAACCATGACTTACATGGTGTCATTTCAACGGATCACGATGGTGCTCTTTTTATTGTAAAAGAGGTAGTCACTAAAGCTTTAATCTTTAAAATACAATGGCAGTTTTATAAGTGACACCGTTGATCTCACCATGTCAAATAAGGTTTTATTACATATCTCGAACACTCCATACTCCTATGGTGTTTTGGGAAATACAAATCCATGGAACGATTCCTCAAATCTTAGGTGTTATGCTAAACTTGTAACTCAAATATCTTCCTTTATGATCCAATCATAAATTATTTATTTTCTTGTTACAATGTGATTTTCCACTTCATCTTGAAAGTCTTTGAAATCTTTTCAAATATTTCACAATTCATCCTCATTAAGTAAATATGCACATATATTCACTCAAATTTTCGGAGAAAGTATATGAAGTTGGAATCCATCTGTCACATCCCAAATTTTAGATTTGGTCTTGCATATCATTCATATCATTGCATCATACTTTTCCATGCAAAACCGTCGATTGAAAAGAATCGGCGAAACGCTATTTTCGAAACCCTATTCTATTTTGCTATGAGGCTCCTACGGGAGGCATTAGAAGAACTAGTGTTGCCACCCTTGTAGCCTAGTGGTTTGGCTCAAACCTTGGACCTAGATTGTTCCCCTCGACTGTATGAAACCGTAGGAGCAAGAATCACTCGATTCAGAGCTCGTACGGAGAAGTTGCGGCCGTTTTAGTGAATCGTCGGAAAACGGTCCGAATTTCCGGACCGATTTCCGAGTCCGAAACCAAATCCGCGCCGAATCCGCGTAGGTTTCCGCGTGGGGCCCCACAAAAGGACCCCACCAGGCCGAGCCGCCGCCCCCAGGTACTACCCCCGCCGCCGCGCGCAAGCCCCGCCGCCGCGCGCCACGCCGACCCCGCCGCCTGCTGCAGCCGCCCCGCCCCGCAGCGCCCTCGCCAGCTCCGCACCGCGCCTCCGAGCCGCTGCTGCGCCGCCTGCGCGCTGCGCGCGCTGCCGCCGTGCTGCTGCTGCGCACCTCGCTGCCGCTGCCTCGCTTCGCGCGCGCACACACGCGCGCACACACACGCGCACACATGCACGCGTGCCGCCATCGCTGCCGCACGCACCGTCGCCGTGTTGTTGACCACCTTGACCATGCGCTGACCGTTTACATTCGCGCAGGAAAAACCCCGACGCCGGAATCGATCGCCGCACCGTCCGGAACTCGCCGCCGTCCGTTTCGCCGTTTGTTTCCGGTAAGCCTGCAGCCACCGTCAGATCTCAGATCAGCGGCTCAGATCGTTCGTTGACCGGCCAGACTCAGGCGTTGACTAGTCAGACGCCCAGTCAGCGCCCAGTCAGCAGATGCATTGACCAGTCAACAGACACAGTTGACTGGTTAATTTCGTTAATCCTTTTAGTTGACATATTTCGGTTGAAACTTGTAAATTACGTAGAAATTAAACCACTTGGCCAAAAATTGCAAATAAAATATGTGTAGATTCAGTGAGTCGTGTAGAATCTCGCTGTACCTTTGGTTCACACTTTTGCGGCAAGGTTTAGTACAGTTTAATCAAACTAGTTAGTGGCCTTTTCGGAGTAATAAATTCATAGAAAAAGATCCGTAGCTCCAAAAATTGCGTATGATATGTCCCTGGATTCAGTGGAACGAGGAGAATCTCATAGTGAATTAAAAAGATAGGCTTAAAGTAAAAACTTCTGCAAAAACTGTCTAGTGGCTTTCTGCAGTATTTTAATTACTCGGGGAGTTTTATAATTCCTTTTTAAGTAATTCCAATTGGTACTGTTTCTATTCAGCGATGCCTATGCTGTAGAATTTTCCCAAGATCTTACAAACAGTATACCGTCGGTAGTGAATTATTTAAGTTCTAGCTCTAGTATGGAGCATTACTTTTTGCAAAATAGTTTTCCTTGCGCCAAAACTATTTTCCATGCATGCAATCAGTACCTCTACTGATTTCTAATATGTGGTGCAGCTGTAGCACCAATTCACTTGCCTTGCATACCTTCATGCATCATATTTGTTGCATATGCTTGTGCATTGTTTGTTTATGATTGCAATTGTATCGTGTAGATTGTGACGAGTGCAACGCTTGCTCGTGTGTGGATTGTTCTTCCGACCGCTACAACCAAGGCAAGTATATGTTACTTTGTTCATGATATCGTCCTACTATTTTCAATGCATTGTCGTGTATTTTGTAGATGCATGTGTAGGATGATACTATCGCTATGCTATGACCTACTATGTGGTAGGGCCTTCCTTGTAGATGAACCACCGTTAGTAGATGTGCTTAGCCATGCTATGTTGAACGAGGGCTGGGTTACATCATTGAGACTTGTTTCTACAAGTATTGGTTTATGAAAACTAAAACAACTTAATCAATGAATCTCTTGGGTGTGATGGGATTGATAATTTTTGGTGGTTTATTGCGGAAAGGCACCCAGGTATCTAGAGAAATTGATTGGCTTCTTTATTGTATAGCTTACGTGTACAACCATGTGCCAATAATGGAATGGGCGGTTGGTTGGACTTAGTAGGTTGTGGTAACTCGAACCCGCGTATCCAGAGATGTAGAATTTTGGTAGGTTGGACCGGTGCGCATCGGGATTGAGCTACTTCCCGAACAGTCTCTTCTTGGGCTTCTCCCTATCATCACCCAAAATAAGAGTGATGGTACGAGCTGGGCTGGCCAAGTCACATGGGTAAAGTGTACAAACCTCTGCAGGGCGTATAATCTAGTCGATTAGGCGTGTCCCCGGTTATGGACAACTGAGTTGCTTGATATTGACTCCATGACATGTTTCTCGCTCATTCTAATTTCATAATTGGTTTAACATTGTTGGGTTAACTTAATTGGGATCTTTTCAAAGAAAATCAAAAACTGTTTATGAATTAGGACAAAGGTATTTGCAAATGCAAGCCAGACACAGCTCCACTTGCCAAATATGCATGTAGTTGTTAGTACTATTGTCTCCATTACTAGCTCTACTTGCCATACATTCCATGTATTGACCCTTCGGGGCTGCTACGTTTCATGTTGCAGGTTATTCCGATTCTGAGTAATCGATATAGGCCACGATACTCCACTCGACACTTGTTCACTTGTGGGCAATTTGAAGAATGGAGGATTTACTTGTTTATGTTGCTACCTGAATAATTTGAGCTAGCTTTGTGCTAAGCTTTTATTGTAATAATGGTACTCTGGATCATCGTTACTTATGATACACGAATATTTTGCTATGTTATTCATCTTATTCTATTGTGCGCCAATGAAGCGATCCAGGGATTGGCATGTCACATAGAAGCCACGGTCTTTTCAGAACCAGGGTGTTACACCATCTCTCATGACTACACATAATGGACTACATACATCAATATGCACAAATTCCAATAAGTTAGTCATTCATTCTTCTTTGTCCTATAAACGAAGTTTTAATTATCTCTAGGAAATTCTCACAAGTGTCATTTGATCAAAATCAAAAGACCCCAAAATTCTATCAGCATGAATTTTCTTCATGTTTTCTTTCCAATATACTTTAAATGGTGATGTCACTTCTTAACTGATATTTCAATCATTTGTCTTGCGATATTTTTAGCATTTAGTTTTATGGATGTGGTTTCTCCAACTAGACTTTTAAATCATCCATCTTATATGGAATACGGTAATTATTTGAACAACCTTTGTTCTTATAATACCTGATCAAAATAAAAATTATTGAAACAAATCTTGAAGGAAAGCTATGATGTCAACGAGAAACACAACAACACTTTGTTTGTTTTCGATGAATAGCATCACATATTCTCTTTTGGTTACTTAGGCCATTGTAGTTCATGAATTGTGTTGTCCTATATGACATTTCACACCAACCAATTCGGTATCCAATACCCAAGGACCCCATTGTTCAACAAGCAAATAATACAACCATAACATGTATATCATCTATATACTTAAGCTGGACAATTCCAGTCATTATTTTCTTGCCAAATATTTCCGAGATTCTCTTTTAGCATTTTATTTCCCTTTTAAAAGAATCTATCAACATCAATAGTAGCGCCATACACATGACACATAGTCCAAAGCATGTATAGTAAAATACTAATACCTTTGAACTTGCACTTTGAAGTAGATCACCATCATCAAATGTTTGGCGTTCTTTCACAAATCCATTCTTTAGTAATCTTTTAGTGTAGTAAACATTTTACCAACATCTTCTATTCATCCTTATCATGACAACTTTCATGATCTAGCTATTATAGCTTATAAAGGCGAATCACGAGTACTATGTTATTTTTTCAAAAACCTTTTGGAGGATAAGGACGTCTATCATCTACGACCTTCGCAAAATCTCATCAAAACTGAGAACATATATTTTGCCAAATTATACTCTATCATGTTGCAACCAAAACATTATTTCAGATATCGCAATATCTTCCACAAATGATGGTTTCTGAAACATTTCTTTTAGCTCCTAGATAACCTTGATATTAAAACAATCTTTTGAATATTAAGAATCATGGATGCAAATATGATACTTTAGATACTAACACTGGAATTGTTACTCTTGATTTAATACTGATTATTAAACTTCATGGAGTAAACGGAGTTTGCTGAAAGTTTGCAATAGGACTTTTAAACTTTAGACTGGCACTCACATCAATACGATACCAGTTCATAAAGTAACTACCCGGAATTCTATAGTTATATTATCTCAATTATAACTAAGCATAAGGTGGTCAACAGATGCCAATGACTACAACAAATTATGCAAATTCACTTTGATTTAATTTATGATAAATTATTTTCAAATTTAATCATATTACTTTTGAACTCCCACTCAAAACAACATCCCTCACACTGCCTTAGTGATTACATGAACCAAATCCACTACATCAAGTCCGATTATCACAAGACAAGATGTAGCTTCAAAGGTGAATAATCAACATGTTCATCATATCATACATATGACTCATGCTTTACCTTTCGGTATTCCTTGTTCCGAGGCCATGTCTTTACGTGCTAGGCTCGTCAAGGTTAACCTTAGTATCCGCATGTCCAAATCTGGCATGCACCCGTTGTATGCACACGTAGAATCTATCACACCCGATCATCACATGATGCTTCGAAACGACGAGTCTTAGCAACGGTGCCTACTAAGGACGAACACTTTATTATTTGATATTTAGTGAGAGGGATCATCTTATAATGCTACCGTCGCGATCTAAGTAATACAAGATGCATAAAATGATTAACATCACATGTAATTCATAATATGTGATATGATATGGCCTTTATTCTTGTGCCTTTGATCTCCATATCCAAAGCACGAACATGATCTCCATCATCACCAGCATTGCGTCAAGGTCCGTGGCGCCGCTTCATGGTTGTCCATCACTAATAGCAACTATTACAACTGCTTGGAATAAAGCTATTACATGATGATTAGACACACATGTCTTAACAAATTTAAATACAACCATTAGGCTCCCTCCATTTGCCATATTACAATAAGGATCATTGCCTACATCAAATATAATCACAATCACATCATGGCCATATCACATCACATGCCCGTGCAAAAACAAGTTAGACGCCTCTAATTTTCTTTGCATGTTTTACGTGGCTCGGGGCTTTCGAATAAGAAACGTTCTTATCTACGAACAAGAACCACAAAGTTGATACAAGTGTTGTCAAGTGCAGATTGTAAATTGAATCTTAACTATGGTGGGACAGACAGACACCAACAAAGCCACTTGTGCAATGCAAGTTGCACGTTGAGCATGGAGCAAGTATCATGTGCGACGGCATGTAAGGTTAGCCCATGCCGCTTCATCCCACCATCCCACAAGATGTAAAGTACATGAAAAGCAAGCGACAAAAAGAGCATCGACGCCCACAAAACCATTGTGTTCTACTCGTGCAACAAATCTACGCATAGATTTGGCTATGATACCACTGTAGGGTTTTTTGCATGGAAAACAAAAATTTCTACCGCAACAACGAATAAAACCAAGATCCAATCTGTGGCAAGATCTAATCCATGAGATAGGTGCAACAAGATTGGAGAGAACTAACCTTCGAATATCCAAAGCATTTAACGATATAGGATCTCGTGGTTGGTGTAGTCGATCACTTGCCGATCTCAAGATCGTGATGACGATCCTTCCGGCGTAGCATTCCGGCAGCGCTTCCGCACTCGGTCACATATATGGAGTTGATGAAGACCTTCCTCTCCCTGTTCCAGTGGGGAACAGAGGTAGTATATCCCCTTGGATCCCAGCAACACGAGGGCGTGTTGGTGGTGGTGGAGGAGAAGAATTCTGCAGGGCTTCGCCTAAGCCGGAGCAGTTGATGGAGGAGGGAGAGGGTGGCGCCTAGGGTTAGGAGAAGGGGCAGGGGTGGCGCCCTCCCCACCCCTAATTATATAGATGGGGGTGCGGCCAGGGTTGCCAGCCCTAGCCGTGTCCTCCTCCAACTTGGTGGCCCAAGAGGGAAGGGGGGAAACTTGCCCCCCAAGTTTCTTCCCCTTTCCTTATTTGGTTTTTGCCCTTTTCCTAGTTCTGACCGGTTGGGCCCCCTTGGGCTTGGTGCGGCTGGACCTAGGGCCCCCACGGCATGCCAGAGCCCAAGTGGCCCCTCCTGAGGTGGTGGACCCACTGGTGGTCCCTCTAGAACATTCTATTAGATTTCGGTCAAAACACCGAGAACATTTCCGAACCCCGGAAAATAACTTTCCTTATATGAATCTTAATCTTCAGACCATTCCGGATCTCCTCGTGATGTCCTAGATCCAATCCGAAACTCTGAACAACATTCGGTCTCCAACCCATATTCCATATCTACTTAAACAACATCGAACCTTAAGTGTGTCACCCTACGGTTCACCAACTATGTAGACATGATCGAGACACCTCTCGGGTCAATAACCACTAGAAGGATCTGGAGATCCATAATGGCCCCCACATATTCAACGATGACTTCGTGATCAAATGAACCATTAACATACGATACCGATTCCCTTTGTCACGTGATACTTTACTTATCCGAGGTTCGATCATCAGTATCTCTATACCTAGTTCAAGCTCATTACCAATAAGTCCTCTTTACTCTTTCCGTGATATGACATCCCTTATGACCTATTCACATGCTTGCAAGCCAATTGTATGACCTTCCACCGAGAGAACCTAGAGTATATCTATCTATCATATGGATGGACAAATCCCACTCTTGATCCATGCGCTTCAACACATACTTTCAGAATACCCAATGCCACCTTTATAACCACCCATTTACGGAAGTGGCGTTTTATGTCATCAAAGTACTCATTCAGTGATGGTGATTAACATGATCTCATGGTCGAAGGATTAGGTTACTATGTATCTGAAAACTTGTAGCAAAATGAACTTAATGACTTAATCTTATGTTATGCTTACTATGGGTGTGTATCCATCACATCATTCTCCTAATGATATGATCTTGTTATTAATAACATCCAATGTCCATGATCAGGAAACTATGATCATCTATTAATCAACAAGCTACTTTCAATAAGAGGCTTACTAGGGACTCTTTTATGTTTGCAAAACACATAAGTATTTAATGTTTCCTGTTAATACAATTATAGCATGGGATGTAAACATTTATCATAAACACAAAGATATGATAATAACCACTTTATTATTGCCTCTTGGTCATATCTCCAATAGTACATGTACTTCTTGGGGACTAGCACGGGGTTAGCTACCCAGGTGCTCTCCTTGATCTCCCTAATGAAATCAGCATCGAGGAGTCTACTGACTTCAATCCCAATCTCTTCAGCTCTTCCTTTGGATAGTTGACGCATCGACTGCTTGACTGGTCGTGCATCTGGGTACACATTGAGTGTGTGCTCGGTGACTTCCCTGGGAACTCCTGGCGTGTCCACAGGACACCAGGCGAAATTTTCCCATCGCTCACGAAGGAATTCGACGAGCGCGAGTTTATATGCGGGACTCAGGTTGTTGGCGATGAGGGGCGTCTTGGTGGGGTCCGTTGGGTGGACCTACACTGCCTTGGTGTTGACCGTGGAGTCGAAGGACCGGTCAGGGGCGTTCTGCTTTCTCACAGGAGATAGGCTATGTCTGTTGAATCCTTCAGCCTTGAAAGTTCTTCTTGCATGCAGAAATACTAGGAGATTATGTTGAAATATCTGTCGCGGCTATCGTATTTGGTGAAGATCCTTGGGACGATGATGATGCTGTTAGGTCCTGGCATTTTTAGTAGAAGGTACGCATAGTGCGGTACCTCCAGGAAACATGAGTATGCCACACGACCGAGGATGGCGTGGTACTGCGAGGGCCAATCGAACACCTCAAACTCGAGGTGCTAACGCCTAAAGTTCTTGGGGGTGCCAAAGATGACGTCAAGCCATATTTTTTCCAGGGGTAAACCCCTTTCCCTAGGACAATGCCATGGAAGGTTGTGTCAGATTCCTCCAGACTGCAAATTGGGATCCACATAGCTTCAAGGGTTCTAGCGAATATGAGGTTGATGCCATTGTTGTGACACCCTAGATTTATGGTCCGAGAATACCCTTTATGCATACAATTCATGTTCCCATGATCAGTGAGGTATGAGTAGAACCGACCAGTATCATTACATCATCCAGAAAGTAATGATTACAAAACTTACAATGTGGCCATTATGGCGATTACAACACGAATAGCGGAAGTCTTCAAGAGCAGAGCCCATGTCATGCCTTAACCTACATGCGACTAACTGGGAAGACGGCCTAGATCGCATAGACGTCAGCTTCTTCAGCGTTTCTCGATCCTCTGAAAATCTGGCCAAGTAAATAGCCAGGGACAATGCCGGTGAGTACTTTGAATGTACTCGCAAACCACCTTAAGAGAATGATAATAAAAGATATGCAATATTGGTTTAGTAGGATGGCTCCATAAGAGGTTCTTTTATAAACTAGTTTCTCTTGTAGATATAGATTATCTCTATATCTTTGTTGAAAAACTTTTGTAAAGCATTTTGGAAACCTTTTTGAAAAATTAAAAAAACACTAGGATTTGGGTCACCCATTTGTTTTCCTTCCGGTCATCCCATGACCAAACTCCTTCCTCCTTTTTCCGACCATCCCATGGTCAAAACATTTTCATGCCATTGCTTTTCCGAAGTCCTTTTTGAAACCAAAACCATCACCGCCGCACCATAGCCATCACAACCGTCCATGACCGAGGACTCGGCTATTTGAATAGATTTACACTCTGCAGAGGTTGTACACGTACCCACACCATCTGATTACCCGTCCATGATCTACACCAATCGTGGGTCAAATAACCGATCAAGACCTTTCGGATGCCCGCTCCAATACAAGTGCCTACCCTATGAGTGTTAATCCCCTCAAAACTGGGACGCCCTATATAGTTTCCAAGCCAACCGAATCGCGTTTTGCACCTTCATGGGTGTGCGCTTTCAATGAGGGGCTCATAGTATCGCGTGGAGGTCTGTAGATCCTTTGTTCCTTCTCCCGGTCGATACTACGCATGGACCGTTTGTCCGGAGAAATCACATCCTCCAGGGATTATTTGCCCATGTAGTAGTGTGAGGGACCTATACCAGATTAGACAAACTTCCAGCCTAGCCCCGTCCCATTCCAGAGTAATGTGGTTGCACGGGTTAATTGATCAAGCATTAAAACTGCACAGCCGGGCGTGTTTTCGTGAACATTTTTCCTCCATCATTCTTCCAACCTTTTTTTAAAACCAAAACCTTTCTCATATTCCACTTCACTTGTAGGCCAAGCCTCACCAAGGTTTTCTCATAAAACATTAGCTTTTTCGGGGTCTTCCCATCCCATAGTTTTGCTTTGGCTAAAACAGGGTTCCAAAAGGGGCATGGTGTTATACACCATATATCTTACTAGGGGAGAATAGGTTTCCTCAAAGGTATTGTACTAGTGGTACAAACATGTAATGACTTGGAGGATCCAAGCCACTACCATAAATAATAATACTAATCAAACAATGCAATTTAGATAAACAAGTACATAAAACATGCATGAGTATAAAAATAGGACAAGGGCTTATGAGCAAGAAGGTGGCTTGCCTGTGACCAGCGAGATGTCCCTTTACGGTGTTATAAAACCAGAATATCAAGTAAAATAATAATAAGAATAACCCAATGCTTCCTTCTTCTCGGGTCACACAATCGCAACTATCGTCGTTATCGAGCATACATGTAAACAAACAATACCACAATCAATATAAGGCATACAAGCATCAATACATATAGCAAGCAATGGATAAAACAAGTTTATAGATCAGTAAGGATTGAGGATTTTGCTTTGGATACAAAGGAAGGTCTTTGATTGCATTGGAGGATTTTTCTATTAGGGTTTAAAGTCCAAAACTGCGTAGATAAGGAGTTTTGGAGCAAGTCCAAGTTATGTATGATAACATTGTGTAAGAATGATATCATCGGATAGGTATTGATAAAATTAAACCGACAAAAGTGATTTCACTATTTTATCAATTTCCTATGATTTATAATGATTTTTATAGTGAATAAAACTCTAGTTTTAGAAAATAATTCACCAGAAAAGTTCTGGAGCTCCAAATATTATTTACTTGGATGGTTAAATAGTGTTTGATGGAATGATTCAAAGCGAGTTGGAATCATCCCAAAATAATTACCAGAATGCCCTTAGGAAATTCCCAAAGACAACATTGGATGCTATTTGCCTTTTTCACCAGATTAAATCTACAGGAGATTTTGATGTAATTATAGGGACACATGTTAGGTGCTTTTAATACCTTCCTGTATAAATTCGAATAATTCCTTTTGGAATTACAAAACTACAGTAGTGATTTTTCTAGTGAATAAAGCACTCACTGAATAGTTTAATTCACCAAAATTCAGTAGTTGCTTAACAATTTTTTGGATCCTGGGGTTTGATATATATGGGTATGTATATGTACAGAGAGTTGTAATTATGTCAAAGACATTTTTGTTTTGACCTAGAGAAATGTCTAAAGGAAGATATGAGGTGATTTTATTATGTTTGTTACAGTCAAAATATTGTCCCACTTGTCTTGGGGTTAAGGCCAGGAAATAGGTACATGATATACCTATCAAGGTGAGTTGGGTTTAAAACATTTGGTTATGTGTATCTCCCTAAGGATTTTATATATTGCCAAGGATACATTTGGGGATATTAAATATTAATGAATAAGGAAATTTATTTTTGGAGAAACACCAGTGCTGCATGTTGCACATAACATGTGGGCATCAGTGAAAATTTAGATCTAGACAAAATATGGTTGTTTCCATTTTTATTTGGATTAAAACTGAGAAGCTATTTATAGATCTGAATTAATAGAAAATAAAAAGGAGGGAGAGAGGGCACGGGCCAGATCCAGACCTCACTGGGTCGCAGAGAGCGAGGCCGGCCCAGCAGGAAGGAACCACGCGCGCGGGAGGAAGATTGGGAGCCGCGGGAGAGGGCCTGCTGGTGACGGCCCACCTCACCGAAGAGGTATGGGACATTGGCGGCCGTCAGATCTAAAGGAGATCGATGGTCGGGAGTCATCGCCTTCATCGTGACGTGGCCAGTGGCGAAAACCCTAACGCGGCCAGCGGATGTACGGGGACGCTCCCTAGCGGCGCGCCAGTGACTAGGGGATGGCGGGGATGACACGGCGGGGCTCGGGAGTTCCGTCGAGGGTTGGTAGGCAAGGTTCTGGCGAGGGGAGATGACATGCGCATGAGCACCGAGGACGTGCTCACGGGAGCACGTCGTAGCTCCTCCCAGGGGTACATGCAGGATCATAAATAGGAAGGGTTAGAGGTGGCTCGACCCGGTTATCACTTCAGAGAATTGCAAGAGAGAGAAAGGCTTGAGAGAGAGGGTGTCTTGGTCACCTTCTTGTCAATGACCGAGGAGGAGAGTTTTTCTTCTCCAGGGACATGCAGAGGCCGGGAGGATCTCTGAGGCTCGGGGGAGGTAGGTAAGGGGCATCAGAACTCTATGGGAGCACATGCAAGAGGAGGGAGGCAGGGAACAGGAAATCTTGGGCTCGAGCTCATCAATGGTCGATGGTGCCATTTTCTTCTCTTATTGAGCAGGGTAGAGCAAGGGGCAAGAGGGGAGCTCAGGGGAGGTAGTTGGAGGAAAATGAGGTGGGAGAAGGGGCTCGAGGTGGCCTCTAGCCTTATGAGCCGAGTGAGAGGGGTCCATAGTGGACTTTGTCCATGGGCAAGATTAGGAGGGGGTGCTGGCCAGGGATTGGGCAATGAGGGGGTGGAGAGAGGGCTGGAGGGGTCCTGTGCTTGACCATATGAGTGTAAGGGAGGGTTGGTGGCTGCTGGTGAGAGTTTGCTTAAGGATTTAAATTAAATCAAATCTTGACCCCATTGATGGTTATGAAGGAAATCAGAAAAATTGTCTTAGTAAAGCCGAGGGAAAGGTAATGGTATGTGGGTAAGGTCATTTCATAAGATTAGGAATTGTTTGACATTTTTCCACGAGTTTAAAGTCCACTAGAAACCATTTATTCAAAAAGTGCAGAAATATTTTCTAGAGGATCATTTGATATATTTACATTGGGAATTGTTTGTTTTGATTTGAGATGGTCCCAAATACCGTATCACACATTGGAGAAATTTATTGGAATTTATTTTGGTAGAAAAGTATTTTTAAGCAATTATTTTTTGTTTCTCCCATTTAAGAAAAAGGGCAAAAAGAAATAATAAAGAATCTCAACAATATTTATTTTCTAGATGGAAGGTGGGGTATAATGTATAGAACTGAAATGTGCATTGAGTTGGCAAAGTGATTTGGAGAAAAGCAAACTTGCCTTTATAGACAAATATTTTAGGGTTTTGCCAAAAATGGGATTTAAATAGCTTAAGGCTCCAAATAATTATGGGAATTATTTGGGGAAATATTATCTCCAATTTAGATGATGTAAAATTGATGTATCCATCATTTACAACCTTGGGTTTTTGAATAATTTTGGTGAAAAAGGAGGGAAACTAGATTTGGGAGAATCTAGGGTTTTACTAATTTTATACCACCAAAACAGGGTTGGATTTGGGAGCTCAAAGATCACCTAGGTACAAGGGATATATGGATAGCTAGAGCAAGTTATATATATGATCATGGAAGCAATATTTGGGCTTGGATGTATTTGAGGTGGTCTAGAAGAGATGGCAAACTTTGTTGAAAATAAGGTTGCCATGACAGATACATCATGATGCCTCATAAGCCATGTGGGTTTAAGAAACACAAAGCTCCAATGGAAACAAGTGAAGTATGTATTCATAGACCATGGTTAGTATATCATAAACATGAAAAGAGTTGTTGAAGGGGAGGTAGCATATAGATGTGATCTTTTGCCAAAGTAGGCAAGATGATAAGATTTGCAGAAAAGATTATTATCTTGACTACAAAACCATCATGGATGAGTGGGAACCAGAAGGGTTAATCCAAGGGAAAAGAGTGGGATTTGGTAGTACTAATGATGTACTACAATATGGTTCAAGTACATTCTCAAGAATGCATATAGGTTGGAAAATGTAGAGCTCCAAAGATTGAATGTAGATAAGAATTCCAGACAGCCATTTTGGTAGATTTAGGGTTTTATACTAGATTACCAGAGGGTAACAAATTGAGAGAGTGGAAATGGTTTATCCTTCCCATCAAGTGGTTAATGTTGAGGTATATATTGAATAGAGGGGATCCATGATGGGATTGAGTCTTCACTGAGTTGGAAACTATCAAAAGGGATTATCCCTGATTGATCTGATTAGGAGATGAGATGGCCGCTTTAGTGGCTAAGGGTAGATCCAGATTTGGATGCTTGGTTTGATATTGAGGATCACATACATAGATTGGGTCCTAAGGGATGAGCTACTATATGAGCTCACTCTAGTTCCTAGGCAAACAAGACAATCATCAGATCAAGGCAATTCATCTAATCAACTTGTCAAACTACTACTAAAGTTGTCCTCAAGCCTATCTTGAGGTAAGAATGGGTGTTTTGAATAGGTTGTGCTTTGAAGTAAGGTAAGTACCTCTTGGTATTTCTACCAAGGTTGGAGTGAAAAGGTTTTAGGAAAAGTTTTTGGAAAAACTAGAGGTAAGAGTAGTTGAAGTTCTGTCTTGAAAACATAAGGAGATAATATATATGTCTCCATACTTTTGCTAAGGGAAACTAGTGAAATATTTGGTTTTTGTAAAGTCACCTTGGCTCAGGTTTGAATTGTCAGAATATTTGAGTATATGTAAGATAAGCCAAGACTTCTTTTGTAAAATAGCCTTTTTAAACTAGTGTTGAGATAAAAAGTATATCACCTAATACACAATTATTTACAGGAACACAAGCAAACAAGCAAGAAAACATTGCAACACTTAGTAAGAAAAAGTTTTTGTTCCCCCTAATTTTTGCCTATTCGACAAAAGATCAGGGTTGCTGAAATTGGGATGTTACAATTGCCGCCATCCATGAACGCGCGTCTCATTTCAAATCCGACGATCTGAGCCTCAAGCACTAGGGCGGAGTGGCCTGGGCGAGGAATTTGATGGGGATAGTCGGATCGGATGAAGGTGATGCACGAATCCAAGCCGCTGATGTACTCAGGTATGGCTGGTGGATAGGTGACGGCTAGGTTTATCTGGCGGGTGATAGTTTTCTGGATCATGTTAGATGGACGCCCCTTTTGTATCATCATGGTACCCATCGGTCGTGGGTATTGTTCTGCTCCGTTGTTCTTGGTCGGCGCAGCCAATAACTATGCGGGTCCTCTGGGTGGTGGTGGGGCTCCATATGCGATGGGCCCAGGGGCAGAGCCGAACTCCTGGTTTATTGCATCACGCCGCAACTAGGCGTATCCTTTGTGGAGCTTTTGGAACTCCAGGCAGTCCTTGAGCAGGTGACTAGATTTCTTTTTGCCATCTTGTTTATCGATGTAGAAGTGAATGCGACAGAGACTGGACAGTTTGTCAATTGCAGACGGTTCATCATCACGGGTGCGATGCTGCCACGACTACGTGGTCTTCCTGCTGTCGTGGTAGCTGATGCGTGATGTCTACGCACTTCTATTCTTGTAGACAGTTGTTGGGCCTCCAAGTGCAGAGGTTTGTAGAACAGCAGCAAGTTTCCCTTAAGTGGATTACCCAAGGTTTATCTAACTCAAGGAGGAAGTGGTCAAAGGTATCCCTCTCAAGCAACCCTGCAATCAAGATACAAGAAGTCTCTTGTGTCCCCAACACACCCAATACACTTGTTAGGTGTATAGGTGCACTAGTTCGGCAAAGAGATAGATAAATACAGTTGGTAATGGTGCCAGAAAAGAGCTTTTAACTTGTTGTTAACGTGGGAGAGACTAAAGGCAAACTGAAATAAAGATAGAAGCAAGCAAACATGCAATAGATCTAGATGCAAACGGTGTTTCAATGTTTAGAAACAAGTCCTAGGGATCATAATTTCACTAGTGAACACTCTCAATAAATATATTATCTTCATGATACTACCCTGAACTACTCTCCGGTTGGACACTCTAATCCATGGTAGGGCTATAACATCACACCTCAAAGTCCGCCTTCCCCATCTAGATAACCCCACACTGTCACCTTGAGCGCTAGATGGTTCCAACAAACACCACAATTTCATAGAGACATCCAACTCCAAATATAACTCATGATAAATATGTATATAACCTAGCTTAAGTGCCACACACGGCGTGCATGCTGTCACTTTCACACACGTGGGGAAAAGCATAGATCTATTAAATCACGATGAGTATTTATGTAGACTCTAGCCTAAGTGCCACCATGGCGTGCACCCTGTAACTTTCACACACATGGGGAGAGCAGAGATCTATTAAAGCACTTGCGTAACAGAGTAGATCTACTTGATTACAAAGCTCATGACCACAACAAGACCATGCATAGAGAGAGAGATGAACACATAGCTACCGGTAGAGCCCTTAGCCTCGAGGAAGAACTACTCCCTCCTCATCATGGGAATCAGCAATGGTGATGAAGATGGCGATGGAGCTGGCTCCGAGGGCACTTCCCCGTCCTGTCAAAGTGCCGAAACAGATGCTTTCTGTCCCCCAAATCTCCCCTTCGGTGGCACCAGCGCTGCGGAAATTTTCGTGGCTTTCTGGTCGATTATTTAGGGTTTCTGAGTCGGGTGCGTCTTATAGGCGAAGGAGCCAAGGTTGGTGGAGGGCCAGGGGCACACACCCCCTATTGGTGCGGCCAGGGTGGGACCCGCGCCCACCTAGGGTGTGGCCACCCTGGTGTCCTCCTCCGTCTTATCTTCGATTTTCCGTATCGCTCCAGGAAAAATATGAACTTTGGATTTTGTCCCGTCCAATTCCGAGAATATTCATTTTTTTAGCTTTCTGAAACCAAAAAACAGAAGAAAACAGGCAACTAAAACTTTGGCATCTTGTCAATAGGTTAGTTCTAGGAAGTGTATAAAATACCTCAAAGTTTAGACAAAACATAAGACAAATGATATAAAACAAGCATGGAACATAAAAAATTATAGATTCATTTTCGATGTATCAAGCATCCCCAAGCTTAACTCCTGCTCTTCCTCAAGTAGGTAAGTGATAAAAAGGAATAATTTTTGAGGTGACATGCACCATCAAAATCTTGATTGAACCATTTGCAAGCATTGAAAGCTGGGATCAAAGTACTCTAAACATGAGCATGAAAGAAGAAGTTCTAACAATAAGACAAAGTAACTATGCATGCAACATGAAAGGTTACAAACAAAGATCATGAATAACAATGCATTGAAAGATGTTTGTTTGTTTCACATACAGAAAACATGGCATAGTCGCATTCAGCTTGTCCCTCATGGAGTAGCAAATAAATGCATAGGACACCTTCAAAGTTCATAAGAGTGACTAGATACAAATAGTTCAAGAACAAGCAATATCAACAATATCAATCAATCAATAATTTTTTGGACAATGCACATAGAACTAAGAATGGCAAGTATGCTCTCATAATTGGTGCCTATGGATAGAAGGTGGAGACTCAATATAATAGTGGAAGAAAGGCCCTTCATAAGGGAAGCAGGGATTTCAAGTCTCATAAAGAGCTTCCAAAAATTATGGTACTTGTTAGCTTTCAGCTCTCATTGCCCCTATCATAAGCATCTTGAAGTGGTTAAGGTTAAAGTGAACAAACTATGGAGTATATGCTTGACAAAGTATAAGTTGGCAATCTCATGTCCCTTGAATACGAGGGCCGCTCCTCATTCTACTCAAGTTTAGGTACTTGCAAGTTCTTGTCATAGTAAGTACATGTATATCATAGAGAACCACCAACGGGGTACCCCTTGCACATGATACATGAGCTATCCCATAATCAAAATGACAAGGCAAGCAGACAATGAGCATCTCAGCAATCTTCTTATTTACCATGGGAAAATTGTGCTTTTTATCTCTTTCCTCTTTTCTCATCTTTTTTTTCTTTTTCTCAATCTCTTTTTCTATCTCTTTTTTTATAAGAATGCTTCATAGATTTCTCACTATGGTGATGCTTCAAGTTTCCACCATGATTAGGCATGGCTTAGGATAGCAGCCCAGGCGTTTCTCTAACACATATACATATCTCCATGGACTTACAAGCTCCTCTTTCATTTCAAACTGACGACATCCATAGACAAAAGAGCATGATATCAACTGGGTATAATGTACAAGTGCAATGTTGAAAGCGTTCCCCATGACAGCATGGTTCTGCTAATTCCAACGTATAAGTGCAAGCATATACAACATAGATGACACAATGGTTCAAATTTATTAGGGGCAAGAAAAATAAAAGTGTGCCATCAAGTTCGTGAGAGCTTTAATCACTAATTTTTCACATAACAAAGTGACTTTTTAATTGGAAGGTAGATGAAAACAAGAATATACTTGGAATGGTGTAACACACCGTGCATAGGAATTTATAGTGGACACTTTTGAATAACTTGGTTTCTTGGGAGTTGGATGCATGAGTAGTGCTTACTCAGTACAAGTGGAGGCTAGCAAAAGACTCGGAGCGACCAACTAAGAGAGCAATAATGGCCATAATCATGCAGAGCGACAAAACATTATCAATCAAAGCATAAAGTGGTACCATAAGTCAAAAACTAAATGATCATAGAGGCTAAGGTGACTGGTTCATAGTCATAACATGGTGTAAGCATGTGCCAAGTCAACCCAAACAAAGCATCAAAGGGGAATACCACAATATTATGCTTTTGTATGCTAAAACAACGCATGATTCCTTCAAGGCACATTAAGCAATACTATTTGTTTGGAACAAGTCATGCTACAACAATAATCACTGAGCATAAGGTCAAAAAAACACCTAGCATGACATGGTAAAGTCTAAGCCACAGTCAAAACATGCTCCCTTTTGTACCACTTAAGCATGAATCTTCCTACTCTTTTCCAACACCAATCGACTTATTTAAAACAACTCACAAAGATAATAATCAATAAAGATCAGTGAGCTTGTCTCACAAATCCACAAATAAGAACTAAAAATTTCTAAGCTTAAAGCACAATAAAACTAAGGCTAAACACAGCGCTAGCAAAAGAGAACACTCACCAAACAATAAGAATGAAAAATAGAGTGTTCTAGGCAATGAAAACAGAGTATGTCTCTCTCCAAAAGAAGTGTGCTGGGATCCAAAATACTTTATTCAAGAAAACTATGCAAATGAAAACCAAAAACAAAAACTAAGACGCTCCAAGAACAACACAACTTTTGCATGAAACAATAAAAACAAAGTGTCCAGAAAGACCTGAGATTTTTATTGATGAAGAAGGGGATGCCTTGGGCATCCCCAAGCTTTGACGCTTGTACCTCTTGAATATTTCTTGGGGTGACACAGGATGGCATCCCCAATCTTGAGATTTTGTCCATTCTTCATCTCATTACATCATTCTTCCTGTACACCTGCAAATTTTCCTTCATACAAAACTCCACACAATCTTCATTAGCAACATTAGTATATTCAAAAGATAATAGACCCTTGGGTTTAGCTTTAGAATAGAAAAACTTCCATTAAGAACACAAGCTACTAAAGCAATTCCTTTTAAAAATCTCAATTTACCAAAAAGAACTCAAAAAGAAATTGATAAGAGGCAAATGCAAATAATGGCAGAAATCTGTCAAAACGGACCAACAGCTAGAAACCGATTTTTTTGAAGACCTTATGTTGCTCAAATCAAAAAGTATTGAACTAACGAAAGTTAGCTAACATACTAGGGGATTTATTCGTCAATTATCACCACAATTAGACTTATATAGATTCCTCACGATTTTTTATGGTGGAGCACAAATATCTGTTTTGGGACAGCAACTCCCCAAATCTTACTTCCCTCTCATTAGAAGTCATTCTTGGCACAAAAAAGAAAATAAAAAGTATAAGGAGAGGTAATTACAGAGTTAATAACTTCCAGGACTCAAGAAAACTTTTGGGTTATCTCCCAATAAGTACTTTTATTTACCGCCTTTAAGTTAGGCTTGATAGTTTGAAAAGATGCTCACATAAGAAATATGAATTGAAGTAAAACATAGCATCAAGAAGCAAATTCAAAACACATTTAAGTCTAACCCACTACCTATGCATAGGAATCTTGTAAATAAACAAGTCATGAAAGCACAAAGCAAAAGGCATAGGAAATCAAAACAAGTGCAACTTCAAAATTTTCAACATAAAGAGGGGAAACTTAATACTTTTGAGATACATAAAACCATGTTTCCCTCTCTCATAATAACTTTTAGCAGCATCATGAATAAAATTAACAATATAACTATCACATAAAACATTTTTACCATGAGCTACATGCATAAAATGATTATTACTCTCCATATAAGCATAGTTATTCTTATTAATTATAGTGGGAGCAAATTCAAAAAAATAGCTATCATTATTATTCTGATCACCATAATCATCAAATATAGGAGGCATATTGTAATTATAATTAATTTTCTCCTCAATAGTAGGTGGGCTGAAAATATCATATTCATCATTGTAATCATCATATATTGGAGGTTTGGTATCATCATAAGCAATAGAATAGCTATCTTCCAAAGCTAGGGAACTAAAAAGATCATTTTCATAAAAACTAGCCTCCCCAAGCTTAGACGTTTCCATAGCATTAGCAATAATGGTGTTCAAAGAATTCATAATAATAACATTGCTATTAGCATGCAAATAAAGTTCCATAGGTTTTTTAATTTTCTCTTCAAACACTTCATGTCCTAACTCACGATAAATACAATAGAGCTCTCAAATTTTGTTGTTGTTTTCCATTAAGCCTAACTAGTGAAAATAAGAAACAAAAAGACAAAATTGCAGAATCTAAAGTAAATAACGTCGAGCACTCACACCGGAGGATGTGAGTACCTTTTACCTTACCTCCCCGGCAACGGCGCCAGAAAATAGCTTAATATCTACGCACTTCTATTCTTGTAGACAGTTGTTGGGCCTCCAAGTGCAGAGGTTTGTAGAACAGCAACAAGTTTCCCTTAAGTGGATTACCCAAGGTTTATCGAACTCAGGGAGGAAGTGTTCAAAGGTATCCCTCTCAAGCAAACCTGCAATCAAGATACAAGAAGTTTCTTGTGTCCCCAACACACTCAATACACTTGTCAGGTGTATAGGTGCACTAGTTCAGCGAAGAAATAGTGAAATACAGGTGGTAACGGTGCCAGAAAAGATCTTCTGACTTGTTGTTGACGTGGGAGAGACTAAAGGCAAACTGAAATAAAGATGGAAGCAAGCAAACATGCAACAAATCTAGATGCAAACGGTGTTTCAATGTTTAGAAACAAGGCCTAGGGATCATACTTTCACTAGTGAACACTCTCAATAAATATATTCTCTTCATGATACTACCCTGAACTACTCTTCGGTTGGACACTCTAATTCATGGTAGGGCTAAAACAGCACACCTCAAAGTCCGCCTTCCCCATCTAGATAACCCCACACTGTCACCTTGAGCACTGGATGGTTCCAACAAAAACCACAATTTCATAGAGACATCCAACTCCAAATATAACTCATGATAAATATGTATATAACCTAGCTTAAGTTCCACACACCGCGTGCACGCTGTCACTTTCACACACGTGGGGAAAAGCATAGATCTATTAAAGCACGATGAGTATTTATGTAGACTCTAGCCTAAGTGCCACCATGGCGTGCACGCTATCACTTTCACACACATGAGGAGAGTAGAGATCTATTAAATCACTTGAGCAAAAGAGTAGATCTAATTGATTACAAAGCTCATGACCACAACAAGATCATGCATAGAGAGAGAGATGAACACATAGCTACTGGTAGAGCCCTTAGCCTCGAGGAAGAACTACTCCCTCCTCATCATGGGAATCAGCAATGGTGATGAAGATGGAAATGGATATCGATGGAGATGGCTCCGGGGGCACTTCCCCGTCCCGGCAGGGTGCCAGAACAGAGACTTACTGTCCCCCGAATCTCCCCTTCGGTGGCGGTGGCGTTGCAGAACTTTTCGTGGCTTTCTGGTCAATTATTAGGGTTTCTAAGTCGGGGGCTTCTTATAGACGAAGGAGGCAAGGTCGGTGGAGGGCCAGGGGGCCAACACCCCCTGTGGGAGCGGCCAAGGTGGGACCCGCGCCCACCTACGGTGTGGCCACCCTGGTGTCCTCCTCCGTATCGTCTTCGATTTTCCGTATCGCTCCAGGAAAAATATGAACTTTGTCTTTTGTCCCGTCCAATTCTGATAATATTCATTATTTAGCATTCTGAAACCAAAAACAGTAGAAAACAGGCAACTGGCACTGTGGCATCTTGTTAATAGGTTAGTTCCATAAAGTGTAGAAAAATACCTCAAAGTTTAGAAAAAACATAAGACAAATGATATGAAACAAGCATGGAACATAAAAAATTATAGATATGTTTCCGACGTATCACCGCGGTAGCCGCTGTTGTGGTTCCCGTCGTCGAGACGATCGGCATAGCCAGCCGCGAGCATGTCGATTTCCTCACGATCGTAATAGACGCGCGCTCTTCTCTTTCCCCGGCGGTTGCGTATGCGGTCGAGGTCGTCCTTGTCATCCGAATGTGTTCGGTTGATGGCATCTTCTCCGTCAGCCTAGCGGTTGGCGATGTCCATCAGGTGATCAATAATTTTGGGCTTGATGCGACCCAACTCCTCTTTGAGCTCGCGACTCCTTACACCACCGTTGAAAGCGTCGATTGCCCTTTCCTTCGAGATGTCCTCGGCGGAGTTCTTAATGATGGACTAGTGCTGGACGTAGGAGTGGATGGACTCGTTGGGCAGATGGCAATAGCACGCAGCTCTTCACTTGAGGCTGCTCTCTTGCAGTTGCCCTTGAAGTTGCAGATAAATCTATAGACTAGCTCCTCCCAACTACGGATGGATCCGGAGGGAAGGTTATTGAGCCAGGCCCTGGTTGCGCCCTTCAGCTGCAGCTGAAGGCATTGCATGGTTGAGTTCTTGCTCCCACCATGTAGTTTGACCGACGAGATGTGGTCGTCCAGCCAGATCTTTGGCTCATGCAGACTGTCGAACTTTGGATTATCTGACGGGAGTTTGAAGCCTTTAGGCATCTGTGTCTGCCGTATGGTCCTGCTGAAGCATCTGGCGCCGCAGATCTCCGTATCTTCATCTTCCGACTCTGTGGAGCAACTCATCACGAGCGTCGCAGTTGTGGCTCCTTCACCGCGGGATGCGACGTCATTGCGACAAGTCGTGGTCTTCCTCGTCATATGAGGGCGTGTGGTTCCTCGTGAACTTCACCGCGTGTAGAGGGAGTGTCCCAACCTTTAAACAATATAAGGTGGAGTCCCCTGTGTTTACAATGCTAGTCCCTGGATCAATAGCTAGCATCCACAGTTAAGATGTAATATCAAGAAACAAAGGTCAACATAACTTTATAACCAGGAATAACATAATTTTATTACATCTTACATAGCTCATTTGGCTATTACAATACATTGCAGCGGAATAACTATAGTCATGGGGTCCTTCATCTTCAAAGTGCCACAGGCAGATGTTGGTTGTAGACTTTGTAATCCTAATAAATCAATCTTCACTAAAATCAATCAAACCTGCAACATTACAAGTTACAGCCACAAGGGTCAATACATTTGAATTGTATTGGCAAGTGATACTATGGTAGTATAGTGGAATCTATCATCTATATGCATTTTTCTAAGTGGAGTTGAGGCTTGCATTGCTCAAAATATATTTTTACTTAACATTTGAAAACACTAAGTTTTAACTTGACAAAATAATTTTTATCAATCAAAGATTGAAGATCCTTTGACCCTTGTTTAACCCACAAGTTTTTATCTTAGAAATTTGAATGATGAGATTCTTGATTGCTTCCATGTCTTGATGCTCAAATTGTCCTTTACCATGGACATGGCTAAGTACTTAGATTTTACACTCTGCAGAGGTGGTGCACTTTCCCCACAAGACTTGGTTTCCCAAGACAAGATCTTTCAGAAGCCTTCCCTTAGACCAAAATGGACGCGCTCCAACCTATCAAACTCTACCACCAACTGTCCATATGGCTAAGTTCTTGCAACCTATATGATCTAGGCATGCCAAGTGGTTGCACTTGAAGCTTCTCAACATTTGACATCTCAAATCCCTTTGTTCCTGGGTGGCAATCCACAAGTGAGATACACAAGGTAAACCATAGACATGGGCCTTGTGAACCACTCAACCAAAATCCACCAAGCAATTACCATTCCACCCAGGTGATTCATTAACTTAGTTGTTTTATTAAACAAAAACACAAGTCCTCAGACTTAGGAATTTTTCCATAGTGTGAATATATTTCCACCCATGTTTTCTATTAGCTAGGCTAAGCTTGATAGTAATAGGAATCTTAACTTAGGAAGATTTCCACTAAGGTTTCATCTACTAGGTTTTACTATAGCAAGGTTTATACTTAGCAAAAGTTCCATGCAAGTTTTACTTAGAGAAAATCACTAGTGCATAGTGAAAGTAATGGGACAAAAAGTATGAAGCATCACTTGCCTTTTTGGTAGAGGGTATAGGTTCTCTCCTTGTCCTTGCAACAATCGCACTCTTCAAGTCACTACAATTCAATCAAGCAAGGTACAAACTTAATCTACCAATCAAGCAAAACAACACATAAAATAACAAAGTCAAAGTAATGCATGCAAGCATGCCAAGCTTTGTTTTGTTTGAAAAAGTGGTTCCTAATGGGTCATAAACATTTTGAGAACACCTATTGGTCATTTTTGTAAAGTGGCAAAGTCATTTGCAAAAGGTTTCACCTCAAAAACCATTTTCAAAACAAAGTATCATTTTATGTGGTGTAAAAATATTTTTACTAAGGAATTAACCTATAGGGTTCACCAAATATGTTTTCAAACTATAAAACTTGGTGTTTGGGTTCAGAGAGTTTAAAACAAAAAAATTTCCAAAGGTTTTCCTTCAAAATCATTTTTAATAAATAAGCCACATTTCTATTTGACTAGAAATGGTTTTAAATCAAAGAATCATTCTTTTGTTTCACCAAATTCATTTTTGAATCCACAAAGTGTTTCCTAATGTTAGTAGGTTCAAATCACACCATTTGCCAAAGATTTTATCCCCAAAAACATTTTTGAACAATTTTCACATCCTTAACAAGCATACAAATGTTTCTGCAAAAACAACCATTTTTCCAGAAGCTTTTTACTAAACAAAAGGCATGGTTGGATAGGGCTTGTTCTACTGATTCCATTGGTATAAAGTTTGCAATTTTTGGACGTCTGGATCAAAAGTTATAGAGTTTTCAAATTGCAACTCAAATCTGTTTTTCAAATTCTGTTTTAAACAGAACTGGCCACGCGTCGCAATATGACTGGCTGGTACCGGTTCGCACGGATCGAGTGATGCGGACCGTAGGATCTAATTTAGATCGAGCGGCGCAGAGGCATACGATACCTCTTCGCTTATATTCTTTCGTAGCCCTACGATTTTGATCCAATGGATGCAAACATCAGGCCACCAACTGGCGGCGCTGCGCGGCGGTGGACGGCGGCGACGGTCAGGCAGCGGGCTAGCGGCAGTTTTAGGAAGCAAGGAAGACAGAGGGGGTGCTCACCGAGATCGCAGGAGGCTGGGGAAGCTCAATGTGTGGTCGACGAGGCAGGGGGCACACGGGAACGGTGGCGATTGCTCGTCGGAGATGTCGTCGGCGTCGGGTGGTTCTGTCTGCGGTCGAAGGCGACGCTGCGGATCATGCGGAGGCAAACCGAGGGTGTGGTCAGATGCAAGTGAGTAAGGCGAATGTGGGAGCGTGAATGAGAAAGCGCGGGACGGTCTGTAACTACCTGGGTACTTGCCGGAGTTGAAGACAGACGCGGCGGCGAGGTCAGAGCTTGTCGAAGGTGACGCTCTGGGGCGCCCGCGGTTGAACGGAGGGTACTGGGAGGAGCGTCGGGGAGTGGTGAGTGTGTTCGTGTGCTCGGGGAGGCAATAGGTGGCGGGGCTTGGCCGTAATTGGAGGAGGAAGCTCGTCGGACCGAAGGTGGTGTGGCGAGAAATGGGGCAGCCTGGGGGCGTGTCGAGGTGGGGCGACAGAGGGGAAAGGAGGAGGGGACGCTGGCGATTAATAGCGTGCAGTCACGGCAAGGTTAAGGCGCAGCATCAATGCGTATTCAACGCCGGCGTAATTGGCAGCAACGGCAGGGCGTCGTCAGCGCGAGGAGGAAGAAGATGTGCTGGTTGCGTGGGTCCCTGCTGTCAGCGAGGAATGAGAGGGAGGAGAGGGCCACCAGTCAGCGTCTGTTTGGGTTAGAATCTGAGTGCGAATCGTTTTTCTTCGGGGAGGGGAGCTGGGCTATTTCTGGGCTTCTTGGGCTGGCTCAGTTGGGTCAGGTCCAATTCACATTTTTTTCTGTCTAAAACCCTTTTCTTTTTCTATTTCTAATTTCTGTTTTGAAATTCAATCAAAAATTCAAACATTCAACATACTTTGCCCTTGAATTTGTTCTGTTTAACAACATAAACCAATTCCCAAAAAATAAAATAATTTTTATTCTTTTTAGGATCTATTTAATAATTAAATAAAATAGACCTTAATTATAAATTCAATTAGGTTTTGATTTGTTTGATAAAATGTCCTTTTGAAAACTAAATATTTTCAAAACCAAATCAGTAGGTTTTATTTGAAAAAAAAGAAGATATTTGGAAAACTTGTTTAAAATAAAATAACATTTTATTTTAGGGTCCATTAATCAATTAAATAAAATGGACTTTAGTTATTAAATCAAATAGGATTTTTTTATTAAAAACTTTATTTGAAATCTAAAATGAAACCAAAACACTTTAGTAGGTTTTATTTGAGAATATAAAATACTTTGAAAACTTATTTAAAATAATTTAATAAGTTTTAGTGTTTATTTAAAATGGGAAAAGCCTTTATTTTAAATAAAACTTGGATATTAAATCCTTATTATTTTATTTAAATAAACCTTTACTATTTTTATCAAAACAAAACATTTTATTTCAAAATATTGGCCAAGTTTTAATTTGGCTTTATAAATAATCCTTATTTATAAATCTATCTTTTCTTTTGAAAACTAAATCTTTTTATTAAAAGATCCAAAATAGTAAGTTTAAATATTTTGAAGTTTATTGTTTATTTAAATTTTTTTTAGAATCCCTTTAGGATTTATCTTGATCAAAATAGGTTTGAAATTTTTCCAATTGGATTCAAAAAGTTTCTTCTCACCCTGAAAATCAACAAAGTTTTATTTTATTTAATTATTTTTCACATAACAAGATTTGGAAAATCTTGGGATGTGACAGGCTACCACCCTTAAAATAAATCTCGTCCAGAGATTTGGGGAGGCTAGGGTTACAAATTGGCTCAAAAGCAACTAGGGTACTACCACCCTTAAAAATTTTCTAACCAAATTACATATTGGCCTTCTTGGGGTCCTGGGGAAACTTCTCTGGGCAAACATCTGCATAGTCTCCTTTGTTTTCACACTTGAAACATGTGACAAGGCTGAGATCTTTTATAGGTTGGTTTATCTTGGGCTTCCTCTTTCCTGGACAATTGTTTACATAGTGGCCTAGTTCCTTGCATTTGAAACACATCACTTGGCTGATATCTTTCTTTTCCTTTGGTATCATTGCCTCTTGTTTGTTTCTTTGATTCTTCTTCTTTTCTGGGCATTCATAGGCATAGTGTCCCATCTCTTTGCAATTGTAACATTGCACTTGAGTAATATCCTTCTTGTTAGGGTTGGGGCATTTCTTCTTCTTCTTGGGTCTCTCCAAAGCTAGGAGTTCTTCTAGTTCATGTTCTTCATAGGTGGGAGATCTTTCTCTCTTCTTGGGGCATTGATCTTCATGTTCCTTGGATGCATGATCCTTGTATCCACAAGTATTGCTGGCTTGGGTTCCTTCTAAAATAGCATCTTTGTCATCCTTGTTGCCATTAGCTCTTTGGGAATAGTTTTCTCCCATGTTGATCACTTGAGTAACCAATCCTTGCAACAATTGGGATTGAAGTTTCAAAATACTTTGTATGGCTGGGTCTAGTCCATTGTTGTTGGCTAAAAGCTGAGTTGTCTCTTGGCTCAACTGGTTTTGGGTTGCTATAAGTTCTCTCATGTTGTCCTTTTGGTTGTTGTTGTTGTCATCAACCTTGATGTTGGAGTTTCTTGGAGAAGTCATCTGTTTGGGTTGGGTAGGGATTAGAATAGGCAAAATATTTCTAGGAATCAATTCTAATCACACACATCACAATTCACACAAGCAATGTGCAATCAATCTCAAACAAATTTTCACTCAAACAACAAAGTTCAAGCACATACTTAGGCAACAAAATATTTTTGTTACACCACATAAGTTGGTGTGTTTGACTTAACTAAATATGGTGGTCCATCTATATGGTTCACTTGAGATCTTTCCATCTTTCTTGGTTGATTCTTCTTTCATGAGATCATGGTTTCCTTGGGAAAATTCTTGGTCACAAAAACTTCAAGTGAAGTGTACTCCTTCTAATTTTGCATTTCCTCAGTCTCATTATCTTGAGCAAGATTTTCTTGTCTCACTTGTAGTCCTTAGTGGTATCCAAGTTGGAAGTCCTTGGTGAATATGCTGAAGATGTTGAAGTCATTAGAGTTGAAGAAGTTGAAGTAGTCCTTTGCACATGGTGTAGTCTTTGGCCATGGGGTAGGCTTTTCCATTAAGTTGAAATAGAAGAGATGTAGAATCAAAACCAAAATGGTTGAGGAAAGAGTTTACAATATTGTTTGTAAATAATTTTTGGAACAAATACAACTCCTATTTTTCTAAGGGTTTTTGTCCAATCCTAGGTTTACAAATCCTACAGGCATCACAATGCTCTGATACCATCTGTAGAGGGAGTGTCCCAACCTTTAAACAATATAAGGTGGAGTCCCCTGTGTTTACAATGCTAGTCCCTGGATCAATAGCTAGCATCCACATTTAAGATGTAATATCAAGAAACAAAGGTCATAACATAACTTTATAACCAGGAATAACATAATTTTATTACATCTTACATAGCTCATTTGGCTATTACAATACATTGCAGCGGAATAACTATAGTCATGGGGTCCTTCATCTTCAAAGTGCCACAGGCAGATGTTGGTTGTAGACTTTGTAATCCTAATCAATCAATCTTCACTAAAATCAATCAAACCTGCAACATTACAAGTTACAGCCACAAGGGTCAATACATTTGAATTGTATTGGCATGTGATACTATGGTAGTATAGTGGAATCTATCATCTATATGCATTTGGCTAAGTGGAGTTGAGGCTTGCATTGTTCAAAATAGATTTTTCCTTAACATTTGAAAACACTAAGTTTTAACTTGACAAAATCATTTTTCTCAATCAAAGATTGAAGATCCTTTGACCCTTGTTCAACCCACAAGTTTTTATCTTAGAAATTTGAATGATGAGATTCTTGATTGCTTCCATGTCTTGATGCTCAAATTGTCCTTTACCAGGGACATGGCTAAGTACTTAGATTTTACACTCTGCAGAGGTGGTGCACTTTCCCCACAAGACTTGGTTTCCCAAGACAAGATCTATCAGAAGCCTTCCCTTAGACCAAAATGGACGCGCTCCAACCTATCAAACTCTACCACCAACTGTCCATATGGCTAAGTTCTTGCAACCTATATGATCTAGGCATGCCAAGTGGTTGCACTTGAAGCTTCTCAACATTTGACATCTCAAATCCCTTTGTTCCTGGGTGGCAATCCACAAGTGAGATACACAAGGTAAACCATAGACATGGGCCTTGTGAATCACTCAACCAAAATCCACCAAGCAATTACCATTCCACCCAGGTGATTCATTAACTTAGTTGTTTTATTAAACAAAAACACAAGTCCTCAGACTTAGGAATTTTTCCATAGTGTGAATATATATTCCACCCATGTTTTCTATTAGCTAGGCTAAGCTTGATAGTAATAGGAATCTTAACTTAGGAAGATTTCCACTAAGGTTTCATCTACTAGGTTTTACTATAGCAAGGTTTATACTTAGCAAAAGTTCCATGCAAGTTTTACTTAGAGAAAATCACTAGTGCATAGTGAAAGTAATGGGACAAAAAGTATGAAGCATCACTTGCCTTTTTGGTAGAGGGTATAGGTTCTCTCCTTGTCCTTGCAACAATCACACTCTTCAAGTCACTACAATTCAATCAAGCAAGGTACAAACTTAATCTACCAATCAAGCAAAACAACACATAAAATAACAAAGTCAAAGTAATGCATGCAAGCATGCCAAGCTTTGTTTTGTTTGAAAAAGTGGTTCCTAATGGGTCATAAACATTTTGAAAACACCTATTGGTCATTTTTGTAAAGTGGCAAAGTCATTTGCAAAAGGTTTCACCTCAAAAACCATTTTCAAAACAAAGTATCATTTTATGTGGTGTAAAAATATTTTTACTAAGGCATTAACCTATAGGGTTCACCAAATATGTTTTCAAACTATAAAACTTGGTGTTTGGGGTCAGAGAGTTTAAAACAAAACATTTTCCAAAGGTTTTCCTTCAAAATCATTTTTAATAAATAAGCCACATTTCTATTTGACTAGAAATGGTTTTAAATCAAAGAATCATTCTTTTGTTTCACCAAATTCATTTTTGAATCCACAAAGTGTTTCCTAATGTTAGTAGGTTCAAATCACACCATTTGCCAAAGATTTTATCCCCAAAAACATTTTTGAACAATTTTCACATCCTTAACAAGCATACAAATGTTTCTGCAAAAACAACCATTTTTCCAGAAGCTTTTTACTAAACAAAAGGCATGGTTGGATAGGGCTTGTTCTACTGATTCCATTGGTATAAAGTTTGCAATTTTTGGACGTCTGGATCAAAAGTTATAGAGTTTTCAAATTGCAACTCAAATCTGTTTTTCAAATTCTGTTTTAAACAGAACTGGCCACGCGTCGCAATATGACTGGCTGGTACCGGTTCGCACGGATCGAGTGATGCGGACCGTAGGATCTAATTTAGATCGAGCGTCGCAGAGGCATACGATACCTCTTCGCTTATATTCTTTCGTAGCCCTACGATTTTGATCCAATGGATGCAAACATCAGGCCACCAACTGGCGGCGCTGCGCGGCGGTGGACGGCGGCGACGGTCAGGCAGCGGGCTAGCGGCAGTTTTAGGAAGCAAGGAAGACAGAGGGGGTGCTCACCGAGATCGCAGGAGGCTGGGGAAGCTCAATGTGTGGTCGACGAGGCAGGGGGCACACGGGAACGGTGGCGATTGCTCGTCGGAGATGTCGTCGGCGTCGGGTGGTTCTGTCCGCGGTCGAAGGCGACGCTGCGGATCATGCGGAGGAAAACCGAGGGTGTGGTCAGATGCAGGTGAGTGAGGCGAATGTGGGAGCGTGATTGAGAAAGCGCGGGGCGGTCTGTAACTACCTGGGTACTTGCCGGAGTTGAAGACAGACGCGGCGGCGAGGTCAGAGCTTGTCGAAGGTGACGCTCTAGGGCGCCCGCGGTTGAACGAAGGGTACTGGGAGGAGCGTCGGGGAGTGGTGAGTGTGTTCGTGTGCTCGGGGAGGCAAGAGGTGGCGGGGCTTGGCCGGAATTGGAGGAGGAAGCTCGTCGGACCGAAGGTGGTGTGGCGAGAAATGGGGCAGCCTGGGGGCGTGTCGAGGTGGGGCGACAGAGGGGAAAGGAGGAGGGGACGCTGGCGATTAATAGCGTGCAGTCACGGCGAGGTTAAGGCGCGGCATCAATGCGTATTCAACGCCGGCGTAATTGGCAACAATGGCAGGGCGTCGTCAGCGCGAGGAGGAAGAAGATGTGCTGGCTACGTGGGTCCCTGCTGTCAGCGAGGAATGAGAGGGAGGAGAGGGCCACCAGTCAGCGTCTGTTTGGGTTAGAATCTGAGTATGAATCGTTTTTCTTCGGGGAGGGGAGCTGGGCTGTTTCTGGGCTTCTTGGGCTGGCTCAGTTGGGTCGGGTCCAATTCACATTTTTTTCTGTCTGAAACCCTTTCCTTTTTCTATTTCTAATTTCTGTTTTGAAATTCAATCAACAATTCAAACATTCAACACACTTTGCACTTGAATTTGGTTCTGTTTAACAACATAAACCAATTCCCAAAAAATAAAATAATTTTTATTCTTTTTAGGATCTATTTAATAATTAAATAAAATAGACCTTAATTATAAATTCAATTAGGTTTTGATTTGTTTGATAAAATCTCCTTTTGAAAACTAAATATTTTCAAAACCAAATCAGTAGGTTTTATTTGAAAAAAAGAAGATATTTGGAAAACTTGTTTAAAATAAAATAACATTTTATTTTAGGGTCCATTAATCAATTAAATAAAATGGACTTTAGTTATTAAATCAAATAGGATTTTTTTATTAAAAACTTTATTTGAAATCTAAAATAAAACCAAAACACTTCAGTAGGTTTTATTTGAGAATATAAAATACTTTGAAAACTTATTTAAAATAATTTAATAAGTTTTAGTGTTTATTTAAAATGGGAAAAGCCTTTATTTTAAATAAAACTTGGATATTAAATCCTTATTATTTTATTTAAATAAACCTTTACTATTTTTATCAAAACAAAACATTTTATTTCAAAATATTGGCCAAGGTTTAATTTGGCTTTATAAATAATCCTTATTTATAAATCTATCTTTTCTTTTGAAAACTAAATCTTTTTATTAAAAGATCCAAAATAGTAAGTTTAAATATTTTGAAGTTTATTGTTTATTTAACTTTTTTTTTAAATCCCTTTAGGATTTATCTTGATCAAAATAGGTTTGAAAGTTTTCCAATTGGATTCAAAAAGTTTCTTCTCACCCTGAAAATCAACAAAGTTTTATTTTATTTAATTATTTTTCACATAACAAGATTTGGAAAATCTTGGGATGTGACACCGCAGCCTTTTTCTTCGGCTCTGGAGGCTCTTCTCTGGTTAGCGCGGCTTCGACGAGCCCGATACCTGCGATTGTAGACTTATGGACGGAGGATCGTGGATCCCCGAATGGTGGTTGATTGTCAAGCAGGTACATAGTAGCTGCTATGACCGCGTCCTGCGGTGTTTTGGGCATCATGTTGCCCTGTGAGTCCATCGACATGAAGGACTTGTCGAGTGCCTTGCTGGCTTCGTGTCTGGCGCTAGGGTCCATACGCTCCAGTCGAGAGCGGCTCTTGTAGGCGGCGTGGCCATCGTAGCCCTTTGAGGAAAGCGTGGCTCGTCGAGCACTTGATTCCTTGGCTGCCCTTCGACGTTGTTCGAGATTTTTGTGTTGCACAACTTGTTAGTTGTGCTCCTTCACGAGGATCCAGTGGTAGCCCCTCAGCATGTCACGTGAGGTGTCCAGTGACAAAGAACTTCCCCGCACTGCATCGTGTACCCTCTCCCACTCGGGTTCATTGAGGTGGATCTCCTGCTGAGTTTATTCATCACCGTTGGTGGCATTAGGGTTGCGAGGGGCGGTCCCGTCGGGATTCAGGTGAGAATTGCCGTTGGCATTCGGAGGAGGAGGGCCTCCATTCATAGCTTTAGGAGCTTGCGGATTGGCTTCGTTGTCGATGTGGGCGTCGACGATGACCGCACACATGAAGCGGTGGGGGCGATTGTTGCTCCCACAACTCTCAGATCCAAAATCGTAAGTTCCTTCCTCCGAAGGAGGGTTGCATAGATCGGATTTGAGGATGTTGTTGTCATCTGATTCATATGTCAATGAGGGTGCACTAAGGACACCAATTGGTGGCACCCAAGAAGCAGGTGCGATCGCCAGAGGCACCACCTGTTAAGGGAAGCGAAGAGTGCCAACCTGGCCCACCTACAAGCATAGGCTCCCAGGGATTTTGTTGAATCTGTCTCCCATGGAATCAAAGTCTTGGCGGGTCGCTGGCGAGTGGATGGTGAAGTCGATGGTGTCGAAGAGGAGGTGGTTTTCTGTTGAAGAGGAGTCGAAGATCACGGTGGATGGGGCCATCACAACCGCAACATCAGCATCCCCAGTTCCCACAGACGGCACCAATTGACGAGGGTTCGACTCGTTAATGCCCATTGTTATGGGCTTGGGTTTGGGAAAAGGATGAGATGCTGGAGATTGCGGAAAATCTAATAGACAAGCAACACCATGATGTTTACCCAGGTTTAGGCCCCCAGAGGGAAAACCCTAGTCCTATTTGTCTACTCTCGATTAATGGCAAAGCCGAAGGTTATAGGGGAGTGCGCGGATTGGATGTAGCGAGGTGTGTTCTAGGTTATTGTAACATCCCGGGATTAGCATCTAGAAATAGAGAGGATACAGGTTTGTGAATTGCATTCATGCATAAGAAAGTCAGGGAAAATTTCGCGCAAAACTAAAAGAGCTATAGAAGGATCGAGATCTCTCTTGTACCGATGGAAACTTCAGAGCAGGTGCGATAGATTTCGACATGACCTTTGTTGAATTCTTTGTTTTGGGGGGGGATTCAAACATGTATTTGAATTTCAAATATGAATTCAAATGAATTTATAAAAAATCACAAATGGAAATTGGAAATATTTAATAACTTGAAATGAAATGATTACAAAAATGATTTAAAAAGAATTTTCTATTAATATATGTATACATACAGTATTACATTGATCTTTTACAATAAATGAATAAAAGTAAAGTATCAGGAAACAAATAAGTAGAAAAAGGAATTACAATACTGAAATAAATAAAAGAATTCTTTATTGCAAGAAAATAAATATTACATTGTCTTTACAAATAAATAAATGCATTACAAAAGAATAAACATTATAGAAACAAAAAAATCTAAACTATATTAATACAATATTTTTACAATATTCAAACATAAAATAAATTACAATATTTAATACAAAGAAACTCCTAAGCTACTGTTCTCTTATCCCCTTCATCATCTGACATTTTCTTTCTTCTTTTCATTTCCTGCAAACACAACAAAAATAAAAAGAAAAACAGAACAAAAAAATAAAATAAAATAATGTTAGTTGGATAGTTAGTTTTCCTCTCAAAAATGAATAGTGAAATGCACTGTTAAGTTTCATCATTAAGCTAATCTGTAAGGGGCAAGTTTCACCAAATTGAGCATCTGTTCTTATTTAGTAATGGCCTCAATACAACATCACAGGCTTGGAGAGGGGCAAGTTTCACCATGGCAGTAAAAGTAAAAATATAAAGATTCCACAAATATCAAGTTTTCACTTGATCTCATCCACACCAGCAAGTCTCACTTGCAAGAAGCTTGCACATCAACATGTAGTTATCTGCTGTCAACACAAGAGAACATCAGGGGAGGATAAGAAGGAACCAGCCGTGGCAGTTCACTGCTTCTAGCTACTCCTTCCACCCCTGATCACTTCTTAGCACTAGAACTCCTAAGCTCCACACATAAACAACCACATTCTAGAATCAGATTATCACTGATCTATCCACACAAATCACCAACACTCTGGTTGCTTGAGAGAGCCATCCAGAAGCTAGGACAAGGGGAAGATCAAGATCAAGCCACTATCAGTTCAGGAGGAGAAGGCTAACAAGCTCAAGACCAGAGCACTAGGCTGAGCAGACCAAAATACAACACACCAAGCAGGCACATTCATCAAGGTAGAAATTTACTAGATCACTAGCTAGATCTGGTAACATACCTGTTCTTACAATTTCAAGCAACATCAACTGTTATTCTGCATATTAGGGGGGCAGCTTATAACAGTAATAAGCGTATGCTCTGCTCACTTATTTCTTTATAACATGGTTTAAGTGGTGGAAATAGAAGGCTCTCAGACTGGTGTAGAAATGCTACACCAGTGTCATCATTCAGCCAGGAGAAATAATTAAGCATATGCTCTTTATAAGAAAAAGGCCTCAGTCTTTTGCATCATTGGCAGAGTAAAAGACGCAAATCATACCATCATGGGATTACCACTGTGCACACTCTAATGAGGCACCACAGTATCATATTCCAAAAGGTAGAAGCCACTAATATTAAATGGCACAGGTAAAAGCTTAATAAGCAAGTCTACCACAGATCTGATATGCAAAAGGGCAAGCATCACAACCAGTTATCTGCAAGCCTTAAGAAATTCTCAAAATCATCTTCCTAGCTAATAATAGCTAGAAATCATTCAAGGATGTACTATAACATAATGACAGTACTTATGCCAATCATCTTCCTAGCTAATAATAGCTAGAAATCATTCAAGATTTGGTCTAAAGCTTTGGTTAATTAAGAAGATCAAGATCAAAATCAAGATCTCTGGTTGCATTCCAACTTTAAAATTCAAAGAGAACTTCTCTTAATTCACCAAAGCTTCAGACCAGCATCATAAGCATTAATTCCCTATGGATTTTATCCAAATGTATAAGAAAAAATTAAGTACCAAATCACCTCTCTAGCAGAATTACCAGAGATCAATCTTGTAGCCAACAAACAATTAAAGAAACTATTCCACATCATTTTCTTAAGCATTCTACCCAAGAATCAATTTAGAAGATTGCTAACTGTCAATATAAGACAGAACATGTTCAACCTCAACATATACTGAATCAGATGGTCAGTATAGAGCACAACTAAAATTCAGATCTTCTTCCAAAAAAATTTCAAGTCGATTAATCAAGCCACTAGTATTAATCATTCCAATTCCACAGTGTAGATGTCACCAAATAACATCTGTTGGGGATAACTATTCATCCAAATAGCAGCATAGCACCCAGTAGCATCTCTTATGTTCCAGCCAAATCCTAAGTATATTGATAATGGCATCACCAAACCATCATTACGATGTGTATGTTTCCAACACTATACATTGGCTCGAAAGCGACACCACAGACCACTGAGAAGAGTCATCGGCTCGATGGATGATCGTAGGAAAGAACTCACCGAGGGTGCCGAGCACCTAGAGCGTAGGCGTGACCAAGCCAGGGCACAACACACCAGCGAGGTTGCGGTGATGGAATCACCACTGTCCCATCGGCTGCAGCACTAACACAATACCACCACCCAATAAGCAGTCTAATAGAAAGATATCAAGGTCGCTGGGGTTGCAGGTATCCTACCGTCCCACCAAAACCTAGGTCAAAATTAGACCACACCAACAGACCAAGTATCAACAAATGGTACTAGTGTAGGGTTCGCAGCATAGAAAACAAAAATTTTCCTACGATGGGAACAACTATGTACCAAGATCTATCTACTAGATACAAACAACGGGCGGATGTATATCCGTAGAGAACATACCCTTGAAGACCGACAAAGCTTAACGAGTCCAAACTCGTGGTTGATGTAGACGATCTCTTGCCGATATCAAGATCGAGAGGAAGTCCTAGCGCCGCAAAACAGCAGCGCATCCGTGCTCGCACACACGTTCGAGGCACCGAGCAACCTCCGCCTCCTCGCTCCAGCGATGTAGCGGAAGCACAACTCTTTCTTGCCGAATAGCCACCGGGAACATGTATCTCGCTAGTCTGAGACCATGGGGAATAAATTCTAGAGGGGGAGAGAGATCCTTCACGAGGAGGTGTGGTGTGAGAGGAGGAGAGGGGGCCTTTTATAGGGGAGAGGGGGCACCCAAGGGGCATGGCGCCCAGCCATGGGACTGCCCCCACCTCTTCCACATTCATGTGGGTGGAGCTCCCACTCAAAATGAAAAGCCTCCACTCCCATTAAAAATCCTCCACTCAAAAATCCACTCACATGCATTAAATTTCCACCAAATTTAATGCAAGCTCTCATTTAAATAAAACTCTTTTATTTATTTATTCAGAATTTTGTTAATTACTTTAATTAACAAACATTCACATAAAACCCCTTGCTAGTATTCCATTTCACATGCAGAAACAGTTTCAGCAATTTCAACCGAAACAGTTTCGGTGTCTAGTGAAATAAATTCCTGCGCTTTCCTTTTCTTTTCGGCATGAAACTTTTGCTCCAATTGGATGTCGGTGTATCTTAAGTGTGTCACCCTACGGTTCTCGAATAATGTGAACATGATCGAGACCCCTCTCAGATCAATAATCAGAAGCGGGATCTGGAGACCCATACTGACTCCCACACATTCAACGATGACTTTCTTGTGATCGTCGGAACCTTTTACGCTAGTATCTTAATCCTTTTGTTTCGCGATATATTACATGTCCAAGATTCGATCATCGGTATCTCCATACCTAGTTTTATCTCGTTACTGACATGCACTCTTTTCTCGTTCCCGTGATATAACATTCTAGTGATCAAATCACTTGCTTGCAAGCTAACCAATGTGATATCACCGAGAGGGCCCAGAGTATATCTATCCGTCATCGGGATGAACAAATTCCACTCTCGATCCATGGGCCTCAACATAACACTTTAGTAGTTCTGAATCCATCTTTATAATCACCCTGTTATGGTGTGACGTTTGATGTTATCAAGAAACTCTTCCGGTGTTAGTGATTGACATGATCTCATGGTCTAAGGATTAGGATCACTTCGTAAGATGTTATAGCAATATAAACTCAATGACTTTGATTGTAATGCTATACTTCGGATGAATGTTCATCACACCATTACACTAATATTGTGACCTCGTTATTAACAACATTCAATGTCCATGATCAGGAAACCTATGATCATCTTGTTAATCAACGAGCTAGTTTATAAGAGAGGCATAACTAGGAACTTTCTTTTGTTTATTAAACACACATGTATTAACGTTTCCGTATTAATACAATTATAGCATGTAAAATAAACATTTATCATAAATAGGAATACGATAATAACCACTTTATTATTGCCTCTCGGGCATATTCCCTTCAGTCTCCCACTTGCACTAGAGACAATAATCTAGTTTGAAAACTTTGTGTATTGAACACCTATGGCTTTCTGGTGTTCCAAATATGCAATTGCAAGTGGTTAACATAATCTATGGATCTGACGCTTCAGTTCCGTGTGTATTTGCATGTCTTTGCGTCTCCACGCATCACTCATTCTCCAATGAGATGGCATTGTATAAATTTGGTATTTTGGTGAGACCTTTAGTTCCTTGGGGTTAAAACACATCGATACTATTGTCATACAATATATCTTTAGTGTTAGCCCGTTGCGAACCACACCTTAGTTTGATAACAAACTACTTGACACAAATTCCCTCCTTTGCTGCTACTATAGCAGTCATATACTTAGCCTTTTGTTGTAGTATTCGTCACAATGTCTTAACTTTGGAACTCTTCCAAATCCATCATGGAATCTCCTTTCCATTACATTGTGCCACCCATAGTTTAAATTGAGATAAACTTAATTTGTATCTTGTGACAAAACTAGTATCAATGTAACGCTTTACAATGAACTATTTGTAATTGTTTGTCACCTCTACACAAATATATTCTTAGTTCTTCCAAAAGATCATAAGAATATCCTCACTATCGTCCAATGATCATTTTATGATTCATTCTGGTATATGCTCATAACACTTAGAGCATAGGACATATCTGGATGTGTACATATCATGGTATGATTGATCAAAACATTCTCGTGATTGCACTCATCAAGTGTCAAAGCACTTGAATCTTGTTTCACTTATCAAGTGTCGATACACTTGAATCTTGATTCAATTCCTTTCCATGCAACAAGAACTATTTCTTGTCGTTTCTATATTGAACTCCTTCAATATCTCATATATGTATGTTTGGCATAAACATATTAGCGTTACAGTCTATCCACTATAGACATTCATGCTAAATATTCGGGTTTTGCCTAAGTCTTTTATCGAAATGAAATTCTTAACCTTTGTCAATAAAAGATACATCATTTCTAATCAACAAGATGTCCTTCACATAATGTATTTAGAAATATGTCTCAGCGCTCCCACTTAATTTCTTGAAAATGCAAGCATCTTCATCGTCTCTAGATGAAAAACTCATTTTTCATCATGGTGAAGATTCCAACTCCGCGATGCTTACTTCAACCATTGAAGTTTGCATGCCCTTTTAGCATCCTTTGAATTTAACAAAACCCTTTGGACCGTGTCATGTACACGTCCTAGGTAACCATTCTATTAGAAGAACTTTGTTTTGTTTATTCATCTACCATATACCAAATTATATGTAGTGGTTGCTACTTTAATCCGTTCAGACTAAATATCGCTATGAAAGATCAAATCTTGTCATAGTCAACTCTTTGAACATTGTCATAAAATACTTTACGACATGTCGAATATTTCATAGATGTGAGACATCCATGTCTGTTTCTTCATAGATCCAAATACGACCGATAGGTTTTTACACCTTTCCGGAGGGTCTTCCAAGTTCAAAACTTGATTTCTCGTATATGGAACTATCACGGATTTTATGGCTTCAAGTCATTTGACGGAGTCAGGGCCCATCATTACTTCTTTGTATGTATTCGGTTCATCATTGTCAAACAATAATGATTTACTCTCAAATCTTAGCATTTGATTGTTTAACCGACCTTCTTGGTTCAATAGGAACTTTAGACCTCCGTGACCACAACCTTTGAGGCACATAAGCTATGAGCATTATGGCAGCCTCCATAACGATTTCCGGCGCTGCGCAACTCAGCACATTTAGCTAAGGTTCGTTAACCTTATCAAAGTTCTATTGTCCTCCCACTTAACTTTTGCGAAAAATTCCTTTTTCAAGAAACTTCATATTTCAAGCGACAAACCCTTTTGTCCTCGGTGTTATGGAGGAATAACCAATTGTTATTCGGAATAACCTACAAAGACATGCTCATCCGAATTCGGTTGTAAACATCTTACTTATGTTTAGCATACCAAAATTTAAGAAATGACAACTTGGGTTTTACCCCAAACCATAACTTCCATGGTGTCATTTCAACGGATCTAGATGGAGCTCTTTTCAGTGTAAAAGCGGTAGTCTCTAAAGCTTTAATCTTTTAAAACATAATGGAAGTTTTATAAATAACACCTTTGATCCAACCATGTCTCACAAGGTTTCATTACAAATCTCAAACACTCCATACTCCTATGGTGTTTCGGGAGATGTAAATCTAGGTGTTTTGCTAAACTTGCAACTCAAATAAATCCCTTTATGATAAAATCATAATTCATTTATTTTCTTGTTACACTTGTAACTCAAATAAATCCCTTTATGATCAAATCATAATTCATTTATTTTTCTTGTTACAATGATTTTCCACTTCATCTTGAAAGTCTTTGAAACATTTTCAAATATTTCATACTTCTTTCTCATTAAGTGAACATTCACTCAAAATTCCGGAGAAAGCATATGAAGTTGAAACCCATCGCTTATGACTACACATAATGGACTACATACATCGATATGTATAAATTCCAATAATTTAGTCGTTCGTTCTTCTTTGGCCTTTGAACGAAGTTTTAATTATCACGTGGAAAGTCTCACAAGCGTCACTTGATCAAATCAAAGACTCCAAAAATCCATGAATATGGAGATTCTTCATGTTTTCTTTTAAATATAATTTAAACAGCGATGTCACTTCATAAGTGATCTTTCAATCATTTGTCTTGCGACATTTTAGCATTAGGTTTTATGGATGTGATTTCTTCAACTAGATTTGTAAATCATCCATCTTATATGGAATACGGTAATTATTTGAACAACCTTTGTTCTCATAATACCTGATTCAAATAACAATTATTAAAACAAATCTTGAAGTCAAGCCTTGATGTCAACGAGAAATACAAACAACGGTTTGTTTGTTTTTGATGAACATCATCACATATTCTCTTGCTAGTTACTTAGGCCATTGTGGTTCATGAATTGCATCGTTCCGTATGAAATTTCATACCAACAAATTCGGTATCCAATACCCAAGTACCACATTGTTTAACAAGCAAAGAATACAACCATAACATGTATATCATATATATACCTAAATTGGATATTTCCAATCTTTTCTTTTCTGCCAAGTATAATTTATAGATTCTCTTTCAGCATTTCCTTTTCCTTTTTAAAAGAATTTATCAACATCAAAAGTGGCGCCATATACATGACACATAGTCCAAAGCGTGTATATTCAAATAATAATACCTTTGGACTTGCACTTTGAAGTAGATCACCATCATCAAAATGATCGGTATTCTTTCAAAATCCATTCTTTAGTAATATTTTAGTGTATTAAACACTTTACATACATCTTCTATTCATCCTTATCATGACGACTTTCATGATCAAGCTAATGTAGCTTATAAAGGCGAATCGTGAGTATAACATTACTTTCCAAAACCCTTTTGGATGATTAGGATGTCTAGCATCTCCAACCTTTGTAAATTCTCATCCAATATGAGAACATATATTATACTCTATCATATTGCAACCAAAACATTGTTTCAGATATCATTATATCTGCCACACATGATGGTTTCTGAAACAATTCTTTCAGCTCCTAGATAAACTTGATATTAAAAAAATCAAGTATCATGGAGGAAAACATGATACTTAAGATACTAACACTGGAATTGTTACTCTCGATTTAATACCAACTATTAAATTTCACGGAGTAAATAGAGTTTGCTGAAAGTTTGCAATAGGACTTAAACTTTAGATTGACACTCAACACAATACGTTACCAGTTCGTAAAGTATATATCCAGAATTCTATAGTTCTATTATCTCAATTACAACTAAGCATAAGGTGGTGAACGAATGCCAATAACTACAAGAAATTATGCAAATTCACTTTGATTTAATTTATGATAAATTGAGTTCTACTAATCCAAATTAGAAATGAACTCCCACTCAAAAACGACATCCCTCGTGTCTTTTTCGTGATTACATGAACCAAATCCACTACACCAAGTCCGATCATCACGTGAGTCGGTGTAGCTTCAAAGCGAGCATCCATATGGTCATCATATCAAAACATATGACTCATGCTTAACCTTTCGGTGCATGTTCCGAGGCCATGTCTGTACATGCTAGGCTCGCCAAGTAAGAACCTTAGTATTCGCGTGTGTAACTGTCTTACACCCGAGATATGCTCATGGATTCAAGTACACCTGATCATCACGTGATGTCTTGAAGCGACAAAACATTGTCGGTGCATACTTAAGGAAGAACACATTTTTATCTTGATATCTAAAAGAGGGATCACCTTATTATGCTAACAAAGCGCTAAACAAGCAATATAAGATGCTATCAAACATCATATGTTTATTAGTGAAATGATATGGTTCCCGCAGATGATCTCTATCATGTGCACCGTGGTATGATCACTATCATACCTATATGTGTAAATCCAAGGTCTATGGAGTTTACACGCTATGTGTGTTGTAAGAGTATCATCTCATACTTCTACTTACAACACTACCATATCATAACCCTAGCCCAGCAACAATCTAAACTAGACACCTCTAATTTATCCATTGCAAATTTTACGTGGATTAGGGCTTTCGAAGATAGAACCATTCTTACCTACGAACATGAACCACAACGAGGATAACCAAATTGTTGAAAAATCGTTGCAAATTAGATATTGACTATAGTAGGAGAGACAGACACCCGCTAGCCACTTATGCAAACTAGTTGCATGTCAAGCGCGGAACAGGTCTCATGTGCGAGGACATGTAAAGTTTGTCCGGGCCGCTTCATCCCACTATGCCACCAATATCCAAAGTACAACTAAGAAGCAATAAAATGATCATCATCGCCCACATACTCATATGTGTACTACCCGTGCAAAGTATCGACGCATAGATCCGGCTCTGATACCACTGTAGGGTTCGCAGCATAGAAAACAAAAATTTTCCTACGATGGGAACAACTATGTACCAAGATCTATCTACTAGATACAAACAACGGGCGAATGTATATCCGCAGAGAACATACCCTTGAAGACCGACAAATCTTAACGAGTCCAAACTCGTGGTTGATGTAGACGATCTCTTGCCGATATCAAGATCGAGAGGAAGTCCTAGCGCCGCAAAACAGCAGCGCATCCGTGCTCGCACACACGTTCGAGGCACCGAGCAACCTCCGCCTCCTCGCTCCAACGATGCAGCAGAAGCACAACTCTTTCTTGCCGAATAGCCACCGGGAACATGTATCTCGCTAGTCCGAGACCATGGGGAATAAATTCTAGAGGGGGAGAGAGATCCTTCACGAGGAGGTGTGGTGTGAGAGGAGGAGAGGGGGCCTTTTATAGGGGAGAGGGGGCACCCAAGGGGCATGGCGCCCAGCCATGGGACTGCCCCCACCTCTTCCACATTCATGTGGGTGGAGCTCCCAATCAAAATGAAAAGCCTCCACTCCCATTAAAAAGCCTCCACTCAAAAATCCACTCACATGCATTAAATTTCCACCAAATTTAATGCAAGCTCTCATTTAAATAAAACTCTTTTATTTATTTATTCAGAATTTTGTTAATTACTTTAATTAACAAACATTCACATAAAACCCCTTGCTAGTATTCCATTTCACATGCAGAAACAGTTTCAGCAATTTCAACCGAAACAGTTTCGGTGTCTAGTGAAATAAATTCCTGCGCTTTCCTTTTCTTTTCGGCATGAAACTTTTGCTCCAATTGGATGTCGGTGTCTCTTAAGTGTGTCACCCTACGGTTCTCGAATAATGTGGACATGATCGAGACCCCTCTCGGATCAATAATCAGAAGCGGGATCTGGAGACCCATACTGACTCCCACACATTCAACGATGACTTTCTTGTGATCGTCGGAACCTTTTACGCTAGTATCTTAATCCTTTTGTTTCGCGATATATTACATGTCCAAGATTCGATCATCGGTATCTCCATACCTAGTTTGATCTTGTTACTGACATGCACTCTTTTCTCGTTCCCGTGATATAACATTCTAGTGATCAAATCACTTGCTTGCAAGCTAACCAATGTGATATCACCGAGAGGGCCTAGAGTATATCTATCCGTCATCGGGATGAACAAATTCCACTCTCGATCCATGGGCCTCAACATAACACTTTAGTAGTTCTGAATCCATCTTTATAATCACCCTGTTACGGTGTGACGTTTGATGTTATCAAGAAACTCTTCCGGTGTTAGTGATTGACATGATCTCATGGTCTAAGGATTAGGATCACTTCGTAAGATGTTATAGCAATATAAACTCAATGACTTTGATCGTAATGCTATACTTCGGATGAATGTTCATCACACCATTACACTAATATTGTGACCTCGTTATTAACAACATCCAATGTCCATGATCAGGAAACCTATGATCATCTTGTTAATCAACGAGCTAGTTTATAAGAGAGGCATAACTAGGAACTTTCTTTTGTTTATTAAACACACATGTATTAACGTTTCCGTATTAATACAATTATAGCATGTAAAATAAACATTTATCATAAATAGGAATACGATAATAACCACTTTATTATTTCCTCTCGGGCATATTCCCTTCAACTAGGATTCTAGGGTTCCTAGTAGAAAGGATAAAAGGTACAAAAAGTAGAGAGGGAAGGAGAGATACATACCTGAGACGAGTCGTGGCTCGCCAGAGAGGAAGCAGAGACTGCACCAATAGGAGCAGTGGAAATCAACATCGTGGCGGGGTGACACGAGGAGCACAGCAGCGCTCCACCCATGTTGAGTCACACCGCAACATCCAGCACATCACCGGTGAATGGAGACACCGCGGGCATCAGAACCCTAGCACCAGTGAGGGTTGGATACGACCTGGTAGAAGCATTATTCCCAAATCGAGTTGGAGGGCCAGGACAGTCTAGGGGAGGCAAAGATCCGGCAACCAACGGAGGCAACCGCAACGGCCTGCCTCGCCGGAATCGAGCCGGAGGTGGCGGCGCCTCGCTGCATCGCGTGAGGGGAATCGGGGTCAAGGTCGTGGGCGTGTGTGGGTGCCTAGGTGCGAGGAGGAAGAGAAGGGCCAGGGGTGAGATGTGATGACCCAAGCCGAACTGGGCCGGCCTGTTGGGCCAAACCAACTCGGTCCGTTGGACCAGGTCCATTTACACCCAATTGGGCCACAGCCCAACTACTTGTCAGCCATCAAACCATTTTTTCCATTAAATAAACTCTATAAAATATTGCCAATGCATATGAAATTCATATCAAATCCTAAAAATACTTATAACATATAAAATTGTTATATATATTTATATATAATACTATCCAATAAAAAAATTAATTATATATTTTAGCATAATAAAACTTAAATTAAATATTTTAGTGTAATAAATCCTTTAAGAAATTTTCTAAAAATAGGGATATGACATAAAACAATTAAAAATCATTTAAATCTATATATAGTACTTTTTGAAATAAAAATATTAGCTTGTATTTTAATCTAATAAAATAAAACATATATTTAAAAACACTTATAAATTTATGGAATTTTAGGAAAATGAGGAAGATCCCTAAAAATGTGTAAAAATCAATCTTGTGTATAAAAATAACTCTACTATTTTATTAAAATACTAACTTAGAGTTTTACAAATAAAACATAAGGCAAATATTTAAAGACACTTAATTCTTTAAAGAATTTTATAAAAATAAAGATAATACTTAAAAATAAATCAAATTCATTTTTAGGGTTTAGGGTTTAAGATCTTTAATAAGTATATTTTACTAGAAAAATACTATGTATATTATTCAAAAACATTTTAATAACCTTAGATAATAAAATTCCTGTACTTATTTTACTAAAATGAAATAACCACTTTGTTAATTCTTTAAAATTATTTACTAAGAAAGAAACAATCACATTTATTAATAAAACACGAAATCCTTTAAATTTAATTACTAAGTCTAAATTCATAATCATATTTCTTAAAATCCTAAAACTAGATGATGTTCTAAAAATCACTACATCTTAAGGTTCACTTCTATTTTTATAGTTAACTTTGGTCACTTGTACCATCAATTAAAATATGATAACTCAACATCATTCGTAACCATCACAAACCTAATGTAAAACCTAATAACCTTCAAGACTTTTTAACCTTAACTAAACACTAGGTTCTTCAAATGTTATTCTTTTTGCCATTTTAAACAATAACCCTAAAGTAAGTCCTTTAACTCTTAACGACCTCATCCATGGAATTTTAGCATAGCCATCAGTTAGCAATCAACCTCAATCTTAGATTATAATGATATCCTATTTCATATCTTATATGTAAAGATTTAAGTTCCTTATAGAGGTAATTGCTTATGAAATAAACTTAAAGATAAACCCAATCTTCAAGAAGATACCTAAGATCAACTCATTTATAATGCAGAGGATTTCACTTTGGGAATTATAAAATTGCATAGAATTATTTATGCATAATGGCATCTTGCTTCTTTAAACATTAGTCCTTACCGGACCAATGGTGATGATTTCAGATATTGGATCTTCCAGTGTTTCGAAGACCGTGAATACATAATCTTGCAATCACAAAAGGCAATTTCACACTTGCTCATGTCCTTTGATTATTTTCTGTAAAGTATTTTGCAAATCCAGTGTTGTCATCACCTGCATTTCAAAAAGGTCAGAAAACACTATTTTCATAATATTATGATTATAGGTTATTTACCATGAGGTAAAAACCTTCTATGGAAGTTTCGGTGGTAAAGGAACATATTATCTAGGACTTAACAACCAATGTCGCAAGTGATTCTTGCGCTGTATATTACGCGTTAACCGTGAGATTTGGAATGGGACGGAGAAGTCAGCTGGATCGGCTCCCTTTCGCATGCCAACGGATGACCGGGCCATTGCTGTAACTCCTCTTATAGAGGGTTGGCAGAATATTGGTGGGATCCCTCAATGTCCCACGACTTCTAGTATCTATGAGGGTTGTACGCCTTAGGCTGCTATTGGAAACAAGTTTTATCCTAGGCCTGATGTGAAATCCGTCGGGTATGCGGGGTCACGGAGAAGGATAGTGATTGGCTTGGATCTTAGTCTAGGCCTCATACCAGTGTGAACGAGCTTATAACTCGGATGTGCAACAAAGCTAAGATCTCTCATGGGTAAAGCAACGCACCTCTGCAGAGTGTGTAAGAACTGTAACTTGTTACTCCCTGTTCCGTGAAGGAGCTATGAACGCGGCAGGAAAGGAACTCCATGAAAGTTCTGGTAAACCTGTGAAGGCTGATGAACATAGTTTTTCAGAATAAAATCAACCTTTGAAGAAATGTTTTCGAAAACTTGCATTGCCTACAACCTATGGTCTGTGGCTGTAGATAGTGCATCAAACACTTCTCGTTAGTGAACTTGCTGATTACACTCGTACTCAACCGTATCTTCTTAACCCTTGCTAGATCTCGGAGAAACCAATGGTGTTCCCAGGAAATAAGTTACTTGAAGAGTTGAAGATATCTGATGGAGATCAACGAAGTCGAAGACCTTACGGAAGTTATGGAAGTCAAGCTGAAGCTTAGAGTATAAATAAAACTCCTAGAATCTATAACCTACTTCTGTAGAAAAATCCTATAGTAGCACTTTCAAGCCTTATATATACTAATAGTAGTAGTCATAAAGTAAACTCCGAGTGGATCTTTATGGCTCCTTCTGTATAATATTCCTCACTGTTCGAGGAAGTTCTCTGGATCTTTTGTAATATGTAATCTAAAGTAATGTCTTGGACCCGCGATGTTTTTGTTGTACCACTGAGGGATATAATACAAATGGAACGGTGTTCCATTGGTGTTATGTCAACGACTATAGTGTACTACATCATGCAGTGGTATGATGGGTCACCGCAGCTATGAGGTGAGTCCTCCTCGCCATGCCCTCCTTGTAACACCCTCAGAATCGGACCTATGCAAGTTTTAGCGAAACCCGCCAAACCCGCATAGAAACGATTCAAAGGTGCCCACCAGGCACTTCCGTGCGGGTGGAAAACGAAGTAATAACATTACACAACAGTCCTCGATGGGACCCACAGAACAGATATATATAACAGCGACTCCATGAGTCAAGAATACAGATATAATATACAAAGATCCAAATCACCTTGGAAATGATAGAGCATCCGACTACGGACAAGATGCAAATGGGGCTAAGAGCCCTGAAGAATAACCAATGGCGTCCATAACCCTGCCCAGGCCAAGCCGGAAGGGTAACCCTGCTAACGACGTCGATCTCAAAACCTGCTTAAACAAAAGGGGTGCCGACAAAGGGCAAAGGAAAAAGAGGAGCGTCAGTACTGAGGCCAGTACACGGCGAGGCTAGAATTCGGCGGTCCTCGCCTACATAGGTATGGTGGACTGAAGCGGCAGCGGCAGCATGCACTAGAACAACCTATAGAGACTCGATACAACTGGCGTCAATCAGAGAGGGGTAAGAATGACCTATCCGGATCCAACCTGAAGCTAACACCAAACAAACCCATCCTGATGTTTCCCCCTCGAGACCAATCGAGGAAGTCAACCGAGGAACTCACGCGGTTGGCAGTTTTACTTATTCGGTTATCGTTGCAGCAATTACTATTCAGGTTTAGATAATCATCCTGATAAAGTAAGCAGTGGGCGCTTTTAGTTAACCATTCCGTGATAGTTGCAATACTTACTAGTCGGATACCATAGCGTGAGATAACCCAAAACCCAGCAGTTGTTGGTACTTTTATTTAGCCATTCCGTTGTAGTTGCAAGACTTACTAGTCAGGTACAATGGTCGCAAGCGACACTCCAAACAGGCAATGGTGGGCAGTATTAATTAGCCATTCCATTATAGTGAAACTGATTACTAGTCATTATAAAGTCAAATTTATAGCAATAAACTTTAGTTGTGCTTGTCTATGGTCGAGATACTGTGCTCCAAGTCGTCCATAACCGTGGACACGGCTTTCAGAAAGTTTTAACCCGGCCGGGGTGCACAAATAGCAACACACACACGATCAACCTCGGAAAAACCAAATCAAAACCCAATGAGGTCTTCACGACAGAGCAATCACAAGATTCAGAAATATTTCAGGGGGCCACCCCTTGGAGTACACCCGCAACGAAGTAAGCAAGCTCCGAGACGGACTCAAGGTTTGCGACAATGGCTGTAAACGACAGCAAATCCCCAAACGGGGACTGTCGATACCGCGAAAACATTCCGCTTCCAAAACAGTACAGCGTGCTCCTCACACAATCGTAAATAAAGCAGTAAAGCATGGCATAGGTACAGGAAAGTAAATAAAACCTCAAACTAGTTGTGGCCCCAAGAAATAAGACGGAATCAAGCTCTGGCTAAGGGGGGGCCATACTCCCCGTATGTGGATAGCGCGATAAATCAAGGAACAGGTATCAAGTACTCGGGGTCCTACGGGACACAAGTGGGCGTTCGGAAACCAAATATTATCTATCACCCACCGATGCCTCTGCTTACTTACTTCAATTTTAGTTGTTAAACAGGAATTAAAGTGAACGATAAATAAAGCCGAGATCATCTCCAACATCAAACAGGTGGCAATACTCCAGCAACAGTGGTACATGGCGACACGCAACAGCACTTGAGCAAGCGACTACGACGCGCAAGTCCAACTATCTACCAAACAACAGGTAATAGGAGGTGGCCATGGCAATATAGGGCTGCAAGGGATATCACGGGTACGAAAACTAGAGCATCGCAACACAGATAGCAATAGATCAACAGGAGGGAATAAATACTATAAAAGTAAGATAGGTAGAAAGGGGGAGATGGTCGCCTGAAAACATTGTCGAAGGTTCAACCGAAGATCGGGGCGAAGCTCACATCAACTCAACGGCCTTATCCGCGAAGAAGCAAATCACTAGAAGGAACACCGGATGCAATATTTAATACTACGGCAGAAGATCGGGCATGATGCATGTATGATGTATGGCCAGGCAAAGATGCGATGCAATTAGGTTATATTACGTGGAACCGGGGTCCCGACATTTAATTAAACGGTTCAAGTTATTTGTCTACCCCGCAAATTAAATGTTGTTTTAGCATGGTAAAAAGATAGCACCGGTTCGCTACACAAATTTTAAATGGGGCCAATATAAGGCTAGATTTGCCCGCATATGGGCCCCATATTTAATTAAGAGGTGAATCGGCATAAGGCCCCCAGACCGCATGAATGTATGCATGCAAGACAATTATTATGCGACAAGTTATATTATGTGATAAAATAGGGTTTCGGGAAGGGATTCACACATTAGGGTTCGGCAGATCTGGGTCTGAGGGTTCGGGGTCGGTCTCAGGGTTCAGGGTTCGACAGGGTCCGGGGTTCGACGGATATCGGGGGTAGATCTTGGCGTTCCATAAAGGAGGACTTTCGGTGTCGGGGCACATCGGACTCGCCCTGGTCGGTGTCGAACTTGTCGTTGCAAAGATCTTGTCGGGTCCGCGCCAACGAGTTGGTCCTGGCGTTCGGACAGAAGTACTTGTCGTTCCCTGGCGATCTTGGCGGCTCGGAGGGGTTCGAGGAACCGGTACGGTCTTCGGATTCCGTGAGGGAGATCATGGCGTCGGTGCGGTCGATCTTGTCGTCCCGTAGCGTAGATCTTGGGGAGGTTCGGGGTTCCATGGGTTCGGCTCGACAACCGGACTCCGGGAACGGTTCTTGGTGCACTTGGCGTGTCGGGTTCGGCCTTCGGGGTCCGTGATCGATGGTCATGGCGTCTGGGAAGGAGGTCCTGGCGCCTCGGGTCGGCGGTATCGGTCTTCGAACTCCGTGAACGGGCATCGGATCCGCATCTATGAAGCAGATCTTGGTTCCGGTGTCGGGACGGTTCATCGAACTTGGGTAGGAGAACTTGATGCCCATGGTCCTCGCTGAGCTTGCCCTCCAAACGGTATCTAAAGTAGACCGGTTGCCGAGAATAGCATCACCAGAGAACGCTTCCCGGCACCATGTCTTCACTGTCGCCATACTCGTCAGATCAAAACCAACATGGTACATCCATCGTATGCTTGTAGATATGGTAGTACTAGCAGCAAAAAGAAATGCTTGTACTAACAGGTCTACACGCACGTGGAGCCACATGAGGCAGCGCACACTGCAGAGGCGGAGGTCTGCGGCGCGAGCAGGGCGCGACGGCGAGCTCGAGGCTTCCAGGGGCGGCGGAGGACGCAGAGGGGCGGAGTGGCCGCGGTAGACGGCGGCGGCTCGACGGGGCTCACGGGGGTGGCGCAGGGCGCGGCCGGCGGGAGGCGGCGAGGGGGCCGCGGAGGCGGGGAGCTCCGAGGTGGCACGGCCGAGCTCGGGCCGGCGGGCGGAGGCGCACGTGGGGTCGGGGCGAGCGGGGACGAGCGGCGGCGGCGGAGGGAGGAGCTCGGGCGAGCGCGACGGCGGCGGTTGCAGAGGCACGCGCCGGCCGGAGGGGGGAAAGGGGAGGCCGCGGTGGCGGCGGAAGGGCCGGGCCGAGCGGGGCGAGGCCGAGGTTGGGGGGAACGCCGGCGAGGAAGGGGGCGCCCGGCCGGGGACGCGACGGCGAGGCGGAGGGAGCCGGAGGAGAGAGCAGACGGCAGAGCTCGCGGAGGGGGACGGCCCGGTCGGAGCGGAGGTGGTGGCGGCAGGGGAGGAGGCGAGAGAGGGAGGGCGCGGCGGCCGGTGAGGCGGGGAGGGAGCGACGGGGAGATGGCGCTGGAGGCCGGAGGGAGGCGGCAGGTGAGGCCGGCGGCGGCGCTCAGGGGGAGGGCGAGCGGAGGATGGAGCAGGCGCAGAGGGGAGGCTGAGGATGAGGAGGGGGCGAGCTCGCCGGCGGCGCGGAGTGGCCGCGGCGGCGGAAGGGGGAGAAGGACGGCGGGGCGAGCGTCGCGGGGAAGGGGGTGCTCTGTGCGGCGGCGGGGAGCGGCCGGGAAGAAGCAGGCCACGGGCGCCTGGCGGCGGAGAACGGCGCGGCTCGGCCGGAGGACGGCCGGGCTCGACGGCGAGGGCGGCGACCGACGCGGATGCCGAGAGGGGCGGCCTGGGAGCGGCCGGCGCCAGGAGGAAGGCGAGGAGAAGGTGCTGCTGCGGGGGGAGAAGGAGAGGAGTGCGGCTGGGCTCGGGAAGAGGAACAGGGGTCGGCAGGGGTGGACCGGGGGTGGGGCCGGGTGGTGAGGATCGGGTGGGGATCAGGTGTGGGGAGTGGCGTGTGTTGTGTGTGTGTTGTGTGTGTTGGGTGTGATTGGGAGAGAGAAAAGGGAGGAAGAGAGAGAGGTGAGGGAGTGGGCAGAGGTGGCAGGGTCTGATTGGTTGGGGTATAGGGCCAGGTGAGGTGGCGACTCGTGATAGGAGGGGGTGAGGTGGAGGGGAGGGCTGGGTAGGTTAGTTGGTAGCTGTAGGAATAAGGGGTGGACCGTTTTGTATTTTTCTGGGGTGGTCGTTCGGGTCATTCGGCCCGTTCGACTGCCCCACTAAAATAATATAATCTTTTATTTAATTTGCGATGACTTTTGCAAATAGTTTTAGACAAAGTATCCGGCAGCACCCGGGGTTTAATTTGAAATAGAAGGAGGGCTAGTTCCAGAAAATAGTAGACTTTCGCGACATAGTTTCAAGTAAAATAATATGCATGATGATGACGATGCTCAAATGCAAAGTGGCATGATGACATGAGCATGCGGTCAGGATGATGCAATGCACAAAAACAACGCGATTTTCTAGTAGTGGTTTTTGCGGGATGCCACAATTCGACACCACTAACAATGGATCTCGCCCTCGAGATCCGCCTCATGGTACCGGAAGGAAGGTTGGTGATCTGAATCTTCTCGCTTCGTGTAGATCTTCGCGACACCACTAACAAGAGGTCGTTGTCCGTGATCGTCGAGAGAGCACTCCGGAAACAAAAGGTCGAAGGTAGAGGTATCAGCAAATAAAGCCACCTCTAGCTTCCGTGGATGGAGTAAAATTGCATCGATCCACCATTCAATGTACATAAGCGAATGATAAGAGTAGTGGTATGGTCGCGACTCCATCCCGCACCCAAAGCATTACTATGTACACGAATAGATAGATTATGCAACCAACCCTCAAGATTCAGACTGAAGATCTCGACAAGCGAGGTTTGGATCAAAGTTGTGATGCAGACTCTGCATCGGATCTGGCGTAGATGATGTCGTCGCGTCGGAAAACACCGGAAGGCACAAACAAGGAACAAGGATGGTACCACAGCAGACGGATTCATCAGACAGCTGGAACACCGGATGGTAGAACACCGTTATCAGAGGAGGAAGCGAAACCTAAAGGTACGACGGAAACCCAACCACGAGAATTCCTGGACTCGAAGAAAGAGAAGAGAGCGGATTCAAAAGCGTAGAGATAAGAGGAGAACAGCAGAGGGGTAAGGAGTAAAATCAGACCTAATCAGAACTATCCAACCGATTTTTCGAAATTAGTTTTGGCACTCTACTTCGGCCGTTAGCTAGGTTATCCTACAGGCTGGACTTGTGGGGTATCACAACTGCTGAGCTCTGATACCACTCTGTAACACCCTCAGAATCGGACCTATGCAAGTTTTAGCGAAACCCGCCAAACCCACATAGAAACGATTCAAAGGTGCCCACCAGGCACTTTCGTGCGGGTGGAAAACGAAGTAATAACATTACACAACAGTCCTCGATGGGACCCACAGAACAGATATATATATAACAGCGACTCCATGAGTCAAGAATACAGATATAATATACAAAGATCCAAATCACCTTGGAAATGATAGAGCGTCCGACTACGGACAAGATGCAAATGGGGCTAAGAGCCCTGAAGAATAACCAATGGCGTCCATAACCCTGCCCAGGCCAAGCCAGAAGGGTAACCCTGCTAACGACGTCGATCTCAAAACCTGCTTAAACAAAAGGGGTGCCGACAAAGGGCAAAGGAAAAAGAGGAGCGTCAGTACTGAGGCCAGTACACGGCGAGGCTAGAATTCGGCGGTCCTCGCCTACATAGGTATGGTGGACTGAAGCGGCAGCGGCAGCATGCACTAGAACAACCTATAGAGACTCGATACAACTGGCGTCAATCAGAGAGGGGTAAGAATGACCTATCCGGATCCAACCTGAAGCTAACACCAAACAAACCCATCCTGATGTTTCCCCCTCGAGACCAATCGAGGAAGTCAACCGAGGAACTCACGCGGTTGGCAGTTTTACTTATTCGGTTATCGTTGCAGCAATTACTATTCAGGTTTAGATAATCATCCTGATAAAGTAAGCAGTGGGCGCTTTTAGCTAACCATTCCGTGATAGTTGCAATACTTACTAGTCAGATACCATAGCGTGAGATAACCCAAAACCCAGCAGTTGTTGGTACTTTTATTTAGCCATTCCGTTGTAGTTGCAAGACTTACTAGTCAGGTACAATGGTCGCAAGCGACACTCCAAACAGGCAATGGTGGGCAGTATTAATTAGCCATTCCATTATAGTGAAGCTGATTACTAGTCATTATAAAGTCAAATTTATAGCAATAAACTTTAGTTGTGCTTGTCTATGGTCGAGATACTGTGCTCCAAGTCGTCCATAACCGCGGACACGGCTTTCAGAAAGTTTTAACCCGGCCGGGGTGCACAAATAGCAATACACACACGATCAACCTCGGAAAAACCAAATCAAAACCCAACGAGGTCTTCACGACAGAGCAATCACAAGATTCAGAAATATTTCAGGGGGCCACCCCTTGGAGTACACCCGCAACAAAGTAAGCAAGCTCCGAGACGGACTCAAGGTTTGCGACAATGGCTGTAAACGACAGCAAATCCCCAAACGGGGACTGTCGATACCGCGAAAACATTCCGCTTCCAAAACAGTACAGCGTGCTCCTCACACAATCGTAAATAAAGCAGTAAAGCATGGCATAGGTACAGGATAGTAAATAAAACCTCAAACTAGTTGTGGCCCCAAGAAATAAGACGGAATCAAGCTCTGGCTAAGGGGGGCCCATACTCCCCGTATGTGGATAGCGCGATAAATCAAGGAACAGGTATCAAGTACTCGGGGTCCTACGGGACACAAGTGGGCGTTCGGAAACCAAATATTATCTATCACCCACCGATGCCTCTGCTTACTTACTTCAATTTTAGTTGTTAAACAGGAATTAAAGTGAACGATAAATAAAGCCGAGATCATCTCCAACATCAAACAGGTGGCAATACTCCAGCAACAGTGGTACATGGCGACACGCAACAGCACTTGAGCAAGCGACTACGACGCGCAAGTCCAACTATCTACCAAACAACAGGTAATAGGAGGTGGCCATGGCAATATAGGGCTGCAAGGGATATCACGGGTACGAAAACTAGAGCATCGCAACACAGATAGCAATAGATCAACAGGAGGGAATAAATACTATAAAAGTAAGATAGGTAGAAAGGGGGAGATGGTCGCCTGAAAACATTGTCGAAGGTTCAACCGAAGATCGGGGCGAAGCTCACATCAACTCAACGGCCTTATCCGCGAAGAAGCAAATCACTAGAAGGAACACCGGATGCAATATTTAATACTACGGCAGAAGATCGGGCATGATGCATGTATGATGTATGGCCAGGCAAAGATGCGATGCAATTAGGTTATATTACGTGGAACCGGGGTCCCGACATTTAATTAAACGGTTCAAGTTATTTGTCTACCCCGCAAATTAAATGTTGTTTTAGCATGGTAAAAAGATAGCACCGGTTCGCTACACAAATTTTAAATGGGGCCAATATAAGGCTAGATTTGCCCGCATATGGGCCCCATATTTAATTAAGAGGTGAATCGGCATAAGGCCCCCAGACCGCATGAATGTATGCATGCAAGACAATTATTATGCGACAAGTTATATTATGTGATAAAATAGGGTTTCGGGAAGGGATTCACACATTAGGGTTCGGCAGATCTGGGTCTGAGGGTTCGGGGTCGGTCTCAGGGTTCAGGGTTCGACAGGGTCCGGGGTTCGACGGATATCGGGGGTAGATCTTGGCGTTCCGTGAAGGAGGACTTTCGCTGTCGGGGCACATCGGACTCGCCCTGGTCGGTGTCGAACTTGTCGTTGCGAAGATCTTGTCGGGTCCGCGCCAACGAGTTGGTCCTGGCGTTCGGACAGAAGTACTTGTCGTTCCCTGGCGATCTTGGCGGCTCGGACGGGTTCGAGGAACCGGTACGGTCTTCGGATTCCGTGAGGGAGATCATGGCGTCGGTGCGGTCGATCTTGTCGTCCCGTAGCGTAGATCTTGGGGAGGTTCGGGGTTCCATGGGTTCGGCTCGACAACCGGACTCCGGGAACGGTTCTTGGTGAACTTGGCGTGTCGGGTTCGGCCTTCGGGGTCCGTGATCGATGGTCATGGCGTCCGGGAAGGAGGTCCTGGCGCCTCGGGTCGGCGGTATCGGTCTTCGAACTCCGTGAACGGGCATCGGATCCGCATCTATGAAGCAGATCTTGGTTCCGGTGTCGGGACGGTTCATCGAACTTGGGTAGGAGAACTTGATGCCCATGGTCCTCGCTGAGCTTGCCCTCCAAACGGTATCTAAAGTAGACCGGTTGCCGAGAATAGCATCACCAGAGAACGCTTCCCGGCACCATGTCTTCACTGTCGCCATACTCGTCAGATCAAAACCAACATGGTACATCCATCGTATGCTTGTAGATATGGTAGTACTAGCAGCAAAAAGAAATGCTTGTACTAACAGGCCTACACGCACGTGGAGCCACATGAGGCAGCGCACACTGCAGAGGCGGAGGTCTGCGGCGCGAGCAGGGCCCGACGGCGAGCTCGAGGCTTCCAGGAGCGGCGGAGGACGCAGAGGGGCGGAGTAGCCGCGCTAGACGGCGGCGGCTCGACGGGGCTCGCGGGGGTGGCGCAGGGCGCGGCCGGCGGGAGGCGGCGAGGGGGCCGCGGAGGCGGGGAGCTCCGAGGTGGCGCGGCCGAGCTCGGGCCGGCGGGCGGAGGCGCACGTGGGGTCGAGGCGAGCGGGGACGAGCGGCGGCGCCGGAGGGAGGAGCTCGGGCGAGCGCGACGGCGGCGGTTGCAGAGTCACGCGCCGGCCTGAGGGGGGAAAGGGGAGGCCGCGGTGGCGGCGGAAGGGCCGGGCCGAGCGGGGCGAGGCCGAGGTTGGGGGAACACCGGCGAGGAAGGGGGCGCCTGGCCGGGGACGCGACGGCGAGGCGGAGGGAGCCGGAGGAGAGAACGGACGGCAGAGCTCGCGGAGGGGGACGGCCCGGTCGGAGCGGAGGTGGTGGCGGCAGGGGAGGAGGCGAGAGAGGGAGGGCGCGGCGGCCGGTGAGGCGGGGAGGGAGCGACGGGGAGATGGCGCTGGAGGCCGGAGGGAGGCGGCAGGTGAGGCCGGCGGCGGCGCTCAGGGGGAGGGCGAGCGGAGGATGGAGCAGGCGCAGAGGGGAGGCTGAGGATGAGGAGGGGGCGAGCTCGCCGGCGGCGCGGAGCGGCCGCGGCGGCGGAAGGGGGAGAAGGATGGCGGGGCGAGCGTCGCGGGGAAGGGGGTGCTCTGTGCGGCGGCGGGGAGCGGTCGGGAAGAAGCAGGCCACGGGCGCCTGGCGGCGGAGAACAGCGCGGCTCGGCCGGAGGACGGCCGGGCTCGACGGCGAGGGCGGCGACCGACGCGGATGCCGAGAGGGGCGGCCTGGGAGCGGCCGGCGCCAGGAGGAAGGCGAGGAGAAGGTGCTGCTGCGGGGGAAGAAGGAGAGGAGCGCGGCTGGGCTCGGGAAGAGGAACAGGGGTCGGCAGGGGTGGACCGGGGGTGGGGCCGGGTGGTGAGGATCGGGTGGGGATCAGGTGTGGGGAGTGGCGTGTGCTGTGTGTGTGTTGTGTGTGTTGGGTGTGATTGGGAGAGAGAAAAGGGAGGAAGAGAGAGAGAGGTGAGGGAGTGGGCAGAGGTGGCAGGGTCTGATTGGTTGGGGTATAGGGCCAGGTGAGGTGGCGACTCATGATAGGAGGGGGTGAGGTGGAGGGGAGGGCTGGGTAGGTTAGTTGGTAGCTGTAGGAATAAGGGGTGGACCGTTTTGTATTTTTCTGGGGTGGTCGTTCGGGTCATTCGGCCCGTTCGACTGCCCCACTAAAATAATATAATCTTTTATTTAATTTGCGATGACTTTTGCAAATAGTTTTAGACAAAGTATCCGGCAGCACCCGGGGTTTAATTTGAAATAGAAGGAGGGCTAGTTCCAGAAAATAGTAGACTTTCGCGACATAGTTTCAAGTAAAATAATATGCATGATGATGACGATGCTCAAATGCAAAGTGGCATGATGACATGAGCATGCGGTCATGATGATGCAATGCACAAAAACAACGCGATTTTCTAGTAGTGGTTTTTGCGGGATGCCACACTCCTGGCCTTTATATAGATATGGCAAACACATATTCAAGCACATGGTCGAGTTCCCCTGCGTCAAGCAGTCGGCTACTAGCAGCACCAAGGAGGCCTTCTATGTCATGCATCACCATAAAGGGTTTGTACGTGATTACCAGAACCTAATGCTGACATCTAGTCTTTGAGGATGGGGCGAAATTTGGCGGAAACCGACGATGATGATCTTAAAGAAAACTTCAATCGCATCATGATTAAGTTGTCTGAAATCATCATGGAAGATGTCAACACAAGGGGGGCTAAAACACAATAGAGGGTTGACTAAGAGGGAGATCGAAGATCACCTCCATAAGCAGGGTGACATCAGGACGTGGATGATGAAAGAGGGCTATCTACCGTTCCTAAAGCCAAGCGAGAAGAATTCTTCATGATCGATGTGTGCGCCTAGCATTATCAAGTGTGTGCATAGATGGATGTGTGTAGTGTGTGTCATAAACTTTATTATTGTGGTCATATGTCATAAACTTTACTATCATGGTTGTTGTTGTTGTTGAACTTACTTCTATGATTGTGATTGATGCTATCTTTTATGTTTATAAATCATTTTCTTTAATTTTTGTGAACATATATCCATGTGAACCCTTTAGTTCTTTCTATTGCATGATTTACTAATATGCCTTGTCTATAGAGATGACGAAGTGGTAGGTGGTGTATAAGGGTTGGGTTCTAGGAGTCTACGATTAGTGGGAGGACTGTTAGAAACAAGTGAACAAGTTCAACGACAATAACTACAAAGGATACGTGACTAGAGAGGAGGCGGTAGCCAAGTGGAGGAACCACCCGTGGAAGAAGAACCAGATGAAGATATTGGCCGTGCTCGTGCTATTGCTCACTGTCATCATAGTTGTATTCTATTTGATCCTAGTGTAGGCAGTGACTACTTCATTTATAATGTGAGATGACATACTTTGTATTCGGTGCTCGTGTAATAATTTGGCACTTGACAATATATATGTATCTCGATCGGGCTCTAAGTAATGTGATGATATTATACTTGTGTTTGTATTATATGTCGGTTTTCATATACTATGTGAAATGTACTGTTTCTACTTATTTTTATAAATCCTGTATAAATTCTAAAATATACATGTCCTGTACTTTATTTTGAATACCTGAAACATAACATGTGGCACATATACTTAACATTCTGTGGCACATAGAGCAAAATGCGCCACTGAAAAGAATTCTATGGTACATAGGGAGAAATGTGCCACAGAAATCTAGAAAGAATTATAATTTAGTGACAAGGTAACAGTGGCGCATCCCATATACCAAAATCCATGCGCCACAGATAAGGCTTTTCCTCATAGTATGCATTGCATGACAAGTCTCTTCAATTCTTCTATTACACTCGTATATTTTAAAAAATATTGTGAGATGAAGAAACATTATGCTTCAAAGAAACGCTCAAATCCATGGGTTTACTGAAGTGAAGATAATGGGACAATAATCTTGAGGAACTAAGGGTCGGTTTACAAAGCTTGGTACTCCTACCAAATTTATGACATCTTAAATAGAAAATACTCTCTCTATCTCGAATTAATTGACTTAGCTTTGTCTAAATAGAGATATATCTATACACTAAAATGCGTCTAGATACATTTATATCTAGATAAAGCCGAGTCAGTTATTTTGGATGGAGGGAGTACTAGAAGATGGAGTGTTGGGAATATGCTATATGGGTATCCTCATAGCATGTCTCCTATCCGGATAACCCGGGTGGCCCACAGTTGGTAGCATGGACTATGGCCTGCTAGGCGGCCCAGTTAGATGGATCCAGAAGGGAGGCCCATGCCGGATAAAGGAAGGCTACGGTTGGAGTCACCAGCATACCCGGAGCCTTGGAGTGCAAGATACACAAGACTAGTAACAGACAGTGTAGGACTTTGTAACCTGTCCGGCTAGGACTTTTCCCTATAACCCTAGGACCTGCCGACTATATAAGTCGGGCCTATGGGAGCCTTTAGGGCACAATCTTAGACATTCAAAGACAACTTCAGACAATCTCGCATAGCGAACCAATCCCTATAACTCGGCGTATTGCCCTTATAGTGATTTATAGCAGGAGTAGGATTCCGCCACCGTCGTGGGATCTGAACCTGGGTAAGCTGTGTTACCTCGTACCCGTCAACCGTCCGCCTTCCCCCACATATCTAACACGCACTGTGAGGACCCCTCCATGGCGTACTCGTCGGCAATACCACGACAGTTGGCACCCACCGTGGGGCAAGAGGCGCTTCAGGCTCTTCAGCGGGCGAGGACCAAGATCTTCGCGGGAATCGGCGAAAAGCCATCGGTCGCGTTCTCTTCTCCGGCAACATTCCGATCGTCCCTCCCGATGAGTTCTAGATCCCGGCAAAGACGAACCCTACGCGATTTTCGATCGTTCCTATCGGAGACATCCACCTCTTCATTGGCGAAACCGACTCGGGCACTACCTCCCTGGGAGTCGGAGGAGCATCAAGGCCCGCACGGACCGCCTACGGGCAGGATACGTTCGCGGAAGGACCGATGTCGGATCTCTCTTTGGAGTTTGCCGGTAAATATCAGAAAAATTCAAGGCCCACCCAAACTGCCCCTCTGCAGGATATAAAGGTGGAAGATCCCTGCAAATCCGCCGGCTTCGCCCGTGCGTCTGGACAGCAGAGATCCAAGTTTGTCGGAGTGATTACCATGTTTGATTTGGCGCGTTGCGTTCAGAGAGAGGGCGAAAACCCCCGCGATTACTTGGCCAGGTGGCTCCGTATACGAGCCGATCTGGCCCATTGCCCCGATGATAATGCTTTGTATCACTTCGTGGAAGGACTGGACCGTGGCACGCTTCTCCGGCATTCTCTAAGACGGCAGCAGGCAACAGGACGCCTTACCCTCGAAGAGATGGTGAGCATCGTCAACAACTACGTGGAAGTTGACGCAACGGCCCAGATGGCGCTTGCGCTCATTGACGGAGACCCTCCGATTCAGCCGCCGACACCATCGCCTCCGGCCGCCATCGTCGCAGCTGCGCCGCCACCTCCAGTCATCGTCGCTGCTGTTGCACCTCCACCGCCCGTCATCGAGGAAGTTCTGGCACCCTCCGACTCTGTCATTGACGCGCTTTACGCTGATTTCAGTGCAGATTCAGAGGAGATAGATTTCAGTCCAGAAGATCTAGACTCCGCCATGCAGGAGATGGAGGAGGAATACATGCGCGACGAGCAAGCCAACAATGTCGTCACGTCTCTAGGGGTGTTCGTCAGCATTGGGACAGCGATGGATGAAGATCAACCCGGACGAGCTCCGACTACAGCGCTGGAGAAGGGAAAGGGGCCATTTATTGCTGCTGACGATGATCGCAAAGGTCATGCCTCCTCCGCCTAACCCAGTGCAACAGCCGCAGGAACTCGGCACCGGCCCGAGCAACAACAACACCGCAAACTTGCCGCCTCCGGCATCTACGTCTGCATCAGCCCAAGTTACTCTGGCTGATAGAATGATTTACGGCAATCTCCTCGTCGAGCCACTGACCATCGCTCATATCCGGAACGTGACCCAGCTTGACGAGAAGCGCCAGCAGCTGCTGGAGGAAGCGCAGGCCATCGCGGAGCAAGAAGCTAGATCGAGATCTGATCAACGCGCAAAATTCCATAGAAAAAGCTAGAGCAATGGAGGCCGAGTACAAGACTTTGCTGCAGCATCAGAAGGCCAAGAAAGCTCCGGCTCGCATCATCAACGATCCTGGTGCACGGCGCAACCTAGGATGGGCTCCCTCGAATCCGACACAAGCCAAGCCATACATTTACAGTGAAGGCAAGTAGGTGATGCCCACCCCACTCCTTAACCTCGCCATCGCCAAGACCCTTCTGGAGCAGGATAGATCGCCTGACGCAGTGGAACAGTTCTATGACCTAGTGGCCAAGGCGGTGAAGCAGCAGGAAAAGGCCACCTCTCAGAGGCTTGAGTCTGACCCAGTGCTCTGCCAATCTAGCCAGTATAAGTAGCCAAGGGACAGATCTCCTCTTGATGTCGGGTCCCAGACGGGTTCATCAGAACGAAGACGAAGGGATGCGCGCAATAGGAAGGATGTTATCCCCATATCCTCCGACCACGGAGAAAAGGACTGACCTCGTCGCCCATCGCCACCGCCCCGATCCCCCTGACATCGCGAAGATTACAAGACTCACCATCGTACGGATATGCCCCCACCAAAGCAGTGCGGCATCATCGTCCGTGACAACACAGAGCAGACCCGCCATGACGGGGAGCGTAACCAAGGACACAGGAGAAGGTCACACCATGACCCTCCGCGTCCGACAAGCAACCGTGACAGGCGTGAGGCGTCGCAGGAGGGTAACAGCAAGAAGGCTAACCCACCACCACCTCCGCCTCCGTCACCACCAAGCAGTCACCATGGCGGAGGGATCCCGCGTCGTTCACGCAACCCATCACCTGTTGACAAGAAGAAGAAGAAGAACCCGGAGCCGTACAATGCATGTTCGCGGATCGATAAGATCCATGAGGCCCGGGAAGGACCAAACTTGGGACCACGTTGCTTCGGACCTGCAATACGGTCCGCAACTTACCCCAAAGGTTTCCGGATTGATAAGACCATCAAGCCCTATGACGGCACCGCCAAGCCAGCCACATGGTTGCAGGACTACGGCAACACGGTGGAGGCAACCCCAACATCGTCGTCAAGTACCTCCCGTTAATGTTGGCGGGCACGACCCATCAATGGATCAACGACTTGCCGGAGAAATCTATCTACAACTGGTTGGACATGCAAGAAGCATTCACCAAGAACTTTGAGGGTACATACAAGCGTCCCCACACTATGGGCGATCTACAGCGGTGCGTGCAAGATAAAGACGAGACATCTCGCGCCTGCCTCTCCCGCTGGCTGGATATGAAGAACTCCTGCACAGGAGTGCACGCTCAGACCGCCATGGCCGCCTTCATCGATGGATTGGAAATAGGCACGTTGCTCCGACATAAGCTGAAGCGCTTGCATGAAAATCACCAACTTGACTTGAACCAGATGATTCAGTTAGCTAGTGAGTTCGCTGCTGACGACGACGCTCGTGGCTCCTTGTCAGCAATGGCCGTTCCAACTCAAGCTCGGAGGAACAGCAGTACAAAGCGGAAAACCGCTCCAGAAGAAAAGCAAACTACCGACATGGTCTCTATGACTTTTGCAGGACGAGGTGATGGCGGACAACGTGGCCGAGGAAGGGGAGCTGGTCGTGGGCATCAGCAAGGAAGCGAAACTACCTCGGCATCGCTCCGCGTTCCCCAAACCTACGAGTACCGCGATATTTCGTGCCTCGTACACCTCGACGTGAACGGCAAAGCCACCCATACCAATCGGCACTGCAAGTTCGTCAACGACCTCAAGGAAGACCCGGAGTCCGGCTACAATCGAAGTCGGAAGAACAGACCACGGGCAAGGGGAAGAAGAAGAAGGAGGAGTCCAAGGATTCAAGTGACATGGATGAGAACGTCGACCCCAAGAACGCCGCCAAGAGCGACAACAAGGGCAAGAACCCCTTCGCAAAGAAGGCTCCAGTCTACCACACTTTCCTTGGCACCCCCACCGTCCGACAATAGAAGACCTCTCTGAGGATCCTAATGGACACTCTCCCCCCAGTTCCCCAGTACCTGCGCTGGTCGGAGGTTCCAATCACCTGTGATAGGACGGACCACCCAGACCTTATACCTACGGAGAACCAGTACGCCATGGTCATCAACCCCTTGATTGACGGCGTGGAGTTCACCAAGTGTATGGTGGATAGTGGAAGCAGCATCAACATCATGTACCTGGATACACTACAAAAGATGAACTTGACGAAGGAAAACCTAAGGCGGACCAACACCATCTTCCACGGCGTAGTTCCTGGCCAGGAGGCTCGGTCCCTTGGATGAATTACACTTCAGGTTGCCTTTGGCGATGTTAACAATTACCGCCAAGAGCGCATGACCTTTGAGGTAGTCCCCTTCAAGAGTGTGTACCACGTCATATTCGGCCGCGACATATTCCACACGTTCATGGCCAAGCCATGCTTCGTCTACAACAAACTCAAGATACACGGGCCAAACGGTGTCATCATCGTATCCGGAAGCTTTACCAAGGCAAGGGACTGTGAGATCAATGAAGCAGCCGTTGTGTAAGCTGTCCTCTACAGCGAAGAATTCAAAGAGATCCAGAGAAAGGTCGATGAATCAGAGATGCCCGCGTCGAAGAAGCAGATTTCCGACTCCGTTCCTGCGTTCAAGGCCGTCATCGAGACCAAGCCGGTGGAACTTGTGGTAGGCGATGCCTCCAAGGTCACCGCCATTGGGACGAACCTGGATCCCAAATAGGAAAGCGCGCTCGTCGAGTTCCTCCATGAGAATAGGGACATCTTTGCCTGGCAACCTGCCGACATGAAAGGTGTACCTAGGGAACTTGTCGAGCACAACTTAAACATTGATCCGAAATACAAACCAGTGAAACAACCTCTACGACTCTTTGGAGATGAGAAGAGACGCGCCATTGCTAAAGAGATAGCTAGGCTACTTAAGGCTAGATTTATCCAAGAAGTCCTTCACACCCAATGGGTGGCCAATCCTGTACTTTTCCCCAAAAAGGGTACCAATGAATTAAGAATGTGCGTTCAATTACACCGGCTTGAACAAAGCATGTCCCAAAGATCCGTTTGCTTTGCCTCGAATTGACCAAGTCATTGACTCGACGGATGGCTCGGAACTTTTGTGTTTTCTCGATGCTTACTCAGGACACCACCAGATCAAGATGAGGAAGTCGGACCAATTGGCCACTTTGTTCACTACACCATACGACATGTTTTTCTATGTCACGATGCCCTTTGGGCTGAAAAACGCAGGTGCTACCTACCAGCGGACAATGCAACATTGCCTTCACGACCAAATTGGTCGGAACATTCACGCCTATGTGGACGATATTGCGGTGATGTCTAAAAAGTCAAATGACTTAATCTCCAAATTAAAATAAACCTTCGATAATATCCGGAAATACAACATGATGCTTAACCCTAAGAAGTGCGTTTTCAGGGTACCACCCAGCAAATTGTTGGGTTTCATCATTTCCCATCGCGGAATCGAGGTCAACCCGGAGAAAATCAAGGCCACCTTAAACATAAACCGTCTGACATGCCTAAAGGACATCCAACGACTAACAGGTTGTGTTGCAGCAGTTAGTCGGTTCGTCAGCCGACTTGGAGAGAAGGCTCTGCCACTATACAAGTTGCTGAAGAAGGCGGACAAATTCACGTGGACGGACGAAGCAGACGCAACATTGAAGCAGCTTAAGGAGATTCTTTCCTCAGCGCCTATCCTTGCAGCACCCGAGCCTGGTGAGCCCCTGTTAATCTACATGGCGGCAACCAACCGGGTAATCAGCATCGTCGTCGTGATAGAGCGGAAGGAACCAGGCTATGAGCACGGAGTTCAACGACCAGTCTACTATGTGAGCGAGGTCTTGACGGAGTCCAAGCAGCGTTACCCACACTACCAAAAGATAGCTTATGGAGTATTCCTTGCTTCTCGGAAGCTGAGGCATTACTTTCAGGAGCACCCAATCACAGTGGTGAGAAATACTCCGATGTCCGACATAATCAACAACAGCGACGCTACAGGAAGGGTCGCGAAGTGGGGCATTGAACTTGCCGCCTTTGAGATCACTTACAAGAGACGCGACGCTATCAAGTCATAAGCCTTGGCGGATTTTGTTGCAGATTGGACGGAGATGCCAGATGCTACTCCGTTGCCGGAACCAGAGTACTGGGTGATGCACTTTGACGGATCAAAGCTGCTCAACGGCTCGGGGGCTGGTGTATTGCTACAGTCACCAACAGGAGACAAGATACACTACGTTCTGCAGATCCACTTCAAGGCTACAAACAACATGGCAGAGTATGAAGCACTCATTCACGGACTGCGTGTAGCCAAGGATATTGGCATCAAGCGCATAGTTTGTTGTGGAGATTCCGACTTGGTTGCCCAGCAGGTGGCTGGCACCTGGAATGCACGGAAACCTATGATGGCGGCATATCGAGACGAAGTGGACGAGATAGCCAAGAGCTTCTTGGGATACGAAGTCAAGTATGTGCCTAGGGAGCAAAATGAGGCGGCCGATCTGCTGTCTAAGCTTGGATCAGGGCGCAAGCAAATTCCTCCAGGAGTTTTCCTAGAGCACCTGCGCACACCATCTGTGAAGGGAGCCGACATCGACAACCCGAATAAAGCTGACTCTTTCGTCAACATGGTGACCAAGGTCCCTCCGGCTTGGAAAAAACCTTTAATGGAATATCTCGAACACGGAACTTTGCCTGACGACTAGGTTAGCATACGGCAAATAGTACGACGAGGAAAGGGTTATACCATAATCAATGGGAAACTCTACAAAAGGAGCACTACTGGTGTATACCTAAAATGTGTTTCCCAGCTAGAAGGTATGGAAATCCTGCGCGAAATCCATCTCGGAGATTGCGGGCATCACGCTGCTCCTCGGTTGTTGGTCACGAAAGCCTTCCGGCAAGGATTCTACTGGCTGACCGCGAAGGCGGACACCGACAAGCTAGTTGAGACATGCATGGGATGCTAGTATTATGCCCGACAACCACATGTTCTTGCTGAAGAATTGCGAACGATACCAATAACATGGCCGTTTGCAGTCTGGGGGCTAGACATGGTGGGACCGTTACAGACGGCACCTTGTGGGTTTACGCATCTGCTCGTAGCAGTTGATAAATTCACTAAATGGATAGAAGCTAAACCCATTAGAAAGCTTGATGGGGCAACTTCCCTCAGGTTTGTACGGGATCTAGTGGTGAGATTTGGTCTCCCACATAGCATTATCACCTAAAACAGCAAAAATTTGTCACTCGGAGAAGTGGAGGCTTATTGTTGGGAGAAAGGAATCCGACTTGACCTTGCATCTGTGGCACACCCACAATCCAATGGTCAAGTTGAGCGAGCAAATGGATTAATTTTGCAGGGAATCAAGCCACGTCTTGAGGCACCGCTACATAGAGCAGCTGGAGCCTGGGCGGAAGAATTGCCATCTGTGTTGTGGAGTTTACGAACTACACCCAACATATCCACCGGCTACACCCCTTACTTCATGGTATATGGAGCAGAAGCCATCCTGCCTTCTGACATCCTTCACGATGCACCAAGAGTTGCGGCCTATGACAAAGATGATGTTGAAGAATCCAGACGCCTAGATGTGGACCTTCTCGAGGAGGAGCGCGTTTTGGCATGCCAAAGATCCGCCATCTACCAGCAGAAGCTACGCAGCTACGATAGTCGTCGCGTTCGACATCGCTCGTTTAAAGAGGGGGATTTGGTGCTCCGACTTAAGCAGAAGAAGTCACACAAATTATCCCCACCATGGGAAGGGCCGTTCATCATAAGCAAGGCGCTACTCAATGGGTCTTACTACCTTATTGACAATCATGAACTGAAGGATAGACCCAACGAGGATCATAAGCGTAAGCGACGTGACCCGGATAATGACTACCCGGAGCTTGATCGGCCATGGAACATAGCACAGCTACGGCCTTTCTACACTTAGCATTTTTATTTAATTGTGTACCTCTTATATGATCAATGAAATAAAGCTCTCTGGTTCACTCATATTTCTGAGTATTTTACCTCCTTTAGTGTTCATTTTTGGATCATGTAAAACCTTTATCCACAAGTTTTGCGATTGCACTTGTGAAAATTCTGCCTACGGGCGTTAGCTTAAGTTTTCTGGTCTACACGTTCTTTGTCGTTTTGATGTGGATTCTGGAGTAGTGACTTTTGGCACTTATTGTCGGCGATTTTGTGCCTAGGTTATTGAAGGTGCCATTGGGCATCATCACCTGAGCTCATGGTTCCGACAACGAGTGTTCCGACTCACGAAAGGTCAAGCATAAGAACCAAAGTAATGGATAAGCCAGCACTTGCTTAAAAAATATATACATGCTGGAAACTGATTCTTAAGTAGCAGGACATGCAACATTGTTTTCCGCCTTAAGTTACATCAATAAGTTTTTTGCGCCTATGCACCAAAGGTGAAACAAATATTACAAAGTTGTTCTTCAATCCTTTGGCGCAGGAGACTTAGAAGTAGCGTCATCATCAGCCGGAGAACCACCCTCGAAGTAGGTGTTGTGGAGGGACTCAGAAGAACCTTGGTTGCCGCTGTCGATGGTGTTCATTGGCACAAAGACATCGACGTCCACCAACTCGGCAACTCTGCTGTCATAGCCCGCGAGCGACGACAATATGGATTCATGGTTGATCTTGTTGCCATCGTCGTCTACATCGGGAATGCCAGAGGTCACCGTGTCGATGTCGACATCTTTGTAGTGTGCCTTCACCATTGGCAGCGCCATCCTTGCGCCAGCCCGTGCACATGAAGCTTTCCAGCTTGTGATACGCTCGGGGGCTCGGCGTAGAATCTCCGAGTACTTCGCCATGGAGTCCGATGCCCTTATATTTATCTGGAGGGGCTTGGCGATCTCCTTGGCTTGTGTGATGGTGGTGTTGATAAAGTTGCCGGCAAGAACCATGCATTCCTTGGCTGGAGGAGGCGATCGGGTTAAACCCATAGGAGCTGCAAATTCTGACAAGGAGCGCATGAGTTCAATAATTCAGAGTACCCAGACTACAGAAATCCAAGACAATGAAAACTTAGTGAAGATGCTGGCCTCAGCTTGCCAGAGGGTGTCCGCCAAGGATTCTTTCTCTCGTTGGAGGAGCTTATACGCCTCGCTATGGCGTTGATTCTGCTCATCGGCAGCTTGCTTCTGATCTTTTAAGATCGCAATCTCCTCTTTCAAGCGATTGATTTCCTTGATGGCAGAGTCCTGCAAGGCTTTCATTGATTCCTCATGCATTTTCAACATGTCTTTCCTCTCCTGCTTAAGAATTTTGTTCTCTCTATCCAGCTCTTGAACGTGCTTGGATTGCTCGACAATATTCTTGTCCTTGGCAATGGTTTCTGCAAGTCGGAGAAAGCAAAGTACACAGTGAGTACTCGGAGAATATGGGCACAAAACCAAGTCGGAATGCGAAAAAGAAAACAGACGCTTGCTCTTGGTCCTTCAAGAAGGCAATTTTACCCTTTTCAGCTTCCAAATCTGCGTTCATCTTCTGGTACTTGTCGTTGGCCATGCCCCTCCAAGAATTCTTGTTCTGTGGAAAAAAGGAAAAAAGTTAAACGTTGTTTAGTCTGCTTGGAGCATCTAGTCGAAAATTTTCCACCTAGACGCTCGGGGGCTACAGCGAGAGTTTTTAACTTAGCAATATACTTAGCTTTTTTTTAAGCATCTAGTCGGACCTAATTCAGTTTTCGATTAGAAGCTTGGGGCTATAGTATAAAGTTTTTAACTCGAATGTATGCTTAGCTTTTCTTTAAGCATCTAGTCGGAACTAATTCAGTTACAACTAGAAGCTTGGCGGCTACGGTATTGAAATTTATAAACACTGCGTATGCTACTCTTAAAGCATCTAGTCGGAATATTTCATTCCACCTATATGCTTGGGGGATACAGTGAGAGGTTTTCCAACTTAGTCACTCTTAGAGCATATAGATGCAAAGACCTATGGTTTTCCGTCTACATCCTCGGGGGCTACAGAGGGATACTCATATGAAATGCAAAAGGCAAATAAAACTTACAAGTGCAATGATCTTGAGGTTTGTAGCACTCTCGGCCAGAAGCTTGCCAAAGGATTCGCTGTTTCCTTGCAAGATTTCTGCTTGACGGAGAAGCTCCTCTAGACTGCACGTCGGAGATGTCGGTGCCACACCAGGGACCATAGAAGTGCTACCCAGCGTAAGTACCGGATAGACTATCTTCGGATAATTTATGGCTTTCTTGGGTGCGGGGGCGCCGCCTACGGCAGAAGTACCTGCTTCCACCACCGCCTTACCACCACCGATGGCATCCTTAGGTGGAGCTTCAGCCATTTGGTGGGCGGCACTCTCCTGCGTCGCCTGCTCGGTGACAACAGCAACCTTGGTAGAGGCACCTGAGTCCACTTCCATGGCGGAAGGGCCAGATGCCTCCTTAGCTTGTGAGCTTGTCGGGGCAGACGAAGGCTTGACGGAGGGAGTGGCAGGGGCGATGGCGGGAGATGCGTCGTGATGCAGCATGTCCTTGATGGTTCTAGAAGCCCCCAATTTGGACGTCTTCTTGAGGCTGGTCGTGACTTTCTTCCTGAAACATGCAAAATGCATAAGTACAGGAGCAAGACAGATAAATAGACAATGTCAGAAAGAAATAAGCTTACACAAGTGGGGGTGCTTTGGCAAAGGGGATCCCAGTAGCTTTTCTCTTCTCCGCCTCCAGGGCGGCGGTAATCTTCTTGGAGGCTCCACCCTCCGTCTTCTTCTTCTTGCCTCCGTCAGCAGCGTCAGAAGTGGAGTTCTTCCTCTTTCGTGCCAATGGAGCATCATCGTTGGACACGACAGTGACTTCCTTCATCTTTGGATCATAGATTTGAGGAGCCATGCTGAACTCATCTATGTCGCTAAGCTGTAAAGCAAGGAACCACCGTGTTAGATGGGATGACATTTGCAAGACGGAAGAACTGGAGTATATGTCATACACAGAAAATAAATAAATACCTTTGGGCACTTGCCATCTACAAACATGTCATAGGTGATGGTGAAGCCACGCTTCTTGTCCTTCACCTTGACGATGTCCTTAAGGCGAAGCTTGACGGAGTCGCTCGAGAAATTGTCCACGGAGATTCGGAGGCTATCCCTTCTATCGCTGGTATACTCGTGCATGAGCTTCGTGCGGTGCTGCAGAGGTTGGATTCGCCTGATGAACCAGCACATGGCTAGGTCCAAGCTGGTTAAACCCGTCTCTACGAACCACTCTATCCTCCTTATGGCGCGAGAGGCTTCGATGTCGGAGGGAAGGGAGGCCTGGGATCTCCATGACGAGGCTTCAGCGGCGGCTCCGTCAACGAAGTCCGGGCTTGTCGGCCAGCCAGAGGAATGTCTGGGCCGTAGAAGTAGGTACGCTGCCAGTTTTTGCAGGACTCGTGACCGACGATGTCGGGGAACCGCCAGCCAGGACGGATCTTGAAGCTTATGGTGCCGCAATTCCTAAGTTCTTCCTTACTGGCTCCGGCTTCACGTTTTACGGTGAATAAGTACACGAAGAGGTCTAGCCTAGGTTTTATCCCTAAGTAACCCTCACAGAGAGCTGCGTAGTTGCTAAGCACTAAGATACTGTTGGGAGAAAGATTCTGGGGCTAGACTCTGTAGTGGTTCAAGATGGAGAGGAAGAAGTTGGAGATGGGCAGGGAGACGCCGCGTACCAGCTGGGCTTTGAGGTACACCTTTTCTCCGGCTTGGGGAGAAGGTGTCACCTCGCCGGCCGGCGCCACCCACCAGGCGAGCCCCTCCGTCGCAGGGAGGTAACCCTCGGCGATCAGCTCTTGGATGTCACGGTCGGTGATATCTGAGCCGCGTCAGTCGCCCTTGTGCGAATCTAGCTCCTTCTCCAATGGCTCCAGCGCCGCCAGATTGTGGTCGCCGCCGGTGGACTCAATCACCGGCATGACGGGGATGACCAAGCCCTCTAGGGGCATGACGACCGAGCTCTCCGGCTTCGTCGCGGCTTCGCTCGACGCCGCCATGGAGGGAGAGGTGCTGCTGCTGGCCATGGAGAGAGGTTGGCTGTGGCTGGTGCAGATTGAGGCTAGGGTTTTTCGCGAGTTCGGCGCGTAGAGCTCGAGGGGGCACGCGCTGGAGAGAATGAGGTAAAAGGTAGAAATTCCACCACGGTTACTATTTATCATCCCAGCATCAAGATTCGTGCATCTTGATCGGACGGTTGCCGCGTAGACGACGTGTTCACGAACGTGCGCGGAAATTTTTCCACGTCTCCAACCGTCGCCGCCAACGGTTCGTATCGCTCGCGCGGGAAAATCGGACATGATTGCGTTCTCTGCATGTGTGAGTTACAAGGCATCGCTGACCTAAGCCTACGTCGTCCTAGCTGACATAGGCAGATGAGCCGTCACATCGGAAGATTCCGGCATGGACGGATCCAGTCCGGCTACGGAAGAGTACGATGGAAGATTTAGCATTTCTCCGACTTACATAAATAAAGACGGAGAAAACCTTGCAGGGTTCTTTGGGAGTACTACAAGATATTGCTTGATGATTTGCCGACATCCATCTAGACGGAGCATTCCACATGAAGAGGCAAGACGGTGCAAGATCTCGGAGTTCTCCGGGGGCTACTGTTGGGGATATGCTATATGGGTATCCTCATAGCATGTCTCCTATCCGGATAACCCGGATGACCCACAGTTGGTAGCATGGCCTATGGCCTGCTGGATGGCCCAGTTAGATGGATCTAGAATGGAGGCCCACGCCGGATAAAGGAAGGCTACGGTTGGAGTCACCAACGTACCCGGAGCCTTGGAGTGCAATATACACAAGACTAGTAATAGACGGTGTAGGACTCTGTAACCTGTCCGGCTAGAACTTTTCCCTGTAACCCTAGGACCTGGCGACTATATAAGTCGGGCCTATGGGAGCCTTTAGTGCACAATCTCAGACGTTCATAGACAACTTCAGACAATCTCGCATAGCGAACCAATCCCTGTAACTCGGCGTATTGCCTTATAGTGATTTATAGCAGGAGTAGGATTCCGCCACCGTCGTGGGATCTGAACCTGGATAAGCTGTGTTACCTCGTACCCGTCAACCGTCTTCCTTACCTCACGTCTCTAAACACGCACTATGAGGACCCCTCCATGGCGTACTCGTCGGCAATACCACGACATGGAGCGGGTATGTTCATATATATCTCATATGACATTAAACATTTCTTCTACTTTCCTGCGTCTGCACTCTTGCCTTCCTGGCAGTGTGCATTGACTAGCCAATTGTGTTTATTAATTGTAATTTTTCTAGAATATAGGTACATAACAGTCGATGAATTTAGAAAAGCTCTAAAGAAGTCCGGTATGGACTGAAACAATATATGATGTGGTTAATATTGTTCATAGACAATATAACCTTATCCCCTCTCTTACTATGGTCCAGCAAATTAAGAAGAAACAATAGGGAGAATGATACATATGACACAAGAGATTCTTGTAGAAGCAACGGAAACAATAACTGAGAGCATCTCCAACAGGCGCGGCAAAAGGCGCACACAGTAAATAAACCGTTGATTTGGCGCATGCGGGAGTCCGCGCGAACCTCCAGCGGATGCGCGAAAAAGTCGTGGGCGCTAATTTTTTGGCTCCGCGCGTGCTTTTGCGCCATCCTGCGCTCCAAGCTTGCCGCATCGACTGCCGCGCGCTATTAAGATGCCACGCGCGCGCACCCAACCGTCCGGAAGTTTCACATCCCCGCATGTCGCTTCGCCGCCCCCACCTCTCTCTGCCTCCTACCTCGCTCCGCCACCCCTCCGCCGCTCGACCTCCGCCTCCAACCTCGCACCGCCACCTCGACGAGATGACGCCCCGCCGCCGCTCGACCTCCGGCTACCGCGGCGTCCGCGCGCAGCCGAGCGGCACGTTCTACGCCGAGATCCGCAGATGCGATGAGCGCATCGGGCTCGGCACATTCGGGACGCCGCGCGCTACGATGCGGTCGCCTGGCGCCTCGACCACTCCCGCCGGACGATGAACTTCCGCGACGTGTGGACGCGGGAACAGGCGGAAGCGCTCGCGCTGCCGCCTCCGGCCGTCACGCGCGAGCAGCAACAGTGCCAGCGCGAGCTCGAGCAGTGGCTCGTCAAGGCGGAGCTCGACGAGCGCCTCCGCCTCGAGTGGGCGTGCCAGTTCCCGGAGGATGTCGCCGCGATGGAGGCATTCTACGAGAAGAAGGGAGAGGAGAAGGCGGCGGCGAAGAAGGCAGATCGCGAGGAGCGGAGGGCGAAGTCGGCGGCGAGGAAGAAAGAGAGGGAGGAGAAGACCGCGAGGAAGGCAAAGGAGAAGAAAAACGGCGTCGGCCCGTCGATGGTCGTCCTCTCCTCCTCCTCCTCCTCCTCCTCCTCCTTCTTCTTCGAGTGGACATCCACTCTGGTGTCATCGATGACTCTGGGCTCGTCGGATTTCGACTGGCATTCCGAGTAGTTTAGGGTAGTTTCTAAATAAGTGGTTGTAGGGTCGAAATTTGTAATATATTTCGTATTTTTAGTTAATTTTTCATGTTTTTTTGAACTATTCCGTATGCAAAATATAATCAAAATATTGTTTGCGCCGCGCTGCGTGCCGCATAATGGAGCGCCCGACGAAGGAATTTTTTTAGCGCCCGAGCACGCACTGCATAATAGAGCTCAGCACAGTGCGCGGCAAATGTTTATAGCGCGGTCGCAGTGATATATAGCACGCCGAATTTTAGTGCGCCTGTTGGAGATGCTCTAATACAGGTGTGTCATGTTGGTATTTCTATCTTTACCTAAAGATATATTTGGAACCTACATGTGCCAATTGAATATGGACATGCAATTTTTCTAATGTGTACTTGCAAGAGAGGAGGAACCGAAAAAGAATACTCCTATTCAGAAAGCCATTTATGAGCTTTGTAGTTTGGTTTTACATGAGAGATGGTAGCTTCTCTATCCTAAATAGTGAACATAGGCGGCAATTCGGTTCGTATATGCAAATACGTCTATTATAAGAGAACATATTTTGAAATAACAAAATAATTGAAAAAAAATTGTACATATATATTCGAACATTTTATGCTGGTTTATAAGTTTTTAGAACGATAAAATATTTTATGTGTTGTGTACAAAGAAGACAAAAAAATTCACGTGAATAGTCGTATTAACGTGACATTTTTTGTCTTTTTATACACGACCCATATTATGTTCCTTTATCCCGAAAACTTATAAACCAACATAAAATATTCGAATGTATATGTAGAATTTTTTTTGAACTTTTTGACATATCAAAATATGTTTTCTAATAATAGGTGTATTTGCACCTGCGAGCCGAAGTGAATATTAGGAATATACAACTATTTTTTTACACCTCGAAATAGGCTTTCACTCAGCTTTATAAATAAAGCACACATGTGAGACCGCTGCTAGATAACACAATGCCCAAGAAATAAATCGGTACAACCACGAGACCACCACTGGCCAGCACAGCAAAAGCCTACATGGAAAAACAAGAGAAAGAAAAAAAGTTTGGAATATAGAAATATGCATCCTAGGTGTGTGAAATATTAATTATTTCCCCCTAAATTAGGAAAATTTCTGAGTGCGAGGTCGGGGATGTGATGGAGCAGCAGATTGAGTCAGCAACGCCTTTACACCAAAAAGGATGCAGATAATCACTGCACTGGCTATTCAGAGCATCCGGCCGTTCATGGTGAAGCTTTCGATTCATAGCACGGTTGAATATAAGTGGCATTGGACTCTGCGGCTCAGCTTCTGCATGAGCAAGCGCCGTAGCAGCCCATCAAGGAAAGGTGAGATGTGTTCTTATGTTATGTGTGCTATGTAAGTGTAAAAAATTGTTGGAATTCGATGGGACCTCATTCATTTTGAAGGTTAATATTTCTGACTCTTGGCATCTTTTTGCTTGGCAATGAGCTAAGATTTTCACTTCAGATTGGATTGTATGTTACTGGGTAGATAAAAAACGAGCCAGACCTCATGAATCCTGCAACGAGAGATGTTTTGACTTCTCAGTTAAAGTGAGAAAGGCACAGTAACCTAGTGGTTGGGTCATAGTTGGCGCATCACAGCGATCGGAATTTGATCCTTGTCAACGACGAATTTTTGGAATTCTCACGCCGTTCCATTTCTACTATATCAAAAATGTGTCTACTTTCTTCTAGCACTGTTTATTTTTTTAAAGTCGGTTAAAGTATATTGTCTTATGCATCTCACTGACACAAATTTATCTTTCCTAATCGTATGGGCATGTTTCCTAGTTTATTAAAACAATCAACATAATCTGATAATATTTTTATTTAGGCAATATAGTGCATGCTAAGGTTAGATGTATATTCGACATAATCCGATGACATTATTCTTTAGCCAATATGTCCTCAACTCCAATGATCGGACACATTCGGAAAGCACTGTCCAAAATAGGCTATGAATGTCGTCTTGTATATGGATTCTTTTACTTTTAATGAACTTCAACACTAAGTACTAATACCTCCATTTTATAATTGTATCAATCCAAATTGAATTGCTAAAACGGCTTACCGTTAACGGAGGTATTATATACTCCCTCGGGTACATATTAATTGTCGTTAAATCGGATGTATCTAGACATGTTTTAGTGCTAGATATATCTAATTCAGTGATAATTAATAGGGATAGAAGAAAGTAGTATAATAGGATGTCAATACTTCACGATTGGATTGTATGTTACGGAGTTGATAAAAAAATGAGCTAGACATCATGAATCCTGCAACGAGAGATGTTTTGACTTAAACAAAAATCGGTTAAAGTATATTGTCTTATGCATCTCGCTGACATAAATTTATCTTTCTCGTTACAACGCACGGACTTATCTTTCCTAGTTTATTAAAACATTAAACAATTGTTAGATGTATATTCAACATAATCCGATAATATTTTTCTTTAGGCAATATAATGCATGCTAAGGTTAGATGTATATTCGACATAATCCGATGACATTATTCTTTAGCCAATATGTCCTCAGCTCCAATGATCGGGCACATTTGGAAGCACCGTCCAAAATGGGCTATGAATGGCGTCTTGTATATGGATTCTCTTACTTTTAGTGAACTTCCAAGACTAAGTACTACTACCACCGTTTTATAATGTAAGTCTTTCTATCAATTCAACTTGAATTGCTAAAACGGCTTACGTTAACAGAGGTATTATATACTCCCTCTGGTTATCGTTGAATCGGATGTGTATCTAGACGTTATCTAATTCAACGACAATTAATATGAAAGGGAGGTGTTAGCAATATACGCGATTAGATCATCGCAGAAAATAGACGGAGAAGACGACGTTTGGTAACGCAGTTCGGCAAAGCCTACATCTGCGGGGCATGCTTTACGGGCGCTCCTCCCCTGATACTATAATCAGAGTACCGTCGACGACAAGCCCGTCACGGTGTACAGACATATCAGATCTACAAAACGCCACGCCGGTCCGGCGCGCCTGCCACGGACACCGGACCGTCCCGAAACTCGATCTTGTGTCTAACCTGTCTTGCGTCTAGTCTATTTTGTCTACTCCCGGTGCCTTTATATAATAGGCCAGGTTACAAGTGTCCAACTCAAACACCTAACCCTATCGCACAGTCCAAGTCCAACCGTAGCCTATACACATATTCGACACTATTACAACAATCTCCACCTTGGCGAATATGTCGCCAATGGAACCGCCGTCTTCGCGCGAACACCTCAGTGTATGTTGAACTTGGTTTTCTTGTTGCTCACTTGCATGAGCCGTCGTCCGAGCCCTCATTGGACCCAGTCGCCCCAGCTAATCCTGCCGCCTCATCGTGCTCCTCTTCAGCTCCACCTAGAACGATGCTCACACGCACCTTGTACAGGTTATTCCTAGTCCTTCTGCCTTTTAGCACCAGCTTCTTGTTCTTCTTGATCCGCATAGACAACTTGTCCCTGTCAACACGATAGGTATAACCGTTGTCACGGAGTTCTCCCAGTGAGATTAGATTCTTGCAAGCCCTCGGCACATATCTAACATCCTGGAGCACCATTTCACCACCATCTTTAGACTTGATCTTGATATCTCCCATGCCCATGATACGCTGAGGCGCACCATCGACTTGATAGACAGCTCCAAAATCACCAGACTTGTAGGTAGAGAACCACTCCTTGTTAGACGTCACATGATCAGAGCTCCCTGAAACCAACATCAACACCTCATCAAACAATTCGCTTACCAAAGCCAGAACTTCACTATCAGAATCAGCTGCAGATTTAGCAGCAATATTTGCAACTCCATCAGCCTTATACGTTGGACAAAACCTCCTGATATGACCCCACTCCTTACAATGATGACACTGTGGCTTTTCCTTCTTTTCTTGCCCTTTCCACCATGATTGCCCTTGACCACCAGCCCTTGTCCATCACTAGCACCAGCGGAAGTACTTTCTTTGGAAGTCTTTTTTTCACGTTGATCATATGATAACAGCGCAGTTTGTACCTCGCTTGAAGTGATGCTTGACTTGCCGTATGTCAGGGTAACCATCAAACTCTTGTAGGATTTTGGCAATGAAACAAGCATGAGCAAAGCCTTGTCCTCGCCCTCCACCTTGGAACCAATCCTCTCCAGATCCGAGACCACACGGTTGAAGGTATTGATGTGTTCAGTAAGGTTCGCCCCTTTTTGCATCCTCATCCCGTACAGTTCCTGCTTCAGATACAACTTATTGGGCGCAGTCTTGTCCAGGAACTGATCCTCCAATGTCTTCCAGATTGCACTCGGCGACTCCTCGTTCATCACATGGTACAGGACCTGATCAGCTAGGCTCAGCCTTATAGTACTGGCCGCCCTAATTTGCATCTTAGCCCAGTCATCAGCGTCCAACTTTGCAGGCTTCACCGCATCAGTCTTGATTGTCCTCAAGAGTCCCTGCTGCCCTAGCAAATCCTTGACCCTAGACTGCCAAAGCGGGAAGTTGCCCGTACCATCAAACTTCGTCACCTCGAACCTGGCGGAAGACATCGCGTCCTCCTGCTGCTCTCCCACGAACAGCCACCGATCAGATTGTTTAGGTCAGGACGATCCAACCGACCAGAGCCTCTCCTTCGGTTCAGCAAACCCTTCTCGCGTGCTCCGCCTCGCCTCCAAAATTCCGTGCTCGAACTTAGGTCAAAGCAACTTGTGAGCTCTCCGTTGCCTCCTCAGCCCTCCTTTTTATTGACCTCGAGATAGTTCGGATCTATCTCCACCTTCAAACCGAACCGTACGTGACTCTCTTTCCTAAGCTCCAAGCCACGCCTTGCGTCATCCAACTCGGTCTTCCTTGTTCCGTGTGTACACCATAATAGAGTCGGTTCACGCCGTGTCGAATTGAAACCGTGTTGGACTCCACCAGATATTCCGAATCTTAGAGTCCACACCCGCACGTCTGTAACGTGCCTCATAGACCATAACCGTCACGACATCAGAACACGTCGGGTTCTTGCCGTATTGCACCTGGTCTCCTTTCGTCGAGCCAGCCTCTCCGGTTGAACCAGCTAGTCTGACCGCTCGAACCTGTTGCACCGCCTCAGTCGATACGATCTCCCCCAACTTGCGTGCCAAGCTATCCAACCGCCGGTGCCTGCCAACCGGATCTGCTTCGACGACATGGCCGCCTCGCGTCGTCACGCCCGCGATCAATGTCGTCCTTTGTTGATGGTGCTCCGCGTAAGGAACCTCGCTTCGCTCCGTCCTCCGCTCGACAGAAGCCCGCCACCCATCAGAAACTCCATCGACTCGCCTTCCTCTACGATCATCCGCACCATGAATCCGATCTTGTAACCTACCGCTCTGATACCACTTGTTAGCAATATACGCGACTAGATCATTGCAGAAAGTAGACGGAGAAGACGACGTTTGGTAACGCAGTTCGACAAAGCCTACATCCGCGGGGCATGCTTTACGGGCGCTCTTCCCCTGGTACTATAATCAGAGTACCGTCGCCGACAAGCCCGTCACGGTGTACAGACACATCAGATCTACAAAACGCCACGCCGGTCCGGCGCGCCTGCCACGGGCACCGGACTGTCCCGAAACTCGATCTTGTGTCTAACATGTCTTGCGTCTAGTCTATTTTGGCTACACCCGGTGCCTTTATATAATAGGTCAGGTTACAAGTGTCCGACTCAAACACCTAACCCTACCGCACAGTCCAAGTCCAACTGTAGCCTATACACATATTCGACACTATTACAACAGGAGGAAATAGTATAATAGGATGTCAATACTCACACCGTCTCAAATTAATTGACTGTAATAGAAATTGGATGCAGAGTAGTAGTCAGACGAAGTGTTCATAAAAATTAAGTCTCCCGGTAATACTAAGAACAAGACATATTATTTTCACTAACACGGCAGCCATCAAAACATGAGAAACCCAAAATTCTGTGAGATCGTGAACAAGTGACTGAACACTCGCCTAGGAAGATCGCTTATTGCTTCTTGCTCGCAGCGCTGTCAGCGAGGCTACACTCATCTCCTCCAACCTCGGTCAATCCAGCATCTGACATAGTCTCCTCATTCGACGTAGTACCAGCGACGGCATCATTACCCTCCAGATGTGCTGGAGCTTCGACGACTTCCCCTTTCTTCCTGGAGATACGGAGCATCTGTTGAACGACAAGATCGAGCTCACTCGCGGATCTCTTCTTCCCCGCAGTGCTAGGCATGATCCCTGTGGCCGCAGCCGGAACGAAAGAATCAAACATGTGTGGTGGCGGCGAGGACGCGAAGCAGTAGCTGACCCCTGCCGCCCGGGCATAGTACTTCTCCTGTGTGGTCATTTGGCGAAAGGGGGTCGGGACCATGAGGACCGGGTTGGCATAGCAGCTGCTGCCCGCAAAGACGGCCGCGGGTGATCCATATGTGGGCGCCGTCATCATCACCTGGGCGTTTCTTCTCGCATGGAGCTCCGCTTGCAGCGCGTTGTGCCTCATGTACTCCTCGTCTCTCTCTTGCTTAACCTTGTGGGCCTCCGCGGTCAGTCTACAGATTATCTCATCAGCATCGGCGGACAATGCCAGCATTTTCTGCAGCTCCAGCCTGGTGCGGTAGAGTTTCTCCTTTAAAACGTTGGGATCCTGCAGAGACAAGGTTTGTCAAGTTTGCAACAACATGAATGGCTATAGTTCCAAACTTCTATTTTACCTCGTGCTATATGGATATGTGCAAAAAAGAAAGTGTCCAAGTGCCAACCTATAATTTTCAATAATTAAGCAAGGTTAAAAACTATAAACAATAGAAAAAACATTTATTAATAAGTCCCAACCTATAATTTCCAAAAAAAAATGAGTGTCTAAGTGAGCGTCAAAGATTTATATAGATATGTGCAAAACAAAATGAGTGTGTAAGTCCCAACCTATAATTTCCTAGAATTAAGCAAGGCTTAATAAGGAGTAATAGACATAAGATTGCTAATAAGTTGGCATGCATGGCTATAGTTTCACGCTTCTATTCTACCATGTGATAATGTGCAGAATCGAGAGTCTTATTAGTCACACAGTAGACTCTTAGTCGAATTTACATAGTTGTTCATATATATGTGTAAAAAAACATATTTATGGTGATGTAATAATTTGCTCACACAGCACAACAAAAAGTAATTATTCGTTCTCCAAGAAGGGGAAAAAATGTAAATTCATCGACGGTTTTCAACGTGGACGGAGACTCTCGATCCAAGGATTAGCAAAACCGGTGCAAAAAAGATTGTCCCAAAAGCTCATACGAATCTTAAATCGTGCAATATATATAACGTACGTATACTACAGTAGGCAACTGCAAAGCGTAACCGATCATGCCATCTAAACTGATGCTCCATATGAGAACACCATTACCGGTGAGAAGATTGCAACGCACAAGCCGTCTAGGTCGGATCCCGATGTGCATCTACTACTAATCCGTCTGAGAAGCCAACACAATCGACGGAGAGAGATCTCGATCGTAGTAAGACGTACGTGAAGGCAAAACGCCGGAGCAAAACGAAGAACATGCGCGCATGAACTAGGTACTCACCTTTTCTTGGTCGACGTCGGGCGGCGCCGGCGCCGGCGCCGGCGCGGCTTCATCTTTCTCCTTCTTCACAACAAGGCGGCTGCGCCCCACCTTGCGGTTCCCCATACCGGCCGCGATAGACGCTTCCCCCTCCTCTATTTCCTGGGACGATACTTATAGGAGAAGTTGTGCCCGGCCTCTGTCTCCTCATCAGATCCCTTCCTTTTTATTTGACGGGCGAAGAAGACGGGATACGATCGATCGTGATTGACGCGGCCGAGAAGGAAATGTGTATTATGGCAACCGCGATCTGCACAAGGAATGCGTATATTATCGACCCTGATTTTATGCCCCTTCCATGCATGCCATGCCATACGTCTCGACGTGGCGGCTACTCCTTGTCCGTCTCTCCGCGCAATCTTTGGCCCCACCTCCTTGACGACTGGTCCTCGCGTGCGTGCATCAATCAGATCAGATGGTCGCCGGAAATTTCGGCTGACGCAGCGTCGCACCGCCGGCCGTCTTGACTTCAAGATTGTTGCCACAACCATCGTCGAGGTCAGGCACCAAGTAAGGGTTTCTTCGTACAATTGCACAAGGTACGTACTCGAACGATACTCGACTGCTGGAAATCAGCGGCCGCGCGTTGCTTTGCATTTCCGCAATGGACGTGAGAAAAATAGATTAGTAGGCCCCGAGAAATAATATTGAGTGGCACATTGCAGTACATATGCATCTCTGATATGCATTTGCTCAAGAGTCAAGTCAAATATCACCAAACTAACATGATCCTATAACTGTTTCTCAAAAAAAAATGCTCCTATAACTGCTTTGAAGAGGATTACACTGATTTAATTTAATTAGTAACAAAGCTGCCTAATGACTGATTGACTACATATGCGACTTATAGTAAGAGAACAATGTTGTATTTTGCTGAGGACAAGGTTCTTTCAGTATACCTTTTTCCTTGTGAACATTCGCTGTCTAATTCACTTGGCATATTTTTATAGATAAAAGAAGCATATTCTGATTGAAGAATTGCGGAAATCTTGATTTTATTGCTTGATTGTTTATGTTGAGCCTCTTGAGCCGTTTATATAGAAGTATAGATTTGGACTTAGAGAGCAAGAAGCCTAATAGAGATAGAATTAGATTACAATCTTAAACTATCAAATATGGCCTAATTCGTAATATATTTTAACCCCCACCCCACCCCCATCCCCCGCGCGCCCCGGGAGTGGGATCGGTAGTGACGCGAACAACAAGAGCATCGCGGACGGTCTGACTGAAGCATAAGCCAAAGATGCGGACTAGAGAGGGAGCCAGTAGATGTCGATGTCGATGCAGCCATAAGTGGGGTTTTGTAGTCGTGGTTGATGGTGATATAGTTGTCGTTGATAAAGTCAATGAGATTGATGTTGTCATGGTCGATGTCGTCGTTGAGCCTCAGAGAAGTCGTTGTAGCAATGTAGTGGAAGGCAATTTCGATGGTAGTCGACATGAGGTAGACATAGGTGGAGTTGGCTAGGCAAGGTAGGCGGCACGCCAATCCGGGCTTGCCAGACTCATGAGCATGCCGGGAATGAATGCATGCTCCGGTGTTGCCAAGACTGGACGTGCGAAAATAGGGACCTTCACGAACCATGCAGGCAAGAGCCGGAGGGAGCAGCACAGAAATTCTCTGTGAACGGTCGTCAGCCGATGTGTCAGAATAGACGAAGTAGTTGCAAGAAGAAAATTGATTTACTGCAAAAATTAGACTACGACTTTGGCGGCGAGGTCATGATGAACCAAGACGACGAGGTAGTTGGTAATGGCGATTGAATTATAACAGTAGTGCATTTTGAGGATTGAACCCATGTTATCTACTTGTAGGAGAGCTATGTCGCTGGTGGAGGAGGAGGATATTTTGTTAGTGTTGACATTGATCACGAACGGTGGGGCGGTGATGATGTTGCGATGTTGTCGGCGATGATGACCACAGGTAATGCAGGTGCGGTCTTGTGTTGATGTCGTGGCATGTACTTGGGGACGTGTCGCGAGATCGATTGATCAGGCCGACCACCACACTACACGTGAGGGTTAGGACTTTGTGCCGCTGCAGATTGGAGTCTATGGCTCGAAGTAGTTCGCCGACTTGGTGGTGTAGACTCGAGCTGATGCATCTTAGCTTGATCATGGCGTAGAGCTGTCCCATCCTTGTCCACATACACATGCATGCGCCATGGGTTCCTTGAAGCGATGATGCACCTGCCTATGGAGAGGATGCCTGATGTCCAGCGCGTGTGAGACCACTGGCCAGGCAAGGGAGCTTGAGGCAGTCTGTGGTGTAGGCTGGAGTCGATTGGAGGGAGTTAGATTGTTGCACCGGTGAGAAAAGATATTTTTACACCTAAACAGAAGAGATTTAATTTGGAAAACGAGATTTGCTAAAACTATGAAGTGATCTATTGTAATTGGAAGAAGAGATAGCTACAAGATGCGATGCCCCCGGCGAAGATCATGGAGATCGATCTCGTCAGGAGCGACGCAAAAGCGGTGGTGGCTAAAACCTAGATCGAGGAGCGAAGCGCTCTAATACCATGAAAAATGGTAGAAATATTAATTGTATTGCTTGATTGTTTATATTAAGCCTCTTATGTTGTTTATATAGAAGTACATACTTGAAGAGTAAGAAGCCTAATAAAGATAGAATTAGTTAACTACCAAATATGGCATAATCCGTGATATACTCTAACAGTGATATTCATAAAAGTATACAAATTTAAGTCCAAAAAAATTAAGCCATAAAAAAAGGGAAAATATAAATAACTCTCGAGACAAAGAATAAAAACTATATGATTTGAGAACAAATTTTAGAGAACGATTGCATAAATTAGAGGACCTAGCGATGGAAGTTGTTTATCTCTCATCAGCACAAAACATGTGGGACCTGACACCCTTATCTCTAAAACCATAGCTGCAAAATGATGATGTAGCAATGCTCACCACATCTCTGTGTTTTTCCTTTTTGAGAATGACATCTCCGTAGTTTGAGCAGGACAAGCGCTACATAAAAAACACTTTCGGTTGAGATATGCTAAATAGGTATCACCATAGCATGTCTCTAATCTGGATAACCAGACCCAAAGTTGGTAGCAAGGCCTGTGGACTGCTGGACGGCCCAGTTAGATGGATCCAAAAGGGAGACCCATGCCGGATAAAGGAAGGCTACGATGGACTCTGACCGACATACTCAGAGCCTTGGAGTGCAAGACACGTAGACTAGTTGTATCTAGTGGAGGACTTTGTACACTACTAGGAAACCAGCTATAGATAGACAAATCTTCTGTGGCGCATATATGTGACCATGCGCCACAGATAAACTCCAGTGGCGCATTTCAGGCAATGTGCTACAGAAATCTTCACACTTCTGTGGCGCATATAGGGAAACAATGCGCCACAGAAGTTTGTTGGACCCGCCACCAGGGTTGGACTCCCTCACTTTCTGTGGCGCATATATCCTTATGCGCCACAAAAGTTGGAACTTATGTGGCGCATATGGACATATGCGCCACAGAAAGTGAGAGTAGGCCCAAGCACAGAATTCAGTTGACCAACGTTCTGTAGCGCATATCTATATATGCGCCACAGAAGTTACAACTTCCACAGAACATGGAAAACCATATTCCCTCCCCTGTGGATCGCCTTTTAACTTTTGTAAAAAATAAATGAAAATAATAAAAAATTCAAAAAATTATTCCTTTGAGATGTAGTTGTATTTTGGGGACAGTTGTAGGAAAAATTAAAAAAACATGAATTTCGATGTATTTTGTAAAAAAAATTCATGGGACGGTAAAACAGCCATAACTTTTGCATACGATATCAGGAAAAAAATTAATATACTAAAATGATCGTCTCGAAATTTCCTACTTGACCAAAATTCGAAAAAAGTAAAAATTTATGGCAGAAAGAAGATTTTTTCTTGCAAAAAAATAAAAAAGGGGGCTAACTTCTGTGGCACATTGCTCCCATATGCGCCACAAAAGTGTTGGGCGGGATTCGAAATTTGAATCCCGCTGCCCCTTCTCCCTCTCTTATCCTCTACTCCTCCTCCACCCTTCTCCCTCTCTTATCCTCTTCTCCTCCTCCACCATTCTCATCCTCCACTTCTTCTCTCCTTCTCCTCCCCTTCTTCCTCACCTTCTCCTCCTCCTCCCTCCTCCACTCCGGTGACCTCCTCCTCCATCCCGGTGAGCTCCTCCTCCTCCCTCCTCCCTCGTCCACCCTGGTGAGCTCCTCCTCCTCCCACCTCCCTCCTCCCTTCTCCCTCCACACCGGTGAGCTCCTCCTCTCCTCCACCGGTGATCTCCACATCCTCCACCGGTGACCTCCTCCTCCTCTTCCTTCGGACACCATCGGCCTCCTTTTCCTCCCTCGATGACCCCCACCTCCGACGATCCCCACCTCCGGCCAGATCTGGCCAGGTTTTTTTCTTAATTTTGAAAAAAAAATCGGTGGCGCATATTGGTGAAATGCGCCACAGAAGTTTTTGAGACTTCTGTGGCGCATTTCAATATGCGCCACAGAACTTCACTTTAGTGGCGCGTTCCATATGCGCCACAGAAGTTGAAAAATGGTGCGCCACTGATGAGCTTTTTCCTAGTAGTGGTAACCTATCCGGCTAGGACTTTTCACTGTAACCCTAGGACCTGGCGTCTTTATAAGCCGGACCTATGGGAGCCTTTAGGGCATAACAACTTATATCGCGTACAGCGAACCAATCCCATGTAACTCGGCGTATTGCTCTTATAGTGATTTATAGCAGGATTAGGGTTCCGCCACCGTCGTGGAAGCTGAACCTGCGTAAGTTGTGTTACCTCGTACCCGCTAACTTGTCGCCTTCCCCATGTCTCTAAACACGCACTATGAGGAACCCTCCATGGCGTACTCGTCGGCAATACCACGACACTTTCACCAGCCAATAACAACATAAAAAACTAAGTTCTAGTAGTTGCAAAAGTGCATAGTTTTTTATTTTACACTTTATTGTGTAGGAATTGCTCAAATATGGAAAGAATTCCTTTATTATGTTGAAATTCGGAGTTTCCTAATTTTTTTAATGATGCCAAGATCGTGACACGAAGATGATGTCAAATAGAAAAAAGTTCGGCATTAAAATTGTTGGAAATTTTATGATGATGATGTTGTTTGATATAAAGAACGTCCAAAACGAAGTTCATATGCGACTGTGGCACCCTTTTTACCGAAGAGTGCAAAATCGGTTTCAGCAATCCGAAATTATATGGCGGGGTTGACCTTAACTCTTCTCATACTTGATGGATTAGACCATGGTCGGTTTGCTGGACTTGTGGGGACAGAGAGAAGGCCTAAGAATCCTTAAATCAGAGGGACATCAATATCATGGTCTAGATTGCATCTCCAACTCTACATATTGAGGGGAAGACCTACTTTTGTGGACAGCTGCCAAAATCCACGAAATTGTCTCCCCCTTTCCTTTGATCCTATATACAAGGTGTGTAAAGGGATTCATATAGGGTATGTCGGTTGCTGTTTCTGCTACTTTTACAAAACATCTCTCTTGACGCTGATGGCGCTGCGTCAACGTGGGAGCGCTTCATCGGGAAACCCCAAGAGCAAGGTGTGATGCAGCACAGTAGCAAGTCTTCCCTCAGTAAGAAACCAAGGTTATCGAACCAGTAGGAGGAAGGAGACATCTCAAAGGTGTTGCAAACAACTTGGAAACGTGCACAACACAAACTCAAGACTTTGCCCCAACGAACAGTGAGGTTGTCAATCTCACCGGTTGCTATAACAAAGGATTAACTGTATGGTGTGGAAGGTGAAATTGGTTTGCAGAAAGTAAACAGTAACAGTGGAAGATATATCAATGGTAAAGATTGGATCGGGGTCCATAGTCACTAGAGGTGTTCTCCTTAGATAAACAAACATGGCATGCTGGGTAAACAAATTACAGCAGGGCAATTCACAAGACTGAGCAAGGCATAACAATGCAATACTAGACATAAAGATCCTATGAGATTCGATTGGGCAATACAACAAGATACATAGACCGCCATCCAACTGCATCTATGACTAGAAATCCACCTTTGGGTTATCCCGAACCCCCTCTAGTATTAAGTTGCAAGCAACAGACAACTGCTTTAAGCAAAGTGTGTAAGGTATACAATCCACTTGTTCCATGAACAAGATACCGTTGTTTTCTCCCTAGTGGCAACAACACATCTACAACCTTAGAGATTTCTGTCACTTCCCTTGATTAAATAGAGGCATGAACCCACTATCGAGCATAAATACCCCCTCTTGGAGTCACTAGCAACTACTTGGCCAAGATAGCTACTAACAACGGAGAACATGGAAGATCACAAACAAAACAGACATGATAGAATCAATAAGACAAAACCATTAATCAATCTAACATAGTAATCTCAATATCCATCGGATCCCTGCAAGCACAACATGCATGATTACAAATAGATGAGATCTTGATCATGAACGGAGCTCACAAGATCTAAACATGAAAGCACAAAGGAGGAGATACAACCATCTGGCTACTACATGGACCCGTAGTCCAAGGTGGAACTACTCACGCTTCATACCGGATAGCTGATACGTCCAATTTGCATCACCATTCTATATCATAACTTGCCTCTATTCATTGATATATGTCTTATTATGAGGTACTCCCTCCGTTTCAAAATATAAGATGTTTTAGGTTTGTGAAGAAAATGAATCTAGACTTCTTTTAGTGTCTAGATTCATCCCAAAGTTGAGTGAACCTACATACTAAAATAAGTCTAGATTCATTTTCTTCACAAACCTAAAACATCTTATATTTTGAAACGGAGGGAGTATCACTTATTCTTTTCCTCTGTTTTTGCATGTTGGATGATTCTTGGAGGATGAACTACCGGAGTCAGGTTTCGGATGGAAAAAGAGGTGTTTTGATGCAATTTCACGAAGATCAGAAAAATACCATAAAAATATTGGAAAGTTATATTTTCCCAGAAGACGGAGGAAGCCATAATGGGAGGTGTAGCCGGCCCACAGGGGGCCCACACCCCCTAGGCGCGGGCCCACCTTGGCCGACACCTAAGGAAGGTGTGGCACACCTGGCCGGCTCCTGACTCTGCCCTCTCGCCTATATCTTCCTCATGGAACCCTAACACCAGGAGAGCGACCATAGAAAGATTTTCGCCGCCTCTGCGGGGCGGAAAACACCGAGAGAGAAAGAGCTCTCCGGCAGACAGATTTCTGTCGAGCAAATCCCTTCCCGAAGAGGGGAGATCGTCGCCATTAACACCGTCACCAAGCTAGGATTCATCGGGATCATCATCATCCACACCATCATCTCCACCAACACCATCATCACCACCCCGTCCCGCTGTAACAATCATGTTGGATCTTGCATTAGTTTTTAGGGGAACTTTCCCGGTGTTGATTACTATTGTAGTTGATGCTTGTGAGTGGAACCACTGGATTATTGTTTATGTTTAGATTGTTATCCATCGCCATATCATATTTGATCTTGATCCATATGATGTCTTGTGAGTAGTTCGTTTAGTTCTTGAGGACATGGGAGAAGTCATGTTGTTAGTAGTGGATTTGTGTTGAGTTATTATTCAATGGTTTAGTATTTAAGTTGTGGTGCTTTTTTTCTAGTGGTGTCATGTGAACATCGACTACATGATACTTCACCATTTATGGGCCTAGGGGAATGCATTGTGTATTTGGCTACTAATTGTGGGGGTTGCCGGAGTGACAGAAACCTGAACCCCCGTTAGGACACCATTGCATAAGAGAGCGTTGACATGGTTATACCCCGCGGGTACACGATCTCAGCATACCTGGTCCAGCCCAAGGAAGGCCCACGACAAATATACGCCAGCCCATGAAGATTTTCGGGTGGCCAAGGCCCATGACGCCTTCGGATCCTTGGAGAGCAAGACTAGAGTAGATAGGAAATTCAAAGGGGTAAACCCTAGAACCTGTAACCGACCTAGATCTCTCTCATAATTCCGCATACACACCTCCACGCCAGATTGCATCTGCGCACCCCTGTAATCACCGGTTCCGCCATAATCAAGAGCAGACAAGAAGGAGTAGGGTTTTCCCTCCGGGGGCCTGAACCTGGGTAAACCTCATGTCCCCGTGTTGCTTGTTTTCTAACCGTTCCGCGATCTCCAACATCCCCATCTTCTCCAAAACCCAAGTCCATAACAATGGGCATTGACGAGTCGAAACCTCGTCAATTGGCGCCGTCTGTGGGAACTAGGGACACTAATTGTGCGATCGTGACGGTCCCAACCCGAGCAATCTACAACTCTACGGCAACGGAGAGTCACCTCCTCTTCGGCACTTTCGACTTCACCGCCCACTCACCGGCCACCATGAAGGACTTCGAGTCCGTAGGCGACGGACTCGAGATCCTGTTCGGGAGCTTCTGCTTCCAGGTGAGGCAAACTGGCACCCTCCGCCTCCCTAAGCGGGTGCCCCTACCATCAATCAGGCCTGCTTCATGGGCCCCACACCCTGTGCTACGCACAACATCATCAACAGATGAGTCCTACGACAGCAGCAGCTGTAACTCTGATCTGTGCGATCCGCCATCAGATGAAGGGACCTACGGTTCCGGATCCGAAATCTATGGCAGCTGCGGACCAATCTACGAGCGCTACCAATGCATCGTAGTCATCCAGGGTGACGTGGAGCAGCAAACACCCAACCCGACACCCAACCCGCAAGACCGAAACGGCGGGAACAGAAGAAGCCAGTCCCCCCCCCCCACCCGAAGGGGACAACAACAGCCATGTAATCCGCCTTAGAAAAGAAGGATGGGCCCAGGCACGCGCCGCCGTGGCGGGTAGCATAGTCCTGCCTGCAGACTCCTCACGGGACCTGCTGATGGCCTACCATCTGCTCCTGATCAAGGAGCACAAGAAGCGGGTCAAGATGCAAGAGGTTCTCGACAAACGCAAGCAAGCAGCCTCGGAGTCCAGCATGCGACGAGCTACGCTCTCCGCCATGGACATCGGCTCCAGCTCGAACGGCAACCACGGCAATAAGCATCGCTCCTGAACGGAGAACATGGACCCCAAGGAGCGCCGCGAGGTGACCCGAACCCTCAACGCATCCTTCATGGAGATGGATGCCGACGGCAACATCATCCCGAAGACACCGCAAGTGGCGATCATAGCAGCCACTGCGTACCTCGCGGCCTACCCACCTCCGTAGGGGGACCCGAAGAGAGCCATGCACAAGTCCGCACTCACCGGACTCGAACTCGTCGGAGCTGCGCTCCATCAAGAAACTCCTACGGAGCCGAAAAATAAAACTACGATCAGGTTCAACCGCAGCCCCACTCCTTCATCCGAAGAAGAGGACCATGGCCTTCCTCGAAGGCACAAGAGCTCGCGTCATCGCAGCCGCGATTACGACGCCAGAGACGCGCTAACACAGCGCAAAATCGACAAAGCGCGAGCCAAGCGCGCATGCTCGTCTGAATTCGAGATGGACGAAGGAGAACTCTGTGGAGCCCGGTGCTTCAGCAGATCTGTCTGACGGACCCGGATGCCGTGAAATTTCAAGCTTCCTTCGGATACTCCGAAGTTCGACGGCACACAGGACCCCAAGGCATGGCTCAGCGACCACCTGTCATCCGTCAAGCTGCACGGTGGAAACAAGGAAACCGCCATGCAATGCCTTCAGCTGCAGCTGACAGGCGCAGCTCGGATCTGGCTTAGCAGCCTATCCTCAGGATCCATCCGAAGCTGGGAGGAACTGGCTTACAGTTTCATCCGAAACTTCAAAGGCACCAGTAAGAGGCCCGCCTCGATCGAGGAGTTGCGAGCCTGCACTCAACGAACGGGCGAATCCATTCGCTCGTACATCCTGCGCTGGTCCAACACCAAAAACTCCGCGGCGCACATCTCCGAAGAAAGGGCCATCGACGCCTTCAAGGATGGCGTCAAGCGCCAGGACTTCAAGGAGGAACTAGGGCGCGTCAAACCCAAGACACTGGACCACCTCATGGACATCACCAACAGGTGGGCCGACGGTGAAGATTCCGTCCACCGGGCACACTCGGAGGAAGAGGACGATTACGGCCGACGACGGGAACGCCGTAACAAGAGGAGACCGCGCGTCTAGGACGATCGCGATGGACCCGACATGGTCGCGGCCGGCTACGCCGATCGCCGCAACGATGCCAACCGCAACAATGGCGGATACCGCGGAGGCAACTTCCGCGATGGAGGACGCCCAGCACAGTCGTGGCAACGCCGCGATCGCGATAACGAGCCCTCAGCATACGAAAAACTTTCGGGTCCATGCACCATCCACATCTACATCGACAAGCAGGATGGTAAGAAGAAGGCAAGCCACATGCTCAAGGACTGCCGTGAGTTCCAAAAGCTCGGCGAAAGCATGGCTCAAATGAGGTAGCAAGCTCCACCCCCTGGATTCGGGAACGCACCCGCACTAGGTGAAATAGCGCATGGAGCTCCTCCACCGCGACCTGTAGGATGCCCGAACCAACCAGTCGCACCAGCACAGAACAACGCTGGACACGGGTATCCCCCATCGAAAGGAGCATTGATGATCCAGAAGGGGCGCCCCACGAATAGGGTGAAGAAGAAAATCACCCGTCAGATCAACCTGGCCATGACAACTCCACCCGCCATCCCTGAGTACCTCAGCGGATCGGAGTCCTGCATCACGTTCAGTCATTTGGATCACCCTTGCCAGATCCCTCGCCCAGGTCATGCTGCCCTGGTACTGGAGGCGCAGATCGGAGGTTTCGAGATGAGCCGCATCTTCATAGACGGCGGCAGCGGCATCAACCTGATGTTCGCAAGCACTCTAGCAGCAATGCGGATCCCGCTGTGCAGCCTGGAACAGTCAGACACAACGTTCCACGGCATCGTCCCAGGAAAGGGCATATTCCCCCTGGTCAAAATATGGCTCGATGTCATCTTCGGCAAGCCGGACAACTTCCGATGCGAGCGGCTCGAATTCGAAGTGGTGGACTGGCCATCACAATACCACGCCATCCTCGGACGTGTAGCATTCGCAAGGTTCTTGGCTGTCCCACATTACGCATACCTACTACTCAAGATGCCAGGACCTAGGGGCGTCATCACGGTCCACGGGAGCTTCACCCGATCGGACCACTGCGACAGGGACTTCAACAGAATCTCCCAGTCATTCGGCATGCAAGATGAGCTCGTAAGGCTCCGCGAGGTGACGGACAATGGGGCACCCTCAGTCGCACGAAAAAACGCACCTGACATGTCTTTCGACTCCACTGTCAACACAAAGAAGGTGCAGGTCCACCCGACGTATGCCTCCAAGACGGCGCTGATCGCCAATGACCTCAGCCCTGCCTAGGAAAGCGCGCTCGTCGAATTCCTCCGTGAGCGCTGGGAAATCTTCGCCTGGTGTCCTGCGGACATGCCAGGAGTTCCCAGGGAATTCGCCGAGCACGCACTCAACATCTTTCCAGACACCAAGCCCGTCAAGCAGTCCATCCGGAGACTGTCCGAGCCATGGGCCGAAGCCATCGGGATGGAAATCAACAGACAACTCGCTGCAGACTTCATCAGGGAGATCAAAGAAAGCGAGTGGCTCGCAAATACATTGATGGTCCCCAAGAAGGACACGAACATCCTGCGGATGTGCGTGGACTTCACGTCGCTGAACAAGCACTACCCAAAGGACCACTTCCCCCTTCCTCGGATCGATCAGATCATTGATTTGACTGCAGGATGCGAGAAACTCTCCTTCCTCGACGCCTACTCTGGCTACAACCAGATTCTACTCAAGGTCGAAGATCAAGAGAAAACAACGTTTATTACACTGTTCGGAGTGTTCTGCTACAACACAATGCCCTTCGGGCTAAAGAACGTAGGTGCCACGTACCAGCGATGCATGCAGGCATGCCTCAAGGACCATATCGGTCGCAACGTCCAAGTCTATGTCGACGACATAGTCATCAAAACCAGGGAGGCAAGAACGCTCATCGACGATCTCCGCGAGACGTTCGATAATCTCGACCGCTACAGGATCAAGCTCAATCCTGAAAAGTGCGCCTTCGGCGTCCCATCAGGACAGCTCCTCGGCTACTTCATCTCCCAGCGAGGGATCGAGGCGAACCCGAAGAAAATCTGGGCCATCATGGCCATGGAGAAGCCGAAAAACCTCAAGGGTGTCCAGCAGCTCGCAGGACGAATAGCGGCATTGGGCAGGTTCATCAGCCGCATGGGCGAGAAGGCCCTGCCATTCTACCAACTACTACGCAAGGCAGATAAATTCGAGTGGACACCTGAAGCGGACGACGCATTCGAAGATCTGAAGCGGCTGCTCTCCACCTCGCCCGTCTTGGTCACGCCAAAGGAGCGCGAGCCCCTACTGTTGTACATAGCAGCCACACACCAGGTGGTAAGCACCGTACTGGTGGTTGAGCGACCCGAAGAAGGCAAGACCCATGGGGTCCAACGCCCAATCTACTACCTCAGTGAGGTATTAACACCAACAAAGCAGAGGTACCCTCACTACCAGAAACTCGCCTACGGCGTGTTCATGACGGCTCGACGGTTGAGCCATTACTTCCAGGAGCACCAGGTGATGGTCGTCAATGAGGCACCCCTGAACAGCATCCTGAATAACCCAGAGGCCACAAGACGCGTAGCCCTGTGGGGCATCGAGTTGTCACCCCTAGACATTGTCTACGAGAAGCGACTCGCAATCAAGTCTCAGGTCCTCCCGGACTTCCTTGTACACTAGATGGAGCTGCAGCTGCCAGACACCCCAGACATGTCGCAGTCATGGACGATGCACTTCGACGGCTCCAAGCGTGAAGCTGGAGCAGGAGCCGGGGTAATACTGACCTCCCCGCAGGGCGACAAGATGAAGTACGTCCTTTGGATGAAATTCCAGGCTTCCAACAACGAAGCTGAATACGAAGCCCTCATCCACGGCATGAGGATGGCAAAGATCTGCGGCGCAACGCGCCTGGTCATCTATGGTGACTCCAATCTCGTCGTCCAACAGACGATGAATGAGTGCGACGCACACGCTGAAAATATGATCGCGTACCGCGCACTCTACAACGCACTCGAAGGAGAATTCGACGGCTGCGAGCTTCGGCACGTTGGAAGAGAAAGCAACGAGTAAGCCGACAGACTCGCCAACATTGGCTCCACCTGCGCAAGGGTGCCACCAGGTGTGTTCCTCGAACAGATCTGTGTGCCATCCATTAAGCAGAAATTCCCCAAGGGATCACCCGAAGAAGCAGAACACGCGGGGGCTATGCTACCCGAAGGTCATGAAGGACCCGAAAAACTAGACACAGAGGTCGCCACAGTCAACCTGATGCAGGTAATGGCAGTCGAAGAAACCTGGACACAACCGTACCTCCAGTACTTGATAGACGTAGAACTACCTGATAGCCCGACAGATGCCCGACGCATATCTCGCCGGTCAAAAGCCTTCACCATCATCAATGGCGAGTTGTACAAGCGCAGCATTTCGGGTGTACAAGACATCCACGAGGGCATCTACGGCCATCACGCAGGCAGTCGCTCCCTTGTCGCCAAAGCTCTACGAGCTGGATTCTACTGGCCAACGGACATGAATGATGCAAAGGACATCGTCAGAAGATGCAAAGGGTGCCAAAGGTTCGCTGACAAACCACATGCACCCGGGTCAGAGCTCAGGCCCATACCTTTGGCCTGGCCCTTCGCCCAATGGGGCCTCGACATGATTGGCAAACTGCCAAGGTCCTCAAAAGGAGGGCACGTCTACCTCCTGGTCGTAGTCGACAAATTCACCAAGTGGATCGAAGCCATGCCGGTAACTAACCAAAAGGGCAAGACTGCCGTCAAGTTCTTTGAATCCATTGTCTACAGGTTCGGCGTACCGCATAGCATCATCACCGACAATGGATTGAACTTCATCTCCAAAGAATTCCAAGACTTTTACTAAGGCCTCAGAATCAACATGGCACACCCGCAAATGAACGGGCAGGTGGAAAAGGCCAATGGCCTAATTGGCGCTGGCATCAAGAAACGCCTCATGAGCCCACTCGAGCGACTCGCCGGAGCCTGGACGAAAGAACTACCCTCCGTCCTATGGAGCTTGCGTACCATGCCAAACAGCTCCACCGGCTACACGCCATTCTTCATGGTGCACGGAGCCGAAGCCGTGCTACCAGCCGAAGTACGCCACCAGGCCCCCCAAGTCGTCGCTTATAGCGAAGCCGAATCCATGGCTGCACTCGAAGACGCCGTCGACACACTCGACGAGGCACGAGACATAGCAGCAGCTCGATCAGCGGTGTACCAGCAGAGTCTCTGCAACTACCATAGCCGACGGCTGCGCCCAAGGTCCTTCGTCGAAGGATACCTCGTCTTGCGACTCAAGCAAGAGCGACCGAAGAAATTCGAGTCACCATGGGAAGGACCCTACATCATCACCGAAGTCATCCCAAGTGGCGCCTATCGCCTCAAGCACGTGGAGTCTGGAGTCGCATACTCCAACTCATGGAACATCGCACACCTGCGACGATTCTACCCCTAGATACCTACCCCTTTACTTTCAATAAGGCTATTCAGCCAAGGCTACTCAGCCGAACAATGTACCTCCTCCATTACGATATAAATAAAGCTAAGTGTCTCGCCCCAAAAATTTCGTTCTCCTATTCGCACTTTTACTTCATGCTACAAACGCACTCGAGGGCTCCCCCCACCTCACGATTTCGTCGACTGAGGATAACACGTGTACGCCTGAGTAGCTGACCACGTCAGGCTAACAAAAAGGACACGTATGCGAACAGAGCACTATGTGCTCAAACAACAACCAAACCTTTATAACAAGGGCAAAACACGTTCAGTCAAATATATAAAAATTTTACATTTATCTCTTTTACAGGCACTACCTATTCTGAAGAATAACCTGAGCACGCTGCTCAAATAGATCTACAATCTCTTCGGCATACTGCCCTACAGCCACGTAATGCGGACGCATATCCCACACACCACCATCTGGTCGAGGGGGTGGCCCAGCCGCTACAATAGACAGATCTACATCAGGATGGTGCAACCTAACAAGGGATAGTGCAGCCTTCACCCCCGCAACGAGCTGCTGCCTCACCAATTCCTTGACATGATGCACGTTCCGAAACTTTGACAGAAGACCAGAGAGGGTTGAAGGCGCAGCATCCAGCGGAAACATCACATCCAGAACCGACACGAGTGAAGTCTGCACCTGACGAAGCACCCGCGATACTTGGTGAACGCGATCCTGCACTGTCGCAAGGACCATAGCACGGTCATGATCCATCCAGAAGAACCCGCCGGCTTTCATGTCCTGTTGAGTCAAACAATTAACCCAAACAGCAACACGCTCCTTCTCCTCCCTTGGAGCAAGGTTAGCACCTGCAATACTTGCACCAAAGTAAGAGGCAATGCCAGCAGGCGCATCCAAAGAAATGGGCAACAGCTCGAAGAAACTTACACTGAAGCTGCTCGGATAATCGATGCAATTCCGCCATCAAGTACTCCTCTCTGGCAGCACCGTGATCCGCCTTGGACTTCCAAACGTCGGCATGGCCACGCACCCCAAGCAACTCTTTCTCGAGACTACGAACACGGTCTCGAAGAAATGCAAGTTGCGACGAATCATCCAAGGATGGCCGCAGCCGCGCGGCAGGCGAGGTGTCAACGGGATCAGCACCCGGAGGACCCTAGATCAACAGAAAGGCAAAGACATGAACACGCAGACGAAGGAGCACATAACTCAACAAATTCATTAAGTGCATCAAAAGCCACTACGTGGCACAAGGATTTGTTCATCAAAATAATTACAACAAAAGAGACTACAACTATCCTACAACTACAGCGCCTAAGACGCGGCACCGTGAGTAGCCTCGGAGCCGGATTGCCTCGCCTTGGCTTCCCCTGCTACCATAGCGCGTACTCGGCCAACAAATCGAACAGCTTCGGCCCATAACGCTTACAACGAGAAGAATAGGTAGCGAAGGCTACCTCGGATCCATCAGCAGTCGTCGGCATCCGGGAAGTGACCTGGGGAAGGTCCAGCTCCGCTCCAGCCGCCAAAGCCATCGCCAGCCCGACGGATGCGCCGATGCCCTTCTGCTTGCGCTTGTACGCTGCAGGTGATTCGGCTGACAGTGCCTCCGCCAGAGCGTCAACATCATCAAGGGCCGCGCCCTTGGGGACAATCTCCTTGTAGAAACGCCCAAGGACCTCCTTGGCCTTGGCGAGCGAGATAACGACGGTGCTGCAGCGATCTTCGACCGCTGCAGTAGCATCATCCAGAGCACTCCCGTGCTCCAGAGCACCGCGGTCAAACTCGATGCCCGCGGCATCTGAGACAATAAAGACGAGGAATGAACAAAAGCACCGCAGAAGAAAGACAAGAAAACCAAAAAAGACGAAGGTGAAGATACTCACCCGAAACAGCCTTGGCACCCGCCATAAGCTTGCCAGCCACTTCTCTTTCACGCGCAGTAGCAAGCTGCTCCTCGCGGTCCATGGCCTCCCGCTGCATGCGCTCCTTAGCCTCGGCCGCAGTGGCCAGCTCCAGCTCGAGGCGCTCCTTCGCACCAATGGCAACCTCGGCCTTCTTCTCCGCTTGACCGATGCTCTTTTTGAGAGCATCAATCTCACGAAGGGAGGTGTTGTGCTCCTCTGCATTCAAAAAATACAAGCGTCAGATAACAGGACAAGAATACACGAAGAACCAAACATCAAGGTATAACAGTACCTTGAAACTGTCTAAGGCTGGCCTCCAGCACCAGGTGCTGCTGCACCAGTCGTTTGGCATCCTGCACAAAAGGCTGCAGGAAACAGACCTACTAGTCAAGAGAAGGACTCGGGGGCTACACCCAAAATAAAGAGCAGAAACAAATTACACACACGAAAGCGCTCGGGGGCTCCCCCCGAGACTCGAAAGAAGAACACGCAACAAAAACTGCATTACAGACGCTCGGGGGCTTCCCCCGTAGCAGGAGGCAAAACTACTCACATGATCCGATGGCGACACCGAAGGTCCGCTAGCAAAATTCTAAGGCGCAACCACCTGAACCTCCTGCGGAGGAGGGTTCGGAGCAGCGCCCTCAGAGGTAGCCACCGTCTGAGGAGGAGGAGACGAGACTTTCGACTCCCCCATCATCTCCCGAGCACCATCGCTACAGGAGTCGTTGGAAGAGTGCCTGCACACGGACAAATTAGTACAAGTACAAAGTAAACAAGCAACGAAAAGCAATGCAGAACAAAGGAAACTTGCGAGTCAAGCTCGCTCAGGTTCAAGACAGGAGGGGTCCTCCGGACCTTCTTCTCCTCTTTATTCTCTTCCTTCTTCTCTTCCTTCTTTTCTTCCTTCTTCCGCTTCGCCGGCGGGTGCGGCGCTACAGCCCGCACGGGAACAGCAGGAATCGGAGTGGAAGAGCCTCCATGCCCATCACTGTGACGTTCAAGACACAGTGGGTTCCTAGGAGTCGGAGGAGTCAAGGCATCCGAAGACTCGCTGGAGCTCCGTGATCGTTTGCGAGTGTGGTCCTCGCTCGACTCGTTGGCCTCTTCAGCTGGAGACTGCGCCGACGGCAGCTCGGACATGGAATCCACCACATCATTATCTGGAGCATCCGGAAATACTTCGGGTAATGGAGGCGACATGCCCGACACTTTGAAGCTCTGCACAAAGAACAGAAAATTTGTTAGCAAACAAAGGCAAATAAAATGCAGTCGAAAATAGCGCTACATGCACGGATCTACACCTGTGGAAGAGGAAGCGAAGAAGAAAACGGAGGAGTCAGCGACTTCCCCGGGATATCCTCTCCAGCCTTGAACTTCAGCAGCGAACGAAGGGCCCTATTGAGATCTCCCTGGGAGAATTTCTCAGTCGAAACCCTCGTCGGATCACGGCGGCCAGTATAAAGGAACATCGGGTGCGCCCTAGCCTAGAGTGGTTGCACCCGACGCTCAAGAAAAGTGCGGATGATATCCACACCGTTCACTTCCTTCTCCGGAATCAACTGGAGATCCTCCACTCGACGATAGAGAGCCTCTATCTCCGCCACCTCTCCATCCAAGATCTGGTTTTTCCAGGACCTTTTCGGCTCGATCTTTTGGGAGGGGTCGAAAGGAACAAGACAAAAATCCTGCCCAGGCACTACGGAGTCACGGATATAAAACCATCGCCTCCGCCAGTACTGGACAGATTCGGACATGGAAAAAGAAAAGAAAAGCATATTGGGTTTGAGGGAGATGATGCAACCCCCAATGGGATAAACACCATCCGAACCAGATTTCCTCTTCACGAAATAGAGTTTCCGGAAGAGGCCAAAGTGCGGCTCAATACCGAGCCAGCACTCGCAGAAAGTGATAAAACAAGCAATGTGAAGAAGAGAATTGGGGGAAATATGGTGCAATTGGACACCGTACAGAAAAAGTAGTCCACGAAGGAAGTCGTGGACTGGGAAGGAAAATCCGCGAATGACGAAGGCAAGGAACATAACCCGAAACCCAGCAGGGGGACGGGGGATTACCTCGTTGCCTGGGAGTTTGACGGCCTCCCTATCCTGCGGGATCAAGCCCCGCTCATGAAGCTTGCGGAGATCACTCTCCCGCGTCTCCGATCGCCGCCAGCCACCGTCGGTGACACGGGTAGCGGCAGCACTCTTCTTCCCTCCAGCAGCACTGGTACCAACCGCAGAAGAAGACTTCTTCGACTTCCCCATCGCGATACGGCGGCGCCGGCGGCGAGAGCGCAAGATGGAAGAAGGAAATGTGGAAGGATATTCCAGCGCACAGCAAGAACTCTCAGAGAACAAGGAAGCAGTGAAACGAGAATAGCTGCGGTGAAAACAAACTAAAGTTTTCCCCAATGATTATAAAGACGAAGACGATGCACGACATCCGTCCATCGAGAAGACCTAACGCCAACGGCAGGATCTGGCCATACACGTGTCAGCATCGCAACGAACCGTCGCTAACACGTCGTCCACTACACGCGGAAATCGAGGCGACGCCGTAATTATCTCCACGCCGCGCGTGACTGGTCAATTCAAGGTCAGAAAGTGGGACCCATGTTTGTCCAGTCAAGTCATCTCTGGCGCAGCAGACGCTTGAGGTCATCGATTGTCAGCACTGACGTCATCAAAAGCTACACTAGCAATAGCTACAATTTCTTCGGCTTCAAAGCTAAGAGTACTCACTCGAATCTACGATTCGACCAATTACTCGGGGGCTACTCCTATCAGGAGCGCTGGCCGTGCACCCGAAGAATGAACAACATGTTACAAAACCGAATTGTTTCTTCGAGTCCTACGTCGAGTTTACGACTCCACTACCGACTCGGGGGCTACTCCCATAGGGAGGATGGATTTAAGCCTCCGAAAAATTTGTGTCATACGGACCTGACACTGAACAACGGCTGAATTAAAGTCTCCGCTCGAGTCTACGATTCGAACAGACACTCGGGGCCTACTCCCATAGGGAGCGCTGGTCGCGCACCCTATAAATCTTCGACTGCGATCTTTCGGATCAGTACACAAAAAACTTTTTCGGCATCTCTAGCCCAATTAACGCTAAGTGAGTAGCATTCTCCTTGGCCACCCGAAACACCTCCGCGGTGACAAAATTCGGATGTTGTGTCTGCGACGCAAAGATAAGACCTATAGATATCATCTGATGGCCTGGTAACACACATGACTACGCTCTGCTACTATAAACCCATGCCAACAGGCGCGACGAAAAATCCCGACGGACGCGTTGGGTACACCAATTAAATTCACTGGAATTCCACTCCTGTAAGTCCTCTGCGGCCTGAGTCGAATTACGCCAGCATATGTTCCGGGTTCGAGTCGAGGGACTTGAACCTGAAGAAGATCATGTTGTTTTGTCCTAAGACAGTTAACTGACCCTGATCCGTCGGGAGAGTCAGGCACATGCATCAGTAATCCCTACACATTCTCTTGAAAGACAGAGTTGCACCCGAAGGATTGAAGAGTCCTCAGCCGAATCTACGATTCGACTGAACACTCGGGGGCTACTGACATGGTTATACCCCGCGGGTACACGATCTCAGCAAACCTGGTCCAGCCCAAGGAAGGCCCACGGCAAATATACACCGTCCCATGAAGATTTTCGGGTGGCCAAGGCCCATGACGCCTTCGGATCCTTGGAGAGCAAGACTAGAGTAGATAGGAAATTCAAAGGGGTAAACCCTAGAACCTGTAACCGACTAGATCTGTGCCCGGGACCTTCCTAAGTCTATATAAAGGCCAGGAGGGTACGACCTAGATCTCTCTCATACTTCCGCATACACACCTCCATGCCAGATTGCATCTGTGCACCCCTGTAATCACCGGTTCCACCGTAATCAAGAGCAGACAAGCAGGAGTAGGGTTTTCCCTCCGGGGGCCTGAACCTGGGTAAACCTCGTGTCCCCGTGTTGCTTGTTTGCTAACCGTTCCGCGATCTCCAGCATCCCCATCTTCTCCAAAACCCAAGTCCATAACAATGGGCATTGACGAGTCAAAACCTCGTCAAGCGTAGGATCTCAGAGTTTAAGGCTATGGTTAGGTTTATATCTTAATTCCTTTCCTATAGTTGCGGATGCTTGCAGGGTGTTTAATCACAAGTATGTATTAGTCCAAGTAAGGTCGGTACATTAGCACAGGTTCACCCACACAACACTTACAACACCAAAGAAGGGTACTCAGCTATTTGAAGCGAAAGCACTTGACAGAATTCCCATGTGTCCTCGAGAACGTTTGGTCCTTATAAGTATTTCCACCGGCTTGTCCTTTGCTAAGAAAGGATTGGGCCACCTGCTGCATTTGTTTGTTGTCTTATTTACTTGCACTTTGTTTTGTTTCTTTATCAGAAAACCCCTAAAAATATATTTGCTAAGTATTTACAGATATTTCCTGCTCCATACCACTAGTCAACTCCTTCCGCTCCTTGTTGGGATCGACACTCCTATTTATCGAAAGTACTACGATACACCCTATACTTGTATTCTAAATTATATCCTCCCGGTGAAATCCATAAGGATAGAAATCTGATTTATAACTTTTGGCCTTGTGATGGAGAGATTACAGCTCAAGCTTGGGGGAGATTGAAGTTACTAATGCTTAAATGTGCTATTCATGAACTCCCTAACAATATCATTATCAGTAACTTTTATGCTAGGCTTTCTCTTCATGATAAAGATTTACTAGATGCTTCTTGTGCTGGATCAATCACAGGTATGAAGGAAGAAGCTAAATGGGATCTTCTAGAACGTATTCAAGAGAACACTAAAGCTTGGGAGAATGACAAAGGAAGAAAGTAAGGTATAAACTATGATTATGAATGCATTAAATCTTTCATGGGAACTGATGACTTCCGTGATATTAGTAATGAGTATGGTCTTGATTTTCAAGTTCTTGCAAAGTGTTTTAAGGTTTTTGCCTCTTACATTGAAATTCCCAAGAAAGAGTTGGACAAGTACCATGCTCCTTATAAAGACATTGTTACCCATTTCCTGCTAGCGTAGAAGTTTGTATTGTTGATCCTATTTTGCCTGAACCTTATGTTGAGAAAATCCCTTTTCCTGCTAAGGTAAAGGAGCATTCTATCATAGCTAATGTGGTTAGCAAAAGTGCAAAGAAAAATGTGGAACCCGATGAGCAAATTAGTATTGAGCCTGTAGTAGCTATTGTGAAAGACCTTGTCACTAGAAATATAGAGGATGAGCATATTGTCTTCTGTGAAGATGCTTCTAATATTGTCTCTCATCCTAGAAAAGTTAGAAAAACTAGTGTTCCTATTCTTTCTGTTAAAATTGGTGATCATTGCTATTATGGTTTATGCGATATTGGTGCTTGTTCTAGTGCTATTCCTTATGAACTTTACAAGGAAATTATGCATGAAATTGGTCCTTGTGAGCTTGAGGACATTGATGTGGTTATTCACCTTGCTAATAGAGAGACAGTCTGTCCCATTGGCATTATAAGAGATGTGGAGGTTCTTTGTGGTAAGATTAAATATCCTGTTGATTTTCTAGTACTTGGTTCTGAAGCTAGTAAAACATATCCTATTATCTTTGGTAGACCTTTCTTGAATACTTGTGGGGATATCATAGATTGTAGGAAGGAAAACGTTTTGAATAAGTTTGATGGAGAGTCTTATGAGTTTAATTTTTCAAGATTTGCTAAAACTCCTTATGAAAATGAATTGCCTAATGAGGATTTCAAGGTTGAACAACTTTCTGCTATTTCTCTTGCTCCTAACAATGCCTTGCAGCAATTTATGGAAGATCATGAAAGTGATGTCTTCATGAAGGAAAGACATGAGATTGACAAGGTTTTCCTTCGTTAGCCTGAGAAACTTAAGCATAATCTACCTGTGGAAGAGTTGGGTACCACACTACCACCCAAAGGGGACCCTGTTTTCAAATTAAAACCTTTACCAGATGATCTTAAATATGCTTATCTTGATGGTAAGAAAGTATATCCTGTTATTATTAGGTCTAAGCTTTCAGGAAAGGAAGAAGAAAGGTTACTGGAAATACTGAAGAAATACCGAGGAGCTATGGGTTATACTCTTGATGATTTAAAAGGAATTTCTCCCACTATATGTTAGCATGCTATTAATATAGAACCTGATGCAAAACTAGTTGTTAAGCACCAACGTCGTTAAATCCTAGGATGAAGGATGTGGTAAGAAATGAGGTATTAAAACTCCTTGATGTTGTTATTATTTACCCTATTGCTGATAGTCAATGGGTTAGCCATGTTCATTGTGTTCCCAAGAAATAATAATAAATGTTGTGCCTAATGAAAATAATGAGCTTATACCCCAAAGAGTAGTGGTTGGGTATAGGATGTGCATTGATTTTAGAAAGGTCAATAAAGTTACTAAGAAAGATCATTATCCTTTGCCCTTTATTGATCAAATGCTTGAGATATTATCCAAAAAGACTCACTTTTGTTTTCTTGATGGTTATTCTGGTTTCTCTCAAATTGATGTGAAAGCACAAGATCAAGAGAAAACCACTTTCACTTGTTCTTATGGTACTTATGCTTATAGGCGTATGCCTTTTGGTTTATGTAATGCTCCTGCTACCTTTTAGAGATTATGTGTGCTATCTTTCATGGTTTTTGTGAAGAAATTGTGGAGGTTTTCATGGACGATTTATCCGTCTATGGAACTTCTTTTGATAACTGTTTGCACAACCTTGATAAATTTTGCAGAGATGTGAAGAAACCAACCTTGTTCTTAATTGGTAGAAATGCCATTTCATGGTTAATGAAGGGATTGTTCTTGGACACAAAATTTCTGAAAGAGGTATTGAAGTTGATAGAGCCAAAATTGAAGCAATTGAGAAGATGCCTTGACCTAGAGATATAAAAGGTATTCGTAATATCCTTGGTCATGCTGGTTTCTATAGGAGGTTTATTAAAGATTTCTCCAAAATTTCAAAGCCCCTTACTAATCTTCTTCAAAAAGATGCACCTTTTGTTTTTGATGATGATTGTAAGGAAGCTTTTGAAACTTTGAAGAAAGCTTTGACTACTGCTCCTATTGTTCAACCACCTGATTGGAGTTTACCTTTTGAAATTATGTGTGATGCTAGTGACTTTGTGGTGGGTGTTGTCCTTGGGCAACATGTTGATAAGAAGTTGAATGTTATTCATTATGCTATCAAGACTCTAGATGCTGCTCAAAATAATTATGCTACTACTGAAAAAGAGTTCTTAGCTGTAATATTTGCCTGTGATAAGTTTAGACCCTACATTGTTGATTCAAAGGTCACTATTCATACTGATCATGCTGCTATAAAGTACCTTATGACAAAGAAGGACGCTAAGCCTAGGATTATTATATGGGTGTTGCTTTTACAAGAGTTTGATCTGCATATTGTAGACAGGAAAGGTGTTGAAAATCCTGTTGCTGACAATTTATCTTGTTTGGAAAACATTTCTTTTGACCCTTTGCCTGTTAATGATAGTTTTCCAAATGAGCAGTTGGCTGCAATAAGGGTAAGTCCGCATGAGAGTCCTTGGTATGATTATTATGCTAACTTTATTGTTTCCAAGTATTTGCCTCCAACCTTTACAGCCCAGCAAAGGAGAAAATTCTTTTAAGGCATTACTTTTGGGATGACCCACACTTATATAAAAAAGGAGTGGATGGTATTATGCGAAGGTGTGTTCCAGAATTTGAACAACAAGAGATATTGAAAAAATGTCACGGCAGTGCTTATGGAGGACATCATGTTGGGGATAGGACTACACAAAAAGTTTTACAATCTGGATTTTATTGGCCTACCCTCTTCAAGGATGCAAGGAAGTTTGTCTTATCATGTGATGAATGTCAACGAGTTGGTAACATTTCTAGACGCAATGAAATGCCTATGAATTATTCTCTTGTTATTGAACCCTATGGTTGTTGGGGATTTGACTTTATGGGTCCTTTTCCTCCTTCAAAAGGGTATACTCATATTCTTTTTATTGTTGACTATGTTACAAAGTGGGTAGAAGCCATACCTACGAACAGCGCTGATGGTAAGACCTCTTTAAAAATGCTTAAGGATGTTATTTTTCCTAGGTTTGGTGTGCCTAGATATCTCATGACTAATGGAGGCTCTCATTTTATTCTTTTTTTTCGAAAGGGGGACTTGGCCCCGGTCTCTGCATCGATTGATGCATGCGACCTTTATTTCATTATTAAAATACGAAGAGTATTACAAAGTTATTACATCATGGGTCACTGAGGATCGATACATGAATAAGCCACTTAAAATGAAGTGACAACTCCAACTGCCTACGCATCAACATGTAATCCTCAACTCAAAATGCCAGCTACATCGGTTGTATATATCCCGTGCTACCATCTCCAAAAGGTTGGATCCAGTAACCAGCACCTGTCGCTGATCCGTTGGTTGTAGGTAGGACCACGTACGTGTCCAGTGGATAGCCATCGAAATAACCTGCAAGAAAGATCAATGGTTCGCGTTGTTAAAAATAACATCATTTCTCTTGTTCCAAATTGCCCAAAGTAACGCGCAAACTCCTACGCGTATTTGAACTTTATCTTTCTTAGGAAGACCATTAAGCCAATTCCCAAAAAGATTAGTTATATTTGTAGGGGGTGGAATATTGAAAGCTAGGTGTGAAATTCTCCACACAATCTTTGCAAAAGGGCACTCGATGAACAAATGCTGGATAGTCTCATTCTGATTGCAAAAACAACAATTTTGACTTCCATTCCAAATACGCTTAGCAAGATTATCTTTTGTTAATAAAACTCTTTTATATAAGAACCACATAAAAATCTTGATTTTCAGTGGAACTTTCATCTTCCAGATATACTTTTTTAGAAAGACAGTATTATCATTCATTAAATCGAGGTACATACTCCTTATAGTAAAAGTCCCCGATGGTGTGAGGTTCCAAGTAAAACTGTCGGCCTGATCCGACAATCGCACTTGAGCTAGACGGGCAACAAGATGCAACCAGCGCTCCCATTTGTTTCCTGTGAGACTACGTCTAAACGTAATGTTCAAAGGATTATGAGACAAAACATCGGCCACTAGGACATCTTTCCTTTGGGCAATATTGAAAAGGCTCTGATATTGTTTACTTAAGGGGGTATCACCTAGCCAAGCATCTTCCCAAAAGCGGGTATTTTTCCCATCACCTAACTTAAAAGAACCTCTACCGAAGAAGTCTTCCTTTACCTTCATCAACCCTCTCCAGAAGGGTGAATCAGTAGAAAAGCAGTGACTTGGGAGAGGGTTTTAGAATAAAGGTATTTGTTGGTAATTAGCTCTTGCCATACACCATTTTCGTTCAAAAGCTTGAATAGCCACTTGCTAAGTAAACTTTTGTTTTTTAATTCTAAATCTTCGATACCTAAACCCCCTTGATCCTTAGGCCTACAGATAATGTTCCACTTGGAAAGAATATACTTTCTTTTGTGGTTGTCACTCTGCCAAAAGAAGCATGATCTAAAATAGTCCAATCTTTTCCGTACCCCTATGGGTATTTCAAAGAAGGAAAGCATAAACATCGGAAGACTCGTGAGAACTGAATTTATCAAGATCAACCTATCACCATACGGGCTCTCATTTTATTCATGGGGTTTTTAGAAAAACTCTCGCTAAGTATGATGTAAATCATAGAATTGCTTCAGCTTATCACCCCCAAATCAGTGGGCAAGTAGAACTTTCCAATAGGGAAATTAAATCTATCTTGCAAAAGACTGTTAATAGATCTAGGAAAAATTGGGCTAAAAAGTTGAATGACGCTTTATGGGCTTATAGAACTGCTTATAAAAATCCTATGGAGATGTCTCCTTACAAAATGGTCTATGGGAAAGCTTGTCACTTGCCTTTAGAATTAGAACACAAAGCTTATTGGGCAGTGAAAGAGTTGAATAGAGATTTTAAACTTGCTGGTGAGAAAAGATTGCTTGACATGAGTACCTTAGATGAGTGGAGAAGTGAAGCTTATGAAAATGCTAGACTCTTTAAGGAAAAAGTAAAAAGATGGCATGATAGGAGGATTCTAAAAAGGGAATTCAATGTTGGTGAGAAAGTTCTTTTGTATAGGTCTCGCCTCAGTTTTTTGCAGGGAAACTACTCTCAAAATGGGAAGGACCTTTTGTTATTGAGGAAGTATACCGTTCAGGTACTATCAAAATATCTTCTTTGAAGGATGACACAACACAAGTGGTGAATGGTCAAAGACTAAAACACTATTTTCTAGAGACTCTTATAATGAAGATGTTGATATTATTCAAATGGTGACTCCGGAAGAATTTATTAGAAACCAAACACCAGAAACTGGAGAGTTCAACCTCGAATAGGTAAAAATGGTGAAAACAGAAGGTTCGCGAAATCTTAATCTTTTTATATTTTTGGTGTTTTTATTACATAAGGGAAGTTACGAGACGGAACAGAGGAGGAAACGGAGGCCGGGGTGGCCAAACCCACCCTAGGCACGGGCCCACCTTGCCTCGCGCCTGGAGTGGGTGTGAGCACCCCGAGCTCCAACTCCGCCTTGTTTTCGTACCCATACCTTCCTTATGCATTAAAACTTCGTAATATATAACCCCCGGATCCCCCGAGGTTCTTGTATCGAGTTCTTGTCGTGTTTTTGTTTCGATCTGTTTTTGTCAGGCAAATTCTCAGTTTTGGAGCTTCATTGTCTTCCTCTGGATCACCCATGGAGGATTCCTCTACGGATGTCCTCAACCCGTACATGTATGAGTTGAGGATCCATCCCAAGGAGTTGATTCTCAAAGATGGGAAGGTACAAATGAAAGAAGTTCAAGGCCCTAAAGGAGAAGGCAGTCTGAAAGACAGGATGGAAGCATTGGAGCAGGAAGTTTTCAGGTACAAGAAGATGGCAGAACGCAAAGTGGATGTTATTCATAAGATAAGTTCAGAACTCATTGCCAAGCACGAGGAGGAGGTTACTGAGCTCTGAGAAGAAGTCTTCTCACTCCGTCAGACCACCAACCAATTTCAAGCACAGCTCTGCAACATACAAAATCAAAACTATGAGTATGAGGCTATTTTTGATCGAATAAGCTCTGCTGCTAGTTTCAGGATTACGGAAACCAGGATGTCCTTTTTGGATGGGGAACCTTTTCCTTGTAAGTTTATGATGACAAGAGAACACCACCATCGAAGGAGTAATTCGCCATCAGGTTTGTCATCCCCTTGGCTTGTTCCAAGCTTGGGGGAGTGTCGTGGTATCACCACCTTTATCTTTTATCTTTTACCTTTTTAGTGGATTCATATCTTTGGTAGAGGTGTTATCTTATAAGTTGGTTTGCATGTGAAAGTATCTCTCCTTTAGTTGATTATCTATGTATCCCTTGGTGTGAGTGCCTTTATGGAATATTAATGAGAAGTTTCATCTTTTACTTTTTGCACTTCTTATTTTAGTTTGCAATCTCTATTATATGATGGATCTTGTTGACCAGTATTGGCATCACTTTGGGAGCATCAAGTAAATCCTAAATTGGTTTTGGCAAACCAAGTTCTGGTCAGTAGCAACACTTTTTGAGGTTTGAAAGAAAAGGAGAAAAAGCTTATAGGTATTTGTATCATTTATTTTCTTTCTTGTTGGCTCATAAGCTTAGTATTCTTTATTTCAGATCTTTTGTGTCTTCAAGGAAGATTGCATGTTTGGCTTTATCACTTGTAGGTTTGCTTGTTTCCTTCAACTCTTTTGCTTGCTACCCAGCTTTGCTAGCCAAAAACCTATTTTAATAAGGCATACTTCTCATGTTTACAATCCCTTTGAACCAAAACCTTTGCAATTTGTGTCCACCATATCTACCTATTAGCAATTGCTATTCCAAGCAAATTCTCAAGTTTCATCTATCTTTCGAATTAAAAACTATTTTGTTATGTGAAAACTAGATAGTAAAGCTATCACAAACTTGATGGCACACCTTATTTTCTTGCCCCTAATAGACTTGAACCATTGTGTCATCGAAGTTGTATATGCTTGCATCTATACGTTGGGATTAGCAGAACCGTGTTGTCACGGGGAACGCTTTCAACATTTCACTTGTATGTTGTACACGGTTGATATCATGCTCTTTTGTTTATGGATGTCGATGGTGTGAAATAAAGAGGGAACTTGTAAGTCCATGGAGTGATGTATGTGTGTTAGAGAAACGCCTGGTCCACTAGCCTAAGCCATGCCTAATCATGGTGGAAACTTGCAGCATCACTATAGTGAGCATTCTATGAAGTATCCTCAATAAAAAGCTATGCACATAGTAAATAAAAAGATCGCTGAGATGCTCATTATCTGCTTGCCTTGTCATTTTGGTTATGGGATAGCTCCTGTACCATGTGCAAGGGGTACCCCGTTGGCGGTTCTTTACGATACACATGTACTTAGAATGACAAGAACTTATCGGTGACTAAAGTTGAGTAGCATGAGGAGCGACCCTCGTACTCAAGGGACATGAGGTTGCCAACTTATATTTCGTCAAGCATATACTCCATATTTGTGCACTTTAACCTTAATCATCTCAAGATGCCTATGATAGGGGCAATGAGGGCTCAAAGCTAGTAAGTACCATAATCTTTTGAAAGCTCTTTATGACTTGAAATTCCTACTACCCTCTATGAAGGGACCTTTCTCCTATTTTCTGAGTTGAGTAGTAAACCTACTTCCTCTCTATCTCTAGCAAGCGTTTGAGTTGTTGTGTTGCAAGCATTCATATGGTGATTTATTCAATCATGTTCTTTATCTTCCTTGTTTGCACAAGACTCTTATCTATTGAGTATTACTTTGAAAGCCTTCATTGTGAAAAACCTTTTTGAGAAAAGAGTGCTCCTATTATAAAACTTCTACAAAAAGCTTTTTGTGAAACTGTTTGCCAGCTGTTCTCTGACCAGGAACAAAAGTTTGCAAATTCCAATTATGATTTATCTTTATGCATCTCTATTGTGACTCATGTACTTGTTGCAAGCTAAGTTATATAATGGTGAGTTGCTTTCTTTTATGAGTTGTATAATGGTAAGTGTGATGCTTCTTGTCCGTATTCTTTTATCGACACTTCACTCCATAAACATGTGGACATGTTTACTGAGCTCAGTTTTCGCTTGGGGACAAGCGAAGGTCTAAGCTTGGGGGGAGTTGATACGTCCAATTTGCATCACCATTCTATATCATAACTTGCCTCTATTCATTGATATATGTCTTATTATGAGGTATCACTTATGTCTTTTCCTCTGTTTTTGCATGTTGGATGATCCTTGGAGGATGAACTGCCGGAGTCAGGTTTCTAATGGAAAAAGAGGTGTTTTAATGCAATTTCGCGAAGATCAGAAAAATACCAGAAAAATATTTGAAATTATATTTTCCCAGAAGACGGAGGAAGCCAGAAGGAGAGGCGTAGTCGGGCCACAGGGGGCCCACACCCCCTAGGCATGGGCCCACCTTGCTTCACGCCTAGGGCAGGTGTGGCCCACCTGGCCGGCTCCCGACTCTGCCCTCTCCCCTATATCTTCCTCACAGAACCCTAACACCAGGAGAGCAACCACAGAAAGATTTACGCCGCCTCTGCGGGGCGGAAAACATCGAGAGAGAAAGATCTCTCCGGCAGACAGATTTCTGCCGGGGAAATCCCTTCCAGGAGAGGGGATATCATCGCCATCAACATAGTCACCAAGCTAGGCTTCATCGGGATCATCATCATCCACACCATCATCTCCACCAGCACCATCATCACCACTCTGTCCTGCTGTAACAATCGTGTTGGATCTTGCATTAGTTCTTAGGGGAAACTTTCCCGGTGTTGATTACTATTGTAGTTGATGCTTGTGAGTGGAACCATTGGATTATTGTTTATGTTCAGATTGTTATCCATCACCATATCATCTTTGATCTTGATCCATATGATGTCTTGTGAGTAGTTCATTTAGTTCTTGAGGACATGGGAGAAGTCATGTTGTTAGTAGTGTATTTGTGTTGAGTTATTATTCAATGGTTTAGTATTTAAGTTGTGGTGATATTCTTCTAGTGGTGTCATGTGAACATCGACTACATGATACTTCACCATTTATGGGCCTAGGGGAATGCATTGTGTATTTGGCTACTAATTGTGGGGTTGCTGGAGTGACAGAAACCTGAACCCCCATTAGGACACCATTGCATAAGGGAGCGTAGGATCTGAGAGTTTAAGGCTGTGGTTAGGTTTATATCTTAATTACTTTCATGTAGTTGCGGATGCTTGCAGGGGGTTTAATCACAAGTATGTATTAGTCCAAGTAAGGTCGGTACATTAGCACGGGTTCACCCACACTACACTTACAACACCAAAGAAGGGTACTCGGCTATTTGAAGCGAAAGCACTTGACAGAATTCCCATGTCTCCTCGAGAACGTTTGGTCCTTATAAGTATTTCCACCGGCTTGTACTTTGCTAAGAAAGGATTGGGCCACCTGCTGCAGTTGTTCGTTGTCTTATTTACTTGCACTTTGTTTTGTTGCTTTATCAGAAAACCCCTAAAAATCCGTTTGCTAAGTATTTACAGAGATTTTCTGCTCCATACCACTAGTCAACACCTTCGTCTCCTCATTGGGATCGACACTCCTATTTATCGAAAGTACTACGATACACCCCATATACTTGTGGGTCATCAATAGCTACTAACAACGGAGAGTATGCAAGATCACAAACAACATAGACATGATAGAATCAAATAGAGAAAACCATTAATCAATCTGACATAGTAATCTCAATATCCATCGGATCCCTTCAAACACAACATGCATGATTATAAATAGATGAGATCTTGATCATGAACGGATCTCACAAGATCTAGACATGAAAGCACAAGGGAGGAGACACAACCATCTAACTATTACATGGACCCGTAGTCCAAGGTGGAACTATTCACGCTTCATACCGGAGGCTAGCATGATGAAGAAGAAGGCCTCCAGGATGATCTCCCCTCCGTCAGGGTGCCGGGAAGAGCTTCAGATCCCCCCGATCTAGGGACGATGGTGGTGGCGGCTACAGACGGTTTCGTGGAATATTTATCGGGTACTTAGGGTTTAGGCATTGGGAGCTTCTTATAGGCAAATAGGCGAGGCTGGGAGGCGGCCAGGGGGCCCACACCCTGCCCAGGCGCGGCCTAGGGTGGGCCCGCGCCTGGGGGGTGCGGCCGCCCTGTGGCTCCCCTCCGTCTCTCCTCTGGACTCCGTGTTCTCCTCGATAAAATATTGACTTTGTCTTTTGTCCCATCCAATTCCGAGAATATTTCCTTACTAGCTTTTCTGGAACCAAAAACAACAGAAAACAGGCAACTGGCACTGTGGCAACTTGTTAATAGGTTAGTACCAGAAAAATCACCTTAAAGTGTGGACAAAGCAAAGCAAAGTAGATACTAAACAAGCATGGAACATAAAAAATTATAGATACGTTTTCGACGTATCAGACGCTAACCAAAAACTCTATTTGTGTTGTGTTCCGTCGTCGGCTGCTATTGTAGTTGCTTGTGAATGACACTAAGAGACAATAAAACTCACCTTAGCATTCTGGTCCAACTTGGGATTTTCCCACTTCATGTCTCATGTGTGCTATGGGTGGGGAAGTGTTAGCGACCCAAAGGCCAACCCACACTCAACCAGTGTATTCGGAGGCCCAAGGCCTCTCTCATCACAAAATCCACGACTAAAGGGAGAGGTTTGCCCAGCTATATAACCTGGTGTCGGCCTCCTTCAACTAGCGAGGTGGGACTAAACCCCGGGCGCGTTCCACTAGACCGTCCCCAGCCGTGCCACCTGGTCGAGTGCTGACATCCCATCCTCCTAAACAGGAGCGATGCAGATCGCCACACACCTAATAGCGGTGCTCACGCTGGCTCTGATACTAGATGTTAGCGACCCAAAGGCCAGCCCACACTCAACCAGTGTATTCGGAGGCCCAAGGCCTCTCTCATCCCAAAAGCCACGACTGAAGGGAGAGGTTTGCCCAGCTATATAAGCTGGTGTCGGCCTCCTTCAACTAGCGAGGTGGGACTAAACCCTAGGTGCATTCCACCAGACCGTCCCCAGCAGTGCCACCTGTTCGAGTGCTGACATGGTGTTAGGTACCAAGCGTTGCCAGCAATAGTCCCACCTCGCTAGCGGGAGGGGGCTACAACCATCTTATAAGAGAGAGTTGCTCTCCTCCCTTCAGTCCGGACTTTTGGGATGGAGTGGGATTTCCACTTATAGTTGGGTTGTATGCGCATAAACGCCTAAATTCAAAACGAGTGTGTGGAGCAATGCCTGGGACGCTGACAATTGGTATCTGAGCTAGCACCGCCATGCATGCCTGGGGGGCTTCCTAGGGGGCTGGGATGTTAGGTACTAAGCGTTGCCAGCAACCTTTAGTCCCACCTCGCTAGCGGGAGGGGGCTATAACCAGCTTATAAGGGAGAGTTTCTCTTCTCCCTTTAGTCCGGACTTTTGGGATGGAGTGGGTTTTTCACCTTATAGCTGGGTTGTATGCGTATAAACGCCTAAACACAACATGAGTGTGTGGAGCAAGGCCTGGTCGCTGAGAGGCAGGGTTGCATAGATGACATGTTGGGGTTTCCCTTAAAAAAAGATGACATGTTGGTTGCTCGAGTCTTTACCTTAGAGTTCTTTGGTAAGGTTGGTATTATGGATACATGGATCTTCCAAATTGTTGTTACTTGTAGGTTTTCGCATTGCAAGATCATGTAGTGTCTACGCCATACCATTTCGTATTTGCTCATTTGGTTTCGAGTGTGATAGTCAGTGGCGGAGCTACAGAATATAGCACCAGGGTGGGCACCGGTGCCAAAACAGGGAAAATAGATATTTTTAGGGGTGTACATGTGGTAAAAAATTGCAAAGAAAAATTTTCTGCCCATAATCCCGTGCAACCCCTTGGCTCCAAGCATATCCACCACTGGTGACAATGGGCTGACCTTACAAATGTGGTCATGTTCGATGTCGTTGATTTCCACTTGAGGTGTCTCAAGGAGAGATGAGAGTGTCTTCACCATTGCCAAAAGTGAGATTTTGATAGTGTCAGGTAATGTTATCGTCTCATCTAGATGTCGCACAATAATTTCATAAATTTCTTTTGATTTGACATTGTAAACTCTACCTTCAAGCTCAAGAGTTTATATTTAGTTTTTTTGTATGTAGTTTCTACTTAGATACTTTTTAACTATTTTTTGTAAATAAATAGCTTGTTGGAGATGTTACGTACAAAATAATCTTATAAACAAGGTTCGTTTTTTTAAGATTGACTTTCAGTCGGGTTTGAATTGAATATGAAAAGGAATATACTTGGTCTAAATAGGTGAAGGGATAGACTTGGTTCAGCCCACATGTATGCACCACATATCCAAAAATTATCTGAAGATCAAGCACACGTAGGAATCATAAAAAGGGTCTATTCGGCAACCGACTACTTTGCATATTCTTTGCTCCATTAATGCACATTCTCATCTCTACACTCTAATATTCTGGATCAGAACGTCTGATTACCGAATCGAACTCCGAATAGTATATATCATTGAGTTTTGCTAAATGGACTACCGTACCTTGTTTGTCAGGTGTATTGGTCTTCCAACTATGTATAGTGATGATTGTTGAAGTGTACAAGTGGATTGCACTAGCTCTTTTTATCAGTTCGGACTTTTGGTTGTGTTGGCTAGTGCATGAAGCTTGACATGGTATTAAAGCCTAAGGTCTCGAGTTTGAGTCGTGGCTTTTGCAATTTATCCTAACACTTTTTTGCCCCCTTTGTGTCCACGTATAGGCCTCTTGTATCATACTTGAGTTTCACACGCTGTCGCTCTCTTTCGGTTGCACGTGTTGACTTCTCTCTGTCACATGGCAGAGGGGTATTGAAGTGTATAAGTGGATTGCACTAACCCTTTTTATCAGTTCGGACTTTTGGTTGCGTTGGTTATTGCATGAAGCTTGACATGGTATCAGAGCCTAAGGTCTCGAGTGCAAGTCCTGGCTTTTGCATTTATCCTAAAATTGTTGTTGACACATTTATGTCCATGTATAAGCCTCTTAAGTTATACGTGAGTTTGCGCGCCGTCGCTCTTTTCCGGTTGCACGTGCTGACTTCTCCCCGTCACATGTGAGAGGGGATGTTGAAGTGTATAAGTGGATTGTACTAGCCCTTTTCATCAGTTCGGATTTAGGGTTGTATTGACTAGTGCATGAAGCTTGACATGGTATCAGAGTCAAGGTCTCGAGTTCAAGTCCTGTGTGATGCAATTTTTCTTAAAAATTAATGGTGTCCCCTTCGTCCATGTATTGGCCTCTTGAGCCGTATCTCTGAGTTTACACGTGTTGACTATCGGAAGTCTGGTTACCGACTCGAACTCCCAACAGTATATATCATTGAGTTTTGCTAAATGGACTATCATACCTTGTTTGTCAGGTGCATTGGTCTTCCAACTATGCATGATGGTGATGAACTACTCGGTTGATAAAGAACACGTGTGTCATTGTTGGTTTAGGGTTTAGGGTTTAGGATACGAAGCCTTGTGCACGCGATGGAGAATGGAGCGGAGGACAACTCTTAGATAAAAAGGAGATGGATATGTGCGTCGACAGATTAGGGAGGTCAACGGTCAAGTGGTCTCCATGTCACATGTGAGAAGATGGTTGCATGTTGGAGAAGGTAGATACATCCATATCTAAATGAAACTGAGTCCATTAATTGGGATTGGAGAGTACCCACTATGACGAGCCCAACAAGCCATGTTAAAAACTAAATTAACAAGGTGTTTTATTAATTTGGTGATCTAACTGTCAAATTCCAGTCCGGTCTAGTGGCAAGTGTAAGTAATTTTTGGCAAGTGTAAGTAATTTTCAGCAATTCATATTGGAAAACTATTAACGCATGGTGTAGGCGAAAGATGTCGTGCGCCGGGCATCAATTCCATCAATTTTTCGATTGCATAGTTGCAATTTGCGAAGTGTATGCTAATGAGGTCACACACACCCTTCCTTTCTCCAACGTTAACTTCCCCTGTTTGAGGACATCTTTGAATAAAGGATTTTCTTAACTTTTTGGAGGACTCAGATCCATAGGACTCAGACAATACGCAACCTGATTACTACGCATGCCTATTTTTCTGATTTCTTTCATCGGATGGAAACACGGCAAATCCCTAATATACGCGTAGATGCTCCATGATGAAGATCGGTCAAGTGTCTTAGAAGTAACCGCCTGCACCACCCGCTGACAATCAGTATCCACAACGCATGGGAATCTCTTAATGTCAATGAGATGGCGAAGTCCCTCTAAACATGTTCTTGCTTCTGCTTCTTCTGCACACGCACAGTATGGCACTCCAGGATGCACATATGGATGTCCCCTTCTCGTGATGTATAATGGTACCAGTTCCAGCCTTCTTACTTTGTGCATCCCAACCCGTATCCATGTTTAGTGTCAGTTATCCTGCGGATGGCGGCTACCATATGGATTCAACATCCGATGTCATTCTTAGAGTTTGACTAGGATAAAGCAGACATTTAACTTTGATGATTTGCACGGGGAAGTTGTCACTGCAAACGAAGTCAAGTAGTTTTGGAGGAAAGGCACCGAAGCGGAAATGGATGCCTTACCCTCTCCATGCACAATATCATTGTGTTGGTGCCATGTATGCCAGAACAGGAACATGAGTTTGACCCGCAATTCTGCCGAAGCATTTGAAGTTAATTGAATGAACCATTCCTTGCCAGACTTCCTAAATTCAGTTTCAGGTGGCAGCTTCAGGTGGCAGCGACCAGCAACTTCGGAGGCCCTCACGGAGCGCACGCGCCAGCGTGTAGGTAACCAGAGTGTGGTGCTCATCTTCCTCTACTGTCCCACAAACCAAGTAGATGGGGCTCGTTTTGCTGATCCTGCGATGCACATTCTCTAGGACTGCCGGGGTGTTCGTCGCCACCTTCCACCCGAACGGTACATTTGCTTTCCAGATACTGTCCCATACCGGACGGTCACCCATCATGGCAGAGCTAGACTGGCCGATAGCAAGCTAGTCCAGTCGAGGCTACAGACCCAGACGGTATGCAGAACAGACAGTGAACAGACCGTTGTCCTCCTTATTCCAAGCAACAAAATCTTCGAAAAGAACATGTGTCCAGCAGCATACACTTACTCCCCTGTCAAATATGAGCACCATATGAGGGCTGTTTTGGAAGCCAATCCAACAGCTATAGAATATCTAAAGACTTGGCATCCTAACTTTGTGGAGTAGAAGTAAATTTTCAGCAGCATGCAAATGTGACTATATTTTAAACAATATTGCTGAATCATTCAACTCTATTATCAGGAAGTTGGGAGGCTTGCCTGTTCTTGACCTTTTAGACACTATGAGGCAATAATGGTTCGATGGAGCAAGAGAGCTGGAGTAGCTAGGAAATTAGCGGGAAAAAATATTGCTAAGTGTCTAGAATATGATGAACAATCGGTCAAGGGGGATAGTGTTGGATTCACTCTCTAGGAGTTCTGACTTCACGACTGAGGTGGCAGTGAGAATCCATGGCTATAGTTGGAGGCACACCGTTGATTTGGAAAAACAAGAGTGCTCTTGTAGGATATGGCAAATAAGTGGTTTGCCTTGTCTACATGACATAGCTTTCATCACAAGTATAAGAGGAGGCCATGATATAGCACACTATGTCCATGATTGTTACTCAGTTTAGAAATTCAGCAATGCATACCAAAGGAGAGTGCCAACCATGACTAACAAGAAGCAATGTACAGAAGTTAACGCGGGCTTCCACTTGTTCCCTCTTGTGCTGAAAATACCTTCTGGTAAACCAAAGGGAGAAGAGGATAAAGGCAGCTCACGAGGGCATATCCATGAAAAACACAAGTGCAAACAATGCAAGGAATATGGCCACATGATGAAGACATGTCCTAAGCTATATCCTCAAGGCAAACCTTGGAATAGGAAGAGAAAAAATGTTGATTCCATAGACATTGACGCAAACCTAGAAAAAGATGTTGACATAATCCAAGAGCTAGCTGCTGAAAGAAGTGAGCCTAGCTCATTTGGTTAGGTAAGTGGATGTACAACCCCAGACACCCAGGTTTAAGTCCTCACAGACATAGATTTGGGTTCTTATTATTAAAAAACCCATCGTAGGGGTTATTATTATTAAAAAACCCGTTGTAGGTGCTTCCCCTACCGCATTTCTTTCAAGAAAAAAAGAGCTAGCTGCTGACACACATCTAGAACAAAACACCCAAACTCCAAAATCTGCAAGGTAATTTTTGTAGCTTTTGTGTTCTTCACGTGTTATATTTTTCAATCAATGCTTGCATGTTCTTCACTTGTTATATCCTTCACTCGATACTTGTTGTCTCCTTGTCAGCTCAAAGGGTAGTGATAAAAGCAAGAAGAAAGGAGGGGGTAAGAGGGCCAAGTTGACCATAACAAGTGTTGCAATCTTTCTCCCTCTCCCGTCACAAGGTTCTCCAATTCATGCACCAGCTAGGAAGAAAACTGATGCTATCACACCTGACAGTCCAACAAACAATACAAGAAGCAAAATAAGCAAAAAACGCCCCTGCCACTAACACAAAAATGTTAAGTGAATAAGCTACATTGTGGATGTCACATGAAAGGGATGTAATATTTTGTTTTGACTAAATTTGGTTGCAACCTTGACTGGTGTCTTGGCTGGACGTGTTGTAAACTTGTGAACATGTTTGTGTGGATGTCGCGTGAACATTGCTTTTGATTAATCTGGGAGAAATCGCTTAGTTGTTTTCTTATGATCTTACAATCATGTATAAAGTGCTGGAATTATTATTGTGTTGTTATGATTACAAAATTGAGCATGTTAATCACCTGTCCATTTCTTCATAAAATTTCTTCATAAAACTGCAATGTACGTGTGGCAAAAGAGAAATGGGCAAAAACAAAGTCTACTCCCTCCGTCCAAGAATAGATGTCTTAAATTTTTTAAATTTTGGATAAATCTATATACTAAATAGTGTTTAGATTTATCTAAATTTTAACAAATTTGAGACATCTATTTTGGGCAGAACAAATCGGTTAGCCAAGGATGAAATTGTCTTTTCATGGCAACACTGTCTCAGTTTGACCGGAGAGTAACGGAAGGGGCAGAAACAATACATTACCAAGAGCTGAGGTGTCCAAAGCAAATTGGCAAGACTTAGAGTGGCAAAAGCAAAATGGGCAAAAACAAAATTTTCCCCCACAAAGTCCAACGTCCGGGGAATTTCGGCAAGCTGAAGGCCTGAAGCGCGGAAAGCTATCCCGAAAATCGCCGGTTAATCCAATCCCTCGGCGGGCCGCGAGCAGCAGCGACAGCGATGGAGCCGGAAGGTGTGCGGCACCGGACGGTGGAGGTGGCGCGTGGGGTGCGGCTGCACGTGGCGGAGACGGGGCCCGAGGACGGCCCCGCCGTGCTGCTCGTGCATGGCTTCCCGGACCTCTGGTACGGCTGGCGCCACCAGATGGCCGCACTGGCGGCCCGGGGCTTCCGCGCCGTCGCGCCCGACCTGCGCGGCTACGGAGACTCCGACGTCCCTCCCGCCGCGGACTGCTACAGCACGTTCCACCTCGTTGGCGACCTCGTGGCCCTCATCGCTGACCTCGGGCAGCCCCAGGTTTGACCATCGGATCCGGTCGGCCTTCCATTTCCAGATCTCCTCGCGCAGGCCATGCTCCTTGCTAAGCTAGGTGAGCTCTCTTGTTCGTGTGATCCGCGGCCTCTCTTGGCAGGTGTTCGTGGCGGGGCACGACTGGGGCGCCAATGTGGCGTGGCAGCTCTGTCTGCTGCGGCCGGACCTGGTGCGGGCGCTCGTCAACCTCAGCTTGGTGTACAATCCGCGCCGCTCCGAAGGGACTCCACTCCAGGCCATCAGGGCCTTTTGCGGGGAAGATCACTACATGTGCCGCTTCCAGGTGAAACCCCTTCATCCTTCCTGTCTTGATTGTGGCAGACAGAATCAATGGTATAATGAGTTGTGTTCCTCTGTCCTGTCGACATTATTGGGCAATGGCTTGTTTTACTGTTCGCTGCGGCAAATTGAACGGATTGATAGTTTTAGGTATAATAATTTTGTTACGTTAGACGATTGTTTGCTTGCTTGGCCTTGGTGCTTAACTTCTCTGATACTTGTTCCTTGTGGGCTGTTCTTGATGCTCGAGAAGGGATTGGATTTAAGGCCATTGCGAGGAGTACACTCGATTATTCATAGGCAACTAACTGATACTGTAAAGCATTTGACTTGGGAACTCCAGATATAACACTGGAGAAATGGCTAATAAACAAAAAAAGTAGTACTGTAGTATTGTTTGATTGGAGGTTATATATTGTTTTCAGTAAGAAATTGAGTTATTGGTTCGATGGAAATAGGATACTTATCATTGTCGTTTTTGAAGCCAGAAACTTAACGCTGTCACATTTATGAGATACAGAGTTTGTAAGGATCCTAGTAAAAGCATTGTTTTCTTGAAATATGTCATGTTATTGTTGAAGCTTTTTTTTGCTGCATAACTACACAGATCTTTATCTTCACTCTTATAAAATTCCGATCCTTGACGCTGTGACGGTGGTCGGTTCAGTTCAGGGTATTTTTTGACAAAATTGGCCCCTATCAGCAACTTCTGGCACATCTGGCCCCTGTGAAAAACTATTTGCATATCTGGCCCCATGATCGGCACCAAAACCACCGGCGCCAAAGTCGTTCTTCTGGGATCCAGTCGAGTTGGAGCTGAATGCCTGTAACTCCTTCACATTTGAATGTTCAGTTCCATGGCTGTTGGAGGAGCAGAACCCCAGGAAATCATCGTGTTTCCATTTTGTGCCAAACCTTGGCTTGGTGATAGGCTTGCCCTGGTTAGCTTACTGGTGTCATGGTGTCAGTAGCTTTCCTGGTATCACTGAGGAGCACAAACTGAATCATGCACCAGCCGCTTTGCGTGTGCATGCTTTGCCCCCTACCTGATATGATATCAGTGACATCTTGTGCCGCAGTACCTGATACACTGTTGGCTTGATGGATTCATTTGTATTGGTTAAGTACTACCTCTGATCCATAATAAGTATCACTGATTTAGTGCAAAGTTGTACTAAATCAATGACACTTATTATGGATCGGAGGGAGTACTAGATATGCCTAGTAGCTCACAATGTTAGTGCAGCTATGCTTTCAACCAGCTCCTGTCTTTCATTAATGGAGGCAAAAAAATTGGCTCATCATATTAATCAACAATAACGGTTAATTAGGGAAAGATCATCATTGCCCAATGTCACGCCAACGGGTCAGTGGTTGTCGCTCTCACATCCACGCGAAGCAAGCCATTGTTGCCTTAGTCGTGTACACCAGTTCTAGATGATGCCTTCAAGGAGACGATGACGCAATCCGAACTTGCTGATCACCATGTCGAAGAAGCAGCGCCACTACACCAAGCTTGCACTACACATAGTTGCCGCCCACCAGGTCTAGAGTGGCGACAACATGGCGGCGGATGTCAACGGTCTGCAGAACAAAGGCGAGGAAAGTGGGTGGAGGTGGCATGGCGTCGATCCCTCGTTCCTTCCCCTCTTGAGTGGCGACGACATGGCATGGCATTGTCTTGGTAGATCCACGATACAGTTTTAGGTGTGGTGGCTACTTTGGCAACAATGATGGAAGGTTAGTCTAAATGGATCTACAACTAGAGTCGATGTTGACGGGTACGTCCGAACAGTATTTTTTTTGTTAGCTTGGTTTGGAATGTTAGTTCCTCCTGATATTAGACGAGACTCTCTTCTGCTTCTACGTCCGGCCTCATGTCCTGGTCACCCCGCCTGGCCTCATGGCACCTCGCCTTGCTCCTCCTTCCGAGGAATCAGCATTCTCTTGCGTGGGGTCCTCTGCTTCTTATATACTGTTGCCATGGAGCTGTGTCATGCAAGGCACGAAAAATAGGATAATATAACTTCCATTCACTGCCTTTTTTTGTAAACTACCAAAATTTATGTGTGCATGATTATAGGAAAATTATAGAAAGTTGCTGGTGTTTGACTTATAATCTATGTGTAAGTATGTTTGTACGCGTGTGCTGTACTCGATTTTCCTTTAACTTCTCACGTTATCAACACATTGTAGTTCTTCAAGGGCACCATGTTTTCTCTTGAAGATTTATTCACTGCACAACTACACATATCTTTATCTTCATTCTTATATAGTTTTGAAACCCTGACACTGTGAGGGTGGTCCGAACACTCTCAGGCCACGTCACAGTTTTATATGACAAGCAAATGACATGTGAGCAGATGTAGATGATTTGGTCTTGCTTTAATTTATTTAAATCCATAGCAACGCACAGAAATTTATCCCTGAGTATCAGGTGAGACATCTCAGTAATGAGCACCAAATTTTTTAGTGAAATTGAACACAGTAACATCTCTCTGCAGAGCTGTAAAAGCTAACGATCTGGTGTATGGCAGCTGGTACAGTTAGCCTTAAAACCTTAAATGACTTTCGTCTCAGAATGTAATGTTCTATCATGTAATCACATGACTTTTCCCTTTTGAGTATATAATTTGTACCATTCTTATCTGCGGATTCAGGTTAAGTATCTCCTAGTGTGGAATCAGAGATTACCGGGTTTCTTTTCTAGGATACAGTTTTATTCTACAACAACATCACTTCAGATTTGGTTTGTCAAAAATAATTGCACATACTAATATCAAATCATGCATGCAGGACCCTGGAGTTGCTGAAGCTGAATTTGCTCTATACGACCATAGGCATAAGTTTAAGGCAATCCTTGGAATGCGCAATTCAGCTCCTATTATTCTATCCAAGGGAAAAACCTTCTTTGATTCGCTTGATTCGGATGGTACTCTCCCTGCATGGTTATCTGAAGAAGATATTTCTTACTACGCTGACAAATTTGAGAAGACAGGGTTTACAGGAGGGCTGAACTTCTACAGATGCATGGACTTGTATGTCGTCGATGGTTCATTCTCACTGTCTTGCTTTTACATATATACGGCTTTATTTATTGTTGTTAGTCAGGAAAGTTATTTTGTAGGATTTACGGGAAAGTTACTTATTTTCAATGGAAGAACCATTTCATCTGGTGACTGATGTCTGTATGCTTTAGAGTTCACATCATATGCTAACTGTAAACTGAAAAGAAAGGAACCTAGTGGCAGATCTGCCGAAATTGCTCTTTTCACCAGCTTTAAGTTGATAATATGTACGTCTAAACTACATAACCATTTGTGCCAATTTCAGTTCAGAAGTTTATTTGTGAAGGCATTGGCCAGAGCTAAACGCAGGCATTCATGAGATACCGCTTAACTTCTTTTGTGTTCATGCAGGAACTGGGAGCTTTCTGCACCATGGACTGGAGCTCCAATAAAAGTAGCGACAAAATTCATCATTGGGGACCTCGACGCCTTATACAATGCACCAGGGGTGAAAGACTACATTCACAAGGGTGGCTTCAAGGCGAACGTGCCGAATCTGGAGGACGTGGTCATCCTGGAGGGAGTGGGGCACTTCCTCAACCAGGAGAAACCTGATGAGGTTTCAGAACACATTTGCGAGTTTTTTAGCAAGTTCTGATGATATAGGCACAGTCGTAGGAAGCCTGCTTGCTCCGTTGGTGTTTATATACATTTATATGTTAATGTTGTCAACTATAGATACCAAGATACTAAGTGGTATTATCTAAATAAAATCATGCGAGTCTACATGCTACGGTGTTATATGTTTGAGTTTTTTTATATGTTATAAGTTGTTGACTACGCATGCCACAGGTACTGAGTATTCTCTAAATAAAATTATGATCTGATTTTCATCGAAGAATTTCTGTGAACTCTCAGGTTGTCCTAAATTTATCCAGAGGAATAGTGAGCATCTGTGAAATTTACTTGCAGTTACGTGAGATGTTCCGAGCCTAGTTCTGCAGCCAGCAGTGAGGATCTTGGAAAGGGATTCTCCCTCTCCTGGAGAAGGAGAACACTTTCAGGATCGCCACTGAATTCTCGTAAATTCTGGAGTAGGTAATCCTCGTAAAATTCTGGTATAGGGTTTTTTCGCGAGACGGAGGCATCGGTAAAAAGGAAGTCGTGAGGCGAGCATTGAGGCGCTTTGACATGCCTGGCCAAGGGAGGCTCAATGTGGGCTCTCTCCCGGTCCTTGTGGTTCCTCTCGCGTCCCCCAAAGCTGGTGGTCTTCATCTTCCTACATCTGTAGGTCCAGAATGTCCCTAAAACAATAAAATACGAAAAAAGATTTTATGTCCCCAAGAATCAAATAACAATGCATAGAGATTTTTTAGGAAATCCCGTAAATCATCTTAGAATCAGTAAATAATGCATGAATGATCAAACCTATATGACCAAAAATATATGATACAAAATGACAGTAACAGTGGAGTACACATAGAAATCATAAGAAGGGTCTATTCGGCAATTCTGCACTCATGCAGATCCTCGGTTCCGTTGTTGCACATTTTCATCTCCACTCCTGACTCTGATAGCACATTCTGGAGAGGATCAAAACAAGATTGGCTTCCAACTTTTTTTTTTTTTGAGATTTTCTAAATGGACTACCATACCCTGTTGGTCGTATGTATGCGGTCTTCAAACTATGTATGGTGGTGTTGAACTACTCCGTTGTTGAAGAACCCTAGTGGGTGATGGGTGAAGCCTTTGCGTTTGTGATGGAGGAGGCCGGCGAGAAGGGGGCGGAGGACAACTCTCAATCAGGTTGAAAAGGAGGTGGTATGTGCGCTGATGGAGTGGGTGTGACAAGGGTCAACTGGACTCCATGTCACGTGTGAGGAGATGATTGAATGTTGGTGAGAGGGTTAGGCTTGGCGCAACATATTCTTTTTGGGCCGCGAGGCATAGGTCCAGGGGAAGGGCGCAACATGATTCAAGTGGACTCCTGATCTGTCTTGAACTTGGTTTTATTAATGTCTACTCCCTCCGTTTAAAATATAAGATGTTTTAGGTTTATAAAGAAAATATATCTAGACTTGTTTTAGTGTGTAGATTTACTCATGTTTGAAGTAAACCTACATACTAAAACTAGTCTAGATACATTTACTTCATAAAGCTAAAACATCTTATATTTTAAAATGGAGGGAGTATGTTGGAATGTCAGGGGATTAAACTCTGAAGCAAGGCAGCTTGCGGTGCGTGCAAAAAATTGAAGAATATGATTGTGTGTTTGCAAGAAACAAAGTGTGAATTCTTTGATAGGCGCTTTATTCATAAATTATGTCCAAAGCGTTTTGACAACTTTGCATACTCTCCCTCAATTGGTGCTTCGGGAGGAATGCTAGTGTTGTGGAATTCATCTGTCTTTTCTAGCTCGCTCATGGAGATTAAAAGATTTGGCATCACAAATCCAATTTACTTCCTCTCATAATAATGATATGTGGACAATGGCAACGGTCTATGGGCCATGTCAGGGGTGTTGAGAGAGATCGGTTTGTAGACTTCCTTTACATGTTGGATATCTCAAATAATTATTTGTTATTGAGAGATTTAATTTTATTCGACCTCAAAATAATTGTAACCGGCCAGGGGTAATATTTGCAACATGTTCAAATTTATTGACCTCACTTAAGGATGGTAGTGGGTACCCTTTACCCTACTTAGGACAAAAAAAAAAGGAAAACGATTGGCTTCCCCCGGGGGATTCCACACATCGATCCCCCGGGTCAACATCGCTCTGGTCCTGCCCTCCGATACTATAGCACGATGTCTCCTCTTATCTTCTCCCCAACTCTCTTCTGTGTATTTTCCGCCGCCGCCTCCTCCGGTACATCCGACGGCCGCTGCCCTCCTCGTGCCCTCCCTGCTAGGGCACGCCGGCCCGGCCGTCCCCCTCAGCTACGCGCGGGAGGCCGCCCCGCTGCCCAGCCTCCACCCACTGCTCCGTTGCTCCACCCAAGTTGTTGTGGGGAAGATGAAGATGGGGTTGTTGTGCCGCGCGTTGCTGCCATGGGAAGGATGAAGATGGGGTTTTTGTGCCGCGCGCTGCTGCCAAGAGACGGGCCCTCCGTCTCCACCCTGCAACCGCCAAGCAAACCAAGGGCTAGGAGGTGGACGAGCTTCCACAGGTGGCGGCTTGACGGTGGTCGTCGCCGTCCTCAACAGCCACCAGGACCACGGGTGGCCGCTTTGCTCCGCCTCCGACCTCCTCCCATGTGCCAGCGCCTCGCCACTGACATGCGGTTGTCAATCTGAGTGCTGCTGCTAGGGGATACCGGGGATGCTACCGATGGCGGACTGCTTTGCTACATATACCGTCCGGTGATGCTACATCAATTTAGAGCGCTTGCTACTCTAGTTGGTCGGGTGATGCTACTTTTGTATCTGTCTTTGCTACGAGCGTTTTGCTACCTTAGCATATTAATTTTGCTATGTATGCATATATTTTTTGCTACTTTGGCACAAGTTTTTTTCTACAATCAATCTCTATGGTTTTGCTGCGAGATCTGCGGCGAGGAATATCCGACGATGTCATATTAGAAAAAAACATTTTGCTACAACCGTTTTATGGTTTTGCTACAATAGCACAAAGTTTTTGCTGCAAGGTCTCCGGCAAGATCTCCGGTGAGGTCTCCGGCGAGACTCCGGTGAGGTCGGGTTTGCTATATTAACACAACTTTTTTGCTACACGGTTGCCGGCGAGATCTCCGGCGAAATCTCTGGCGAGGTCCAGTCTAATTTTCTATTTTTTAGGCCGAACCGTTTTCTGCTACATGTAGCAAAAGCGGGACTAGTTGTAACAAAAAGGGACTTTCTGTAGAAAAAGTAGGATTTTGATCCCAAAAAAGGATACGTGGTTGGCTGGGGACCCGGGGGATAAAAACAAAATCCCCCGGGGGACGCCTAGTACTGAAATCAATTTGTAGACCGGGTTGTAAAATTTGGCAGGCTAACTTTTGTCGTTTGATTAGAGTGGGATGGATCATGTGAATGTACATGGCGTGGAGCGTGAATCTGAGTCAGCTAAGAATTCAAGCAAAAATTAAAAATATTTTGTAGATTAAACCATTCGTTCGATTTAGGATCTGTTTCACCGTTGAGCTAGTCGCGTCGAGATCTTCGAAATTAGATCCCATGTTGATATGTTTAAATAAAAAATTCAGACCAAAGGTTATCCACCCTTAACACGTGAGTTATCCATGTTATAGTATGTAAGTTATCCACCCGATATCATATAAATTACCCACCTTATAAACGGATTAGGTCTAGGTGTTTCTCGCATTTCTCATATGGATAACTTTTTATTTATTTTTTTGCCTCATGAAACCTCGGTTACTCCATGTATTGTTAGTAGTTAATTAAATATGAGGTACGAGCTAGTTTAAATTGGGACACGATAGCCTAGGTATTAGGGTATAGAGACTTTGTCGCCATTGATGCGTTGCGACAAAGTCTCGGTACACTAACACCTTTCGAGGCTTCGAAGTTTAGGTTTAATTCCTTTAAAAAAATTAAGCTTGAAGTCGAACCGCTAGAATAACTTTTATATTTTATTCGTGGATAAATTTTTATAGCGATGGATAACTTACCTGTTGAAACATAGATAACTCTCATGTTAATAGTGGATAATTATTGTATACTGTCATGGATAATTTTTTGTTTATCTCCATGTATAACTTTGTAAAAAAAATTAGAATAACTTTAGTTCTGTTTGTGACAACTATATTTGTTAAGTCCTTGTTACCTCTATTTTTAGTTAATTATATATGCGAAAGAATTACTTGATTTGAATATGATAGTCTAGGTGCTATGATAGCGAGACGTTGCCGTTGTCGACTCAGTGTTCATATTTGTGTTTTCACACATAAAAAAAACTTAAATGCATAACTCATTTATAGGGTGAATAACTTATGTGCTATCTGATGGATAACTTACATAGTAAAATTTGGATAACTTACATGTTACGTGCGGATAATCTTTTGGTTCGAAAAAAAAGTTTTTGAAACATATCGATATAAGATCTAGTTTCGAAGATCTCGTCGCGACTAGTCCAACGATAAAGACGGATCCTAAATCGGATAAACGGTTTGACCTTTAAACATTTTGAATATTCTAATTTTTGCATTTAATTCTTGCTAACATCAGTTTTTGTTCTCTTATGTTTAGCACCGAAAGAGAGGCCAAGACATGCACACCTTGCACAACTCATTTTTTTTTGGCCGACGTGTTTTCTAACACGCATGCATGCATCACTGTTGGAAACCCGCCAAAGTTTGTAATTTAGCAACCGGTCTAAACATAGAAGCGTCCAAAAAAATGAACTAAGTTTTAGCAAAACACCACTGTTTTTTTTTAACTAATTTATTTTTTTGAACTAAGATAAACTAGAGGATACCCTAAAGGTTCCAAAGTTTCATCTCTAACCTCACTGGATACTGGGGTTTTTTACTAGTTTAAATTAAAGTATTAATTATCCAAACACAGTAGTACCGCCCCGGTCCAAGCCAAAGTTCGATCATATATCTTGTGTGATGAATATTGACACTCACATTCCAAAGGCAAGAATCTTTTGTTTTGAAAATTACTGGGCTGATATGCCAGGTTTTTTAGACCGTGTTAAGTCATTTTGGGATAGACCGTCTTATAAATCATTTTTAGTGGTTGTGTTGGTGGAAAAACTTAAAGGATTACGCTATGGTCTCAAAATATGGCTGATGGGCTCAGATCACTATAGAGCCTCGTTGGAAAACCCCAAGAACAAGGTGTGATGAACAAAACAACAAGTTTTTCCTCGGTTATGAAACCAAGTTTATCGATCCAGTAGGAACAAGGAAACAACTTTAAGGTGTTGCTAACAACTTGGAACCTGTACAACACAAACTCGATACTTTGGCCCAAATTACAGTGAGGTTGTCAATCTCACTGGTTTGCTGAAAACAAATAATTAAAGGAAGATAGTATTTGCTTGTAAAAAGTAAACGGTAATAATAGATAATGTATCAAGGGTAAAGATTGGACCGGGGTCCACAGTTCACTAGAGGTGTTCTCCTTAAGATAGATAACATGTTAGGTGAACAAATCAAGGTTCAAGAAAGCGGAAAGCGTAAGCGGAGCGTTGTGATCTCGCTTAGAGTTTTGGGCGCTTAAGCGTCGCTTAAGCGCGCTTAAGCGTTTCTAAAATTCACCGGTTTAGTAGTAGGTTTGCATCCAAAAACATAGGAGAAGTAGAGGAGGAGTAGAGGAGTATAGAAGGGTGTTTATTGCTACGGGGAAGAAGAGGCGGCAGATGCAGAGAAGGGGGAGTGCTTGCAGCACCGCCATTATTGTTGTCTCTGCGTGCGTGAAAGGGAAGAAGGCTAGAGAAAAATACGAGGAGACTAGACAGAAGACTCAGATCTAAAAAGATGAACTGCTCAAATTGGGTTAGCATACTAGGGTTTCATTATGGGTCCTACTGGGCCAGTTCTGTAGCATGAAGGAGACCATAAGAACACGTATTTTGTGTCCTTATTGCGCTAATGGGCCTTGTTAGCGCTTAATGGGTCGCTTACGTCTAAGCGCGCGCTTAAGCGTATGCTTAATTGCGCTTTCTTGAACCTTGGAATAAATTACAGCGGGACAATTGACAGACTGAGCAAGCATAATAATGCAAATACTAGACATCATGATTTCTATGAGATTTGATTGGGCATTACAACAATATACATAGACCGTAATCCAACTGCATCTATGACTAATAATTCACCTTCAGGTTATCATTCAAACCCCTTCCAGTATTAAGTTGCAAGCAACGGATAACTGCATTAAGCAATGTGTGTGTAAAGTAAACAATAAAATTGTTCCATAAACAAAAGGTTGTTGTTTCTCCCTAGTAGCAACAGCACATCTACAACCTTAGAGATTTGGGTCACTTCTCCAGATTACTAGAGGAATGAACCCACTATCGAGCATAAATACTCCCTCTTGGAGTCACAAGCATCTACTTGGCCAAGATAGCTACTAGCAACGGAGAGCATGCAAGATCACAAACAACACATACATAATAGAATCAATAATCAATATGATATGATAGAATCAATAATCAATATGACATAGTATCTCAATATCCATCGGATCCCCGCAAACACAACATATATGATTACAAATAGATGACCTTGATCATGAAAGGAGCTCACAAGATCTAAACATGATAGCACAAAGGAGGACAAACAACCATCTAGCTACTATATGGACCCATAGTCCAAGGGTGAACTACTCACGCATCATACCGGAGGCTGGCATGGTGATGAAGAGGGCCTCCGGGATGATCTCTCCCCTCCGGCAGGGTGCCGGAAAGAGCTTCAGATCCCCTCAGTCTAGGGACGATGGTGGCGGCGGCTACGGACTGTTTTGTGGAGATCTGATCGGTGAAGGGAACATGCCCTGAGAGGCAATAATAAAGTGTTTATTATGTGTATTCCAAGTATATGATAGATGTTTATTTTGCATGCTATAATTGTATTAATACGGAAACGTTAATACATGTGTGTTTAATAAACAAACAGAAAGTTCCTAGTTATGCCTCTCTCATAAACTAGCTCGTTGATTAACAAGATGATCAAGGTTTCCTGATCATGGACATTGGATGTTGTTAATAACGGGATCACAACATTAGTGTAATGGTGTGATGAACATTCATCTGAAGTATAGCATTACGATCAAAGTCATTGAGTTTATATTGCTATAACAACTTACGAAGTGATCCTAATCCTTAGACCATGAGATCATGTCAATCACTAACACCAGAAGAGTTTCTTGATAACATCAAACATCACACCGTAACAGGGTGATTATAAAGATGGATTCAGAACTAATAAAGTGTTATGTTGATTCCCATGGATCGAGAGTGGAATATGTTCATCCCGATGACGGATAGATATACTCTGGGCCCTCTCGGTGATATCACATTGGTTAGCTTGCAAGCAAGTGATTTGATCACTAGAATGTTATATCACGGGAACGAGAAAAAAGTGCATGTCAGTGGTATGGAGATACCGATAATCGAATCTCGGACATGTAATATATCGTGAAACAAAGGGATTAAGATACTAGCGTATAAAGGTTCCGACGATCACAAGAAAGTCATCATTGAATGTGTGGGAGTCAGTATGGGTCTCCATCCCGCTTCTGATTATTGATCCGAGTGGGGTCTCGATCATGTCCGCATTATTCACGAACCGTAGGGTGACACACTTAAGAGACACCGACATCCAATTGGAGCAAAAGTTTCATGCCGAAAGAATGAACAAGCACAGGAATGTATTTCACTAGATACCGAAACAGGTTTTCGGGTGAAATTGCATAAAGTGGTTATGCATGTGAAATAGAATTCTAGAAAGGGGTTATTTGTGAATGTTTGTCATTAAAGTAATTGACAAAATTCTGAATAAAATAAAAGAGTTTTGTTTAATGAGAGTTTGCATTAAATTTGGTGGAAATTTAATGGCAAGTTTGAGTGGGATTTTGAGTGGAGGGAATTTAAAGGAATTTTGTGAGTGGAGTGTCCACCCACATGAAGAGGGGAGGGAAAGGGGGCAGCCCCCATGCGCCGGCCACCCCCTTGGGTTCCCCCCCCTCTCCTATAAAAGGCACCCCTCTCCTCATTTCTCACTCACACCTCCTCGTGAAGGATCTCTCTCCCCCTCTAGAATTTATCCCCCATGGTCTCGGAGTAGCGAGATACATGTTCCCGGTGGCTATTCGGCAAGAAAGATTTGTGCTTCCGCTGCATCGCTGGAGCGAGGAGGCGGAGGTTGCTCGGTGCCTCGAACGTGTGTGCGAGCACAGATGCGCTGCTGATTTGCGGCGCTAGGACTTCCTCTCGATCTTGAGATCGGCAAGAGATCGTCTACATCAACCACGAGTCGAACGCGTTAAGCTTTGTCGGTCTTCAAGGGTATGTTCTCTACGGATATACATCCGCCCGTTGTTTGTATCTAGTAGATAGATCTTGCTACATAGTTCACATTGTAGGAAATTTTTTGTTTTCTATGCTGCGAACCCTACAATCGGGTGCTTAGGATTTCTGCATCGGGGGACTTTTATAGGCGAAGAGGCAAGGTCGGTTGAGGGACAGGGGGCCCACACCCTGCCCTGGCGCGACCTAGGTGGACCCGCGCCTGGAGGGTGTGGCCACCCTATGTCCCCCATTCGGCTGCCCTTCGGTCTTTGTGTTCGTTCTGGTAAAATATTAACTTTGCCTTTTGTCCCATCCAATTCCGAGAATATTTCCTTACTAGCTTTTCTGAAACCAAAAACAACAAAAAACAGACAACTGGCACTGTAACATCTTGTTAATAGGTTAGTCCCAGAAAATGTATAAAAATACCTCAAAGTGTAGACAAAGCATAACAAAGTTAATACTAAACAAGCATGGAACATCAAAAATTATAGATACGTTTAAGACGTATCAATGACAGAAAACTTTATCTAAATTAAAGTTGTAGATTCGGAAATGCAACCATGCTATTTTTATACTAGCCTGCCTAAAAGACAAGAGGCCCATGTTCTTAACTAAATCAATTTTAGGAAAATTGTTAAGCTGCACTTAAAGGATCTTCTTCTTGCTAAGTGTAATTACTGGTGCAAAAGATGCACTATCAGATGGATTAAGATGGGGAAGACAATAGAAAAAAAGCATGCCATGGCAACATAACAATTCAGAAGAAACAATATTGGTTCTTTGAAGGCTGATGATGGCAGTGATATTTCGGACCATACTATAATGGCTGGTATGCTTTGGTCAAGTTATAAAGGAAGAATGGGATCTACTGATGGCATAAACATGAAATTTGATCTGAGTAGAATCCTTAAAAGGGTGGATGGTTTGGATGTGCTTTCAAAGCCTTTTGATGAAAAAGAGATGAATGAAATTATTAAATTCATGTCAGCTAATAAAGCCCTATGCTAGATGGGTTCAATGCCCTCTTTTTAAAGAAGTGCTGACCCATTATTCAAAATGAGTTCTACAATCTTGCTAATGATTTCCTTGTTGGGAAAGTCAGTCTATAGATCAATAGCTCCTTCATAACTTTGGTACCTAAGAAAGGTTCTCCTCAGAATGTAAATGGTTTTAGACCTATTTCTCTCACTAATGTTTGTCTTAATTTTTTTACAAAATTGGTTGTAAATAGGCTGCAAGACCATATTATTAAGTGCATACACAAAAATTAGTATTGTTTCATTAAATCAAGATATATTCAGGACTGTGTTGCTTGGGATTATTAGTATATCTTTTAGTGTCAACAGTCTAAGAGGCCTATATTAATAATAATTCTTGACTTTGCTAAGGCTTTTGATATCATTGAGCATGAGGCAATCTTGTAGACCCTGAAGCATAAAGGTTTTGATAGCTCTTGGATAGGTTGGATGAGAGATGTTTTGACTAGTGGTACTTCTTCAATTCTTTTGAATGGGGTACATGTCATACAATTTGTGAGCAAAAGAGAGTGAGGTGGGCCCCATTTCTCCTTTATTGTATATTTGTGGTGGAGGTCTCCTCCAATCAATGATCAGTGATGCTCTCATCCAAGGAATCTTCAGAATATGTGTTGACACTAATTAAACAAATTTTCTTGTTATACATTACGTTGATGACACCATCATGCTATTTTCAACCGAGATGGATCAAGTATTGGCTCTTAAGGATATCTTGAATAATTTTGGACTATCAATAGGCTTGAAAGTTAACTTATAGCAATCATTGATTATTCCTCTAAATGTTCCAGGTGATGATGCTCTGGCTCTACCTGTTGTTCTGGACTATTAGGTTGGTTTCTTACCTTTTCCTTACTTGGGGATCCCATTGGGTACCATGAAACCTTCTATTCAGGATCGGTCGCCACTGGTTAATGGTTTGGACCGCAGACATACAACTACCTCAGTTTTTCTATCACAAGGAGTTAGAGTGCAGCTCATCTCTTCTACCCTTTGTTCTATGCCACTACATTTTCTCTTGTCTTTGAGTTAGCCAATTGGTTTAATTGAGTAGTTGCATAGAATCTTATGGAAGTGTTTATGGAGGGATATGGATAAGTAGAAGCCCTCCCTAGAGGCCTGGTAAGTGTTTTGTAAGCCTAAAGATAATGATGGATTAGGCATTGTCAATTTCCAAAAGAAAAATGATGCTCTACTTTTGAAACATCTCGACAAGTTCTATAACAAGGCCGAGGACCCTTAGGTACATTTGATCTGGGGATCATATTATAATGACTCAATCCTAGACATTAGCTAGCCTTGCGGTTCTTTTTGGTGGCATGACATTATCACACTTAACGATAAGTTCAAAGAAGTATGAGTTATTACTCCTAGATGAGGAGACACCTTATGATTTTGGACTAATAAGTAGAAGTTCATGGGGTCCGACCAACCCTTGTCGCCTTGTCGGCGCACTTTCCTAGGATGTTCTCCTTTGTTTTGGATACATCTATTCTTGTAGTTGATGTTTTTCAATGACGGACTTCCATGAAATTTTTTACAAGCCATTATCCACTCAGGCGTTTGATGAGCTAAATTCGGTATAACGGGACAAGACCGATCATCCGCTTTCATATGGACATGATGTATGGAACTATAAGTGGGATAAGAATTATATACTGACTAAATATTATGCGTTATTGCATGCGCACCTTGTGGTGCCTAACATTTTCAAATGACTTCTGAAATCTGCAGGTGTGATGAAATCAAAAGTTTTTGCCTGGCTTTTTCTAAATGATCGGCTCAATACACGTGACCTGCTGGTCAAGAGGAATTGGAAAGTGAATGCGGGATAAACATTGTGTTCTATGCCCTACCAGATCATATGAGGATGTCTTTCATCTATTTTTACATGCAATTTCAGTCTTCATATATGAACATACTTATAGATCAACTGGACTCTAGGAACCGGTATGCAGTCTACTGTTTGCTGGAGCGAGGGGAGATTTTGGAAAGCCTTTTTTTATGGAGGTCATGATTCTAGCTTGTTGGCATATTTGGAAACAACGCAATGGAAAAAATCAACATGAAAGACCCACTTTTGCAAGGTGGGGGTGCAATTTCATTCATGATAGTAGTTTGCTGCAGCATTGGATAAATAAAAAGTATAGAGAAGAGGTGGCGTCTTGGATAGCTAGTTTGGTCTAGTTAACTATATTCTATAAAGTTTTCTGTAAATAGTATTTTTTCTATCCTTTGTACATACTTTGGTATTTATGTTTTCTTTGAAATAAAAAACACTGTGGGAGTGTGGGTTGTTGCCTCACAGTTCTAGGTCAAAAAAAATTCATCCGTCCAGCACCACTCCGCTAACTCAGATATTAGAGTTTTGAAGCACAGGCTTGCCGAGCAGGTCCTAAGTGAACCTACAAAAATGGATCAGAGGAATTTCATAACATTCTTACAGAACTACAATCCATAGGGATTTCTCTTGTACAAGCCCTTCGGATCCTACAATATTGGAAATATGTCCTAGAGGTAATAATAAAGATATTACTATTTCTGTGTTTATGATTAACTTTATCTTATGCTTTGAATTGTAATAATTTATGAATATTGGATTTGGAGGAAAACCCAATCGCATGTGTGAAATTAAAAACACCGAGTGGATCCCTAGGCAACCCTTGGTCAGGTTCATGTATTATTTGATGGTATTGTTTTTCTGACCATGTGCATAAATAGTAAGTGTTATGAGGACATCGGTAATAACGAGAATACATTATATTTGCGACTGAAATTGTATTACTCAACAACATCAGAAATTATAATCACTGCGACATGTGCTCTCTAACCCTTTCGGACTAGGGTAACAATGTTGCTGGATAGACCCATCATGATAATACTGCGAGACACGTCGACAACATGTTTCCTTACTTTCTCATGACATGTGTTAACGTTCACTTGCATCCTTAGACGACCATGAGAATTAATAGCATAGTCTTAGATACAGGATGGTTACTTCTAGTCATCAAACATTGCTCTGTAACTAGGTAATTATAAACGTGGCTTTCGGGTCCCTAGTCACACCCTGTAACACCCTCAGAATCGGCCCTATGCAAGTTTTAGCGAAACTCGCCAAACCCGCATAGAAACGATTCGAAGGTGCCCACCAGGCACTTTTGTGCGGGTGGAAAACGAAGTAATAACATTGCACAACAGTCCTCGATGGGACCCACAGAACAGATATATATAACAGCGACTCGATGAGTCAAGAATACAGATATACAATACAAAGATCCAAATCACCTGTAAAATGATACAGCGTCCGACTACGGACAAGATGCAAATGGGGCTAAGAGCCCTGAAGAATAACCAATGGCGTCCATAACCCTGCCCAGGCCAAGCCGGAAGGGTAACCCTGCTAACGACGTCGATCTCAAGACCTGCTTAAACAAAAGGGGTGCCGACAAAGGGCAAAGGAAAAAGAGGAGCGTCAGTACTGAGGCCAGTACACGGCGAGGCTAGAATTCGGAGGTCCTCGCCTACATAGGTATGGTGGATTGAAGCGGCAGCGGCAGCATGCACTAAACAACCTATAGAGACTCGATACAACTAGCGGCTATAGAGAGGGGTAAGAAAGACCTATTCGGAACCAACCTGAATACAACACCAAACAAACCCATCCTGGTATTCCCCCTCGATACCAACCGAGAAAGTTAACCGAGGAACTCACACAGTTGGCAGTTTTATTTATTCAGTGATCGTGGCAGCAATTACTAGTCAGGTGTAGATAATCATCCTGATAAAATAAGCAGTGGGCCGTTTTAGTTAACCATTCCGTTGTAGTTGCAACACTTACTAGTCAAATACAATTAGCATGAGATAAACCCAAAACCCAACAGTTGTTGGTACTTTTATTTAGCCATTCCGTTGTAGTGAAGCTGATTACTAGTCATATCGGATATAAGTCAAATTATAACAATAAACTTTAGTTATAGTTGTCTATGATCAAGCACTGTGCTCCAAGTCGTCCATAACCGCGGACACGGCTTCTCAAAAATATTTAACCGTGCAGGGGTGCACCAAAGTATCCACAAGCACTTCGACCCTTTTTGCCAGATCAGTTAACATACACCCATCGGTATGTCGGCGGGGCCTAAGTCATGACGTTCCCAGACCCAAAGCAAGCACGGGGGGCCACCCCACTAAGTACACCCGCAACGAAGTCGGCCGGTCTCCGAGACGGACTTAGGGTTTGGGTAGACGGCTGTGAACGACAGCAAATCCCCAAACGGGGACTGTCGACACCGCGAAATCGTGTCCCGATCCTAAACAGTACAGGTGCTATCTGTCGCACAATTTAAATAAAGCAGTAAAGCATGGCATAAGTACAGGATAGTAAATAAAACCTCAAACTAGTTTGTGGCCCCCAGTACAATACTTTGAAATCAGGTACTAATCAATGGGGGGCCCATATCTCCCCACCTGTGGTTACCACGCTCGATCTCGGAACAGGTGTCAAGAACTCGGGGTCCTACGGGACACAAGTGGGCGGTCGGAAACCAAATATTATGTATCACCCACCGATGCCTCTGCTTACTTACTTCAATTTTAGTTGTTAAATAGAAATTAAAGTGAATAATAATTAAAGCCATGATCATCTCCAACAATAAACATGCGGCACTTCTCCAACAACTGTGGTACTCGGCGACATGCAACAGCATATGAGCGAGCGTCTACGACGCGCAAGTCCAACTATCTACCAAACAACAGGTAATAGGATGTGTCCAAGGCAATATAGGGCTGCAAGGGGATATCACGGGTACGGAAACTAGAGCATCGCAACACAGATAGCAATAGATCAACAGGAGGGAATAAATACTATAAAATAAGATAGGTAGAAAGGGGGAGATGCTCGCCTGAAACATTGTCGAAGGTTCAACCGAAGATCGGGGCGAAGCTCACATCAACTCAACGGCCTTATCCGCGAAGAAGCAAAACACTAGAATAAACACCGGATGTAATATTTAATACTACGGCAACAGATCGGCATGATGCATGTATGATGTATGGCATGGCAAAGGTGCGGTGCAATTAGATCATATTAAGCGGAACCAGGGTCCCGACAATTAATTAGGTGGTTCAAGTTATTTACCTACCCCGCAAATTAAATGTTGATTAACATGGCAAAAGATAGCACCGGTTCGCTACTCAAATTTAAATGAGGCCAATATGAGACTAGATTTGCCCGCATATGGGCCCCATATTTAATTATTAGGTGAATCGGCGTAAGGCCCCCAAACCCACAACATGTATGCATGCATGAACAATTATTATGCAACAGGTTGTATTATGTTATAAAATAGGGTTTCGAGAAGGGGTTCACACATTGAGGGGTCTCGACGATCTTGGGGTTCCGGGGTTCGGGGTTCGGGGTCGGGTCTCGAGGTTCAGGGTTCGACGGGTTCGGTCTCGGCGGAAGCGTTCTCGGATTACTGGGTAGATCTTGGCGCATCCGGGAAGAAGTACTTGGTTGGCGTCGGGGGCGCATCGGACTCGCCCTGGTCGGTGCCGATCTTGTCGTCGCGAAGATCTTGTCGTGTCCTCGTGTCGGGTCGGTCTTGGCGTTCGGGGTGAAGCACTTGGCGTTCTGCGTCGAAGTGCTTGTTGTGCCGGTGGCGATCTTGGCGGTCGTCGGGTCCGGGAGCGTCCGTGAAGGAGATCTTGCTGGTCCACGATGAAGATCGACCTTCGGGTTTTGGGGCCTTCGGTTCCGAGAAGGAGATCTTGGAGTGTCGCGGTTCTCGGTGTCTCCGGATCCGAGAGGAAGAACTTGGCGTTCCGTGAGGCGACCTTGGCGTCCGAGGGTCTTGGTGTTCGACGGGGTTCGGGCGCGCCGGGATCGGTCTTCGGATTCCTAGGAGTAGATCTTGGAGTTCCGTCTTCGGGCGATTGACAAACTTAGACCGGTGTCGAGCTCTCAGAATTTCTTGACAAAGGAATGGGTACACTTTGTGGATGGTGTGGCTTCGTGGTGCTAGAACAGACGCATGATCCATCGCATCACTCCACCACACACACCATATACACCAAACCAAAACTTCACTGAACCCCAAACATCACACCATCGGGACATAAGCTGACCGGACCAAAACATAGCCTGGACTTGCAGGCAGAGTCGAACGGTGATGCTCAGGGCCGGGACCTGCGATGGAGGCGTGGTGAAGGGTTCGGCGGCGCTCTGGCTTGCGACCGCGCGGGGCCAGGGTGAGGGCGGCAGCTCCAGCGCCAGACGACGGCTAGCGAGGCGAGGCAGAGGGCGGCACACGGCGACGATGGCGGGTCGGCCGGAGGCGGCGAGCCAGGGGCGCGAGGGCAAGTAGGCTGCAGCGCCGGGGAGGGCGAGGCCGGCGGGCGAGCTCGGAGGGGGTACGGCCGGCGGGGAGGTCGAGGGAGGTCGCGGTTGAGGGCGAAGGCGGCGGCGCGAGACCGGCCGGAGGCGGGCGGCGGCGCCTGAAGGAGCGGTGGACGGCGGGGCAGACGGCCGCGCCGGCGGCGGGATGCGGCGAGCCTGGCGGGGCGGAAGCAGGTGGAGGTGGCCGAGCGCCTGGGACGAGGGGAGACGGGTCCGGCGGCGGCCGGCGGGCGACGGGGGTCGGAGGAGAGGAGGTTGGCGCGCCGGGGAAGGGAGATGAGGTGAGGGGGGCGTCGGCGGTTGCTCGGGTCAGGAGGCTCTGGCGGCGGGGTTGGTGAAGAGGTGGCGGTGGCGGGAGCACGCGGACGGGGCGGGGCGAGCGCGCTAGAGGGGAAGGAGGATGTCAGTGGCTTACAGAGGAAGGGGAGGAATGCGAGGGAGGAGGAGGGAGAGGGGTGTGCTGCGGGGGAGGCGTGCCGGCGGTGGTGGAGGGGAACGCGGTCGGGCGGTGTGGAGGACGGGGAGAGAGGTGGGAGGAAGAGGACGAGGTGGGGGAACGGGCAGGTGGTGGGCCAGGGCGATGTGGCGCCTGGTGGGACGCGTGGGACGGAGGGAGAGAGCGGGGCTCTGGGCAGGGCGGGATCCCGAGGGAGGCTGTCGGCTGAGAGGAGCGGGAAAAGAGGTGGGGCCAGGGGAGTTTGGAGCAGGGGGGTGGCGGCGGCTGAAGGAGGGGTGGGGTGAGAGGGTGGTTGGGTTTGGGGTAGGGTTTCTAGGGTTAGGGTTCCATCCGGCTAGGCCTAGTGGGCCTGGCCGGATTAGGTCTAGATTTTATTATTATTTTTAAAACATCTAATTTTATTATGTTTGTTTTGTTTAAATCATTTTGTAACTAGCTTTTACACGGTTGAAAAATAGCAAGAAATACAATTTGAATAGAAGAGAAGATATAATGTAGAAAATACTATAGGGTTTTATAAATAGTTTCGAGACAAAATATGCATGATGACATGACGATGCTCAAATGCAATGTGGCATGATGACATGAGCATATGCGGTCATGATGATGCAATGCACAAAAACAACGCGATTTTCTAGTAGTGGTTTTGCGGGATGCCACACACCCATCCACTCCGGTCAAAACCCTAGGTGCCTGAAGGCCATACGGTGTCCCTCTCCTCTCACCTTCATGTTGCCTGTTTCTTTTTATCCTTCTAGATGTAATCTAGAGGAGCGATGCCAGAGGGTTGTATCTTCATCAAGTCGATTTCCCTCTTTGTTTGTGTGTTGGATCGCAAGACGTCACGGCGTTCCTTCGCCGATGCGCATGGATATCTTTGAAGCTTCATCTACTTCGATGTTGATCATGCTGGTTTTCATGAGGAGAAACTCTCACGAATGGGAGCTATAACCTAGTTGAGGGGGTCAGAGGATTTCATCGACTATGTCATCATCTCTGTTGTGGTGATGTGATCGTATACTCGTCAAGGGTATATGCGTGCACCTTAATAGTAGGATCATGCGCAATACTTTTTTGTTTTATCATAGCACACTCCCTAACATGCACGATTGATATCACCAAATGTCTTTTGAATTTCTATCCAGTGTCTTTAGTTCCTTATGGATCCTCACCCAGAGCATAGCTCAAGTCTCGTTTTATTTTTCTTTAATCTATTTCTACTACCTCTCATCAATCATGTGTGATTCATATTTGGGGGGGGGGGGGGCAATCCCCACCTGAATATTTTACATTCATAGTTGCCTATGAGGCTTGACAACCTCTACAAGATAGGTTCAAATGAACCAGAGCTTACATGGCCTATAGGAGAGGAGAAAGAAATAAAAAAGACACACATACACCACCAACATAAGAGTGAGAAGAAAATAGGACACTCCAAGAAACATCGAAGACATATGACTGATGAGAAAACCCATCACAACCCATGCACAACGATCACAAGGAAGAGCCTATAGGACATGACAGGGGGGTCCAGATTGAGGCATCGTCGGAGTAATCGAACGGCCATGGTCCGCCGAGACCCAACCGCGACGCTGCACCATCGAGACCACACAACATGCCGACACCACCAGTGTCATGGGTGTGGCCGAAAGATCGCGTGCGGCCAAGACGACGCCTGTGTGCCACCGGCTGGAGTCGAAGAGCATCATAGTAGAGACACACCATTGAGCACCCTTGCATGAAGCACCCACACCTCACGTGGGGGTCGCCGCCGTAGTCGGAAGGCATAGCACCACCGAGAGCAACCCTAACCCCTCCTGGGTCCAATATACCTGAAGGGCGGGCTAGCCGAGAGCATGCGCAAGGACCACCCGCGCTAGACACGTCATAGAGTTCCGACAGAGATCTGACACAAGAGTCTAACCACCAACAAGAAGAAGCCACCACCACCACTGCCACGACACACTCGCTGATTCATGTAATTGCTTCCTCTGGATCATTTAAAATGACATGTTATAAAATTGCTATAGTTTGAAAATGAAATCATGTGGAAATTCACAGTGCATGGCATATCTTTTTTATTTTGCTATGTTTCAAGCTCATGGATACAAAGAGGCTCGGAAAGGGCAAAATTTTCCCTATCGATGAGGCAGCATAGGTCCACGCCTGGCAGACTCACCGTCACCTTTGTACACAGCTTCCAGTCTGCAACGACGCGGGAAGCGAGACGCGATACCCGGTCCAACCAAGTCCAATGTCCGGGGAATTTTGGCAAGCTGCCAAAATCCCATCCTGCCGGCGCCCGGCCGGCCGCCCCCACAAACCACGAAATTATCGTCCCGTTCAGCCACATAGCTTGACAGCCAACGACCGGCGACGCACCCGAAGCAGCAGCGCGCGTAGGCTATCCCGAAAACCGCCGGTTAATCCAATCCCTGGGCGGGCCGCGAGCAGCAGCGGCAGCGATGGAGCCCGAGGGTGTGCGGCACCGGACGGTGGAGGTGGCGTGCGGGGTGCGGCTTCACGTGGCGGAGACGGGGCCCGAGGACGGGCCCGCCGTGCTGCTCGTGCACGGCTTCCCGGACCTCTGGTACGGCTGGCGCCACCAGATGGCCGCCCTGGCTGCCCGGGGCTTCCGCGCCGTCGCGCCCGACCTGCGCGGCTACGGCGACTCCGACGTCCCTCCCGCCGCGGACTGCTACACCACGTTCCACCTCGTCGGCGACCTCGTGGCCCTCATCGCCGACATCGGTCAGCCCCAGGTTCAGTGATTTTCCGCCTTTCGGCATTCCAGTTCCTCGCGCCGACCACCCTTTCTAAGCCAACTGACTCTCATGGCAGGTGTTCGTGGCGGGGCACGACTGGGGCGCACTCGTGGCGTGGCATCTCTGCCTGCTCCGGCCGGACCTGGTACGGGCGCTCGTCAACCTCAGCGTGGTGTACCACCCGCGCCGGTCCGAAGGGAGCCCACTCCAGGCCGTCAGGGCCTTGTGCGGGGAAGACCACTACATGTGCCGCTTCCAGGTGAAACTCTATGACCCCTAATCCGTCCTCTCCTGTTTGTGGCAAACAGTGTAATGAATGGTGTATCTCTGTCCTGACGAAATTGCAGGGTGATTTAACCAATCAATAGTTGTATAGGTATGATAAATTTCATTAGGTTAGCCGATTGTTTGCATGGTTGCTTAAATTCTACAAAATTTGATCCTCGCGGGCTGTTATTGACGCGGCAAGGGATTGGATTTATCGCCGTTGCAAGGACTAAACTAGATTATTCGGAAGCAGCTAATTTATACCGTCAGTCATTGACATCGGAATTCCAGATAGAACGATGGTTAGATGATCAATAAGCAGAAAAATAGTATAATTTAATTAGAGCTCGAATATTATTTTTCATTAAGAAATCAGGTCTCTCATCGCAAAAAAAAAAAAAAAAAAAAAAAACGGGTCTTAGCATTGTCTGTTTTAAGCCATAGCATGTCTGAGATACAGAGCCTGTAAGGATTCTAGTAAAAGCACTGTTATTTGAAATATGCCATGTTTTTGTTGAACCTTTATTTGCTGCACAACTACACAGATGTCCTTATCAGGGTAAAAACCTCGGTAACTTAAGTGCCAAAACTTTGAGTCAGGAACTAGAGCTCTTGGTTGAATGAAATCCGATACTCAGCCGGCATTGTCCTTTTGTCGAGACCTGACATTTAACTTATTGCGTTATCAAGATATTGTTTATTGAAAGACACCATGTTTTCTGTTGAAGCTTTATTCACTGCACAACTGCAAAGATCTTTATCTTCATATACTTATAAAGATTTGAATTGTTGACGCCGGTGGTCCGTTCACTTCCAGGCCACATCACATGTTTGGTATGACATAAATGCATGAGGTGTGAGCAGATGTAGATGATTTGGTCTTGCTTTCATTTATTTTAATCCATAGCAGTGCCTACAAATTGTGCAATTCTCTCTAGGTATCAGGTAAAGCATCTCGGTAACAAGCACCAAAAATTTCAGTGAACTTGAACACAATAAGATCTCTCTGCAGAGCTGTAAAACCCAACCATCTGGTGTATGACGTGAGTACAGTTAGCCTTAAAACCTCAAATGACTTTCATCTCAGAATGTAATTGTCTATCATGTAATCACGTATTTTTTCCTTTTTGACTATAGAGTTTTAACCATTCATATATGTGGATTCAGGTTAAAAAGCATTCCCTCCGTTTCCAAATAATTGAAGTTCTAGGTTTGTCCTAAGTCTACTTTTCTAAGTTTGAGCAAGTTTATAGGAAAGTGTATCAATATCTACAACGTCAAATCTATGTAGTACGGAAATATATTGTATGTTGAATCTAGTAAAACTAAACTGGTGTTGTAAATTGATATATTTTTCTACAAACTTGGTCAAACTTAAAGTAGTTTGATTTAGGACTAACCTAAAACTTCAATTATTTTGCAATGGTGGGAGTACCTCCTAGTGTGGAATCGGATATTACTCTTTAATTGTTTATTGTTAGATACAGTTTTTTTGTGCACATACTAACTACCTAATTATGCATGCAGGACCCTGGAGTTGCTGAAGCCGAATTTGCTCTTTACGACATGAGGTATAAGTTCAAGGCGGTCCTTGGAATGCGCAAGCCAGATCCTATTATTCTATCCAAGGGAAAGACCTTCTTTGAGTCGCTTGATTCGGATGGTACTCTCCCTGCATGGTTGTCTGAAGAAGATATCTCCTACTATGTGGACAAATTTGAGAAGACAGGGTTTACAGGAGGGCTGAACTTCTACAGATGCATGGACTTGTATGTCGTCGATGGCTCATTCTCGCTATCTTGATTTTACAATATACTGCTTTATTTATTGTTGTTAGTCAGGAAAGTTAGTTTTAATAGGATCTAGAGGAAGGTTATTTATTTTTGATGGAAGAATACTTTCACTGCTCACTGATATCTGTATATTTTATTAGGGGGAGTTACTTCCTATATAATCCTATATGCGAACTGTAGCCTAAAAAAAGAAAAAGCACCTACTGCCGAAATTGCTCTTTTCAGCAACTTTAAGTTGATATATGTATGTCTGAACTACATAACCGTCTGTCCCAATTTCAGTTCAAATGTATATTGGTGAAGGCATTGTCCAGAGTTAATGCAAAGCATTCATGATATATCACTTAACTTCTTTTGTGTTCATGCAGGAACTGGGAGCTTTCTGCACCATGGACTGGAGCTCCAATAAAAGTGGCGACAAAATTCATTGTTGGGAACCTGGACCTCACATACAACACGCCGGGGGTTAAAGAGTACATTGACAAGGGTGTCTTCAAGGCGTTTGTGCCGAATCTGGAGGATGTGGTTATCTTGGAGGGAGTGGGCCACTTCCTCAACCAGGAGAAGCCTAATGAGGTTTCAGAACACATTTGCGAGTTCTTTAGCAAGTTCTGACGATATAAGCAAAGTCTCGGGGAGATTACTTGCTTCAGGGGTGTTTACTGGTTACATTTTGAAATTGTCGACTACACATGCATGAGCTTACTTGCTTCAGTGATTTTTGCATAGTTATATGCTAAATTGTCGACCAAACATTCCACGATACTGAGTATATTCTCTAAATGAAATTATGGTCTAATTTTCACCGAAGAATTTATGTGAACTCTCATGTCGTTCTATTTCTTTGAAGAGGATTAATTGTAACATTGGAAAGCTGTGAGATGTTACTTGGTGAAGCCGGTAGTAATCACCCACTTGCAGTAGTTACATGGAGAAAATGACAAAAACCACCACACTTAAGGACGAGGAGACACGAAACAACCATGTTACGGTTTTTGACACATAAATACCATTTCAGAGGACGGGCTGTGACGTGGGGCAGTGATTCCTTGTGGTTAGCCCTCTAACCATGTTTCTGGCAGGTGGGGCCTATTGTCAGTGCACACGTGGCGGGGTGGCGTTAGGACAGACCAGACGGCCGTTGACGCCCGCGTTAGGGCACGGTCTGAGCCGCATCTGAGTTGTCTACCTCGCTCACTCTCGTCAGTTAGTCTCCCACGAGTGCCATGGCGACAGGAGGAGGCGGCGGCTCGCCGGAAGAGCACGGCGCCGGTCCGATTGGAGGCGGTGGCGGCCGATACGTGAAGCAGGTGCTGTTCGGGCCAGGCTTCAACATGGGCGCCGTCGATTTGGACAACGACGACGACCGCGGGTCGATGGAGATCTCGCTGCAGTTGGAGCAGTATGGTGCACCGGAGGAGGCATCGTCGTAGCTGGAGCCGACGAGCTAGTTCAACAACGACCCGCTCAGCCACTACCTCTCCGACTACGGGTAAGGAAAAAGTCCCTTCCCCTGCTTTTTGTACTGAAATTTGTGGAATATTCAGAACATTAGGGCAATATTCAGTAAATTGTTTTGTTTTAATTCATGTTAGGGAACATTCAGAGATGTGGGAACTGTTTATTCAATTTGATGGGGCCAAATTTGTGTCAACAACCATGCGTCGGTCTGATATTAGGTTTCTGAACTTGTTGAGACTGATGGAGAAGGAAGGGTATGGGCTGTGTGCTTTAATTTATTATGTGAAAAATGAAGGATATGGATTGAATGACCTAGAATTAGTGGACAACAACATTAAGGTGGAAGACATGCTAAGAAAGTAGGAAAGGTCAAGAAAGCTTGTGTTGACAATGATGAGGGACAAGGCTAAGCAAGCCATTGTGTTGTCTCCTGTGAAGAGCAAGAAGGAAAAAAAGAAAAGTTGTATGCTAGGTCATATCCTAGCCACATTTCAGTTGATCTGGATGAGGAAGAGCATTGTGACAACAACATCTTGTAGACTCAGAATAGTGGCAAATTTCAGCCTCTATACACACAGATTGATGAAAATATGCAGAAATCAGCAGAGGAGGGAGAAGATGCAGGGGAAGAAGAAGATGCAGATGAAGGAGATGCAGATGAAGATGACAGTTGGATGCATCCTTCCAAGTATGATCTAGTTCATGCAGAGAAGTTGAGGAGGAAGGAAGTTGATGAAATGAAGAAAATAATTGGTAAGAGGAAGAGAAGGGTAGATGAGGAGTTGTATGAGGATGAGTTAGAGCCAGAAGATATTTTTGACTCTTATATTCCAGAGGAGCCAGTGAAAAAGACAGTTAAGAGGCGGGGCCCAACAACCAGATCACACTCTCATGTAGAAGTGGCAGTTATGACAGATTGGACTCCTTCTGATGTTGAAGAGGAGTTTGGTTTCCTTGGAGAAGAGGATGATGATGGGTTAGAGCCTTTGCCATTTGTGTTGCCAAATGGGAGGAAGAGCAGAGCAAAGAAGCAGACAGAGAGGGTGTGGTATGATGAGACAAGGAAAAATCCAGAGCAACAATTCATGTTAAAACTTTGTTTCAAGGATGTGTATTAGTTCAGTCAGGCACTGTGTAGACTTCATATTGTGCAGGTTAGGAATTTCCATTACCACAGAAATTGCCCAGATAGGATCATTGTGTGTTGCAGGCCAGAGAAAAAGGAGAAGTACAATTGACAGTTCTTCATTTCTACTTCAAAGATAAAGCATGAAACTACCTTCTGCATAAAGAAGATGCACTTGGAGCACTGTGAAAAAGTCCTACTGAACCATCAAGCACCAGAGTTAACAGTAAGTGGCTGAGCAGTGCTTATGTTGACAATTTCAGATCAGTCCCAAACACAGGTATTAGATCTTTAGTTGGCAAAGCTAGAAAGCTAGCAGTGCTTATGTTTGCCAAGGCTTTCGACACCATTGAGCATGAGGCCATCTCGAAAATTTTGGAGCACAAGGGTTGTGATAGCACTTGGCTTAGGTGGATGAAGGAGGTTCTTTCTTCTGGTACATCATCTATCCTTCTAAATGGAGTTCCTGGTAAACAGTTTGTGTGCAAAAGGGGTGTTAGACAAGGGGACCCCCTATCACCCCTTCTTTATGTCAATGGTGGTGATCTTCTTCAATCTACGATCAACGATGCTTTGCACCAGGGAACTCTTAGGTTTCCAATTTTAACAAATGAAACTGACTTCCCTGTGGTACAATATGCCGACGATGGTACAATATGCCGACGACACTATCTTGTTGATTTTAGCTGAATTGGATCAAGTGGTAGCTCTAAAAGACATTCTGCAAAAGTTTGGCATGTCCACAGGGTGAATTTCCAAAAGTCTTTGATTATACCTCTGAATGTTGATCATGACGAAGTCTGCTCCCTTGCTGCTGTACTTGATTGTCAGGTTGGTTCTTTACCATTCCCATACTTAGGCCTCCCCATGGGCACAACTAAGCCATCCATCCAGGATTTGCTTCCTCTAGTAAATGGTTTGGAAAGAAGACTCACCGCCACCTCCATATTCCTCTCACAAGGGTCTCGGCTGCAACTAATTGCCTCTGCTCTAAGCTCTATGCCATTGCATTTCCTTCTATCACTAAGCCTGCCAATTGGTTTGACCAGGCAGTTGGACAGAATATTGAGGCAATGCCTTTGGCGTGATAAGGATCAGCCAAAACCCTCCCTGGCGGCGTGGGACATGGTGTGTAAACCTAAGGAAAATGGAGGCCTTGGAATTGTTAACTTCCAGCTGAAAAATGATGCTCTGTTGCTTAAACACCTTGATAAATTCTACAACAAGGCTAATGTTCCATGGGTTCAGCTGATTTGGGGTGCATATTACACTGATTCAGTACCGGAGGTGGGGCGACCATGTGGCTCATTTTTGTGGCGAGACATTATTAGGCTGAATGATAAATACAAGGGGGTTGCAGTGATATCCCCTGGTCTTGGTAACTCGTTTTACTTCTGGACTGATAAGTGGAACTTTATGGGATCTTCTCAGCCTTTATCTGAGCGTTTTCCTAGGTTGTTTTCTTTTGTTCTAGATAAGTCCATGTTGGCGTCACAGGTATACACAACTCCAGAATTCCAGACGCTATTCTACCGGCCGTTGTCGGCATAGGCCTATGATGAATACTGCTTGGTTCAGCAGGGAATTGCTAACCAACCGCTGACAGCTGAATCTGATGTCTGGAGCTATCAATGGGGACAAAGCTATGTGGCTGCTTCGTACTATGCACATATACATGCTCACATGTTGGTTCCTGCGGTTTATAAATGGATTTGGAAGTCTGCCTGTATTTTGAAAACTAAGGTGTTTGCATGGCTGTTATTGAACGATCGATTAAACACCAAAGATCTTATCATCAGAAGGCAGTGGAAGGTGGAGGATGGACCTGAGTGTGTGCTCTGTCCAACTAGGGCATACGAAGACAGGGTTCACTTGTTCTTTACATGCAACTTCAGTCAGAGAATTTGGACATATCTCCAGATTGAATGGCCGGTGGGTGATGATACACAAACCATTGTGGCTACAGCAAAAAGAAATTTTGGTAAACCATTTTTTATGGAAGTGATGATCCTTGCGTGTTGGCTTATATGGAAGCAGCGGAATGAGAGGATATTTCAGCATCATAGGCCAACCTTTGCACGCTGGAAAAACTATTTTATTCATGATATTACTTTGTTGGGCTACCGGGTCAAGAAGAAGCATAGGGAGGGACTTGCTAAATGGATTTCGTCCTTTCCCTAATCTCCCTAGCTTTGAGGCCTTCTTTTTGTAAATTTCACAATATCCTTTTCCTGTAAATTTGTAAATAGCTTTGTACTTTCTGATGTAGTAAAATAAAATTTTACTGTGGGGCTTTTGCCTCACAGTTCCGGGTCAAAAAAAAGAAAGGACTTGGGTGTAGATGTGCCAAAAAGGATGGCATATAGGGCAAAGACAAAGGCAAGAGAGATTGTTATGGGAGATCACAAGAAGCAGTATTATAGAATAAGGGATTATCTGTAGACTGTTATTGACAAAAATCTAGGATCTAGATGCATTGTCACCATTGAGACTGGCCCAACAGAGGAAGAGAAGGAAGCTATCAAAAGAGGGCAGCAGGTTTTCACTAGTGACAAGCCAAGATTCCATGGGCTTTTTGTTTGTGTCAATGCTACTAGGCTTGGATTTCTTGAGGGATGTAGGCCCTTCATAGGGTTGGATGGTTGTTTCATAGAGCTGACCACTGGAGCTAAAATCCTTGCAGCTACAGGCAGAGATGACAATAACAACATTTATCCAATAGCTTGGGCCATTGTAGCAAAAGAAGATACTGAGAATTGACAGTGGTTTTTAGAGTAGTTGAAGGAAGCACTTGGTGTAGAGGAAGGCCAGTTTGGACAGTACACCATCATGTCTGACAGGTAGAAAGGGCTGATAAAAGTTGTGACCACTGTCTTCCCAAACTCACCCCAGAGATTCTGTCTTAGACACATTTATGCCAACTTCTAGACTGCAGGATTCAGAGGAGAAGACTTGAAGAAGTGCATGGACTGGGCAGCATATTCTTACACCAAGCATGGATTTGACAAGGCAATGGATGAAATGAAAAAACAGTGTGAGCAATCTTGCAGTGGCTTTAAAAAATTCCAGTGCACACATGGGCAAGGTGGGCTTTTGACTCAAACTACAAATAGATTTGGTGAACAATAATCTTAGTGGAGTGTTCAATAGATATATCCTAGATGAAATAAACAAACCAATAGTGACAATGCTGGTAGGGATCTATGACAAGCAAATGGTCAGGTTTGATGACAAGAGAGATGGTGGTAGAAAAGCTAGGCGGGAAATCACACCACATTATGCTGAAAAGCTTGAAATGATGAAAAAATACGCTAGACATTGCATCCCACAAAGAGCAGATGAAGGACTATGGCAGGTAGCAAGTGGTGATCACACATATGAGTTAAATCTAGATAGTAGAACATGTTCTTGCAGAAAGTGGGATTTAACTGGGTTGCCATGCAATCATGCAATCTCAGCCATCTATAAAGCAGGAAAATATCCAGAAGATTATGTCCTAGATTTCTACAAGAAACCCTACTACCTCAAATCCTATAGGCATGTGTTCTATCCAATGCCACGGCAGCATGGATGGACAAGAACAGATACTAAATACATAATGCAACCTGCTTTTAAAGATCACCAAAAGGGAAGGAGGCAGGAAAAGAGGAGAAAAGGGAAATTTGAGGTCCCTAAACCCAAGGAATCATCTAGGATGGTCACTATCACATGTAGTGTAACATCCCAAAAATACCAAACTTAGATCAACAAACACTAATCATCAAGATTAGGGTTGACAAAAAAATTTCTAAATAAATTCATGAATGCATGTATATGTGTATGCATGGATTTTGAATTTCTTTAAAAATCACCTTGTTTGTGTGATCCATTGCTTGTAAAATGTTTCTTAGGTGAAAAGAACATCATCTAAAACATTTCCCACACTTTTCCTAAAGACAAGTAAATCAAAACAAATATATTAAGAGAATGGTCATTTTGACCAATTTAACTCCCATGCCTATTTTGGCTGTCTCAAACTTTCAAAACCTAACAGAAACTTTTCTGGATCTTTGCACCCCTTGAATGTACTCATAACAAAGTATCAAGGCCCACTTTGTGATCATCCAGAAACTTTCAAATGCATAGTTTAAATGACAATTCAAAATTGAATCTTCTTCATATGGGAAGATCCCACTTTTTCAAAACCCACTCAAACAAGCTCAACTTTCAAAACCCAAGCATCTGCAGACTCACCAGAACCAATCTAGCAAACCCACCAAAAATCATTTCAAAATTCAAAACTTGATTTCATGCGGCCATTTCATCAAACAGGTTGCAGACACAAATCAAACAAAACATCAAACACTATAGTGTGCAGTGATTCTTGCCTAACTTGTTTCCTAGTTAGCTCACACACACCTCAGTAGATCATCTAGAAAGATTAGCCCAACACTAGCACCCCTGTGAGCTTGCCATTGCCATTAATGGTGAACAGCCGAGCACCTCAATGCCACCCCATTGTGGACAGCAGGCTAGAGGAAGAACTAGCCGTGCCAACCTTGTCTGGGAGGCAGCCCACCGTCCACCGCCACTGTCTGTCCCAGCCACGAGCGTTGCCAAGACCTGGACCACGCGCACAAGACATGCCTAGACCATGCCGAGCGTGCGCCAGAGCGCCACCCTCGACCATCACCCATAGACCGCGCGCCGCCCTCACCGCGTGCACACACGATCACCACCGACCCAGGAGACCGCCAGACACCCCCGTTTGCCGCCCCGTGCCATACAGCCACCGCCCGCCGTCAAAGACGTCGCCTCTGCCGCGCAGAGCACCGCCCGTTCCAGACCAAACCACACCGCCCCATGCCTCGCGACCAGGTCGTTGAGCATTGCCAGGAGACACAGCACCGTCCCCTACCCTTGCCCATGCCAGTAGCCGCATGTAACGTCGCCCCGATGAGCTCACCGTGCGCCCCGACGGTCCCCTCGCTCGACTATAAATAGAGGCCACCCCCGCACGATTTCTTCACACCATCTCACTCCCCTCTCCCCACTGACCGTGCTACACCATTCTTAGAGCAAGACGAGCACCACCCCGCCGGAATTTCACCGGAGCCCGCCGCCTCTGGAGAAGAAGGGAGCCAGCGATTGGAGCCGCCCCAGGAGAAGCCACAGGTACCAGGAGGTTCGCCGTCGTCGACTTCGTCGTTCGCCCGCCTCGCCGACCCTCGCCCGTACCCCGGTGAGCCCCCAGCACCCCTCACTGGTCGCGCTAGGTTTCGTTCTCGCCGGAGTTGTCTCTCGTCGACGATGACCCACAACCGTTGGATTAGAACTAGATCAAACGATCCACGTTGCCCCATACCGCTTCGCCCAGCCCCGTGTCACTGACGAGTGGGGATACCCACTTAAGCAGCCCGCGGGAGCACTGCGCTTAGCAGGCTGGCCCGTTAGAATTTCCCGCGCAGCCCAACAATTCAAATTAAATCTTTTCTATTTCATTTCAAAAACACTTCAGCACCCAACTTCAAAAATCAACCCAGATCAATTCAGTGCACCAAATTGGATGAAACCAATTTTGTTGGAAAGTTCTGTGAATGCTTAATCCAAGCCCGTTGGATTCAAGTCATTTGGATTTGTGGATCACCCATAGTAAAAATAACAAGGCAGAATCTTTTCTGCATTCAAACATTTTTCAAATTAAAACCGTAAAAGCTTTTGAGTTGATTCCAACTCTCAAAAATCACATTTAACCATACCTTTCATAATATATAAAAATATATAGGTTTACTTGCAGAAATAAAGTTCAAGTAATAAAAGAATGCTTCATAAGCATTTCTAGCCACTTTAATTCATTAAAAATAAAAGGGTAAAACCTTATTAAACCGTGACACCACTTTAAATCACATTCCCATGGACTATATGTGGTGATGACATGTGTCAACATGATCCCATATGTGGTTTGGAGAATATTAAATCTTAAGTAGTTTTTCAATGAGTAGAAATTACTTTTCTAAAAATAAAAAGGATTTAAACCAAGCCTTAACCTTGTAATGTTAGAGATGATGCTAGATCATCTATAGGACCCTTGTGTGTGATGATTGCAAGTAGTTAAGTATTGTTTGGTGATTGTGTACCTCGTATTTATTCATAGACGCTAGTACCGACCAAGGATACGAGGAGGAAGGAGGATACTACGAAGAGGAAGCCGAGGAGAACTTCAACCACTGCTCTGCACAAGGCAAGCTGATACTATACCAATGAAAGCCTTACTAATCAAGTTGACCTATGCAAGCTAACACTTGCAAGATACCTTACTGATGCCACAAACCCATACTTGTGAGATGGCTACTTTATGCCTTAAGCATATGTGATCATACTCACTTGCTAAACCAATCCTAGTTTTATGGCAAGCTTCTTACTTTATTTCTTTGTCAAAGCTTACTTAGAGTCTACCTAAGAGTTTGGTAGATACTAGACAGTTGTGCTGAAGGTTGCATAAAGAGCATAAAATTTGGCCTAAGCTAGAAAACCTTGATATCATCCTAAGGTATAAGGTTGTATTTAGTTGAAACTCCACTAGTTACCACCCCTCATTAGTGCCTACCCCAACTTATAGATGCTAGTGCTAAGCATAAAATTTGATCAACTTTAGATGGAAATACTTGGTGAAAATGGTTATGAAAACCTTAGAATGATGGATCATTCTGCTGAGATTTTTGACATGTGTTTCTAAACACCAGATGATTTTGGTGATGAAAATGTTGAGGCATGAGCCTTAGCCCTTTATAAAATTGATGATTGTCTGGATGCGATACCATTCCAATTTTAGCGTACAACCACAATACCCGAATATTGGGTAGGGCTTGACTAGAAACTTATATACCTTAGTATTAGTTCCCTCCCGGCCAAGGTCTGAGCTGAGGCTACCTTGTGAAGATTGTCCATCTGTGCAGTACCCAAGATGACAATGGTCATGGTTGGGAGGCCAAACTCACAGGAGAGGTGCTTATACTAAGGCGTGTAATTGAAAGGTTAGGATTGATTATCCGCATACTGAGTATGGTGAATTCAGGATTTGTTCCTGACGGATGTATCAAATGTTGTGGTGAAAGTGTACAATCTCTGCAGAGTGTCAAACTATTTGAATAGCCGCGTCCGCGGTTATGGACAGTTGGAGTGGCCATACTGTTCCCTCGTCAGACTTTTCAAAATGACTTGTGAAGTGAATGGAGACTTTGACTTGACCACAACAGAGTTGTGACCTGAATTACAAGATCCCACTTAGGAGTTATAAAATTGTGACCCGCTTTGGACTTAGTAGAGATAAACCTGGATTTTTGCAAAACAACCCTAGAGCCTAGTGTCCTATTATCCAAAAACCCCTTATCTGTTAGTATTAGTTTGCGAGTACTTAAAGAGTACTCATGGCTTTGTCCCTGGCTATTCCCATGGCCAGACTATGAAGAGGAGTACCTGGAAGATGGACCCCAGGAAGGTTACGACAACTAGGATCATCTTCCATCGTCAGCATTGCCTGTGACCCTGAAGATGGAGCTTCGCCTACGCTACCGTTATTATTACGTATTCCGCTGCTTGATGTTGTATTAAGAACTGGATCATGAGATCCCTATTTGTGTAAGAACTTATGTATCGTTTGTAATGGATGAAGTACTATGGTATCCAATTCTGTTATGTCTCGCAAAAATGGTAATCCTGGGATTGCAATGTATGGCATAACAGGCATCTAGGATTGAAAAATCCGGGTGTTGACATGTAGCAACTGCAAATTACAAGGACACAAGTACACAAGTTGTGCACAACCACTCAGACCTGATCTTGCACTTAGGAAAAGCCAGCACAAGGTAACTAAATTATTGCATAAAGGATTTCTGCATTGTATTTATATTTTAGTTAATAACTATGTTATTTGCAGTCAAACAGGACCATTCCTGCTAGAGAAGGCCCTAGAGTTGATGGAGAAGGCTCAACTTCCAGGGCACCATCCTAATCTTCTATGCCAGAACAAGCTCCCAAGCCACCAAGATCCTCTTTTGTTCCTCCAAGATCAACTAATGATGCACAAGCTCCTACTGGTTCAACTCCAAGGTAATGGAGAGGATTCATGTCCTACTTCACAGCGGGGGCAAATGCATCTGCTGGTAGGGACTCAAGTAGTGGTCCTTTAGATGGTTGAATTGCTTGGAGCAAAGTTTCTGTTATTTGCTTGGAGCAAAGTTTCTGATGTAAAACTGTTATTTTGCTGTGGCAAATTTGTGTATGTAACGTTACCTGTTGAACACCTTATTTAGCTGCCTATGTCAGTCTTGTTGAACCAGTATTTAGCTACCTATGTCAGTCTTGTTGAACCATTATTTAGCTACCTATGTCAGTATTGTTCCACCAGTTCATTCAAATGCTTTTGCTGTCATTTATTTCTTAGATGATATGTGTAATTTCACCATAATTCTGGCAGGTGATCCAGGCCAAAAACATATAAATTTCAGACCAAAACACATCATTCAGACAATAGTTATTCACATATAAATTCTAGCAGCTCACAGATACTTAAGAATTAAAACCAAAGCTCATCTCATAGTTCAACAAACAAATCACCATTCAGACAATAATTGTACTTATTACAACTCATAAACACTTAAGAATTCAGCTACACAGAGCACCCATCATAGTTCAACAACACATCCTAATTGAACATCACTTAATGAAGATAAAATTACACATCACAAAGATCTTTTATCTTCTTGAACCTTCTCTTATAAGCTTATTTCTGCTTCAACAAGTCAGAAATGATGGACTCCAACTTCCTCTTATCTTCTTTGTACTTTTCCATGTCATTCTCTGCTTTTTTAGCAAGCATTTGTGCATCTTACATGTCGTTTTATCAGTGATACTTTTCTCCTCTAATGCAGCCCTAGCATCCATCAATCCTTGTTCAGCTATAGCCTTGTGGGCTAAAGTCACCTGATTTTCTTCCACTTGTTTATCTAGCTCATCTTGTGAATTCCTCAGATCAGTGTGGAGCTTGTTTATTTTGTCTTGATACTCAAACTTCTGCTCCATGAAATTCAGGGCTTCAGTGGTCTTGGCTTTCTTAACTTCTCCATAATATCCCATAGCTTGCCTACTGCTTTTATCATAGCATCAGTAGGAACTGGATCAACCCATTGCAGAAAGTCACACTTCAATTCCTCCTAAAATTCAGTGACATTTCAGCTAAAAGAAGAATAAACTATGAATATGAAGCAAATGGCACAAACATTTGATCACACACCTGCCTTCATAACTTAGAAACCTTCTACCAATATTGTAGCCCTCAAATCCAACAAATTTAGCTGCCACAAAGCCACATTTACAGAGAATGGGCTCAGCCCCATCGTCGGCTAAACCGCACCAATCTGAATCATATATGACATTCATGCTCTAACGAGTGCAAATGGAATAGCAAATTAGACTAGGTTTGACCTAAATAAAAATTTCATCACAAACCCTAGAAATCAACAATATGAGCCCGAAAATCCTCAAATCCAGTGGCAAGAACTTACACTCTCGCCGTCAGAGCTCAGATCAAGAGGCAATTCTTCTCCATCGGACCACGACACCATGGCGAAAAGGGCGACGCGTCCTGCTTCTTCACCGGCATCGGGGAGGTGACGACGCGACAATGGCGGGCGCTGGCAGAACAGAGCGAGTGGGAATGAGCCTCAGATGCGGCGGCGCAACGGTTAAAACCGTGCCCTAACGCGGGCATTAACGACCGTCTGGTCTGTCCTAACACCACCCCGCCACGTGTGCATTCACAATGGGCCCCACCTGCCAGAAACATGGTTAGAGGGCTAACCACGAGGAATCAGTGCCCCGCATCACAGCGCATCGTGATGGTTTCGTGTCTGCTCGTCCTTAAATACGGTGGTTTTTTGTTATTTTCTCAGTTACATAAGATGCTCTGAAACACCAGTGAGGCAGCTGAGTTTTGCAGCTGGCAGCGAGGATCTTGAAAGGGGTTTGCGGTTCTGCTCCCTCTGAAACCCACACTTCCATGGTGCATGCTGAACTGCCAGGGACTTCAGATTTTCCATGAGAGCCTTGATTGAAACGATCACAGACACAGGATGTAGATCGTGGCACTGTTCGCCGTCGCCGTACTGTGCTCGTGAAAAATATATCGAAAGCCCGTTTAACGGGCCTAGATCCAGTTTGTATATGGGCCGGCCCCCGTGACGCTTCGGGTCTGCAGCCCACTGCTTCCTCTACCTGTCTACGCTTCTCATTCCACCTCTAGCTTTCTAGAGAAGGCCCGGCCTCTCTCGCGCAATCATGAAGCACCACGGCACCAGCAGCAGAGTCGACAGTCTAGTGATTCTGTCTGCCACCGTCGCCTTTCAAAAGGGAGCCAGCCAGCCAGGGAGGAGCGGAGAAAGGGATCGCCGAGTTCCTCCAACTGATTCCATTCCACCCCCAGGCAAGCAAGTGTGGCCAGAGATTCGCAGCGATGGCCGACGAGCTCAAGCGCGGGTTCGGCTCCATCGCCGCCTCCCACCCGGCGCCCTACGCCACCAGGGGCCCGGCCGACGCCGACCGCAGGCCCACCGCCGCCTCCGCCACCGCCGCCCTCGGCTCCCCGCCGTCGGCCGCCGCCTCGCCCACGCCGCACAAGATCCAGCTCAAGAGCGCCGACATGAAGGAGGAGATGCAGAAGGAGGCATTCGAAATCTCCCGCGTCGTAATCCCCCCTTTTTTCCCCCTTTGTTCACTGGATTCTCTCTCGATTTGAGTCCGTCGTCGCGCTGTCTCGCGTGGCTGGGGTTTGGTGCGCGTGGGGGAACTTATGTGTCTGTTCTTCTGCGCAGGCGTTCGAGAAGCACTCCATGGAGAAGGACATCGCGGAGTACATCAAGAAGGAGTTCGACAAGAACCACGGGCCCACCTGGCACTGCATCGTCGGCCGCAACTTCGGTACATGCCCCTCTCTTCCTTCCCTTTCTGGTTGGAAATAGCATAGTACGGGAGTATGCGGGATGCATCTCTGCTGAATGTTGCTTGCGTGGTTTGTCTAGCTTCGGCGTGCCATATTGGGCGTCTGCGGGTAATTTCATATGATCCTAATAATAGTAAAATGGAGAAAGATTGTTGCAAGCGAGAAGCGACCATGAACTTCTGTTGATGAATATATCTCCTAGGCGTCACTGAATGAGGTATAGTTTCTGTGGATGTTAGATGAAGCAGTAGAATAGGTTAACTGTGTAAGTGACCCTTTAGACTAGGTATTCAGAAGGATTTAGGGGGCAGAAGAAATTTGGATAATATTAAGAGTAGTTTGCTTTTTTAGGTTAATGCAAAGCAAGTTGCCACTTAGGATATGCTAAAGTAGTGTCATTCCTTGCTCACGGGACTCATTGTTTGGATGTTATTTTTATACCGATGTAGGTATTTCTTGAAGCTTCACTCAGACAGCTTTTCTATAGATTAGATTCTAGCTGGTATCAACCTGGTCCAATTTTGCGTAGCTGGTATTTAGTTTGCTGGTACTTATTGTCACTTCCACACTAGTCTATGTGGAAATGAAAAATGGCATGACAAGTAATGTAGATCTCCCAATTGACTAGGTATTTCCACGCCACCAGATTTTGTATGTGTCATCAACATGGTATGCCATGTCACCCTAGAGGTACCATATCATTTATTCTCATTAATTAAATTTCCATAATTAGCACTAGACTGAAAGAAAGTTTAGGGACCTCTTAAGCAATTAGTTCATCCAAATTATGAAGTGGTTCTAGAAGAACAAATGATTAATCAAGTCTTTGGTCTTGTACAAACAACTCATTTTACTGTTAATTATACAATTTTCAACTCCATTCTCTACAGAAAGGGTTATCTTACTCAAGGTAACTGTTCTTTTCATCGATTTTCTTAGAGGTTCTTGACAGTATTGTTTGGCACTTTTAAGCCAGATTACTCAATAAGTCATCCCACTTATGGTTCAATTTGTATGGACAATTTTTATCTATAGCTGGCCTTGTTAAAACTGCAATAATAGCCATTAGGCTGACCACAAGAGGATCCTCCATTTTTAATGGCTATTGTTACGAAATTCCGCATCTCGTTGCAAATCGATTGTTTTCTTCACATTTCGTATTTATATTATTTCTGCCTAGCTTTAGCAACGCCTCAACTTTCTTTTTCCAACAACAGAGAGGGGGGCAAGGGAACCATATGACTTTTCCTTTGTTAGATTGATTGACTGTTGTTACTTGTTGGCACTCCTCTTGCTTGAAATGGGCTAGGCCTATCTCATTGGGCACTAATGTTGCCTCAGTTTGCCACACTTCGAGTTAGGCTTCTTTCATCAAGGTAGGTGGGTGTTTGTTCCGTAACCACATGTTAGTCAAGGTTCATTTTGTGTGTCTCTATGTCACTGAGCAAATAAAAGTTCACATGGTTGCCTTAGGCATGCCTACATGAGTTTGGCAAGAAATACTACTGTATGGTGAATTGCAGTAAATTACAATTTGAACCAAGGTGTGTTGTGAAAACTTATAAGTTTAGTCTAGCAATGTCTTTGATTGAGATATCTATCACTCTTTTAAATCATATCTGTTCCTATATTGATAATGCTCCATTTGAGGCAATATGCTGTTCTTGTGGTTCCAGAGCATGTCATATTGACTGATCATATCCCCAAAACTGAATTCTAAAGTGAAAGAACAAACTCTGTTAATTAGGTACTCTAATTGACTGTACAGGTGCTAGAGAATGCTACCTGTAATGGCTTCTTAAAGTCTTGTAGAAATTGTAAGAACACTTTTACTGGCGGATTGCATTAGTGGAACTTAAGTTCTAGCATAAATAGATTATAATTTGTGGATTCTCATAAAATGATTGCTTCTGCCCATTTTTATTGTTTATTTGCTCCTTTCCTTACTACATTGGTCATTTACATACCATTTCAGTAACCACTACCTTGGCAATTGTACCTGCCGTCATTGATCTGGCTCGTATGTTCCTTTTTAAACCCTTTAGGTTTAGCTTGTGTGCTGTGTCATCTTGCCTTGCTTTTGGAATGAGTGATAGGACCTGTTTAGAGGAGTGTCATCTTGTCCAAGCAGTCAGAGTAGCAGCACACTTCACAGTCCTACTGAAGTTTTCCTGTTATAGTTTGGTTTCGGTTGTTGAAACACCAGGGGCTTTAGTTTATGTGCCCATGAGCCGAAGGTTAGAAGCCTCCAAATAAAGCCCACGGTATGCTCTGTTTGTGTATGATTGTGGCTTACTTTAGGGGCACCTGCATCTGCATTTGCTTGGGAATGCAAAAGAGAGCTGACAAACGACGGGGGCATTATCAAATTTATTTTTTGAACATGTTCATTGGTGTTGGGAGATTGGTGTCAGTTTTGATTTGTCAGTATGATTGGAGCAGCCAGCTGCTAAAATGGGAGAAATATCATAACCTAAACCAATTGTTCTCGTCATTTGCTTCCCATTATCATTCCTTGCTGTTTTGTAAGTTGCGGTTAAGACTGAAGAGGTTAGTGGTGTACTCCCTCCGTTCCAAAATTAAGATGTTTTAGCTTTTTCTGAAACACATGTGTCAAGACGCCTTTTAGTGTGTAGGTTCACTCATTTTGCTCCCAACATACACACTAAAAAGCGTCTAAATACATGCGTTTTAGAAAAAAAAAAAGCTAAAGCATCTTATAATCTGGAACGCGGGGGGGGGGGGGGGGGGGGGGGGTATTTTGGTATTTAACGTCTTGAGTCTCATCTTATAACTATTGCCCCCATGCCTTGTTGATGGTTTGCCTCAGTCTCATGTTATAACTATTGCCCCCATGCCTTGTTGCTGGTTTGCCTCATGGATCCCCCTTTTTTAACCTACCTCTGAACCTTTTGAAAGCTTGAAGTCCTGATAGCTGTGATCTGTCGCTCTCGAATTATGATCTTGCTACCTCCACGAGATACACAAGGAGCGTTGCTAAGTATCTTTTTTTCACTGCTTCTGCAGGTTCTTACGTGACGCACGAGACCAACTATTTTGTGTATTTCTACATCGACTCTAAAGCCGTGTTGCTCTTCAAGTCTGGGTGATTGACGCAGCCGATGCCCTCACCCTGTGGCGTTGATCCCCTGTGTCATCTATGCTGAAAATCAGAAATTTGGAAGAGCCTTCTTCATGTTAATGTGAGATTAGATTGTGTCGGTTTTGCGTGTGATGCAGCTTAGGTGTTGTTGACGTCGTCTGATTGTAATATTGCCACAAAACTGGACCCAAGAAATCATGAAAGCCACATTAGTTGCTACCGTTTGTGAAGGTGTTCTGACCTCGTGGATGATCATATTAAAAAATGAATTTTGGTCCTATAATCGTACTTATGTGCTGATCAATTGATTTGGCGCAGAGGTAACTCTGAACCGTTTTGGTTATGATACAGTTGCAGATACACACCTCCAAGTCGGAGGTCTGGCCGCCAGATAAGATAGCGCGTTCGATTCTGTGACGCCGACGTGCCGTGAGATGCGATGCTTTTCGGTCGCTGTCGTGAGTGTGGGCGCCGGCGGTGACGTCCGATCAAAAGGGTGGACCTGATTCCATGCCGACCGCCATGCTGCCTGTCGCAGCGCCCGGCGAGAAAATGTTCACGGCGCTGGAGGTAGCGATCGACTTTCCACGTATGGTGCGCCTACCATCATCAGCTTGGCCGTAATCACTAGTATTCACTTATAGCGATCGACTTTCCACAAACAGCCCTTGATACGACCAGCGAGGGCGAATCAACGCCGCAGATCTGGTGTGAGCGACACAATTGCCGTCGCGCGTCGTCCACGTCACAATTGACACACAGAAACTTTTTATAGCAAGGCAGATGTTTGGAGCAGGACCGTGTTTTTCTTAGAGCAGGCAAGCCAGGACTATGTTGCAGGTTCGTTTGGAAGATAAACCCAAACGATGGTTCAGATAGCAGTACGCATGAAGCTGTATTTGGGAACAAGAAAACGCTGAATTCCTTCCTACTAGTAGAGTAATAAAGAGTTAAATCCCTAAAAAAGGAAAATGATTGGCCTCCCCCGGGGGATCCATCCTCCCGATCCCCCGGGTCTTCGTCCCGCACAGCAAGGGGTGGGGCCCCCACGTTCCATCTTCTTCCTGGTTACCTTCTGGTTACCTTATCTTTATACAGAGATGAAAAAAAAATCCCTAAACGGATCTCCTCAACGCCCCAGCTCGCTCGGCCACACCAGCCACCCGCCCCCACTGCCGCTGGTCGCCGGAGATTGAGCTCTCGCTCGCCTGCCGCGCCCGCATGGTCCAGCTCGCCCGGCGTCGTCTTGCTCCTCCGCTGCTCCATCTAGCCTATAGGCTGGTGTAGAGGACGACGGACTCGCCACTGGCATGTGCCTCATCGTCCTCACCGCTTCCCTCTCTCCTACCTCCGGCGAGGAGAGGTGGCTGACGCCGTCCCGTCCTGCTCCGTGCCGCCGCTCACCTCTGCTACACGTGATGGACGTCGCTGCTACACGCGTCGGCTCCCTATGCTACACGCGAGCCTTCGCAGCTACACGCGGACGGCGCCACTGCTACACATGCTGAGCTCTTCCGCTACATGCGCATAGGATCGTTGCTACATGCTACAAACGTGTAGCATGGCACCGAGGAAAGCCTCCGACAAGGTCTCCGCGAGTCTCGATGAAGTCAGATTTGCTATATTAGCATAAATTTTTTGCTACACATGCCGAGCTCTTCTGCTACACACACATGGCGTCGTTGCTACATGCCACAAACATGGCGCCGAGGAAAGTCTCCGGCAAAGTCTTCGGCAAATCTCCGGTGAAGTCAGATTTGCTACACAGGCAGGACGACAATGCTATTGGAAGTGATCATTGTTGCCATAGATGAAGGGTCACGATCCTACTGACCAATTGACGCGTTTTGATATTTTGCTACAGAGTGATGCTACAATAGTAGCAAGTTTTTGCTATTTCTCTTCTATGTTTTTGCTATAATAGCACAAAATATTTGCTACAACATTTTCGACGAAAGTCCTCAGCAAAGTCAGTTTTGCTACGGCAGGCACTGGTGATATCTCCGGCGAGGTCGTTCTTTTTGCTATATTAGTACTTTTTTTTTGCTACCACCGTTTTACAGTTTTGCTACAATAGCGTAACGTCTTTGCTACCCGGTCTCCGGTAAGGTCTACCGGCGAAAGCCTCCGGCGAGTCTCCGGTGAGGTCGGGTTTGCTACATTAGCACAACTTTTTTGCTACACGGTTGCCGGCGAGGTCTCCGGCGAAATCTCCGGCGAGGTCCAGTCTGTTTTTTTATTTTCTGGACTGAACCGTTTTTTGCTACATAGCAAAAGCGGAAAAATATAGCAAAAGCGATATTTTGAATCCAAAAAAAGACACGTGGTTGGCCGGGGACCCGGGAGATAAAAATCACGAATCCCGGGGGACGCGTAGGGCTGTACTGGAAAAAAAAAAGGTAAAAGTACAAGCCCTGCTCGATGGAGTAAACACGAACACTGAACGCATCGACACACGCACACAGAGCACACAAACGGAGCACACAGAGCACACAAACGGAGAACAGGCAAGCCGCCGCTCTTCTTTCCTTCATATCTCCCGGGCCCTGGCTCCGCCGCGCGCAAGATGGATCTCGTGGAGAGCGCGCACGTCCTGACAGGGACGTCGGTAGGATAGCTGCAGACGAACCTCCTCCCATACTCCCTGTTAAGTACTTAGTTGATTGATCCCCAACCAAACTGATGGTGAAGCGGGGCCTTCAAGCCCGCGCGTAGGTGCGGCCGAGGTGCGCGGCGCGGAGGTCGGCGGGGTCGACGGCCGCGGCGCGGTTGGCTGGGCGGTAGTGGCCGGTGACGGGGTCGGGGACCCAGGACGCGTCGGTGGCAGCCTTCTCGGCCTCCCCCGCCGCCTTCCTGTCCGCGGCGCCGCGCCTCATCGCGCCGGAGGCAGCCGCCGCCGCGTAGCCCCTGGTGGTCGGGGCCAGCAGCTGGGAGAGCGCGCGGGCAGCAGCGGAGCCGGAGAGAGCGAGAGCCATCGGGTCTTCTGTGTGTCTATTGATCGGACGGATGGCTGGTGGTGGCGCTCCGGGGGCTCTGTGCTGCTGCTGTTCCGACTTCCGAGCTGGATGGGCTTGCTGGTGTATAGGAGGATGAGAGAGCCGAGAGAAAGCCGCGCCGTATTTAAAGGGAGACGGAGCGGGGATTTTGGATTTGCGCAGCTCTTGGGTGCCGGGAGAGCCGGGTCCACGTTCCGACGAGCGGCTGGAAGCACGAAACGGCGGCGCGGGTTCGTCGCCTCCTTCCTGGCCTCCTGGCTCCTGGGTGGTGGCCCTTCATACGTGGTCTCCTAGCAGATATTTCCCTTTGTTTATACTCTTGCCGTGCTGCTGCTGGTAGCGGAATATCGCCGGGTTCTTGGACTCGTTCTCTCTGTTAAACTCTATTTTAAAATATAGCACGCTATAGCGTGCATAGCATTTGGAGGAGACCGGTGCCCGATATTTTTTTATTGGTTGACGTATTAGGTAGCGTGGTACACTGCACTGTTTTTTTTTATATGTGCACTGTTGTTTTTTGACCAAGTATTCGAGGTACAACGCGATGTGCACCACGAAAAATAAACCATTTCCCTCTCGCCACGAGTAAATTGGAGGCACACGCATGTCGACTGCTGGAGTCGTCCTCGTCGGCGCGGCGCTGATCTTTTCTCAAAGATAGTAGTACTAGTACTGAAACGTGGACGGGGCACCTCATCCTTCTGCGCCGAGGAGGCTACGTCTGGGGGAGGCGGCCTACGCTGGTCGTATCCGCCGTGCACCCGTCGCTAGCTAGCTACCGGGCCAGACAACCGACTGCACATCAACGCCAAAAGAAGAAGAAAAAAAGAGAACCAAAAGGAAGACTGCCGATGATGCGGGGACTTGATACGGTTGGCGTTCATCGAGCGCGCGCCGTGGATCGGAGTCGATTACAGTTTCCAAATTCTGGTGAGTTTGGCCGTTCAGCAAAAAGAGAAAGGAAGAAAAGGCGGGATGCAAAGGCGCATATTTGGCTATTTTCCTAATGTATGCTAACGAGACCATAGGATTCCTCTCAAGGATGCTGAGCCTAACCTTCCTTCTATTATTCCTTCAATCATGAGATCCTCGAATCAGTCATCAAATACTACTTTAATCGCCTTGCTGCCATTCGGCAAACAGAAGGTATGGCCCAACTCGAAACCGATCAAAAGACCTATACATCAAGAATTACTAGTTAAATGCTTGTAAATCGTATTCATCTTAACGTGTTTAATATAGTTACATCGTTTGCATTTGCATTGTAGCGCACATACACAATGTCACCGTAGATTATTAAAGGCACTTTGGTAGAGGCATTTTAAAAATTGCCTAAAAAGACTATATTTAGAGGCACTCTCAAAATATGCCTCGAAAAAATGATTTTAGTGACATTTTTCTAAAATGCCTGCAAAAGTAAGACTTTGAGAGTCATTTCTTAAAAATGCCACGCTACAAGTGCCTGAAAAAATCTATTTTCTAAGGCACTTTTCAAAGTGCCGGCTGGTACTCCACCGGCCCGGAACGAAAATATATCATAGAAGATTAGAAGAGAGAAGCGAAAACCCATCACTGAACACGATCCCCTTCTCTACAAAACCACCTCCAGCTCTTGCCACACGGCTGATCCTGGCTCCAACTGTGCCGCCATGGTAGCTCCGGCGCTCGACCTTCCCCATCGCCTGTCGCGCCTTCCCGACATCCTCCTCGTCTCACTCTGGATCCAAACAAATTCTTGGCTCTCTACTACTCCGTCACCAGCTTGGGCCGTACTATCAAGAGGAGCTCTCAAGTGAGTGTCTCGTTCGCATCGTTCGGAGAGAGCTCAAACCTTTGCATTCATAGCATCATCTTTCTTGGTTGTTAGTTGGTTCTTGTTTATGAGAGGATATAGAGCTTGTGGTTATCATCATAACAAGCTCTAATTCATCAACTAAGGATTTCCCTTTCATGTCTTATTGCGGTTGTTGATCTTGCGATTTTTCCGGCCTCACACTTTGGGAGATACATCACATATATATTCATGGTATTTTCTCCCTCGGAGATACATCACATATATATTATGGATTCTACATGTAGTTATCTTTCCAACAAAATTGGTTTCATCTCGTTTGGAGTTTGTATGCGGAAGTTATTACAGTTTTGGTTTATGGAGTTTCCGTGACCGGAAGTTCCGGCTAGCTGCCGTAGTACCGCTAGGGCATTTTGCCGCCGGTAGTTCCGGTAAAAGGTCCGGTTCTTCTTCCGCTCAACTTCTGTATCATCTTCATTTCTTTGTTCTATTTAGCGGAATCTGGACCGGAAGTTTCACTAGCCGCTCGGGCTAAATTACCGCCGGTAGTATCGAGTGAACTTCCGGTTCCACTTTCGCTCACGTACTGTATCCTTTTTGTTATGTGTGCTATATTTGTCGGATCTTCGGTCGGAATCTCTGGCGGTAGTAGTAATCTCTGTCTTTTGCATTGCAATTTTCTGACTATTGGCTGAGTGCCACCGGAAAATCCGGCATCCCACCGAAATTTCCGGCCAGGGTCGTATTTGCCCATAACAGGCAGATCTAATAGCCCTTTAAAAGGGGCTCCTCTTCCCCTTCATGGGTCTAACTCTTTTCTTGGTTCTTGGCTTTCTCTCTCTCCTCCATTGTTGACTTGAAGAGCTTTCCCTCTCCCCTTTCCCCTCCTACGATTCTTGCATCCTTTTGAGAGATTTGAGAGAGGAGATCTAGATCTATACCCCCCCTCCCCCGCAAGCCAAATCCCTTCTTTGTGCAGGAATAATTGGGATCTTGGAGAGTTTTGTGTTCTCCTCTTTTGTTTTTTCTCTCTTATTCCCCCAATAGCTTTTGTAGCTTTGTTGGAATTTAGGAGTGAAGGACTTGCCCTTGCACTTGTTGCACATGTTTGAGTTCTCCACGAGATGGCAAGTACAAGCTTGTGGGCTTGTTACTCTTGGATTCTTGGAACCCTAGATGGTTGTGTGATTGGAGTGTTGACCTCTTGTGGTCTTTGTTGCCTGTTGTGGCTTTGGTGTCATTTGTGGCTTTGTAGCCTTTTAATGGCTTTGCTGTTGGGAGCCTCCAATTGAGTTGTGAAGATAGTCCCAATCTTATACGGATTTTGGTGACCGTCCTCAAGTGTCCCTTAGTGGATCGTGAGTAGGCCTTTGTGGCGAGCTTACGGGAGAATAGTTGTGGTGCCGGTGTGTTGTGTGCCTTCACATCCGGGGTGAGGCCTTGTGTGGCGTTGGGTGAGCATCGAGCCACCACACCCCGAGGTGAGCCATTTGTAGCATTCAGAGAGCATTGCGACATCGCACCTCTCCAACGAAGACGTAGCTTCTTTGGAAGTGAACTTCGGGATAAAAATCATCGTCTTCGCGTCCATCGGTTATCTCTCAAGCGAGCCTTTTACTTATGCATTTTACATTGTGATAGTCTTCGTTCTTAAAGTATTTTATCTTGCTATCACCTTGTTGCTTGTATTTCTTAGCATAGGTTGTTGGTGTATTTAGGTGAACCTAGTGGTTAGGTTTTGTGCTCAGTAAATTAAAAGTTAGTTTTATTCCGTATTTATTTGAGCCTAAACCGTAATAATTTTAAAAGCCTATTTATCCTCCCCCCCCACCCCTCTAGGCGACATCCATTGCACTTTCAGCACTGAAGAAATCAGGTAAAGACAGGTGGAAGGCTGAAGACAATCTTGATCTAGCTAGCGAGACAAACCACAAGACCGAGAAAGTATTGAAGAAGTCCGAAGAAAAGACAGAGAAAGTGCATGTGGCAACCCGGAAAATGAAGGGAGCAATGGACAAAATTTGTGTAGAAAAAATGCAGATGGAACTTCAATTTGCCGATATCCTTGATGAGCACAAGAAGGATGCCGATAATGGTAGGATAAAGATGAGAAAAATAAAAAAATACGCTCTTGAGAAGGAAAGATGTATAGAATACTCTTTTCGCAATATTAGGATTAGTTAGATGGGGATGTAGTCGATATCTACGGTTGTGTACCAAAATAACAATTCAATTAACTATGGTGTATGAATAGTGTAGTTAAATTCTTATGTGTATTTCAGACGGGGAAAATCACACACCTTCGCGCAGGGACATCCTGATGGAATAGTGAAATTAAGCGTGCTGGGGTGGGTGAGCGACCTGAAAGTTTGACCACGAGTGTAATTTGTCCTAAGATTAAGTATAGTTAGTGTTAAAGATGTTACAAGCGAGTCAAACAATTTAAACCTTTCCCCGCCACATGGTGGCCTCTAGTCCCGGTGCGTATTAAACCGGGACTAAAGATAAGAGGTCTTCAATCCTGATTTAATAGTCCCGGATACGAAATTATAATTAATGGTCTTTACGAATCGAAACTGTAGGCCTCTTTTCCACTAATGACATAGTGATAGAGGAGTTTCCATGTCAGCGACGATGAGCCTGGACGCAGAAGCCGCAAGGCGAGCATGCGGTGACCAGGCTTGTCTCCAAGGAATTTTTTTTTTCTTTTTATGTGAAAAAGAATAATGGAGGGACCTAAATGGGAAAAAAAACTAAGTTTTGGTGGTAAAAAAATCAGGCTTGGACCTAATAGACAGTGTCCACCACTTGTCACTTGGACAAATACAAGGCTATTCCATGATACCATGACGAGTAGACGTAGATGAGCTTTCGGTGTGTACTCGGTGAGCGTGAATCGTGTATAACTGTGTACGGTGATGAAGGCAAAAAAAAAAGATTATGTTAAGTGAGGTTTGTTATTTTTTTATTTGCCAAATCTGATCAAATTGAAGAACTTTAACCAAATTTGACCTTTGAGAGAAACCATTTCAAAATCTAACCCTTGCGGGTCGACGTCATTTAAAACGGTGTCGAAGTTATGCAGGTCGGCGCCAATGCGAAGTAGCTGGGAGGCGTACCGAAGGGGTCGGCGCCATGTGATATGGCGCCGAGGTGAGTTTGGCGTGTCACTTGACGCCGACCTCCCGAGGCTGCTTTCTAGCTGCTATGTGTTGGCGTCGATCTACATAACTTTAGCGCCGATTAAATTAATATCGATCTCATGGGTCAGATTTCTAAATAGTTTTGCCAAGGGTCAGACATGGAATTAGTTTCGAAAAAAAGTCAGATTTGACAAAAGTAATCCCCTCCGACCCATATTACTTGATTTGGATTTGTCAAATTTTGAATAAATCTATATATTTATTTAAATTTAGATAAATTTAAGTCAACTAATATAAGTCAGAGGAAGTAGTATATTTTACTCAACTAGACAATACTGCCGGCGAACCATCGTCCCATGAGGATCAATCGATTTGAGACGTTTATGGCATGATCGGAGGTCAGGTCGATGAGGCCTTGAGATAGCGCGCTCGAGTCCGTGACGCCGACGTGCGGCAAGATGCGATGCTTTCCGGTCGCTGTCGTGAGTGCGGGCGCACAAGTCACGAACGGTGACGTCCGATGGAAAGAGTGGACCTGATTCCATGCCGCCACGCTGCCCGCGCCGCGCGGCAGGAAAATGTTGACGGACAGCGACGGCGCCACACGACCTAACTTAGTAGGCACGCGTACCTAGAGGTCGATCAAGACCGTGCTCGTAGTACCGTCGTCCGTCGGTGCGACGACTGCCAGCAGCAGCAGCTTGGCATGGTCAACTTTCCACAGCCCCAGAGACGTTTCGGCACGGCGGCAGATGATTAGGGATAAACGGAGTCGGAGGATAATTAGACAAACGGAAAGGATGATTTAGATGGCAGCACGGATCGAGATGTATCAAGTAAGAAGAAAACGGTGGTTTCGAATTGCATTATTATTATTACTAGGAGTACAGTACAAGCCCGCTAATTTTTTTTAAATAATATATTTTTTTAATTAAATTTCACAAATAATACATAAAACGGACAAATTACAAAACTGTTTGTCGATCGGCCGTTCAACGGACGAAACACTGCCTTCGTCCCATATTTGCTAGAACCTGTGTCCTTTTTCGACTTCCACGCCCCCCTAGCCTATTCTCTTTGTTTTGTCATTTTGAATCGGGACAGATCCTTCCTTCTGGTTGAAATAAATGAATTACCACGCTTTTCGCCGGCTAATCTCTTTTCTTTGAGCCGGTAGCTAAAAGAAAGTCACGCAGCCTTCGTCCGTTGAACGGACGACAGTCTGCCGCGCGCTCGCTGCTTGGCTGCTAGCGACTGCATGCACGCTGCTTGGCTGCTAGCTGCCCGCGGCTGCTTGCATGCTGCTTGCTGCGCAGCTTCTCTGACGCGCGCGCGTGCATGCGATGCCGTGCTGCGCTGCATGCGGCTGCTGCGCGCCTGCAACGCTGGGCCCACCTAGCTGCTGCTGCTGACAGCAGACGTGTCGTCCGTTCAACGGACGAAGGCTGCGTGTCGTCTGTTAACGAAGGCTTTGTTTCGTCCGTTGAGTGGACGAAACGAGTCTGTCGTCTGTTGAACCGCCGACCGATAAATATTTTTGCAATTTGCCCGTTTTGTGTATTATTTGTGAAATTTAATAAAAAAAATTGTATTATTTAAAAAAAATTAGCTGGAGTAGCGCTGGGTAACACGACCACTATACAGGGCATCGATAGGCCTCACAAACACGCACGCGTACACACACGATCTGGTAAGTGGCCAGCCGCCGCCGCTCTTTCTTGCATAGTAGTATCTCCTTGCTCCCGCGTTGTGGAGAGCGCGCACGTCCTGCGGTGCCGGAGCGCGGTCGAACATCCGACATCCCCTGTTAGGCTGTTACTGTCGATTCTTAGCGGTTTATCACGCGAGGGCGTAGTAGGGTGGAGCGGGTCCTTCAAGCCCGTGCGTAGGTGCGGCCGAGGTGCGCGGCGCGGAGGTCGGCGGGGTCGACGGCGGCAGCGCGGTTGGCCGGGAGGTAGTGGCCGGTGACGGGGTCGGGGACCCAGGACGCGTCGGTGGCGGCCTTCTCGGCCTCGCCCGCCGCCTTCCTGTCCGCGGCGCCGCGCCTCATCGCGCCGGAGGCAGCGGCCGCGGCGTAGCCCCTGGTGGTCGGAGTCGGAGCCAGCAGCTGGGAGAGCGCGCGGGCAGCAGCGGAGCCGGAGAGAGCGAGAGCCATTGCGTCGATCGGACGGCTGGTGGCGCTCGGTGGGGCTCTGTTCTGCTGGCCTGCTGCTGCTGCTCCGAGCTGGCTGGCTTTGGTGGTTGAGGAGGATGAGGGAGCCGAGAGTGCAGCGCCGTTTATAAAGGGGCATGGAGCAAGGAGCGGGGGTTTTGCATAGCTCTTGCAAAGCGAGCCTGGAAAGCGAGGGCCACGTGTCCACCAGCGGCAGGAAGCAAGAAATGGCGCCGCGGGTTCCTGCCCTCCTTGGTGCCCTTCCTTCGTACTCTTTGAGAGGGGGGGGGGGGGGAAGTAGTACGTGGTCGTCTAGATATTTTTGTTTACTTTTTTCCTGGGGAGGGGAAGTCATGGTAGCCGAGTATCGCTGGGTTCTCTGTGCACCTTCCACGTGAAGCACTGAGATTGACGCCGTCCTCTTGGAGTAATAATTTGGCACAGACTTCAGATGAGCAAGCCGAGTCTTGTTTCATTTTGTTTATTTTCTTGGTACGGCGAAGTTGCCGTGCTCTACTGTATTTGGTCAGCCATTTCTTTATGGTTTCGTCGTTTCTACGGTTAGGTCGTTCCAGTACTAGGTAGCGTGGTACTCGTTTTGAGATTATAAGTCCTACACAGATAATTAGATTGCTAATTTAAACAATAAAATATAAATTGTATAGCATAAAAATTATATCAGTAAAAATATTAGAGGTTATATTATCTGATGATATAACTTTTATGATGTATAGATTATATTTTATTAGTTAAATTAACAATCTAGATATGATCGTAGGATGTAGTAATCCCGGAAATCCCGGAAGTACATTGCGATATTACCCGTCCACGTATTCTTCGAGGTAGAATGTGCACAGCGCACCACCAGGAAAACAAAACCAATTTCTTCCCTCGCCACGAGTAAATTCGAGGGAGAACGGCATTGCGGTATGCGCCCCACGGAAAGAAAAACAGTTTCCATTTGCACACGTAATAAATAACGTGCGCCACGAAAAACAAACCATTTTCCCTCGCCACGAGTAAATTGGAGTCCTCACATGGGCGGGGTCTAGCGTCGAGTCACAGAGTCGTCCCCGGTCGGCGCGACGAACAGACATGGCGCTGATCTTTTCTCGACAAAACATGGACCGAGGAAGAGGCTACGTACGTCTAGGGGAGGCGGTCGGCAACCGCGCCGGTGCATCTCGACAGGTCGTATCCGCCCTGCACTGCACCCGTCGCTACGTACCGGGCCCGCCCGCCGACTCCGCTCACCACCAAAAGCCAACAAAAGTGAGAGGTAATATACCCGTGCAGATTCTGCTGACGTCCACATGCATCTGCTCAAGTTTGGCCATTCGGCAACGGGAAATGCAAAGGCAAGTCTTTCTCTATTTTATACTTCTAACTGTACTTAGAGCATCGATCATATTGATTTTACCGGACAAATCGCGTTCTGGGTACGTCCAGTCGCGTACCAGGCCGCGTTCCCAAGTTCGGCTAAATTCACTTAAACTCGGCAAAATATGGGCGAATATAGGCGGAATTTCATTAAATCAGGTGAGGGGATACATAGTACATCGGTTTTAACTAGAAAAGGACGTCGCCGTGGTCGACGCCGGACGCCACAACTATAGGCCGAGGCGGGGGTTGTTGCCGGCCTCGATGTGCGTCATGACTCCGGCGAGAGTCCACCCTGGAACGCTCCACCAGCGGCGACGGTAAGCCATATTGTTATGTGGCGGCGGCGGCGAGCCCGACGGTCCGTCGTGTCGGGCGAGTTTCTCAAGGCGCCTGCCAGCGAAAAACTGCCTCTAGAAGACCAGGTTGTCCTGATCCTCGGCGAGTGCCAGGCCTTGCATGGCGGCGATAGCGGCCTGGATCTCTCCGGCGAGTTCTGGGTCTTCCATGGCGGCGATAGTCGCATGGATCTCTCCAGCGAGGTCATGCCCGTCCGGCACCGGCGCAACGGGGATCCCGCCGGCGCTGAGTTTCCAGCCTAGGGGGAGACGCGTGTCCGGCGAGGCCGTATAGCGCGCCTCGCGGAGCAGCCGGGCTTCCCACGGCGACAGCGTGCGTCGGCCGGACATGGCTTCTCGGCGGAGTTGAGGAAGAAAGGTGCGGACGTCCGAAGTTCGCCGGAGTTGTGGTGGTGTGAGGGGCTGTGAAGAGAGACGGCGAGATGTACGTCTTTAATAGGCCGAAAGAATGGCGGAAGGGGTGTAGCGGCGAGGGTGGAAAAAGTGAAAACGGCGGAAAGTTAGTGACCGCCGGTCCGTCACGGGAGCCGAGGCGGCGACGATGGCGCCGTAAATCGGCGACGCGTGGACGACGCGACGGGCAGTTGTCCGGCGGTCGCCGCGTGGTTTCGAGGATGACGATGACTCGGCTTCTATCACTGACTCGACGGGTTCACGCGTCGCTTTGATTTTTTTTCGCCGATTTTGCTGAATCCGACGTCCCCAGTCGTACCCGGAAACCTGAATTCGGCCTGGGTAGTCCGTACCAAAAATGACCCAAATCTGGCCGAAAACAGGTCCTTAAATACGCGACTGGACAGTTTTTGGCGTTCGGACCAAAATTTGACGTCCGGATCGGCCTCCTGGGTACACGAGTGAAGATGCTGTTATGCTAACGAAGCCATTGGAGTCATCTCAAACCTGCTGAGCGCATCAAACGTGACCTAACCTTCATTCTATTATTTCAATATATTCCTTCAATCATGACAAGCTCGAATTGGCAAAAGAAACCCGGCCCGGCCGTATGATGATAGCATAGTATAATCGTCTTGCTGTCATCCGGCAATCAACAGCAATGACCACCCTACTCGAAACTGATCGATACGTGGCATTGAGAACGACTAGTTAAGTACTCAAGCATGTTGGTCGTGCTGATTTATAAATTACAGCACACATTTTATTACTAACGTGTTTAACTATAGTTGCCGGTTGCCACGCTGGCGCATCTCATTTTCTTGGATTTACCTTATGTGTTGGTTGACATCGACCAAACGTTCCTTTCTCTGTTATTATTCGAGGACGATCAAGTTTAAGTTTAAGAAGATTGATGGCTGTAAAATATAGCTATTCATACTCATATTTAAACTGAATATTATTCATATATTTGATAAAATATCTTTCTAAACCCTGCTACTAATGCCTAATGATCAAATGTGTATGCACTCCTTTTTTGCTATTTTTCTCTGAACGGATAATGACATATAATGATGAGGATCGCAATATTAAAGTCAAAGATATGAGATTTTGAACACATAAAAAAAACCAGGAGTCGTGAAGTGGATCCAGTGCCCTTAACGATCAACTGTACGACCGAAATAAATTTTTCGCCGTATAGTTCCCCTATATAAAGAGGCTTCGGGCGACGAGAAAACTCTCTCGATCCTTCTCTTTCCAATCACAACTCTTCCTATCATGAGAAGCCACCACTCTGAAGGAATAGATCTAGATCTAATCTCCAAACCCTTCTCCACCACCATAGCCATATTTCACCACTTGTAATAGTAGTTCTCTTCTTTAATTGGCGACATTGTAAGACTATTTGCGATCAATCTTACGATCTCTATTGCATTGTTTATGATTGTTAATTTCATCTCTATGTGTGAGTAATTATCCTTGGGCAAGGGCCTTCGATCTAGTCATATAACTTTTTGTGCATGTTATTTATCATAGATGTGATCATGTATTAGTTTGTATGACATGATAATTATTCTACCCTCTCTTGTCTCAATCTAAGGACTTGTCAGGTATCCAAGACCCCAATGATTGATCCAGGTATAGGGAGTGTGAGTAGTGACTGATCTACAGGTTGGCAACCCCAGTGACAGAATGGGTAGTACGGCTGTATGTGAGGGATTTACTTGGGATTAACTGTGACATCACTATGCATATCATTAGTTCTCTTTCTTCTATGGATGAGACTGGTAGGTGATTGCTATAAACGGTTGCGGAGGCAATAGCAATTATGGATGCATTGCCCACATATAATTATCCTTCTCTAACAATTATATGCATACTTTATAATTATCTTTTATTCCTATCAGATGTTTCGTACAACTATTGGTGAAACTGAATGCCCCAAGCCTTCTCTTTCCATCGTCAAAAACAACAACAGAAAGATCGCAAACTCTTGGTCCGATGAAAACACAAAAGGAATTCTAAAACTTCCGAAGGTCCGTTTAAGTAACTTCACTTTGCTTTCTGCTTCCCGAGGATTCGATAAACCTAGGTCTACTAGGGAAAAAGAAACTATACTACATCCGTAATTCGGATCGAAAGTATCAATCCTTTTTCTGGCGTCGTTGCCGGGAAAGCAATAGCTACCCTAGTGAGGTTAGTAGGAACATTGCTAGTTTTAATTTTTGTTTCTAATTTTGTTAATTTGCTTTCGGTATTTATTTGAAAAAACAAAAAATTAGTTAGTCTATTGATTCTTGTTTTTACCAACACTAGTATTTGTTTAAGAAAATCCAAAAAACATTGGAAATATGGCTAAAAAAATCTTGGGGAGTTTGCAATTCCCAACAATGATTATTTGCGTACTCCTATTACTCAGCCAACAATTACTGCTGAAGATAGTTTCATGTTTTGGACTGATAGCTGGGAGTTTGCAGGGTCTAGAAGACCGTTAGCACAAAGATTTCCCAGGTTATTTTCGTTGGCACAAGACACTAGCCTCTCTGCGGCGGCTGTGTTTGGAACTAAAGACAGAACCTATCTTTTCCATAGACCTTTAACTGCTCAGGCCCATGAGGAATACAAGGATTTAGTTGTTTTAATGCAAGCTAATCAACTTTCACTGGATAAGGATACTTGGAGTTATGTGTGGGGGGATGGTTATGCTCCTGGACTATACTATAAACACATTTTCTCACACATTACTGTCATGGGAGGTTATAGTTGGATCTGGATGTCTGCTTGTGTCATGAGAGTAAAGTTTTTTGCTTGGCTTTTACTGTCAGATAGATTGAATACAAGGGATCTCCTTTAGAGAAGAATTTGGAAGGTAACTTGAAATGGATCGTATGGGCACCTAGAGGGGGGTGAATAGGTGCTAACCAATTTTTATTACTTTTTCAATTTTAGGCTTGACACAAAGTAAATTCTCTAGATATGCAACTATGAGAATTTCCCTATATTTAACCCTAACTACTAAGCATGTAAAAGAGGAGCGAGGAAACCGTAGTGGAGCACGCGGAGACACAGGGATTTGTTTTACCGCAGTTCCTTCCTTGTTAAGGGAAGTACATCTGCATTGGAGGGGTGGGCGGTTCTAAGACCACCACGCCACAATAGGCCTCACCCTATTCTCCGATGGATCTCGCCACGAGAGGCCTGATCCACCTTCTCCACTATTGGATCCCTTCGAGGCGGGAACCGGTGCCTTTTACAACACTATCGGGGCACACACCCACAACCGAATTGGGGGCTCCCGAGATGACAACAAGCTGCCACAAGAACAAGGTTTATCAATATAAACAAAAATGAGGATCTAGATATTTACAAGAAATACTAGATCGGAGGTTCTCCAAATGAATGGAGAGGAGATGAAGCGCTTGATTGCTGATGATGAAGATCGAGTTCTCCTCCTTCGATTCCCCAAGGGATGGGGCCTTTGGGTGGATCTAGGTGGAGCACTCTTGGATGAAGCTTTCAGATCTGATCTATTCTTTTTCGAGATGAATCAAGAGTTCTGGCAGGAGGGGGATGGATGGCTTAAATACCCCTCCCCAGATCTGGCCGTTGCACAACTTTGGGGGCGGATTATCCGCCCCCCCACTTGGGGCGGATTATCCGCCCCCTGGGAAAACTCCGCCCCAAGGGCGGATTCTCCGGGGGAAAGTCCGCCCCCTCTCTGGGGCTTGCGCCTTGGTGAAGCTTGGTGAAGTTCTTGGGGGCGGATAATCCGTCCCCCCTGAGGGGCGGATTATCCGGCCAGACCGGAAAGTCCGGCCAAAACTCCGCCCCCTCTCTGGGGCTTGCGCCTTGGCGATGAGCAGGAGGGCGGATTATCCGGCGGGGCCAGAAAATCCGGCCAAAATTCCGTCCCCCTTCTGGGACTTGCGCCTGCTTGGGCAAAGGGAGGGGCAGATTATCCACCCCTGGTGGGGCCGGATTATCCGCCCCCAAAGGCAGAGTTCTTTTCCCTTTATTCTCAAATAGAGCTGCAACACTTCAACACACATTAAATGATCCTTGGTATTGTTATCTAACACACAAAACACTAGGGATTAAGAATTATTCTTTTAATCTCCCCCTTTTTGGTGTTAGATGACAATACTAGGATTTGCAATAAAACCAGCAAATGCCACCTTAAATAATGAAAGGAGCTCCCCCTAGATGTGTGCATATTTAAGATTTGCATTTGCATTTGAATACACACACTAGGGAGAACACTACTTTAAGGTTTGGGAAAAAAAAAGGCATACCACCGTAATGAGAATATAGCCAAGGCATACATAGATAATCCCATGAATCCATATGCCATCAAATATGTTCCATAATTCCAGAATTCCATGGGGTCCAATAGATAAATCCAGAAATCCATGAATACCAAACATAGTACCAAACTGTGGAGTACGACATAGTCTTACATAGACAATCACAAATAGCAAACACGCTAGAAAAGGCACAAGCAAGCAAATAAAAATGACTAAAATCGAAGAGCTCTTGCCCGACCCTTGCAAATCCACGAGACCTAATAGAACTACTTCTCCTCCTTTGGCATCAAAACGCCAAAAAGGAAGAAGAGCGATGCTAACGCCCCTGGACACCCAGAATTCACACCCAAATTTGCAAGAATCAAATCAATCAAAAGCAAAATTTGAGTGTGTTTTCCATAAGAGCATGAGATATGCAAGAAAATCCAACGAGACCCATGAAAAACCAACTCTTCTCGAGGAAGAGGGCGGTGGCCGAAGCCACCATGTTGGAGCGCATGGCATGACACCGCGAAGATGTATCTTGAGTTCAAAACCAATGTTCATCGATGACCCACATATCACAAAATGATATTAAGGGAAATGATTTTACTTGCTTTCGGCATTATGGGGGGAGGGTTGGCCCAATCAATTAGGACCACACTCCCCCTATGTCTATGCCCGCATCTAAACCAAATACATGAATAAGAGCAAGTGAGTGTGCAAGGGTAGTCAAGCCAAGCTCCTTGAATCTATGATATTTAGCTCATTCCTCAAATAACAAATCTTGCTTCATCAAGAGGCTTCGTGAAAATATCAGCAAGTTGGTTCTTCGTTCTCACAAAGGATAGAGCAATATCTCCACGAGCAACAGAATCCCGAATAAAGTGGTTGCGAATCTCTATATGTTTTGTTCTTGTATGCTGCACGGGATTGTAAGCAATTTTGATAGCACTTTCATTGTCGCATAAAAGAGGCACTTTGTCACAATTGACACCATATTCCTTTAAAGTTTGCCTCATCCACAAAAATTGAGTACAAGCACTTGCAGCAGCAACATATTCAGCTTCGGCGGTTGAGAGTGAAATACAATTCTGTTTCTTTGATGACCAACACACTAGAGACCTGCCCAAGAATTGGCATGCACCAGAGGTTGATTTCCTATCATCTTTGTCACCAGCCCAATCTCAATCAGTGTAACCACATAGAGAGAAACTTGAACCCTTGGGATACTGTAACACCCTCAGAATCGCCCCTATGCAAGTTTTAGCGCAACTCGCCAAACCCGCATAGAAACGATTCGAAGGTGCCCACCAGGCACTTTCGTGCGGGTGGAAAACGAAGTAATAACATTACACAACAGTCCTCGATGGGACCCACAGAACAGATATATATACAACAACGACTCAATGAGTCAAGAATACAGATATACAGAACAAAGATCCAAATCACCTTGAAAACGATAGAGCATCCAGCTACGGACAAGATGCAAATGGGGCTAAGAGCCCTGAAGAATAACCAATGGCGTCCATAACCCTGCCCAGGCCAAGCCGGAAGGGTAACCCTGCTAACGACGTCGATCTCAAAACCTGCTTAAACAAAGGGGTGCCGACAAAGGGCAAAGGAAAAAGAGGAGCGTCAGTACTGAGGCCAGTACACGGCGAGGCTAGAATTCGGCGGTCCTCGCCTACATAGGTATGGTGGACTGAAGCGGCAGCGCAGCATGCACTAAACAACCTATAGAGACTCGATAAAACAGACGGCTATCAGAGAGGGGTAAGAAAGACCTATCCGGAACCAACCTGATGCTAACACCAAACAATCCCATCCTGGTATTCCCCCTCGAAACCGAACGAGGAAGTCAACCGAGGAACTCACACAGTTGGCAGTTTTATTTATTCGGTTATTGTTGCAGCAATTACTAGTCAAGTATAGATAATCATCCTGATATAGTAAGCAGTGGGCAATTTTAGTTAACCATTCCGTTGTAGTTGCGACACTTACTAGTCAAATACAATTAGCATGAGATAACCCAAAACCCAGCAGTTGTTGGTACTTTTATTTAGCCTTTCCGTTGTAGTGAAGCTGATTACTAGTCACATCGGATACAAGTCAAATTATAACAGTAAACTTTAGTTATAGTTTTCTATGATCAAGCACTATGCTCCAAGTCGTCCATAACCGCGGACACGGCTTCTCGAAAAGATTTAACACTGCAGGGGTGCACCAAAGTATCCACAAGCACTTCGACCCTTTTTGCCAGATCAGTTAACATACACCCATCGGTATGTCGGCGGGGCCTAAGTCACGACGTTTCCAGACCCAAAGCAAGCACGGGGGGCCACCCCACTAAGTACACCCGCAACGAAGTCGGTCGGTCTCCGAGACGGACTCAGGGTTTGCTACAGTGGCAGTAAACGACAGCAAATCCCAAAACTGGGACTGTCGATACCGCGAAAACACTCCGCTTCCAAAACAGTACAGCGTGCTCCTGACACAATCGTAAATAAAGCAGTAAAGCATGGCATAAGTACAGAATAGTAAATAAAACCTCAAACTAGTTGTGGCCCCCAGTACAATACTTTGAAATCAGGTACTAATCGATGGGGGGCCCATATCTCCCCACCTGTGGTTAGCGCGCTCGATCTCGGAACAGGTGTCAAGAACTCGGGGTCCTACGGGACACAAGTGGGCGGTCGGAAACCAGATATTATCTATCACCCACCGGTGCCTCTGCTTACCTACTTCAATTTTAGTTGTTAAACAGTAATTAAAGTGAACAATAATTAAAGCCATGATCCTCTCCAACATTGAACATGCGGCAAGACTCCATCAACTGTGGTACTTGACGACATGCAACAACACTTGAGCGAGCGACTACGACACGCAAGTCCAACTATCTACCAATCAACAGGTAATAGGATGTGTCCAAGGCAATATATGGCTGCAAGGGATTTCACGGGTACGGAAACTAGAGCATCGCAACACAGATAGCAATAGATCAGCAGGAGGGAATAAATACTATAAAAGTAAGATAGGTAGAAAGGGGGAGATGCTCGCCTGAAAAACATTGTCGAAGGTTCAACCGAAGATCGGGGCGAAGCTCACATCAACTCAACGGCCTTATCCGCGAAGAAGCAAAACACTAGAATAAACACCGGATGCAATATTTAATACAACGGCAGAAGATCGGCATGATGCATGGTTGATGCATGGCATGGTAAAGGTGCGATGCAATTAGGTCATATTAAGTGGAACCGGGGTTCCGACAATTAATTAGGTGGTTCATGTTATTTAGATACCCCGCAATTTAAATGTTGTTTTAACAAGGCAAAATATATCACCGGTTCGCTACACAAATTTAAATGAGGCCAATATACGACTGGATTTGCCCGCATATGGACCCCATATTTAATTATATGGTGAATCGGCATAAGGCCCCCAAACCACACAAATATGCATGCGAGATGAATGATTAATATGCAACAGGTTTTATATTTAGCATTTATAAAATAGGGCTCGGGAAAAGGTCACACATTAGGGGTCGGCAGATCTTGGGGTTCCAGGGGTTCGGGGTCCGACAGGGTTCAGGGTTCGACGGGATCGTTCTCGGACTCCGGGGTAGATCTTGTCGCGCAGCGTCAATGCTTCCGGGAAGGAGAACTTGTCGTCCAGGGTCTCGGTGTCCGGGGTGAAGTACTCGGCGTCCTCGAGGTAGTACTTGGCGTCCGGCGGTAGACCTTGGGGGTACCGGCGTCTTCGGGTTCCATGTCGAATTACTTGTCGATGGTCCATCGAGCGTCACCTTGCTCATTCTTTTGATACCCTCTCGATGCGAAGGTCTTGCGGTCTTGCTGTCTCCACACCCAACAACTTAGCACCAACTTGGTACTACACAGGAAACCTGCACGGTGGAGGCAGATGGCATCGGCGACGACGGGGTTCGGCCCCAGCGAGACAGAGACACAGCGGGGTCGCGGCTCATAGGGCAGGCAGAGGCCGGCGACTAGGGAAGGCTGACCGGCGGTGGCGAGCTCGCCGGAGGGAGGGTGGCGACGGCGAACCAGCGGCGGTTCCGGCGAGACACGCGGGCCGGAGGCGAGGAGGACGAGGTGGAGGCCGGAGGAGGGGGAGGCGCGGGCGTCCGTGAGCACGGAGGAGGAAGGGGCGGCTCCGGAGAGCCTGGCGGGGCGGAGGCAGGCGCGGCGGAGGCAGCGCAGACGGGCCGTGGCCGGCGGCGGGCGGCGGACGACGAGGAGGGAGCAGCACAGGGACGGAGCCAGGGGGACGCGGGGAGCTTCGTGGCCGGCGGGGGAGGCGGGTCCGACGAGCGTCGGAGGCAACACAGACGCGACGGAGGGGTGCGGGCGGAGGAGCTCGAGGCCGAGGCCGGAGGAGGGTTGGCCTGCGGCGGCGCGAAGAGGAGGAAGGCGCGCCGGCGGTGGAGGCGGCCGGAGAGGAGGGGAAGGGGGCGCCGGAGGGGAGAGGGAGCGGGCGGTGAGGGAGAGGGTACCGAGGGAGGAGGAGGGAGGTGGAAGACGCGGGGTGGTTGGAGGTTGTCGGGGGCGAGCGGGGAGGGAGGAGAGAGGAGAAGGAGGAGCCAGGGGAAGTGGGGTCGGGCGTGGGGCCAGGTGGGGTCGGGGGTGGGGACGGGCCCAGGGCCAGAGGGTGGGGATGTGGGCGGTGTGCGTGTGTGCTGGCGTGTGCAGGGAAGAGGGAGGGAGTGGGGTGAGAGGAGGTGGCCAGGTGGCGAGCTGGGATTGGGTAGAGGGGAGGGAGAGGGTGAGGTGGCAACCATAGATTGGTGGGGGTGAGGTGGAGGAGGGTTGGGTAGAATAGGTTGGGTAGTTTTAGGATTTCGGGCGAACCGTTTTATTCTGGGGGTGGTCGTTCGGGTCGATTCGGCCCGTTCGACTGCCCCACTAAAAATAATTAAATATTTTATTTATTTCAAACAGGGCTTTTGCAAACCGATAGCAGACAAAACAAAATAATCCGGAGACCCGGGTTTTGTGTTTGAATAAAGACGGGGCGTTTAGAAACCAAAAACAGGTTTTTCCCAAAATAGTTTTATGAGAACAAATGCAAGATGCTGACGATGCTCAAATGCAAGGTGGCATGATGACATGAGCATGCGGTCATGATGATGCAATGCACAAAATCAACGCGATTTTCTAGTAGTGGTTTTGCGGGATGCTACAATTCGACACCACTAACAATGGATCTCGCCCTTGAGATCCGCCTCATGGTACCGGAAAGAAGGGCGGCGATCTGAAACTTCTCGCATCGTGTAGATCTTCGCGACACCACTAACAAGAGGTCGTTGTCCGTGATCGTCGAGGGAACCTCCGGGAACAAAAGGTCGAAGGTAGAGGTATCAACAAATAAAGCCACCCCTAGCTTCGTTAGAAAGAGGGAACCGATGCATTCTCATCCACTTCAATGTACAAAAGCGAATAGAAGGGGTAGTCGGCATGGGGGCCAATCCATCACGCACCCAAACTATTACTCCGCACAATCAGTGGAAAAGTGTGCACCCATTCTCGGAATCAGACTGAAGATCTCGACAATCGAGGTTCAGGAACAAAGGAGTGAAGCAGACTCTGCATCGGATCTGGCGTAGATGATATCGTCGCGTCAGAAAACACCGGAAGCACAAGCAAGGAACAAAGAATGGTACCACAGTAGACGGATTCCTCGGACAGCATGAACACCGGATGGTAGAACACCGTTATCAAAGGAGGAAGCGAAACCCTGAAGGTACGACGGAACCCAACCACGCGAAATCCTGGACTCGAAGAGAGAGAAGAAAGCGGATTCAAAACACGCAGAGGTGAGAGGAGAGCAGCAGAGGGGTAAGGAATAAAATCAGACCTAATCAGAACTATCCAACCGATTTTTGCAAAAATAGTTTTGACACTCTACTTCGGCCGTTAGCTAGGTTATCCTACAGGCTGGACTCGTGGGGTATCGCAACTGCTGAGCTCTGATACCACTCTGTAACACCCTCAGAATCGGCCCTATGCAAGTTTTAGCGCAACTCGCCAAACCCGCATAGAAACGATTCGAAGGTGCCCACCAGGCACTTTCGTGCGGGTGGAAAACGAAGTAATAACATTACACAACAGTCCTCGATGGGACCCACAGAACAGATATATATACAACAGCGACTCAATGAGTCAAGAATACAGATATACAGAACAAAGATCCAAATCACCTTGAAAACGATAGAGCGTCCAGCTACAGACAAGATGCAAATGGGGCTAAGAGCCCTGAAGAATAACCAATGGCGTCCATAACCCTGCCCAGGCCAAGCCGGAAGGGTAACCCTTCTAACGACGTCGATCTCAAAACTTGCTTAAACAAAGGGGTGCCGACAAAGGGCAAAGGAAAAAGAGGAGCGTCAGTACTGAGGCCAGTACACGGCGAGGCTAGAATTCGGCGGTCCTCGCCTACATAGGTATGGTGGACTGAAGCGGCAGCGCAGCATGCACTAAACAACCTATAGAGACTCGATAAAACAGACGGCTATCAGAGAGGGGTAAGAAATACCTATCCGGAACCAACCTGATGCTAACACCAAACAATCCCATCCTGGTATTCCCCCTCGAAACCGAACGAGGAAGTCAACCGAGGAACTCACACAGTTGGCAGTTTTATTTATTCGGTTATTGTTGCAGCAATTACTAGTCAAGTATAGATAATCATCCTGATATAATAAGCAGTGGGCAATTGTAGTTAACCATTCCATTTTAGTTGCGACACTTACTAGTCAAATACAATTAGCATGAGATAACCCAAAACCCAGCAGTTGTTGGTACTTTTATTTAGCCTTTCCGTTGTAGTGAAGCTGATTACTAGTCACATCAGATACAAGTCAAATTATAACAGTAAACTTTAGTTATAGTTTTCTATGATCAAGCACTGTGCTCCAAGTCGTCCATAACCGCGGACACGGCTTCTCGAAAAGATTTAACACTACAGGGGTGCACCAAAGTATCCACAAGCACTTCGACCCTTTTTGCCAGATCAGTTAACATACACCCATCGGTATGTCGGCGGGGCCTAAGTCACGACGTTTCCAGACCCAAAGCAAGCACGGGGGGGCCACCCCACTAAGTACACCCGCAACAAAGTCGGTCGGTCTCCGAGACGGACTCAGGGTTTGCGACAGTGGCTGTAAACGACAGCAAATCCCAAAACTGGGACTGTCGATACCGCGAAAACACTCCGCTTCCAAAACAGTACAGCGTGCTCCTCACACAATCGTAAATAAAGTAGTAAAGCATGGCATAAGTACAGAATAGTAAATAAAACCTCAAACTAGTTGTGTCCCCTAGTACAATACTTTGAAATCAGGTACTAATCGATGGGGGGCCCATATCTCCCCACCTGTGGTTAGCGCGCTCGATCTCGGAACAGGTGTCAAGAACTCGGGGTCCTACGGGACACAAGTGGGCGGTCGGAAACCAGATATTATCTATCACTCACCGGTGCCTCTGCTTACCTACTTCAATTTTAGTTGTTAAACAGTAATTAAAGTGAACAATAATTAAAGCCATGATCCTCTCCAACATTGAACATGCGGCAAGACTCCAACAACTGTGGTACTTGACGACACGCAACAGCACTTGAGCGAGCGACTACGACACGCAAGTCCAACTATCTACCAATCAACAGGTAATAGGATGTGTCCAAGGCAATATATGGCTGCAAGGGATTTCACGGGTACGGAAACTAGAGCATCGCAACACAGATAGCAATAGATCAGCAGGAGGGAATAAATACTATAAAAGTAAGATAGGTAGAAAGGGGGAGATGCTCGCCTGAAAAACATTGTCGAAGGTTCAACCGAAGATCGGGGCGAAGCTCACATCAACTCAACGGCCTTATCCGCGAAGAAGCAAAACACTAGAATAAACACCGGATGCAATATTTAATACAACGGCAGAAGATCGGCATGATGCATGGTTGATGCATAGCATGGTAAAGGTGCGATGCAATTAGGTCATATTAAGTGGAACCGGGGTTCCAACAATTAATTAGGTGGTTCATGTTATTTAGATACCCCGCAATTTAAATGTTGTTTTAACAAGGCAAAATATATCACCGGTTCGCTACACAAATTTAAATGAGGCCAATATACGACTGGATTTGCCCGCATATGGACCCCATATTTAATTATATGGTGAATCGGCAAAGGCCCCCAAACCACACAAATATGCATGCGAGATGAATGATTAATATGCAACAGGTTTTATATTTAGCATTTATAAAATAGGGCTCGGGAAAAGGTCACACATTAGGGGTCGGCAGATCTTGGGGTTCCGGGGGTTCGGGGTCCGACAGGGTTCAGGGTTCGACGGGATCGTTCTTGGACTCCGGGGTAGATCTTGTCGCGCGGAGTCAATGCTTCCGGGAAGGAGAACTTGTCGTCCAGGGTCTCGGTGTCCGGGGTGAAGTACTCGGCGTCCTCGAGGTATTACTTGGCGTCCGGCGGTAGACCTTGGGGTTACCGGCGTCTTCGGGTTCCATGTCGAATTACTTGTCGATGGTCCATCGAGCGTCACCTTGCTCGTTCTTTTGATACCCTCTCGATGCGAAGGTCTTGCGGTCTTGCTGTCTCCACACCCAACAACTTAGCACCAACTTGGTACTACACAGGAAACCTGCACGGTGGAGGCAGATGGCATCGGCGACGACGGGGTTCGGCCCCAGCGAGACAGAGACGCAGCGGGGTCGCGGCTCACAGGGCAGGCAGAGGCCGGCGACTAGGGAAGGCTGACCGGCGGTGGAGAGCTCGCCGGAGGGAGGGTGGCGACGGCGAACCAGCGGCGGTTCCAGCGAGACACGCGGCCCGGAGGCGAGGAGGACGAGGTGGAGGCCGGAGGAGGGGGAGGCGCGGGCATCCGCGAGCACGGAGGAGGAAGGGGCGGCTCCGGCGAGCCTGGCGGGGCGGAGGCAGGCGCGGCGGAGGCGGCGCAGACGGGCCGTGGCCGACGGCGGGCGGCGGACGACGAGGAGGGAGCGGCGCAGGGACGGAGCCAGGGGGACGCGGGGAGCTTCGTGGCCGGCGGGGGAGGCGGGGTCGGCGAGCGTCGGAGGCGACACACACGCGACGGAGGGGTGCGGGCGAAGGAGCTCGAGGCCGAGGTCGGAGGAGGGTTGGCCTGCGGCGGCGCGAAGAGGAGGAAGGCGCGCCGGCGGCGGAGGCGGCCGGAGAGGAGGGGAAGGCGGCGCCGGAGGGGAGAGGGAGCGGGCGGTGAGGGAGAGGGTACCGAGGGAGGAGGAGGGAGGTGGAAGACGCGGGGTGGTTGGAGGTTGTCGGGGGCGAGCGGGGAGGGAGAGAGAGGAGAAGGAGGAGCCAGGGGAAGTGGGGTCGGGCGTGGGGCCAGGTGGGGTCGGGGGTGGGGACGGGCCCAGGGCCAGAGGGTGGGGATGTGGGCGGTGTGCGTGTGTGCTGGCGTGTGCAGGGAAGAGGGAGGGAGTGGGGTGAGAGGAGGTGGCCAGGTGGCGAGCTGGGATTGGGTAGAGGGGAGGGAGAGGGTGAGGTGGCAGCCATAGATTGGTGGGGGTGAGGTGGAGGAGGGTTGGGTAAAATAGGTTGGGTAGTTTTAGGATTTCGGGCGAACCGTTTTATTCTGGGGGTGGTCGTTCGGGTCGATTCGGCCCGTTCGACTGCCCCACTAAAAATAATTAAATATTTTATTTATTTCAAACAGGGCTTTTGCAAACCGATAGCAGACAAAACAAAATAATCCAGAGACCCGGGTTTTGCGTTTGAATAAAGACGGGGCGTTTAGAAACCAAAAACAGGTTTTTCCCAAAATAGTTTTATGCGAACAAATGCAAGATGCTGACGATGCTCAAATGCAAGGTGGCATGATGACATGAGCATGCGGTCATGATGATGCAATGCACAAAATCAACGCGATTTTCTAGTAGTTGTTTTGCGGGATGCCACAGATACCATAACCCAAAATTTGGGGAATGAACCAAATATCGGAAGATTCGCTTGACTGCCACTAAGTGGCTTTCTTTAGGAGCGGCTTGGTACCTTGCACACACTCCTACACTTAACACGATATCGGGCCTAGATGCGCAAAGGTAAAGGAGAGAGCCGATCATGGATCGATATACCTTTTGATCCACGTCTTTACCCTTGGGATTGAGCTCAAGATGACACTTTGTTTGCATTGGGGTAGCAACGCCATTGAGATCCGTCATCTTGAACCTTTTAAGCATGTCTTGGATGTACTTAGCTTGATTAATAAAGGTTCCCTCTCTAAGTTGTTTGATCTCAAATCCAAGAAAGAACCTGAGCTCACCCATCATGGACATCTCAAACCTGTCAGTCATAAGCTTCGAAAATTCATCGTTAAAAGCTTGGTTAGTAGAGCCAAAAATAATGTCATCTACATAAAGTTGGCATACAAAAAGCTCCCCATTAACCTTCTTAGTAAAAAGAGTGGGATCGATTTGCCCAACTTCGAATCCACGGTCTAGCAAAAGCTCTTTAAGGTGCTCATACCACGCACGTGGGGCTTGTTTAAGGCCATAGAGCGCCTTATCGAGTTTGTAGACATGGTTCGGAAATTTGGGGTCCTCAAACCCCGGGGGCTGCTTGAAGTATACTAACTCATGTAGAGGACCATTAAGGAAAGCGCTCTTAACATCCATTTTTTGTTATTTAAAATTATGATGGGCTGCATATGCAAGAAGGATATGGATGGACTCAAGGCGAGCCACAGGAGCGTAGGTCTCGCCAAAATCAATTCCTTCTACTTGAGAGAATCCTTGAGCCACGAGTCGTGCTTTATTCCTCACAACAATGCCATTTTCATCCTGTTTGTTCTTGAAGATCCACTTGGTGCCGATAACATTGCGGCAATCCTTTGGATTTTCTACAAGCTTCCAAACTTTGTTGCGTTCGAAGTTGCTTAATTCTTCATGCATTGCAACAACCCAATCGGGGTCTTCAAGAGCATCAAAAACCTTCTTCGGTTCAACCATGGAAATGTGAGCTTGATGATCACAGAAGCTTTCAAGCTCTCTTCTAGTGGATACCCTTCGTCGTAGATCACCAACAACCTTGTCAAGAGTGTGACCTCTTAGTTCAAGGTTCCGATCAGCACGAGCCTTGCGACGAGCCTCAATGTCCTTATTGTTTCTAGGAGGAGTGGATTCAATAGTTGTATCCTTGTCTTGATTACTGCACTGCCCTTGATCTTGGTCACCGTTACTGCCAGAAGATTGTTGCTGAACATTTTCTTCAGGCCCGGATAATTCGCCCCTTGGAGGGGCCGGACTATCCGGCCTGGGAGGTGAAGTACCAAAACCATCTTCTTGAGAAAGCCTGACTGGAGTTGGAGACCCAGGGCCGGATACTCCGCCCCTAGGGGCCGGAGAATCCGGCCTGGGAGCTTCAGAGATGTTGATTTCTCCTTCGGATCCCCTGGAAGCTTGTCCAGTGGACAGATGGTCTTCAGCAGATTGTGGTGTTGGTGCAGGATTGTCTCCAACAGTAGGAGCTTGTTGATCTTGTGTAGATGAGGGCTCCACATGTGTGGAGCATTGTCCTTCCCGATCCGCCACAAGGGGTTCCTCAATGGGGCGGGAAAATCCCACGCCCATTCTTCTTATGGCATCTTGGGGTATTTCAACATCTGCATCACAAACATCAACTTGCCCTACAAAGGAGCCGTTATTTTCATCGAACTCCACACTACAAGATTCTACAACAATCCCAGTGAGCTTGTTGTAGACTCTATAAGTGTGGGATTCGGCACCGTAACCAACAAAAATACCTTCTAAAGCCTTGGATTCAAATTTTGACAAACGGACACCTTTAATAAGAAAGAAACACTTACACCCGAATACCCTAAAGTATGAGATGTTGGGTTTGTTACCGGTAAGTATTTAATATGGGGTCTTGTCCAAGATCTTCCGAAGGTAGAGCCAGTTTGATGAGTGACAAGCAGTGGATATGGCTTCAGCCCAAAAATTATAAGGAGACTTGAATTCAGCTAGCATAGATCTTGCCATATCCATCAAAGTCCGGTTCTTCCTCTCGGCTACACCATTTTGTTGAGGGGTGTATGCAGCGGAATATTGGTGTCTAATCCCCTCTTCGCTAAGAAACTCGTTTAAAGTGTAGTTCTTGAATTCTGAGCCGTTGTCACTTGTAATTGCCAAGATGGGAACATTGTGTTGACGTTGAACTTCATTGGCAAAGTCAATGACAGTTTGTTGGGTCTCACTTTTCAGCTTGAAAAAATATACCCATGTGTATCTTGAGTAATCATCGACGATGACCAAGCAATATTTATTCCCACCAAGACTTGCATGAGAAGGAGGACCAAATAAATCCACATGAAGTAATTCCAAGATCCTCTTTGATGACACAATAGTCTTCCTCTTGTGGGGAGAATCATGCATTTTTCCTTCAACACAAGCCCTGCAAACACGATCTTTGGCAAAAGAGACATTGTCTTTTAGTCCAAGGATGTGGCCACCCTTTTGGAGACTTTGCAAAGTTCTCATGTTGACATGGGCTAAACGGCGATGCCATAGCCAGCCCACGTCGTCCTTTCCGAATAGACACATCGGACCCGAAGTGGTTTTCCCCGAGAAGTCCACCACATACAGGTCATTTTCGACGTATCCAACGAAAGCGACCTTTAGAGACTTGATCCATAAGAGTACCACCAAATCATCATCGATAAAAACAGCAAAACCCATCTTGCCAAGGGCACGAACAGAAAGAATATTGTAGCCAAGGGTCTCAACAAGCATGACGTCCACGAGAGAGATATCGTGGGCAACCACAACCTTGACAAGACCCAATACCTGAGATTTAGACTTATCACCATAGGAGACTGTGATATTATCAAGATTTGGACGCATCTCCGTGATGATCTCCTTGCTTCCGGTCATATGACTAGTGCTGCCACTATCCAGCACCCATTTCGACCCACCGGAAGCATAGCCCTGCAAGAAAATTACTTCTTGGTTTTAGGTACCCATTTTTCAATGGGTCCTTTCATGTTAGTAACAAGGGTCTTTGGGACCAAAATAGACCAAGCAATATATTCATCAAAAGGACCAACATAATAAGCATAAACATCGCCATAGTCATCACAAAAGAGTTCATAATTCGGATTGTGAGACCCTGCAAAACCAATATTATTAGTCTTGTCTTTTGTGACAACCTTCTCAGCAGTGCTTGTCTTTAATTGCACATTCTTGGTCTTATTCTTCTTGGTTTTCTTCTTCTTGGACTTGGTGACATACCCAAGTCCCTCTTTACCATGATTTGACCTTTGCTTGCCAAGGACTTCATCAAGCACACCTTTGTCCTTTGTAGTGATGTCCTTGATCACTCCTTTTTCCACACTAGCATTTTTCTTGTTACTATATGTTGAGTTGGACGAGCTAGGAGTATCATATTCGGCCAATCGACTTTGAAGCTGATCATGTGACTCATTGAGAATAGAGAACTCGTTTTTCAACGCCTTGTGAGCATTGTCAAGTTTATCCAATTCCTCGGAGAGTCTATCATGAGCAACCCCAAAGTCAATCCTTTCCTTCTTTAACTTCTTTGCCTTGGTGACAGCATTGTCACGTTCCTTAACGAGTTTAGTCACAATTTCTTCATGTGACTCTTCCATAGACTCAAGCCTCTCTTCAAGAGAGACCCGAGCTTCTTCTTCTTCAAGAGCATTTTTTAGGGATGCAATTTCCATTGCATCCCCCCTTTCAATTCTGCCCTTTTCTTCAAGGAGTGATTCGTTTTGGGCCAGCTGATCCATAAGAGCCTCAAAACGAACTTTGTGCTCACCTTGCAGGTTAGTATAGAAATAATCCAAAGCAATAATCTCTTCTTTAACCTTAAGACTAGCAGGATCATCCATGTCTATCATAGCCTTGGGAAAAGAAGAGTTAGAAGAAGTTACCTCGAAGCTTCTTGCCATGAGGCAAGTAGCATTCTTGTTGATGATGTTTTCATTCGGAGAGTCGAAGAGAGATGTTGATGTAGATGTGGTGGCTATAGCAGCCACCTCTTGAGAGCTATCGTCCTCGTCCTCATCTTCACTCCCCGATGAATATTCTTCTTGAGCCACTAGAACGATCTTTGGTTGCTTCTTGAAAGGAGCATTCTTCTTTACAAACAGTTTCTTACGTGGAGCTTTTGATTTGTCCTTGAAAATGAGTCTTCCTCCATTATCCTCTATACTTTGATATGGACACTCAGCTACGAAGTGCAGCCGGTCACCACAATTAAAGCATGTTCTCAGCTTGGGACCATTTTCTTTTCTTCCATAGGCTCCACTCTTGCGATCTAGTTCAGCTTTAGCCTTGGCTGGATCTTTCCAAAAGTTTCTTGCATAAAGAGCCAAGTATTGTCCGTGGATCCTTTTTATATCTTCGGGACATTCCAGACCTTCTACCGCATATTCATCATGATCAATCACACTAGTCTTCAAGGCCATGTTGACCCCCTTTTGCATCCCCATAGCTCGAGCACGAGCATCTTCGACATTCTTGGCAGCCACTTTGAAGGCGGCCATTTCTTGCATTACCTCATTGGATGACATGAGGTGATAGTTATGCCTACCTTGGAGACTTTTTGAAAGTACCGACTTGATACGACTAGAGGGGGGTGAATAGGCGTCTACCAATTTTAATTTGTTTCTCACTTTTAGTCTCAACGAGAAAGGAAGTTATCTAGAGATGCAACTAAGTGGACAACCTAAATGCAAGAAAACAAGCACCAACCACAAGAACAGTAAATAACAAGGAGTAAAGGAGGGGAACGAAGTAACCGGCAAGGAGACACGGAGATGTAATTCCCGTAGTTCACTCCCAAGGAGCTACGTCTACGTTGGAGAGGTGTCGGGGCCACACAAGGTCACCCGAGCGCCACAAAGGACTCACCTTCTTCTCCGGTGAGCTCACCCACAAAGGAGGCCTCACAATCCACTAACCGGTGACCTTGAAGGCGCCAACCGAAACCTTTACACCAAGGTTGAGGGGGAGGCTCCACAAATCAATTGGAGGCCCTCAACGACACCTCGAAGCTTTACAACACATGCCTCAGCTCCGGGGATGCCCTACACCGTCTAGGGTTCCAAGAAACCCAAGAGCAACAAGATCCACAAAGGATGGGTGGGGGAAATCAATTCTTCTTTGGTGGAAGTGTAGATCTAGGTCACCTCCCTCACCTCTCAAAAGATCATGTCATTTGAGTGGCTAGAGAGAGAGATCTAGTGAGGTGAAGCTCAAGCATTAATGGAGGAGAGAGAAAAATTCGAGAGAGAGTGGGAGGAAGAAGAGGGGTGCCTTAAATAGGCCCCCCACGCTGAACCGTTACATACTCCCCGCGACCTCACCAGAAGTTCCGGTGAGGGGCCGGAAGTTCCGCCCAGCCTGGCTCCAACGGTCATCAGACCGTTGACGCCCGCTCCAGAAGCGCAACCGGAAGTTCCGGTCAAAACGGACCGGAAGTTCCGGTGAAATTCCGACCAAGTTCCGATCAAGTTCCGGCTAAATAGCACACTTCTACACAGAAGGTTACTGAGCCTTCACCGGAACTTGGGTGGAACAAGGGGCGGAACTTTTGGGTCGCGAAGCGAGTCTGACCGGAAGTTCCGGCCTTCAGGCGGAAGTTCCGCTCAAGAACTTTTGCCAGGACAAGTTCCGATGCAAGTTCCGGCCAAGTTCCGGCAATTAGCACACTTCAAAACAGAAGGTTACTGAACCGCCACCGGAACTTGGGTGGAACTAGCGTCGGAACAAACGGTAGAATAGCCCGCAGAAAAAGGTTTGAGCGGAACTTCCGGTCTAGACCGGAAGTTCCGGTGAGATACAAAAGGCCCCAACAGAACAGGAAAATGCTCTCTCTCACGGAATAATGGGATGGTTGTGGCGGTGCATATAGGTTTGTTCAAGAACAAGTGATTTCCCACAGCCTTCCAACATGGACCCCCTCTTAATAGTACGGTGACCTAAAAACAACAACCGAAAAGAAACTAGGAGAAGACTAAAAAAGGCCACCGTCTTCAAAAGATCACCAGAGAGCATCCATCACACTAAAAAGAAACATCAACGACGTCTCCCCTGAAACTCAAGAGCACAGTTAGAAACACGGTTGGGATTGTCATTTAACACCAAAAACATCATGGGAAGATATAGTCCTTTCACTTTTCAAATCCGTGGGCTCAAATGGCATAAGAGCACTGACATACTTGCGCTTGATCCAAGCATCATCAACATGAGATGCACCGTGGTTTCTGAAGGTTGTGGCTATTGCCTTGAGCCTCCTATACATGTCCTCGTGGTCTTCTCCATCCAGCATATAAAATCCTTCAGCTTCATTGCCGTAGTTCACTCCCAAGGAGCTACGTCTACGTTGGAGAGGTGTCGGGGCCACACAAGGTCACCCGAGCGCCACAAAGGCCTCACCTTCTTCTCCGGTGAGCTCCCCCACAAAGGAGGCCTCACAATCCACTAACTAGTGACCTTGAAGGCGCCAACCGAAACCTTTACACCAAGGTTGAGGGGGAGGCTCCACAACTCAACTGGAGGCCCTCAACGACACCTCGAAGCTTTACAACACATGCCTCAGCTCCGGGGATGCCCTACAACCGTCTAGGGTTCCAAGAAACCCAAGAGCAACAAGATCCACAAAGGATGGGTGGGGGAAATCAATTCTTCTTTGGTGGAAGTGTAGATCTAGGTCACCTCCCTCACCTCTCAAAAGATCAGGTCATTTGAGTGGCTAGAGAGAGAGATCTAGTGAGGTGAATCTCAAGCATTAATGGAGGAGAGAGAAAAATTCGAGAGAGAGTGGGAGGAAGAAGAGGGGTGCCTTAAATAGGCCCCCCACACTGAATCGTTACAGCCTCCCCGCGACCTCACCGGAAGTTCTGGTGAGGGGCCGGAAGTTCCGCCCAGCCTGGCTCCAACGGTCATCAGACCGTTGACGCCCGCTCCAGAAGCGCAACCGGAAGTTCCGGTCAAAACGGACCGGAAGTTCCGGTGAACTTCCGACCAAGTTCCGATCAAGTTCCGGCTAAATAGCACACTTCTACACAGAAGGTTACTGAGCCTTCACCGGAACTTGGGTGGAACAAGGGGCGGAACTTTTGGGTCGCGAAGCGAGTCTGACCGGAAGTTCCGGCCTTCAGGCGGAAGTTCCGCTCAAGAACTTTTGCCAGGACAAGTTCCGATGCAAGTTCCGGCAATTAGCACACTTCAAAACTGAAGGTTACTGAACCGCCACCGGAACTTGGGCGGAACTAGCGTCGGAACAAACGGTAGAATAGCCCGCAGAAAAAGGTTTGAGCGGAACTTCCGGTCTAGACCGGAAGTTCCGGTGAGATACAAAAGGCCCCAACATAACAGGAAAATGCTCTCTCTCACGGAATAATGGGATGGCTGTGGCGGTGCATATAGGTTTGTGCAAGAACAAGTGATTTCCCACAGCCTTCCAACATGGACCCCCTCTTAATAGTATGGTGACCTAAAAACAACAACCGGAAAGAAACTAGGAGAAGACTAAAAAAGGCCACCGTCTTCAAAAGATCACCAGAGAGCATCCATCACACTAAAAAGAAACATCAACGACGTCTCCCCTGAAACTCAAGAGCACAGTTAAAAACACGGTTGGGATTGTCATTTAACACCAAAAACATCATGGGAAGATATAGTCCTTTCAATCTCCCCCTTTTTGGTGTTAGATGTCAATCCCACAGATTTGCATAGAAACAAAGCAATCTTTGCAATGGACGGGGCAAGCTCCCCCTGTATGTGTGCAAGGTAGAGAGAAGACCTCTAAGGACAGGACTAGCACACATACACGGAGGCTCACCCCTAACAATTGCAAAGATAGCACAAGAGCAAGGTACACAAAGGGATAGAGATCATACCAGTACCAACTAGAAGTGGTGGAGACAAACGGAGTAATAATAACAATAAGAGCAATGAGGCTCCACCACCATAGCAATAGCCCAAAAGACGACAACAAGATACCACACTCATGGAAAAGTATAAGATAACACATAGTCTCAAACATAACATACCACAAGGTCCACAAGCACACAAATAAACTAAAGAGTTCGCGAGTAAGAAAAGATCAAAGACAAGAACAGGCTCGCGACTCATCCCATGCAAATCCCGTAGACAACCTAATAGACATCTTTCTCCCCCTTTGGCATCGAGACACCAAAAAGGAAGAAGAGATCAATTTACTCGTCCCAGCCACGATAAGGGGGAGGAGGAGAAGACTCAGGCGGGCCAGTGACCTCCTCCTCAGACTCATCATCGGACCAGTTGCAGTTGTTGCGAACCCAATCCTCCTTGGGAGCAGTGACAGAGCTAGAGACCGGTGAGCAAGGAATGTTGAGGGCTGCCATGATGGCCTTCTGGCGCTGAACATTGTGACGCTGATCAACATAAGCCTGATACTCGCCGTCCTGCGGAAAGCAGAAAGTTTTCTTCACTTTCCCAAGCAGCTTCTTTGCCCAAGATGGCTGCCTCTAGAGAGAAGGACCACCAGCACTAGAGCCACCAGGAGCAGAGGAGGGACCACTAGCAACATCTTGACTATTCTTGAGAGCAGCTTCCTTTTCTTCCTGAGTACGAGGCTTCTGGTGCTTACTCACTCGGAACTTCTTCTCTTCATGAATGGTGATGTTGTCTTGAGGGAAGGGGTTGCTAGTCTTCTCGAGCCACTTGTGATTGATGAGAGTCTGAATGTAGGGAGCATAGATGTAGGAGCGCTTTTCAATGAGAGCCGCCCACATCTCTGAGTAGATGAAGTGCATAACATCCATTGACCTGTTAGTGTCTCGGCGAAGATGAGTCTGATGCATGAGGTCAACCTGATATTCATGAAACTGATCAAAGTTGCCAGCCTTGGGAGAGATGGTGTTCAAGTACACCCTGCGCATGATGTCATAGACTGCCAGCAGATGATTCACAAACCCAACAGACCCCCACCCTTCAATGTAGAGAGGCTCCAGGACCTCAGGATCAGCAGCAATAGGACCATGAACACTCCAACCATTTGCCCCGCGGCCAGGCTGAATGGGATACCCAAGAAGCTCAGCAAACTCAGCCCAAGTAGCGGTAAGAAGCACGTCTCTGGTCATCCACTTCATCTCACCTTCAGTAGAGGACTGCATGTGAAGATACAGAATAGAGTAGAACTGAGCAATGGCAGTCACATCAAAGTTCTGACGGTGCTCCATGAGGGGAATTATCCCAAACTTCTTGCAGATATCAAGAGCCTCCCCAAAGTAAACTTGCTTCTCTTCCATGTGAGGCACATGGATGTACTTCTGAGGAGCAACCACGAACTTCTTATTTGATGCATAAATTTCCTCATAAATCTGTTCCTAACGGCAGGTGTGAAAATGAGGGTCCAAGCAAAGACGATCACGAGGCACAAGGTAGGGATCCGCAGCCCTGAATGCAGAGTAAGCCTTCTGAGACCACTTGGAAATCTTGGCTTTGGTCATGTCTGGCCCAGCAGCAGTGGCCTTCTGAGCAAGAGCTGGCCTCTTCCCTGCAGCAGCAGCAGCAGCAGCACGGCGAGCAGCAGCAGCCTTCTGGCGAGAAGTCTGAGCGGTCAGACGCACAACCTCAGCATCGTCCTCATCAATCTCAGGAGGAATGTCAGCGGATGGTCGGCGGGCACGCTTGCCTTGGCGAGTCTCTCCTTCCCCTAAGAAGAAAGCACAAGAATAGGGAGGGAAGGTGGGATAAGTGCACAAGTTCGGAAGATGAAACAAAAGAATTAGATTGGAACAATACAACAGGAAGAAAATTGCATTGTAGCCGGAACTTCCGCTGAAACGTCGGAAATTCCGGTGAAAAATGGTCCACCGGAAGTTCCGGTCGTGGCTCACCGGAAGTTCCGGTGAGGCCACGAACTGACAGTTTCAACAGGAGTTCCCTAGATCTAGATCTAAAGACCACAAATGCACAAATTTTTCCAAGGATGTACTGGACCAATCTACTCTAGCATGATACCCTAGGCCTACCAAGATCTCCCAACAAGTTCTAGCCAAAGAACTAGCCTAGACAAGGTGTGCCCTAACTCAAGCCATGGTGAGAGCAAGATCTCCATGAATGGAGGGAGTTAAGGGAAAATACCGGAGTCCATGGCGGGAGATCGAGGTGGGGAAGGATCCCACGGAGCAGATCTGCAGAGGAGCGGTTGGAGAAGAAGGGGCCGGAGCACCTTCTTGGAGAAGTCCTGGCCGGCGGCGCTCCAAATAGAAGATGGGTCTTGGGGGAAAAAGGAAGAAGATCCCGTTTCCCCCCAGGGCCCACCTTATATAGTACAGGGAGCACCACCGGAAGTTTCGGTCAGGGACCGGAAGTTCCGGTGGACCGGAACTTCCGGGTCAGACTGACCGGAAGTTCCGCTGACGACAGGAGGATCATCTCAGGATAGGATACCAAGGAAGAACTTGTGCAGGGAATAGAGAGGGCTTGAGGTAAGGAAAGGCTTAGGATAGATAGCTCAAACTGTGAAGAACCAAGAAAAACACAAATAAAAAACGAACCAAATTAAAACGAGTCGGTGGCCGAAGCCACCTTATATAAGAGTAAATTGCTTGACACCGCGAAGATATATCTTGGGTTCATTACCAACACTCCATGAAGCTCAAATGGTCTCCTTTAGAGACGATGGAGTATGAAAACTTTAATGTGCGCATAATAGGGATAGTGTTTGTTCATAAGAGGAACTACACTCCCCCTAAATCCATGCCTACATCCAAACAAGATACACATTGAGACACGGGTAGGTGTGCAAGGGCTCAAGCAACATTTCTTGAATCAATGATATTTAGCTCATGCCTTAACTCTCGAAACCTTGCTTCATCAAGAGGCTTCGTGAAAAGATCCGCAAGATTTGCCTTGGTGGGAACATACTCCAAAGAAATGTCTCCTCTAGCAACATGGTCCCGAATGAAATGATGACGAATCTCAATGTTCTTGGTCCGGTTGTGTTGCACGGGATTGTGAGCAATAGCAATTGCACTCTCATTGTCGCAAAGAAGAGGCACCTTGTCAAAAGATAGTCCAAGATCCTTCAAGGTTTGCTTCATCCATAGCAATTGAGCACAACAGCTTGCGGCAGAGATATACTCAGCTTCGGCAGTAGACATAGACACACAGTTTTGCTTCTTCGAGGACCAACAAACCAAAGATCTTCCGAGAAACTGACAAGCTCTGGAGGTTGACTTTCTTCCCACTTTGTCACCAGCCCAGTCCGACTCCGTGTAACCAATGAGATCAAATCTGGCTCCCTTGGGGTACCACAACCCAAAGTTTGGGGTATGCACTAAATATCGAAAGATCCTCTTGACAGCCACCATGTGACTTTCCTTTGGTGTGGCTTGAAATCTTGCACACATACCCACACTCAACATAATATTCGGCCGGGATGCACAAAGATAGAGCAAAGAACTAATCATCGAACGATAGAGTTTTTGATCCACCTCCTTACCTTTGGGATCGAGATCAAGATTAACCTTAGTTGGCATGGGAGTCTTGGCACCTTTGACTTGATCAAACTTGAACTTCTTTAGCATGTCTTGGATGTACTTGGCTTGGTTGATGAAAGTCCCTTTCCTCAATTGTTTGACTTCAAATCCAAGGAAAAACTTCAACTCTCCCATCATGGACATCTCGAAGCGGTCGGTCATGAGCTTGGCAAAATCCTCATTAAAAGTTTTGTTAATAGACCCAAAGATAATGTCATCTACATAGATTTGGCATACGAACAAGTGGCCTCCAACTTTCTTAGTAAAAAGAGTGGGATCAATGAGGCCCACTTCGAAGCCACGGTCTAACAAGAGCTCCCTAAGGCAATCATACCACGCACGTGGGGCTTGCTTGAGGCCATAAAGTGCCTTATTGAGCTTGTAGACATGGTTCGGAAAAAGTGGATCCTCAAAGCCCGGAGGTTGCTTGACGTATACCAACTCTTTCAAAGGACCATTAAGAAAAGCACTCTTAACATCCATTTGATACAATTTAAAGTTATGATGGGTAGAAAAGGCAAGGAGCATACGAATGGATTCAAGGCGAGCAACGGGGGCGTAAGTCTCATCGTAGTCGATGCCCTCAACTTGTGAGTATCCTTGGGAAACTAACCTTGCCTTGTTGCGCACGACAATTCCATTCGCATCGCACTTGTTCTTAAAGACCCACTTGGTTCCAATGACGTTTTGACAGTCTTTAGGCCGCTCAACCAATGTCCAAACATTGTTCCTCTTGAAGTTGTGAAGTTCCTCGTTCATAGCATCAAGCCAATCATCATCTTCAAGAGCTTCGAAGACTTTCTGTGGTTCCACAAGAGAGATAAACGCATGGTGAGAGCAAAAGGAAGCTAGTTGCCTCCTAGTAGTGGAACCTTTATTGAAATCTCCATAGACATTATCAAGGATATGGCCATCTCGAACAAGCTTGGCGAGACGATAGGCTTGACGACGGGCTTGTGCTTCAACTCGAGATTCTTGAGCTACCACTTGGTCATTTCCACCAATAGAGCCGCCCCCTTGACTATAAGCACGAACACGAGGGTCATCTTCATCAATTTCCACTTCGGGGGAGTCATCACTTGGAGAGGATCCTTGAGGATCACTGACTTGATCTTGATCTCGACGAGCTTGACCTTGGGGAGAAATGTGACCCTGAGGAGAAGCCCCATCTTGGGGAGGTTTATGAGGTTGATGAAGAGCTTGTCTGAGAGAGGTGCCTTGAGGAGGAGCCCCATCGTGGGGAGGTTGATGTTGTTGATGAAGAGCTTGTTCTTTAGAGCTTGGAGAGTCATGAGCATGGGAAGCTTCGGAAGAGCTTGAGGGAGCTTGTGCCAAGAAAGTAGGTCCTTGAGGTGCAAGATGATCTTGTGAGAGTGAGGGCTCCACTTGAGTAGAGCTTGGTCCTTCTCCTTCGTCCATAAGGGGATCCTCAATGGGGAGGTGGAAACCCACACCCATTATTCCTATGGCCTTGGGAGGAATTTCATCACTTGGATCACAAACACCATCTTGCCTAACAAGAGACTCATGATTTTCGTCAAACTTCACGTTGCTCGTCTCTTCAACTCTTCCATTGGCTTTGTTGTAGACTCTATAAGCATGGGACTGATTTGAGTAACCAACGAAAATTCCTTCTTGAGCCTTGGATTCAAACTTTGACAACCGAACTCCTTTCTTGAGTATGTAGCACTTGCACCCAAACACCCGAAAGTAGCTAACATTAGGCTTTTTCCCGGTGAGAAGTTCATAGGGGGTCTTGTTCTTATTCTTGCGGAGATAAAGCCGGTTGGTTGCATGGCAAGCGGTGGAGATGGCCTCGGCCCAAAAGTTGTATGGAGACTTGAACTCAGCTAGCATAGACCGAGCCGCATCCATCAAAGTGCGATTCTTCCTTTCAGCAACTCCGTTTTGTTGAGGGGTGTAGGGAGTGGAGTATTGATGCTTGATTCGTTAATCACTGAGAAACTCATCCAAGGTATAGTTTTTGAACTCGGTGCCATTGTCACTTCGAATTGAGAGAATAGTTGCATTGTTCTTCCATTGAACCTCATTAGCAAAGTCAATGACAGTTTGTTGAGTCTCACTCTTGTACTTGAAAAAGAACACCCAAGTGTATCTTGAGAAATCATCCACAATAACCAAGCAATACTTCTTGCCTCCAAGGCTATCATGAGAGGGAGGATCAAAGAGATCCATATGCAACAGCTCCAAACATCTCTCGGTAGTGATTTGATTGAGCGCTTTGTGAGGAGTTTCATGCATCTTCCCTTCAATACAAGCCCTGCAAACACGATCTTTGGCAAAAGAAACATCGTTAATTCCAAGGATGTGGCCTTCGGAGTGAAGTCTTTGCAAAGTTCTCATGTTAACATGGGCTAGGCGGCGATGCCACAACCAGCCCTTGTCGGCTTTAGCATAGAGACATAGAGCATGAGGAGTAGTGGTCCCTGAAAAGTCCACCACGTACAAGTCATGTTCTACATATCCTACAAAAGCCACCTTGAGAGACTTGATCCACATGAGGACCATGGAATGAGAATTAAAGAAAGAAGAAAGACCCATAAGAGCAAGAGCACGAACTGAGAGTAAGTTGTAACCAAGAGTTTTGACAAGCATGCCGTCAACCAAGGATACATCCGGGGTTACCACCACTTTGCCAAAACCCAAAACCTGAGAGCTTGTTTTTTCACCGTAGGAGACCATGGTGTTGGCAATATTGGGTCTCAACTCGGTCATGATAGACTTGCTTCCGGTCATATGACTCGTGGCACTACTATCAAGCACCCATTTTGATCCGCCGGAAGCATAGTCCTACAAGAAAATCAAGCCTTGGTTTTAGGTACCCATTTTGCAATGGGTACCCTTTTGTTAGTGACAAGAACCTTTGGCACCCAAATGGCCCAATGATAATCATGCGTGTAAGATGTCCCCACATATCTAGCATATACATGACCATCATAAGATTTGCAAAGAATATAAGAGGGATTGTTCTTTCCGGCAAAGTTGTCACTTTGCAAGAGGGTTAGGCCATTTGGAACTCCTTGGGCCATGCCCTTGTTCTTTTTCTTCTTCTTGTTCTTCTTCTTCTTCTTCTTAGTCTTGGCAAGTTGATCCTTCAAAACCTTGACCTCCTCTATGAGATTCTCATGCTTGCAACAAGGGTTAGGAGAGCTAGACAAGTCTATAATTTGCACAGCGGAGGACTTAGAAAGATCACAAGTTAATTGAGTCTGAAGCTGTTCATGAGCCTCAAAAAGACTTGAGAATTTACTCTCCAAGGCTTTGTGTTCCTCTTTGAGTTTCTCAAGATCCTTTTGAGTCCTATCATGACCACCCACAAACTCAACATTTTCTTTCTTGAGAACCTTAATCAAAGCAAGAGCATGGTCACGTTCTTTAATTGTAGAGGTCAAAGTGTTGTTATGATCATCCACAAGCTTAGACACATTTTCTTCAAGATTAATTCTCATATTTTGTTCATCCTCAAGACTTTGAGTGAGAGAGTCAATTTCATCGGCGGCATCTCTTTCATTTTTACTTAGCAAGTCAAGAAGTTCTTCCTTTTCATCTAATGCATCTCTAGCATTTTCAAGTTGTGCAAGTAAGGACTCAAAGCAGTTTTTAGTTTCCTCATCTAAGGTAGCAACAAATTCACACATGTCAATCATCTCTTTCTTCACCTCTAGACCAACAAGATCAAGAGAGGAAGGCTCACTAGAGATGGGTTGAGGAGTGGGTTTCGGTGATACCCCGGTGGCCTTGGCCATGAAGCACTTTTGGTTGGAGGAGATGACATTTTCATTTGGCGAGTCGAAGAGGGATAGACGTGGAGTCGAGGTAGTGGCAATAGCAGCAACCCCCACAATCTCTCCACCATGACCTTCATCATCATCATCTTCATCCGTGCCCGAAAGATATTCTTCATGGACCACAATTGCTCGTTCCTTGTTAGTGGCGTTCTTGACGGTGTAGTTCTTGTTTATGGGATGAGGAGATCTTGACTTGACCTTGCGAATGAGACGACCACCATTGTCTTAACGGTTCTCAAAGGGACACTTGGCCACAAAGTGACTCTTGTCTTTGCAATTGTAGCATGACCTTGCTTTGGGAGACTTGTTGGGTGAGTTGAATCTTGAGTTGTCCCTTGATCTTGACTTGAATCCGGACTTGTTCCAAAAGGCCCTTGAAGCGAGAGCAAGATGTTCGTTGAAGGCACATTTGAGATCTTCTTGAGACCACTCACTTGATGTATCATCATCATCAACTTCAATAGCCTTGGCCTTCAAAGCAAGGTTCACTTTTGTTGATCCAATGGCTCTAGCTCGAGCGGACTCCGCATTCTTCTTAGCAATAGTCATGGCAATTACTTCACTCAAGACTTCTTGGGAGGTCATTAAGTGAAAGTTGGTTCTTCCCTTGATAGAGTTGAGCTTTTGTTCTTCAAATGGGAGAAGAGCTTGAATGAACTTCCTCTTCATAAACTTGTCATCGACATAGTGAGCCCCGAGGTCCCTCATAGTGGAACAAAGGACCTTAAGGCGCCTATACACGTCTTCAGGGGTCTCATCATCTTGCATTGCGAAACCATCGCACTCATTGTTGATCTCATCAAACTTGGAGCTTTGGATGCTAGCATTCCCAACAAAGAGCTCGGTGAGTTGATCCCAAGCTCCCTTGGCAGTGTCAAATTGGCGAATGTGAGCAAAATCCTTTGGAGTCAAAGCCTTTTGAATCATTCCCAAAGCGGTAGCATTGAGTTGCTTGTCCACCACTTCACCTCGTGTCAACTTCTTTGGGTCAAATGGAGAGACTCCATCCTCCACAATCCTCATTAACTCAATGGATGAGATAGAAATATGTGAGCGCATTAGATATTGCAAATTGGGGAAATTAGACGTATCTAGCATGGGTGGTGCTCCTTGAGGTATAATGTGTGGCATGGGAATGGGTGGATCCGGAGTGTACTTCGGCGGTGGGGGTACCGCCGAGTAGTCCTTTCCTCCATTATCCCCTTTGGAAGTTGGGTTCTCGGGCTCCTCGATGTTCTCACTTGGAACCTTGGTAGAGGTTTGAGCAACAAAACAAAGTCCCAAGTTGTAACACCCTCAGAATCGGACCTATGCGAGTTTGAGCAAAACTCGCCAAACCCGCATAGAAACGATTCAAAGGTGCCCACCAGGCACTTTCGTGCGGGTGGAAAACGAAGTAATAACATTACACAACAGTCCTCGATGGGACCCACAGAACCGGTATATATAACAACGACTCATAGAGTCAAGAATACAGATATAATATACAAAGATCCAAATCACCTTGAAAACGATAGAGCGTCCAGCTACGGACAAGATGCAAATGGGGCTAAGAGCCCTGAAGAATAACCAATGGCGTCCATAACCCTGCCCAGGCCAAGCCGGAAGGGTAACCCTGCTAACGACGTCGATCTCAAAACCTGCTTAAACAAAAATGGGGTGCCGACAAAGGGCAAAGGAAAAATAAGGAGCGTCAGTACTGAGGCCAGTACACGGCGAGGCTAGAATTCGGCGGTCCTCGCCTACATAGGTATGGTGGACTGAAGCGGCAGCGGCAGCATGCACTGAACAACCTATAGAGACTCGATACAACTGGCGGTTATCAGAGAGGGGTAAGAATGACTATCCGGATCCAACCTGAAGCTAACACCAAACAAACCCATCCTGGTGTTTCCCCCTCGAGACCAAACGAGGAAGTCAACCGAGGAACTCACACTGTTGGCAGTTTTACTTATTCAGTTATAGTTGCGGCACTTTACTAGTCAGGTTTAGGTAGTCGTCCTGATAAAGTAAGCAGTAGGCACTTTTAATTAACCATTTCGTTATAGTTGTAACTCTTACTAATCAGATACAGATAGCATGAGATAAACCCAAAACCCAGCAGTTGTTGGTACTTTTATTCAGCCATTCCGTTGTAGTTGCAATACTTACTAGTCAGGTACAATGGTCGCAAGCGACAATCCAAGCAAGCAATTGTGGGCAGTATTATTTAGCCATTCCATTATAGTGAAGCTGATTACTAGTCATTTTATAGTCAAATTGATAGCAGTAAACTTTAGTTATGCTTGTCTATGGTCGAGATACTGTGCTCCAAGTCGTCCCTAACCGCGGACACGGCTTTCAGAAAGTTTTAACCCGGCCGGGGTGCACAAATAGCAACACACACACGATCAACCTCGGAAAAACCAAATCAAAACCCAACGAGGTCTTCACGACAGAGCAATCACAAGATTCAGAAATATTTCAGGGGGCCACCCCTTTGAGTAGATCCCGCAACGGAGTAAGCAAGCTCCGAGACGGACTCAAGGTTAGCGCCAATGGCTGTAAGCGACTGGGAACCCGAAAACTCGGGGTGTCGATACCGCGTAATCACTCCGCTTACCTAAACAGTACAGTGTGCTATCTGTCGCACAATCGTAAATAAAGCAGTAAAGCATGGCATAAGTACAGGATCGTAAATAAAACCTCAAACTAGTTTGTGGCCCCAAGAAATAAGACGGAATCAAGCTCTGGCTAAGGGGGGCCCATACTCCCCATATGTGGATAGCGCGATAAATCAAGGAACAGGTATCAAGTACTCGGGGTCCTACGGGACACAAGTGGGCGTTCGGAAACCAAATATTATCTATCACCCACCGATGCCTCTGCTTATTTCAATTTTAGTTGTTAAACAGGAATTAAAGTGAACGATAAGTAAAACTATGATCATCTCCAATATTAGCATGCGGCAATACATTAACAACTGTGGCACTTGACGACACACAACAGCACTTGAGCAAGCGACTACGACGCGCAAGTCCAACTATCTACCAAACAACAGGTAATAGGATGTGTCCAAGGCAAATATAGGGTTGCACGGTATATCACAGGTACGGAAACTAAAGCATCGCAACACAGATAGCAATAGATCAACAGGAGGGAATAAATACTATAAAAGTAAGATAGGTAGAAAGGGGGAGATGCTCGCCTGAAAACATTGTCGAAGGGTTCAACCGAAGATCGGGGCGAAGCTCACATCAACTCAACGGCCTTATCCGCGAAGAACCAAAACACTAGAATAAACACCGGATGCAATATTTAATACAACGGCAGAAGTTCGGCATGATGCATGTATGATGTATGACATGGCAAGGTGCGATGCATTTAGGTCAATATTAAGTGGAACCGGGGTCCCGACAATTAATAAACGGTTCAAGTTGTTTAGCTACCCCGCAATTTTAAATGTTGTTTAACAAGGCAGAAGATAGCACCGGGTTCGCTACACCAATTTAAATGAGGCCAATATAAGGCTAGATTTGCCCGCATATGGGCCCCATATTTATTATTAGGTGAATCGACATAAGGCCCCCAAACCACATGACAAGATGCATGCAAGTATGACAATTTAATATGCAACAGGTTTTATTTCATTTATAAAATAAGGCTCGAGAAAAGGGGTCACACATTAGGGTCTCGACGATCTTGGGGATCCGGGGGTTGGGGTCGGTCTCAGGGTTCGACGGGTTCGACGGAACGGTCTCGGCGGAAACGTTCTCGGACTCCGGGATCGTTCTCGGATATCGGGGTAGGTCTTGGCATTCCGGGAGGAAGCACTTGTCGCGCGGCGTCCGGGTAGGCAAAATTGTCGGTTCCGGCTTCGATTGTCGGTGTCGGACTTGAGTCTCGGCGTCAGGAGATCTTGGCATCTGTGTGGCGAACTCCGGGTTCGGTGTGCTTAGCTTCCACGAAGGAAAAACTTGGACTCCGACTTTGCTGTCGATGGCAACTCGTGTGGGCGTCGGGGATTTCATCGGATCTGGTCGATGATGTCGATCTTGGTGGTTCGAAATTCTCGCGTCCTCGGTACCGAAGAAGATCTTGAGGGTCCATGTGGCGATCTTGTCCCTTCGGTTAGGCGTCCTCGGCGTCGTAGTGGCGATGTCGAGCTCGGATGGCGCCGGGTGTTTGGGTTCGTCTACAAGGTCGATGGCCAGCACAGAGAGACGCGACAACAGGCAGGGACATCTTGCTCGGCTCCGGACAGCGGGGAACCCGCCGGTGGCTCTGTGCAGGAGACGAGGAGGCCGGCGACGGGGTGCTGCAGGCGACGAGGTCGGGGGCGACGGACACGGGCCGCGGCGAGCGGTGGACCGGCGGGGTGCGCGGGGTCGGAGGCCGGAGGGTGGAGGCGCGGGACGCAGGCTCGGGGTCGGCGAGGACGGAAGGTGCGTGGGGCCGCTCCGGCGCGGCACGGCGGCGGCTCGCTGGAGGAACGGCCGGAGCTGAGCGGGGAGGCGGAGCGCGGCCAGAGGAGGGGCAGGACGCGGCCGTCGGGGCGTGCTCGGGGCACTGGGCGGCGCCGGGCGAGGGCGGAGGCGGAGGAGGGTCGCGGCTCGCGGGCGCCGACGAGCTCGGGGGCGGAGGCGGAGCGCGCCTGGCCGGAGAAGAAGGAGCGCGGCGCCGGTTGTCGGGGAGGCGCGCAGGCGAGAGGGCGTCGCAGAGGCGGCCGGAGGCGGGGCGGGGCGGAGCCACGGCGACGGGAGGATGCGGGGTCGGCGCGCGGCGGAGCTGGCGGAGGCGGGGGTGGCTGCTGGCGGGGCTGCGAGCCAGGCGGGTGGGCGGCGGCGCATGGGGAGGAGCGGGGCTTGGCGGGGTCGCGAGCTGGGCGGCGGCGCGCGGGGAGCTCTAGCGCGGAGGCGAGGGTGAGCGCCGGGGCCGGGGTAGGTGGTGGCCGGAGAAGGGGGGGGAGGGTAGCCGGAGCAGAGGGAGAAGAAGGAAGGGGCGCAGGGGCGGTTGCGTGCGGGGGAGAGAGCCAGGGAGGAGGAGGGAGGAGGGAGGAGGGCCCGACAGGCTGGGGACGGGGTGGGGCCAGGAGGAGGTGGGCCACCGCGGGGAGACTGGGTCGGGGTGGGTCCCGCGGCGAGCTGAGGGGCTGACGCGTGGGCCCCTGGGGAGTCGGGGCCACGGGCAGGGAGAGGGGGTGTTTGCGTGTGGGTGAGGGAGGGAGGCACTGGCCGGCTGGTTGTGGGGTGCTGGTGGGGCCAGGCGCCAGGGGTAGGGTGTGAGCTGGAGAGAGAGAGAGGAGAGTGAGGGGGGTTTGGCTGGGTAGGTGGCAGCATCTGAGAGGTGGAGACTTGGGGAGAGGTGAGGTGGCGTTCAGGGATTGGGTGGGGTGAGGTGGAGGCTGGGTTGGGGTAGAGTTTTAGGTGGGATTAGGATTTATATGGGGCTGGCAGGGTGGACCGATTTAAAAACAGGGGTGGTCGTTCGGGTCTACTCGGCCCGTTCGACTGCCCCACTAAAATAATTTAATATTTTTATTTGAATGCGACGAACTTTGTAAATAGTTTTAGACAAACAAAATATCCGGCAGCATCCGGGGTTTTGCGTTTGAATAGAGATGGGGCGTTTTAGAAAACAAAACGGGCTTTGCGAAATAGTTTTGACAAACAATGCATGATGATGACGATGCAATGCACAAATTCAACGCGATTTTCTAGTAGTGGTTTTGCGGGATGCCACAATTCGACACCACTAACAATGGATCTCGCCCTCGAGATCCGCCTCATGGTACCGGGAAGAAGGTCGGCGATCTGAATCTTCTCGCGCTTCGTGTAGATCCTCGCGACACCACTAACAAGAGGTCGTTGTCCGTGATCGTCGAGAGAACACTCCGGAACAAAAGGTCGAAGGTAGAGGTATTAACAAATAAAGCCACCCCTAACTTCCGTGAACGGAGTAAAACTGCTGGATCCACTGATTCGATGTACAAGAGCGAATGATAAGAGTAGTCGGATGGTGATCAGTCCATCGCGCACCCAAACCATGACTCTGCACACGAATAGGCGGATTATGCAACCAACTCTCGGAGTCAGACTGAAGATCTCGACAAGCGAGGTTCGGAAACACCGGAGTGATGCAGACTCTGCATCGGACCTGGCATAGGCGGGGTCGCGCGTCGGAAACACCGGAAGGCGCAAACAAGGAACAAAGAAGGGCAACACCGTAGACGGGTGATTCCTCGGATAGCATGAAGACCAGATGTAGCAACACCGTTATCGAAGAAGGAAGCGAAACCCTGAAGGTACGACGGAACCCATCCACGAGATATCCTGGACTCGAAGAGAGAGAAGAGAGCGGATTCAAACCACGTAGAGACAAGAGGAGAATAGCAAAGGGGTAAGGAGTAAAGTCAGACCTACTCAGAACTATCCAACCGATTTTCAAAAATAGTTTTGACACTCTACTTCGGCCGTTAGCTAGGTTATCCTACAGGCTGGACTTGTGGGGTATCGTAACTGCTGAGCTCTGATACCACTCTGTAACACCCTCAGAATCGGACCTATGCGAGTTTGAGAAAAACTCGCCAAACCCGCATAGAAACGATTCAAAGGTGCCCACCAGGCACTTTCGTGCGGGTGGAAAACGAAGTAATAACATTACACAACAGTCCTCGATGGGACCCACAGAACCGGTATATATAACAACGACTCATAGAGTCAAGAATACAGATATAATATACAAAGATCCAAATCACCTTGAAAACGATAGAGCGTCCAGCTACGGACAAGATGCAAATGGGGCTAAGAGCCCTGAAGAATAACCAATGGCGTCCATAACCCTGCCCAGGCCAAGCCGGAAGGGTAACCCTGCTAACGACGTCGATCTCAAAACCTGCTTAAACAAAAATGGGGTGCCGACAAAGGGCAAAGGAAAAAGAAGGAGCGTCAGTACTGAGGCCAGTACACGGCGAGGCTAGAATTCGGCGGTCCTCGCCTACATAGGTATGGTGGACTGAAGCGGCAGCGGCAGCATGCACTGAACAACCTATAGAGACTCGATACAACTGGCGGTTATCAGAGAGGGGTAAGAATGACTATCCGGATCCAACCTGAAGCTAACACCAAACAAACCCATCCTGGTGTTTCCCCCTCGAGACCAAACGAGGAAGTCAACCGAGGAACTCACACTGTTGGCAGTTTTACTTATTCAGTTATAGTTGCGGCACTTTACTAGTCAGGTTTAGGTAGTCGTCCTGATAAAGTAAGCAGTAGGCACTTTTAATTAACCATTTCGTTATAGTTGTAACTCTTACTAATCAGATACAGATAGCATGAGATAAACCCAAAACCCAGCAGTTGTTGGTACTTTTATTCAGCCATTCCGTTGTAGTTGCAATACTTACTAGTCAGGTACAATGGTCGCAAGCGACAATCCAAGCAAGCAATTGTGGGCAGTATTATTTAGCCATTCCATTATAGTGAAGCTGATTACTAGTCATTTTATAGTCAAATTGATAGCAGTAAACTTTAGTTATGCTTGTCTATGGTCGAGATACTGTGCTCCAAGTCGTCCCTAACCGCGGACACGGCTTTCAGAAAGTTTTAACCCGGCCGGGGTGCACAAATAGCAACACACACACGATCAACCTCGGAAAAACCAAATCAAAACCCAACGAGGTCTTCACGACAGAGCAATCACAAGATTCAGAAATATTTCAGGGGGCCACCCCTTTGAGTAGATCCCGCAACGGAGTAAGCAAGCTCCGAGACGGACTCAAGGTTAGCGCCAATGGCTGTAAGCGACTGGGAACCCGAAAACTCGGGGTGTCGATACCGCGTAATCACTCCGCTTACCTAAACAGTACAGTGTGCTATCTGTCGCACAATCGTAAATAAAGCAGTAAAGCATGGCATAAGTACAGGATCGTAAATAAAACCTCAAACTAGTTTGTGGCCCCAAGAAATAAGACGGAATCAAGCTCTGGCTAAGGGGGGCCCATACTCCCCATATGTGGATAGCGCGATAAATCAAGGAACAGGTATCAAGTACTCGGGGTCCTACGGGACACAAGTGGGCGTTCGGAAACCAAATATTATCTATCACCCACCGATGCCTCTGCTTATTTCAATTTTAGTTGTTAAACAGGAATTAAAGTGAACGATAAGTAAAACTATGATCATCTCCAATATTAGCATGCGGCAATACATTAACAACTGTGGCACTTGACGACACACAACAGCACTTGAGCAAGCGACTACGACGCGCAAGTCCAACTATCTACCAAACAACAGGTAATAGGATGTGTCCAAGGCAAATATAGGGTTGCACGGTATATCACAGGTACGGAAACTAAAGCATCGCAACACAGATAGCAATAGATCAACAGGAGGGAATAAATACTATAAAAGTAAGATAGGTAGAAAGGGGGAGATGCTCGCCTGAAAACATTGTCGAAGGGTTCAACCGAAGATCGGGGCGAAGCTCACATCAACTCAACGGCCTTATCCGCGAAGAACCAAAACACTAGAATAAACACCGGATGCAATATTTAATACAACGGCAGAAGTTCGGCATGATGCATGTATGATGTATGACATGGCAAGGTGCGATGCATTTAGGTCAATATTAAGTGGAACCGGGGTCCCGACAATTAATAAACGGTTCAAGTTGTTTAGCTACCCCGCAATTTTAAATGTTGTTTAACAAGGCAGAAGATAGCACCGGGTTCGCTACACCAATTTAAATGAGGCCAATATAAGGCTAGATTTGCCCGCATATGGGCCCCATATTTATTATTAGGTGAATCGACATAAGGCCCCCAAACCACATGACAAGATGCATGCAAGTATGACAATTTAATATGCAACAGGTTTTATTTCATTTATAAAATAAGGCTCGAGAAAAGGGGTCACACATTAGGGTCTCGACGATCTTGGGGATCCGGGGGTTGGGGTCGGTCTCAGGGTTCGACGGGTTCGACGGAACGGTCTCGGCGGAAACGTTCTCGGACTCCGGGATCGTTCTCGGATATCGGGGTAGGTCTTGGCATTCCGGGAGGAAGCACTTGTCGCGCGGCGTCCGGGTAGGCAAAATTGTCGGTTCCGGCTTCGATTGTCGGTGTCGGACTTGAGTCTCGGCGTCAGGAGATCTTGGCATCTGTGTGGCGAACTCCGGGTTCGGTGTGCTTAGCTTCCACGAAGGAAAAACTTGGACTCCGACTTTGCTGTCGATGGCAACTCGTGTGGGCGTCGGGGATTTCATCGGATCTGGTCGATGATGTCGATCTTGGTGGTTCGAAATTCTCGCGTCCTCGGTACCGAAGAAGATCTTGAGGGTCCATGTGGCGATCTTGTCCCTTCGGTTAGGCGTCCTCGGCGTCGTAGTGGCGATGTCGAGCTCGGATGGCGCCGGGTGTTTGGGTTCGTCTACAAGGTCGATGGCCAGCACAGAGAGACGCGACAACAGGCAGGGACATCTTGCTCGGCTCCGGACAGCGGGGAACCCGCCGGTGGCTCTGTGCAGGAGACGAGGAGGCCGGCGACGGGGTGCTGCAGGCGACGAGGTCGGGGGCGACGGACACGGGCCGCGGCGAGCGGTGGACCGGCGGGGTCGGAGGCCGGAGGGTGGAGGCGCGGGACGCAGGCTCGGGGTCGGCGAGGACGGAAGGTGCGTGGGGCCGCTCCGGCGCGGCACGGCGGCGGCTCGCTGGAGGAACGGCCGGAGCTGAGCGGGGAGGCGGAGCGCGGCCAGAGGAGGGGCAGGACGCGGCCGTCGGGGCGTGCTCGGGGCACTGGGCGGCGCCGGGCGAGGGCGGAGGCGGAGGAGGGTCGCGGCTCGCGGGCGCCGACGAGCTCGGGGGCGGAGGCGGAGCGCGCCTGGCCGGAGAAGAAGGAGCGCGGCGCCGGTTGTCGGGGAGGCGCGCAGGCGAGAGGGCGTCGCAGAGGCGGCCGGAGGCGGGGCGGGGCGGAGCCACGGCGACGGGAGGATGCGGGGTCGGCGCGCGGCGGAGCTGGCGGAGGCGGGGGTGGCTGCTGGCGGGGCTGCGAGCCAGGCGGGTGGGCGGCGGCGCATGGGGAGGAGCGGGGCTTGGCGGGGTCGCGAGCTGGGCGGCGGCGCGCGGGGAGCTCTAGCGCGGAGGCGAGGGTGAGCGCCGGGGCCGGGGTAGGTGGTGGCCGGAGAAGGGGGGGGAGGGTAGCCGGAGCAGAGGGAGAAGAAGGAAGGGGCGCAGGGGTGGTTGCGTGCGGGGGAGAGAGCCAGGGAGGAGGAGGGAGGAGGGAGGAGGGCCCGACAGGCTGGGGACGGGGTGGGGCCAGGAGGAGGTGGGCCACCGCGGGGAGACTGGGTCGGGGTGGGTCCCGCGGCGAGCTGAGGGGCTGACGCGTGGGCCCCTGGGGAGTCGGGGCCACGGGCAGGGAGAGGGGGTGTTTGCGTGTGGGTGAGGGAGGGAGGCACTGGCCGGCTGGTTGTGGGGTGCTGGTGGGGCCAGGCGCCAGGGGTAGGGTGTGAGCTGGAGAGAGAGAGAGGAGAGTGAGGGGGGTTTGGCTGGGTAGGTGGCAGCATCTGAGAGGTGGAGACTTGGGGAGAGGTGAGGTGGCGTTCAGGGATTGGGTGGGGTGAGGTGGAGGCTGGGTTGGGGTAGAGTTTTAGGTGGGATTAGGATTTATATGGGGCTGGCAGGGTGGACCGATTTAAAAACAGGGGTGGTCGTTCGGGTCTACTCGGCCCGTTCGACTGCCCCACTAAAATAATTTAATATTTTTATTTGAATGCGACGAACTTTGTAAATAGTTTTAGACAAACAAAATATCCGGCAGCATCCGGGGTTTTGCGTTTGAATAGAGATGGGGCGTTTTAGAAAACAAAACGGGCTTTGCGAAATAGTTTTGACAAACAATGCATGATGATGACGATGCAATGCACAAATTCAACGCGATTTTCTAGTAGTGGTTTTGCGGGATGCCACAATTCGACACCACTAACAATGGATCTCGCCCTCGAGATCCGCCTCATGGTACCGGGAAGAAGGTCGGCGATCTGAATCTTCTCGCGCTTCGTGTAGATCCTCGCGACACCACTAACAAGAGGTCGTTGTCCGTGATCGTCGAGAGAACACTCCGGAACAAAAGGTCGAAGGTAGAGGTATTAACAAATAAAGCCACCCCTAACTTCCGTGAACGGAGTAAAACTGCTGGATCCACTGATTCGATGTACAAGAGCGAATGATAAGAGTAGTCGGATGGTGATCAGTCCATCGCGCACCCAAACCATGACTCTGCACACGAATAGGCGGATTATGCAACCAACTCTCGGAGTCAGACTGAAGATCTCGACAAGCGAGGTTCGGAAACACCGGAGTGATGCAGACTCTGCATCGGACCTGGCATAGGCGGGGTCGCGCGTCGGAAACACCGGAAGGCGCAAACAAGGAACAAAGAAGGGCAACACCGTAGACGGGTGATTCCTCGGATAGCATGAAGACCAGATGTAGCAACACCGTTATCGAAGAAGGAAGCGAAACCCTGAAGGTACGACGGAACCCATCCACGAGATATCCTGGACTCGAAGAGAGAGAAGAGAGCGGATTCAAACCACGTAGAGACAAGAGGAGAATAGCAAAGGGGTAAGGAGTAAAGTCAGACCTACTCAGAACTATCCAACCGATTTTCAAAAATAGTTTTGACACTCTACTTCGGCCGTTAGCTAGGTTATCCTACAGGCTGGACTTGTGGGGTATCGTAACTGCTGAGCTCTGATACCACTCTGTAACACCCTCAGAATCGGACCTATGCGAGTTTGAGAAAAACTCGCCAAACCCGCATAGAAACGATTCAAAGGTGCCCACCAGGCACTTTCGTGCGGGTGGAAAACGAAGTAATAACATTACACAACAGTCCTCGATGGGACCCACAGAACCGGTATATATAACAACGACTCATAGAGTCAAGAATACAGATATAATATACAAAGATCCAAATCACCTTGAAAACGATAGAGCGTCCAGCTACGGACAAGATGCAAATGGGGCTAAGAGCCCTGAAGAATAACCAATGGCGTCCATAACCCTGCCCAGGCCAAGCCGGAAGGGTAACCCTGCTAACGACGTCGATCTCAAAACCTGCTTAAACAAAAATGGGGTGCCGACAAAGGGCAAAGGAAAAAGAAGGAGCGTCAGTACTGAGGCCAGTACACGGCGAGGCTAGAATTCGGCGGTCCTCGCCTACATAGGTATGGTGGACTGAAGCGGCAGCGGCAGCATGCACTGAACAACCTATAGAGACTCGATACAACTGGCGGTTATCAGAGAGGGGTAAGAATGACTATCCGGATCCAACCTGAAGCTAACACCAAACAAACCCATCCTGGTGTTTCCCCCTCGAGACCAAACGAGGAAGTCAACCGAGGAACTCACACTGTTGGCAGTTTTACTTATTCAGTTATAGTTGCGGCACTTTACTAGTCAGGTTTAGGTAGTCGTCCTGATAAAGTAAGCAGTAGGCACTTTTAATTAACCATTTCGTTATAGTTGTAACTCTTACTAATCAGATACAGATAGCATGAGATAAACCCAAAACCCAGCAGTTGTTGGTACTTTTATTCAGCCATTCCGTTGTAGTTGCAATACTTACTAGTCAGGTACAATGGTCGCAAGCGACAATCCAAGCAAGCAATTGTGGGCAGTATTATTTAGCCATTCCATTATAGTGAAGCTGATTACTAGTCATTTTATAGTCAAATTGATAGCAGTAAACTTTAGTTATGCTTGTCTATGGTCGAGATACTGTGCTCCAAGTCGTCCCTAACCGCGGACACGGCTTTCAGAAAGTTTTAACCCGGCCGGGGTGCACAAATAGCAACACACACACGATCAACCTCGGAAAAACCAAATCAAAACCCAACGAGGTCTTCACGACAGAGCAATCACAAGATTCAGAAATATTTCAGGGGGCCACCCCTTTGAGTAGATCCCGCAACGGAGTAAGCAAGCTCCGAGACGGACTCAAGGTTAGCGCCAATGGCTGTAAGCGACTGGGAACCCGAAAACTCGGGGTGTCGATACCGCGTAATCACTCCGCTTACCTAAACAGTACAGTGTGCTATCTGTCGCACAATCGTAAATAAAGCAGTAAAGCATGGCATAAGTACAGGATCGTAAATAAAACCTCAAACTAGTTTGTGGCCCCAAGAAATAAGACGGAATCAAGCTCTGGCTAAGGGGGGCCCATACTCCCCATATGTGGATAGCGCGATAAATCAAGGAACAGGTATCAAGTACTCGGGGTCCTACGGGACACAAGTGGGCGTTCGGAAACCAAATATTATCTATCACCCACCGATGCCTCTGCTTATTTCAATTTTAGTTGTTAAACAGGAATTAAAGTGAACGATAAGTAAAACTATGATCATCTCCAATATTAGCATGCGGCAATACATTAACAACTGTGGCACTTGACGACACACAACAGCACTTGAGCAAGCGACTACGACGCGCAAGTCCAACTATCTACCAAACAACAGGTAATAGGATGTGTCCAAGGCAAATATAGGGTTGCACGGTATATCACAGGTACGGAAACTAAAGCATCGCAACACAGATAGCAATAGATCAACAGGAGGGAATAAATACTATAAAAGTAAGATAGGTAGAAAGGGGGAGATGCTCGCCTGAAAACATTGTCGAAGGGTTCAACCGAAGATCGGGGCGAAGCTCACATCAACTCAACGGCCTTATCCGCGAAGAACCAAAACACTAGAATAAACACCGGATGCAATATTTAATACAACGGCAGAAGTTCGGCATGATGCATGTATGATGTATGACATGGCAAGGTGCGATGCATTTAGGTCAATATTAAGTGGAACCGGGGTCCCGACAATTAATAAACGGTTCAAGTTGTTTAGCTACCCCGCAATTTTAAATGTTGTTTAACAAGGCAGAAGATAGCACCGGGTTCGCTACACCAATTTAAATGAGGCCAATATAAGGCTAGATTTGCCCGCATATGGGCCCCATATTTATTATTAGGTGAATCGACATAAGGCCCCCAAACCACATGACAAGATGCATGCAAGTATGACAATTTAATATGCAACAGGTTTTATTTCATTTATAAAATAAGGCTCGAGAAAAGGGGTCACACATTAGGGTCTCGACGATCTTGGGGATCCGGGGGTCGGGGTCGGTCTCAGGGTTCGACGGGTTCGACGGAACGGTCTCGGCGGAAACGTTCTCGGACTCCGGGATCGTTCTCGGATATCGGGGTAGGTCTTGGCATTCCGGGAGGAAGCACTTGTCGCGCGGCGTCCGGGTAGGCAAAATTGTCGGTTCCGGCTTCGATTGTCCGTGTCGGACTTGAGTCTCGGCGTCAGGAGATCTTGGCATCTGTGTGGCGAACTCCGGGTTCGGTGTGCTTAGCTTCCACGAAGGAAAAACTTGGACTCCGACTTTGCTGTCGATGGCAACTCGTGTGGGCGTCGGGGATTTCATCGGATCTGGTCGATGATGTCGATCTTGGTGGTTCGAAATTCTCGCGTCCTCGGTACCGAAGAAGATCTTGAGGGTCCATGTGGCGATCTTGTCCCTTCGGTTAGGCGTCCTCGGCGTCGTAGTGGCGATGTCGAGCTCGGATGGCGCCGGGTGTTTGGGTTCGTCTACAAGGTCGATGGCCAGCACAGAGAGACGCGACAACAGGCAGGGACATCTTGCTCGGCTCCGGACAGCGGGGAACCCGCCGATGGCTCTGTGCAGGAGACGAGGAGGCCGGCGACGGGGTGTTGCAGGCGACGAGGTCGGGGGCGACGGACACGGGCCGCGGCGAGCGGTGGACCGGCGGGGTGCGCGGGGTCGGAGGCCGGAGGGTGGAGGCGCGAGACGCAGGCTCGGGGTCGGCGAGGACGGAAGGTGCGCGGGGCCGCTCCGGCGCGGCACGGCGGCGACTCGCCGGAGGAACGGCCGGAGCTGAGCGGGGAGGCGGAGCGCGGCCAGAGGAGGGGCAGGACGCGGCCGTCGGGGCGTGCTCGGGGCACTGGGCGGCGCCGGGCGAGGGCGGAGGCGGAGGAGGGTCGCGGATCGCGGGCGCCGACGAGCTCGGGGGCGGAGGCGGAGCGCGCCTGGCCGGAGAAGAAGGAGCGCGGCGCCGGCGGTCGGGGAGGCGCGCAGGCGAGAGGGCGTCGCAGAGGCGGCCGGAGGCGGGGCGGGGCGGAGCCACGGCGACGGGAGGATGCGGGGTCGGCGCGCGGCGGAGCTGGCGGAGGCGGGGGTGGCTGCTGGCGGGGCTGCGAGCCAGGCGGGTGGGCGGCGGCGCATGGGGAGGAGCGGGGCTTGGCGGGGTCGCGAGCTGGGCGGTGGTGCGCGGGGAGCTCTGGCGCGGAGGCGAGGGTGAGCGCCGGGGCCGGGGTAGGTGGTGGCCGGAGAAGGGGGGAGGGTAGCCGGAGCAGAGGGAGAAGAAGGAAGGGGCGCAGGGGCGGTTGCGTGCGGGGGAGAGAGCCAGGGAGGAGGAGGGAGGAGGGAGGAGGGCCCGACAGGCTGGGGACGGGGTGGGGCCAGGAGGAGGTGGGCCACCGCGGGGAGACTGGGTCGGGGTGGGTCCCGCGGCGAGCTGAGGGGCTGACGCGTGGGCCCCTGGGGAGTCGGGGCCACGGGCAGGGAGAGGGGGTGTTTGCGTGTGGGTGAGGGAGGGAGGCACTGGCCGGCTGGTGGTGGGGTGCTGGTGGGGCCAGGCGCCAGGGGTGGGGTGTGAGCTGGAGAGAGAGAGAGGAGAGTGAGGGGGGTTTGGCTGGGTAGGTGGCAGCATCTGAGAGGTGGAGACTTGGGGAGAGGTGAGGTGGCGTTCAGGGATTGGGTGGGGTGAGGTGGAGGCTGGGTTGGGGTAGAGTTTTAGGTGGGATTAGGATTTAGATGGGGCTGGCAGGGTGGACCGATTTAAAAACAGGGGTGGTCGTTCGGGTCTACTCGGCCCGTTCGACTGCCCCACTAAAATAATTTAATATTTTTATTTGAATGCGACGAACTTTGTAAATAGTTTTAGACAAACAAAATATCCGGCAGCATCCGGGGTTTTGCGTTTGAATAGAGATGGGGCGTTTTAGAAAACAAAACGGGCTTTGCGAAATAGTTTTGGCAAACAATGCATGATGATGACGATGCAATGCACAAATTCAACGCGATTTTCTAGTAGTGGTTTTGCGGGATGCCACACAAGTGAGTGGTGGCAGCCGCGGGAGTTACCCCGGGGGCGGACACCGTAACGGTGGGAGGAACCTCGTTGGATTGGGGTGTGTCAATAGTAACCATGGGGTTTGGCTTGAGAGACTGCAAGAGTGTCATCATTTCCTCGAACTTGGACATCATGGATGACTCCAATTGCTTGAGGTCATCCATAGTGGCCAAGTTCTTGGCTTTTTCAGTTTCACTACCCCCTTCGTCGGCCATAGTCTCTTAGGCGGTAAAGCCCGAAGTAAGAGCCTGTGCTCTGATACCAATTGAAAGTACCGACTTGATACGACTAGAGGGGGGGTGAATAGGCGTCTACCAATTTTAATTTGTTTCTCACTTTTAGGCTCAACGAGAAAGGAAGTTATCTAGAGATGCAACTAAGTGGACAACCTAAATGCAAGAAAACAAGCACCAACCACAAGAACAGTAAATAGCAAGGAGTAAAGGAGGGGAACGAAGTAACCGGCGAGAGACACGGAGATGTAATTCCCGTAGTTCACTCCCAAGGAGCTACGTCTACGTTGGAGAGGTGTCGGGGCCACACAAGGTCACCCGAGCGCCACAAAGGACTCACCTTCTTCTCCGGTGAGCTCCCCCACAAAGGAGGCCTCACAATCCACTAACCGGTGACCTTGAAGGCGCCAACCGAAACCTTTACACCAAGGTTGAGGGGGAGGCTCCACAAATCAATTGGAGGCCCTCAACGACACCTCGAAGCTTTACAACACATGCCTCAGCTCCGGGGATGCCCTACACCGTCTAGGGTTCCAAGAAACCCAAGAGCAACAAGATCCACAAAGGATGGGTGGGGGAAATCAATTCTTCTTTGGTGGAAGTGTAGATCTAGGTCACCTCCCTCACCTCTCAAAAGATCAGGTCATTTGAGTGGCTAGAGAGAGAGATCTAGTGAGGTGAAGCTCAAGCATTAATGGAGGAGAGAGAAAAATTCGAGAGAGAGTGGGAGGAAGAAGAGGGGTGCCTTAAATAGGCCCCCCACGCTGAACCGTTACATACTCCCCGCGACCTCATCGGAAGTTCCGGTGAGGGGCCGGAAGTTCCGCCCAGCCTGGCTCCAACGGTCATCAGACCGTTGACGCCCGCTCCAGAAGCGCAACCGGAAGTTCCGATCAAAACGGACCGGAAGTTCCGGTGAAATTCCGACCAAGTTCCGATCAAGTTCCGGCTAAATAGCACACTTCTACACAGAAGGTTACTGAGCCTTCACCGGAACTTGGGTGGAACAAGGGGCGGAACTTTTGGGTCGCGAAGCGAGTCTGACCGGAAGTTCCGGCCTTCAGGCGGAAGTTCCGCTCAAGAACTTTTGCCAGGACAAGTTCCGATGCAAGTTCCGGCAATTAGCACACTTCAAAACTGAAGGTTACTGAACCGCCACCGGAACTTGGGCGGAACTAGCGTCGGAACAAACGGTAGAATAGCCCGCAGAAAAAGGTTTGAGCGGAACTTCCGGTCTAGACCGGAAGTTCCGGTGAGATACAAAAGGCCCCAACAGAACAGGAAAATGCTCTCTCTCACGGAATAATGGGATGGCTGTGGCGGTGCATATAGGTTTGTTCAAGAACAAGTGATTTCCCACAGCCTTCCAACATGGACCCCCTCTTAATAGTACGGTGACCTAAAAACAACAACCGAAAAGAAACTAGGAGAAGACTAAAAAAGGCCATCGTCTTCAAAAGATCACCAGAGAGCATCCATCACACTAAAAAGAAACATCAACGACGTCTCCCCTGAAACTCAAGAGCACAGTTAAAAACACGGTTGGGATTGTCATTTAACACCAAAAACATCATGGGAAGATATAGTCCTTTCACTTTTCAAATCCGTGGGCTCAAATGGCATAAGAGCACTGACATACTTGCGCTTGATCCAAGCATCATCAACATGAGATGCACCGTGGTTTCTGAAGGTTGTGGCTATTGCCTTGAGCCTCCTATACATGTCCTCGTGGTCTTCTCCATCCAGCATATAAAATCCTTCAGCTTCATTGCTTAAGGCATCATATCTATTCCTTCTCATACTTTCATTTCCGATGAAGAGCTCGGTGAGAGCATCCCAAGCTTCTTTAGCTGTGCTAAGATGCTGAATGTGTGGCATGTCTTTGTCACCCACACCAAGCTGTATCATGTGTAGAGCTGTAGCATTGAGTTGGCTATCGACCACTTCTCTCCTTGTGAGATTGTTAGGATTTCCAACGTGAAGACCATTTTCGATGATCTTCCACAACTCTATGGAGGAACTGCACACATGAGATTTCATCAAAAATTGCCATTGAGAGAAAGTAGATGCTGAAAGTTTGGGTGGATCACCCCAATTATGTATATGTGGGTGAGGAATAGGCGGATCAGGGGAATACACATGAGAAACCTCATTGTATTCATCCTTACCTCTATCGTTTTTCGAGGAGGAGCTCTTACTAGTATCATCACCTACCACTTCGTTATCTTTGGAAACAGTTTTTCCCGTTTCCTTGGATTGCCGAGTGGTATCCTCAGAGTTAGATGGAGGTGATGCTGCGGATGTGGAGAGACGCATTATCAATTGACGCATCTCTTCCATCTTAGCCTCCATTGAACTCACCAAGGTTGTTTCCAACGTCTTGAGATCGTTCATGGTGACTACCTCCGGAGCATCACTCCCATCTCCCTTGGAACCCATACTTCTCTTAGGCGGTTAAGCCCGAAATAAGAGCCGAGGCTCTGATACCAATTAAAATGGATCGTATGGGCACCTAGAGGGGGGGGCGTGAATAGGTGCTAACCAATTTTTATTACTTTTTCAATTTTAGGCTTGACACAAAGTAAATTCCCTAGATATGCAACTACGAGAATTTCCCTATATGTAACCCTAACTAGTAAGCACGTAAAAGAGGAGCGAGGAAACCGTAGTGGAGCACGCGGAGACACGGGGATTTGTTTTACCGCAGTTCCTTCCTTGTACAGGGAAGTACATCTGCGTTGGAGGGGTGGGCGGTTCTAAGACCACCACGCCACAATAGGCCTCACCCTATTCTCCGATGGATCTCGCCACGAGAGGCCTGATCCACCTTCTCCACTATTGGATCCCTTCGAGGCGGGAACCGGTGCCTTTTACAACACTATCGGGGCACACAGCCACAACCGAATTGGGGGCTCCCGAGATGACAACAAGCTGCCACAAGAACAAGGTTTATCAATATAAACAAAAACGAGGATCTAGATATTTGCAAGAAATACTAGATCGGAGGTTCTCCAAATGAATGGAGAGGAGATGAAGCGCTTGATTGCTGATGATGAAGATCGAGTTCTCCTCCTTCGATTCCCCAAGGGATGGGGCCTTTGGGTGGATCTAGGTGGAGCACTCTTGGATGAAGCTTTCAGATCTGATCTGTTCTTTTTCGAGATGAATCAAGAGTTCTGGCAGGAGGGGGATGGATGGCTTAAATACCCCCTCCCCAGATCTGGCCGTTGCACAACTTTGGGGGCGGATTATCCGCCCCCCTGGGAAAACTCCGCCCCAAGGGCGGATTCTCCGGGGGAAAGTCCGCCCCCTCTCCGGGGCTTGCGCCTTGGTGAAGTTCTTGGGGGGCGGATAATCCGTCCCCCCGAGGGGCGGATTATCCGGCCAGACCGGAAAGTCCGGCCAAAACTCCGCCCCCTCTCTGGGGCTTGCGCCTTGGCGATGAGCAGGGGGGCGGATTATCCGGCCCTCCTGAGGGGCGGATTATCCGGCGGGGCCGGAAAATCCGGCCAAAATTCCGCCCCCCCTTCTGGGGCTTGCGCCTGCTTGGGCAAAGGGAGGGGCGGATTATCCGCCCCTGGTGGGGCCGGATTATCCGCCCCCAAAGGCAGAGTTCTTTTCCCTTTATTCTCAAATAGAGCTGCAACACTTCAACACACATTAAATGATCCTTGGTATTGTTATCTAACACACAAAACACTAGGGATTAAGAAATGTTCTTTAGATTGAATACAAGGGATCTCCTTCAGAGAAGAATTTGGAAGGTAACTGAGGACAAGCATTGTGTGCTCTGTCCAATAAGAGCTTATGAGGATAGAATGCACCTCTTTTTTGAGTGCAATTTCAGTATACGTGTGTGGAATTACCTGCAGATTGATTGGTCGATGGGCCAGGATATTGAGACTACAATGGGTGCTGCTAGGAGAGATTTGGGCAAACCTTTCTTTATAGAAGTTGTGATTATGGCTTGTTGTCATATATGAAAGCAAAGAAATGACAAAAAATTTAACCATGAAAGGCCTTCTTTCATGGGGTGGAGAAGGAACTTTATACATGATATGACCATGCTTGGGAATAGGATCAAGAAGAAACATCACTCTGACTTTATGGCCTGGATTGGTAGCTTACAGTAGCTTTGTTTACCCTATTTTTAGTTCGTACAAGTAGTTTTTATTTCGGTTTATCTTTCTTTTTCTCTGTTTCTTTTTGTTCTGTACATTGGTTTTGAGTAATAAATTGTTGTGGGGCTTTTGCCTCATAGTCTTCAAGGTTCAAAAAAATTTACTGCTAAAGATTATGAAATTAAGCCCCACTATTTAAGTTTGGCTCAATAGAATCAGTTTGGAGGCTCTGCTGTTGAAGATGCATGTATGCACTTATATACTTTTACTAAAATATATAATATGATGCGCATTAAAGATGTTGACCCTAAAGACTCGGTGCTTCTCGAGCCCCCTCACGAGGGTCTCACTCCTCGAAGACTCCGCTAGGGTATGTCTTGTGGGTTCGACGTTTTGACGGGACGTGGTACCCCTAGTGCCAATAGTCCGACACTACCGTGCCGCCACGGCAGCTCCGACGCTCGAACTTCCCATCGCATGTCGTGTCGCCTCCCCTATTCCCTACTCCTCCTCCTCCTCCTCCTCCTCCTCCTCGTCTCACTCTAGATCCAAACCAATTCTCAACTCTCTACTACTTGGCCTACAACTTGGGCTCCCTAAGGCAGACCATAGATGCAGAGCTCGGGGACCTCTTGCCACGGTTCCTGAAAAACCATGGTAGAAGTTTCTGTGACGGGGCTTTTACACATGAGAGTTCATCCGTGGTAGAAGACCTTTAAGTACGAAAAAATGTCCTTATAACATGAAATCGATCGTGATTGATGAGGGTTAACCTTGGCAATATCCACTGTTATGGTCTTATGTACATGGGTTTCAGGAAAAAAGAGTGCGTTGGTGATTTCATCGTCTTATGAGATAAATAAGGGATGCGAGATTTACCCAGGTTCAGGCCCTCGTAGAGAAAACCCTACTTCCTACTTGTTTGATATTTATTGATAGAGAGTATCGAGTCGTTGATTTGCTAGATGCGATCTAGCTTATAATGGATTGCTATGAGTCGACTGTTAGGTGTCCTTCCCGTTGGCACTTCCCAGCTTTTATGTGTGAGGCTGGGTCATAGAGTCCAATCCGAATCGATTATAGAAATAAAGGTAACTTATGACTATGTCGGCTATATCTTGGACTTCGTCTTAATTGTCATGTCTAGTTTCTGATCTTCGGGTGCTTCCTAGATCCGTACCAGGTAATATGAAGTCTCCACCCCCATCTACAACGAGCATGAACGAAGAAGCCGCGGGGCCAGCAGACGGTGACCAGGCGTGTCTCCAAGGAATTTTCTTTTTCTTTTTTATGTCAAAGAATATAGAAAGGACCTAAGTGAAAAATAATAATTTTTGGCGGTATTTGCAAAATAAAATCGGGCTGGGACCCGGCAGACAGGGTCCACCACTTGTCACATGGATAAATACAAGTCTATACGATAATACCATGATGAGCAGACGTAGATGAGCCTTCAATGCGTACTCGGTGACCTAAAATCGCGTATAACAGTGTGCGGTGATGAAGGCAAAAAAGAAGTTGTGATCGGTGACGTCTGTTGTATTTTACTCAACCGGACAATACTGCTAGTTAGCAAACCATCGTCCCATGAGGATCAATCGATTTGAGACGTTTATGGCATGATCGGAGGTCAGGTCGATGAGGCTTTCAGATAGCGCGCTCGAGTCTGTCCGTGACGCCGACGTGCGGCAAGATGCGATGCTTCCCGGTCGCTGTCGTGAGTGCGGGCGCACAAGTCACGAACGGTGACGTCCGATCGAAAGAGTGGACCTGATTCCATGCCGCCACGCTGCCCGCGCCGCGCGGCAAGAAAATGTTCACCGACAGCGATGGCGCCGCACGACCTAACTTTAGTACTCCAGCAGCAGCTTGGCATGGTCAACTTTCCACTGCCCCAAAGACGTTTCGGCGCCGCAGATGATTTGGGCCAACGACGATTCAGATAGCAGCACGCATCGAGATGTACTGTGTCAAGCCATCAAGGAACAAGAAAACGGTGATTTCTTGCATTATTACTAGGAGTACAAGGCCGTAACACGACCACTAAACAGGGCATCGATAGCCGACACGACACGTACGCGAACTGGAAACAGGCCAGCCGCCGCTGCCGCTGCCGCTATTTCTTTCATAGTATCTCCTGGCTCCCGCGACAGTTGGATCCTGTGGAGAGCGCGCACGTCCTGCGGGGGACGTCGGTAGCGGAGCGCCGACGAACCTCCGACCTCCCCTGGTAGTAGCGGTTTATCACGCGAGGGAGTAGAGGCCTTCAAGCCCGTGCGTAGGTGCGGCCGAGGTGGGCGGCGCGGAGGTCGGCGGGGTCGACGGCGGCGGCGCGGTTGGCCGGGCGGTAGTGGCCGGTGACGGGGTCGGGGACCCAGGACGCGTCGGTGACGGCCTTCTCGGCCTCGCCTGCCGCCTTCCTGTCCGCGGCGCCGCGCCTCATCGCGCCGGAGGCAGCCGCCGCCGCGTAGCCCCTGGTGGTCGGTGCCATCAGCTGGGAGAGCGCGCGGGCAGCAGCGGAGCCGGAGAGAGCGACAGCCATCAGATCTTCTGTGCGTGGATCGGAGGGCTGGTGGCGCTCCGGGGGCTCTGTGCTGCTGCTCCGAGCTGAACTGGCTGGCTTTGGTGGCGGAGGAGGATGAGGGAGCCGAGAGTGCAGCGCCGTTTATAAAGGGACATTGAGCAAGGAGCGGGGTTTTTGGATTTGCATAGCTCTTGCGAGCCTGGAAAGCCAGGGCCACGTGTCCGTCAGCGGCAGGAAGCAACAAATGGCGCCGCGCGTTCCTGCCCTCCTTGGTGGGTGGTGGCCTTCCTTCCTACGTGGTCGGTCGTGTAGATATTTTTGTTTACTTTTAATATTTGGAGGGATATTCTTGTCTACTCGTCCTGCTGCTGCTCATGGTAGCCGAGCATCGCTGGGTTCTCTGTGCCCCTTCCACGTGAACCACTGAGATTGACGCCGGCCCTTGTGGAGTAGTAATACTAGTATTTTGGAACAGTTCAGAGGAGCAAGCCAAGTCTTGTTTCTTTTTGCTTTTTTTCTTGCTATATACAGCGAAGTTGCCGTGCTCTACTGTATTTGGTCAGCCATTTCTTTTCAGTTACCTGTTTTTACGGCTAGGTCGTTGGCGTACTAGGTAGCGTGGTTCATTGCGGTATTACCCGTCCACGTATTCTTCGTGGTAAAATGTGCACATCGCACCACCACGAAAACAAAACAAGTTTCTTCCCTCGCCACGAGTAAATTCGAGGGAGAACGCGATTGTGGTATGCGCGCCACGGAAACGAAAACAATTTCGTAATAACGTGCGCCACGAAAACAAACCATTTTCCCTTGCCACGAGTAAATTGGAGTCACATGGGCGGGGGCTACTACTGTCTACTAGCGTCGAGTCCTAGAGTCGTCCCCGGTCGGCGCGGGGAACAAACATGGCGCTGATCTTTTCTCAGACAAAACGTGGACGGGGGACCGAGGAGGAGGAGGAGCTACGTCTAGGGGAGGCGGGGGCGAGCGGTCGGCAACAGCGGGACGGTGCATCTGGACAGGTCGTATCCACCCTGCTTCATCCGTCGCTAGCTAGCAACTGGGCCCCGCACAACACCAAAAGCCAAAAAAAAAAGTGAGAGGGAAGATACCCGTCCGTGATGGTGCGGGGACTTGACGTGGTCGGCGTTTTGGTGGACGGGGCCGATACCCACCCAGATTCTGCTGAGGTCCACATGCATCCGCTCAAGTTTGGCCATTCGGCAAAGGGAAAGAAAAAGGCAAGATGCAAAGGCGATTTATTCTCTATTTTTTACAATAAATTGTACTACTACTCTAGTCTACTCATGCTAACGACGCCATTGGAGCCATCTCAAACCTGCCGAGCAAATCAAACACGACCTAACCTTCGTTCCATTATTTATATTCCTTCAATCATGATGACAAGCTCGAATTGGCAAAAAAAAAAAAACGTATGACGCTAGTATAGTATAATCGTCTTGTTGTCATCCGACAATCAACAGCAATGGCCCAACTCGAAACCGATTGGCATTGAGAACGACTAGTTAAATACTCAAGCATGTGGGACGTGCTGATTTATAAATTACAGCACACATCTTATTAACGTGTTTAACTATAGTTGCCACGCCGGCGCATCTCATTTCCTTGGCTTTACCTTGTGTGTTGCTTGACATCGAGCAAACTATCTCTTTTTTTTTGTTTGTTTTTGGAATCGGAAGGTTCTTTTTGTCTATTTGATATATCAGGAAAAATCCTTCCGTAAATATATTCATTCCCGTTAGAGCATCTCCATCGTGTTCCCAAGACGCGTTTCCATGCCAAAATTTTCATCTGAACGATAATTTTTTCTCCGGTCGTGTTTCTAAGACGTCGATTTTGTTCGAATTTGGTCTAATTTTTTTCGGCGTTCCTAGGCCAATCCCAGAGCGCTGGAAAACGCCGGACGAAGCGAAAACGCGGGTGGGCTGTCGGCGAGACAACCTCATTTCCCATTACCACTTGCATCTTCCGCGGCGAAGAGCTTTCCCCGGCTGCCCCTATCACTATGTCTTTGCCGACGAAGCTCCACCACACCAAGCCGAAGTCGCGCATGTAGATAGGTTAGCCGCTGTCGCCGCACCCTTTCCTCTCGGCCTAGGCCAACTTGGACGCCCCCTCCTTTGTCGTAGCTCAGCTTCGATCCGAGATCCCGCCACCTCGTCCGCCAAGTGTTCGGTGTTTTGACCGTTCGTCCACGGACTCCGACAGCAAGGAGATGTTCGCCCTGTTGCTCGAGTAAGAAACCGCCGCAGTCGCCCGAGATGTAGAGCACATGCAGATCCTCGCCTCTCTGGCCCGGCTGTACATGCAGACTACAGCGCCGAAGTGTGAAGGATCGGCAAAGGATCACCGGAACTGCAAAGCAAGACAGAGGATAGAGGGCTACTGCATGTTATACGCCGACTACTTTGTCGATGAGTCGCTGCACGAAGAGACTATGTTTCAGCGCCATTTCAGGATGAGCCGGAAGCTCTTCCTCAAGATCGTGCATGCCTCGTCTTCCTCGTACTTCCTACCGAATCACGCAAGCTGGGGAGCCCTCTATGCACCAAAATCGAGCTCGACACCCTGCCGGCCGCCAAAGTCACTATTGTTGATTCACCTCCGTCTGGCCTCCCCTCGCTTCACCGACCTCACCATTGTGTCATGGTGAGCTAGCGGTCCTTGTGGCCCTCTTCGTTTCTTCCCTCTCGCGATGTATCATGTCGCAGTCTTTGGTGACCATCTTCGGGCGGCGCCACCACCACAAGGTTGCACGCGTCCCGCTCTCTCCAGCGCGCCTAACCACGCATCCAGGGGCGCACGGGATCGACGGTTCCATGCTCAACCAGGGAACTCCTCCATTGATGATGTCATGCTGGCATCATAATCATTTTCCTTTTTTTTTCTATAATTGTTTTCAGTAAATAATAAATGTATGACAGGTGGGTCCACCCTGTAAGTAATATAAACATTTTTAGAATTGTTTTCTGGTTATTAAAAATATAAATGTTTATGCAATGTGTAATTATTTTATAATATTCCAGAAATGATTTAAAATGAATTAAAAATGAAAAAATTCATAACTAATTCATTTTAAATCAGAAAAATATAAATAATATATCAAAATGTTTAGAAAAAAGAGATCTACACCATAGAGTCATAATCATGCATTGTCCAAAAACTTCAACTAACAAGTTTAATAGAAGAGCAAAATGAACCCCGTAGGTGATTTCGAGTTTCCCCCTAAATTAGGGTTTGCACCCCTCGGACGCCTCTTAAATTGCCAAGCATGCATTAGGGTTACATTCCAGTTCAATTTTACTTGTCATATCATCATTCTTGCTTGAGCATTTTATTGATGCCATGTGTTGATTGTTTTCCTTTCTTTACGGTGTTTTCGCTTCTTCCCGGTAGAATTCGAGATCGAGTCCAAGACCAAAGGTTGAGATCAACACCATCGAAGAGGAGTACTTGGTTATCGATGAACAAGTCCATCTGATGAACCCCGAAGATCTATACCTGGGTGTCAACAAACAAGGCAAGCATAGCCCTACCATGATACAATCCTATGTTTTCAAGCATTTAAATTCTTGCTATGTGCATATGATTCTAAAGTCTTTTATCAACAGATAGAGTAATCCTATCTGATGCATGTTACCTTTGTCGCCTATACTTCCTGATCCACTGTACCTAGCCTAACTAGGTTTGGCTTGTGAAGCGTTGCTAGAGCTGTTGTATCTGTTGTGCTTAGCCATGCTTAGTTGTTATCGTTGGTTCATACAGATGATGAATCAGAACTACGAATGAACCTAGTATGATAGGATGACGTGGTATAATCAGAGATGTAAGTTTAACCTGCTGAGACTTGTATGGGAGGCCATGGTGGGTTGTGTTTTTTGTAGTCTCATACTCGCCACTACTAGGACCTGAGTTCTTGCCTTTTGAACCAAGACGAGCGTACAACCACACGAGGGCCTGGAAAATCCCTTGACCAACTAACTTGCCTAGTAGATTCCATGAGTCACATAGTTAGGGCGTTTCATTCGACATATGCATTCTGGTTGTTCTTGAAGGAGGTGCATTCATAATAGGTAGGTAAGCGTGGCCAGGAACAAGAGAGGCTCGGCCTCCATAATCTTGAACCATGTGCACATTATTAGGGACCGACTTCGGGACTAGACCCGTTACGACGGCATCTCCCTAGTGCGTGACTCATGGTCTCGGTAAAAGCAAGGTAAAATTCGTGGCCAACCACCCTCTACCAGTCTTCCAAGGAATGGGGCTAAAATGTTGGCATTTAGAGTTGGTTGGTACACGTGGGTAAAGTTTTATACCCCTGCAGGGTATTAATCTTTTCGAAAAAGTTGTGTCCATGGTTATATACGACCTTGGAAACAAACGTGATGATCGTAGGGAACTTGAATCTAATCGTAAAACCTGGCAAGTTAAGTGAAGTGTGTTTAAGGATGCTTCCTCATGGATCGAGGGGGTGATCCTAGTTGGTAGGTTAGGCTAATAAAGATTCGGTGGATATCGGAAGATGATCAAAGCTAGTGGTTTTCTTATCCCTTTTAAAAGGTTCTATTTAGTCGAGCTTCTACTCTTCCCTATTTTATAAACAAAGATAGCTTTATGCAAAGTAATCCCACCCGTCGTAAGTATTGCGGAGTACACCATGTACTCACCCTTACTTTGTTGATAATTTTGCTGCAGAGTAAGTGTTACCATAGAAGAAGAATTTTCTTACAGCTTCGACATCGACGAGTAGCTTGGGGTTCCTAGTCAATAGTCTAGGATCTATGGAATGGGACGTCATCGTTATGATTCATGCCTCTTAGGCAATTTGTTAAGTTTCCTATACTTAATAGCATAATTTCGTTGTTTAATGTTTGTGGTCAGTGGCCTATGCTTGTAATATTTTGGTTCTTTGCTTAGTTATGGGCTTGCTGTAATAAGTTTTGTGTCATAGGGTCACCATTATGTTATCGACTCTTTCACTGCATATCCTCGAGGTCTAGGTTTAGGCTTATATCAGACTAAGGTCTGGGATTTGTCTAGCGCTGATCCCGGGGGTGTTACAAGATCGACTCTAGCTCTAGCAACCAGCTCTCACGCCTGCCGGTCTTCCTCCGCCGCGGCCACAGGACTATACCCATCGTGGCATGGAGTACTACCCGCCATCGCGGGACTGCCGTCACCGCCTCTACTTCCGTGTGGCGGAGTTCGAGCGTCGATGGAGGGAGGTCGTGGGCATCAACCACCATGATGTATCCCTCCCACTAACTGGCACCTCAATCGGGGTCGGGTTCTGGTGTCGATTGTGCCCAAGAAGGGGAAAGGGCTGTATGAGGATATCTGCTGCCGCATCACCAACCTCCCACCGGCAAAGTAGTGGGAGAGGGGCTACCAGAGTGAGGAATACTGGAAACAGTTCCTCGACTAGGAGCACAAGGCGCGGCGCGTGGGAACGTTTAACGGTGACTTGCAGCCGTGGCAGGTCTACGACGTTCCTACCATCGACTCGGATGACGAGGGTACCTTCAACCACTCTGACAACGATCTCGACAGCAACGACGACAATGTCGTCGATAAGCAGGAGGCGGTGGACCCAGACACGGTCGTCACCACGAACCTGCCCCTAGAGTACCGGGAGGTCTTCGCGTGGTGCTACAACGAGGACACCTTCACCGAGCATACCATTGCGGCCAGCGCGCAGGACGAGGACGCCTTGTGGGGCGGTATCCAAGAGGCTGTCTAGCTCACCGGCTTGGTGGCGTAGGCTGATGACCCACAAGTATAGGGGGTGTATCGTAGTACTTTCGATAAATAGGAGTGTCGATCCCAACAAGGAGCAGAAGGTGCTAAACAGTGGTATGGAGCAGGAACTCTCTGCAAATACTTAGCAAACGGGTTTTTAGTGGTTTTCGGATAATACAACAAAACAAAGTGCAAGTAACAAAGAACAAACACAGCAAGTGGCCTAGTCCTTTCTTAGCAAAGGACAAGCCGGTGGAAATACTTATAAGGACCACACGTTCTTGAGGACACATGGGAATTATGTCAAGTGCTTTCGCTTCATATAGTCGAGTGCTCTTCTCTGGTGTTGTAAGTGTTGTGTGGGTTAACCTGTGCTAACATACCGACCTTACTTGGACTAATACATACTTGTGATTAAAACTCCTGCAAACATCCGTAACTACAGGAAAGTAATTAAGATATAAATCTAACCATAGCCTTAAACTCTAAGATCCTACACTCCCTTGTGCAAAGGTGTCCTAACAGGGTTCAGGTTTCTGTCACTCCGGCAACCCCATAATTAGTAGCCAAATACACAATGCATTCCCCTAAGCCCATAAATAGTGAAGTATCATGTAGTCGACGTTTACATGACACCACTAGAAGAATAGCACCACAACTTAAATACTAAACCATTGAATAATAACTCAACACAAATCCACTAATAACAACATGACTTCTCCCATGTCCTAAAGAACTAAATGAACTAATCACAAGACATCATATGGATCAAGATAAAATATGATATGCTAATAGATAACAATCTGAACATAAACAATAATCCAATGGTTCCACTCACAAGCATCAACTACAATAGTAATTAACACGGAGAAAGTTTCTCCTAAGAACTAAAGCAATATCCAACACAATTGTTACGGCGGGACGGAGTGGTGATGATAGTGATGGTGGAGATGATGGTGTGGATGATGATGATGATCTCGATGAAGCCTAGCTTGATGATGGTGTTGATGGCGATGGTATCCCCTCTCCGGGAAGGAATTCCCCCGACAGAAATCTGTCTGCCAGAGAGATCTTTCTCTCTCGGTGTTTTCCGCCCCCTAGAGGCGGCGTAAATATATCTATGGTCGCTCTCCTGGCCTTAGGGTTTCGTAGGGAAGATATAGGCGAAGGGGAAGAGTCGGGAGCCGGGCAGGTGGGCCACACCTGCCCTAGGCGCGACCAAGGGTGGGCCCGCGCCTAGGGGGTGTGTGGACCCCCTACGGCCCTTCTTCGCTCCTCCTTCTGGCTTCCTCAATATTCTGAAAAAATAATATTTTCCCATATTTTTCTGATCTTCGCGAAATTGCACAGAAATGCCTTCTTTTCCATTAGAATCCAGACTCCGGCAGTCCATCCTCCAAGAATCATCCAACATGCATAAACAGTGGAAAAGACATAAGTAATACCTCATAATAAGACAGATATCAATGAATAGAGGTTAATTATTATATAGAATGGTGATGCAAATTGGGCGATCAACTCCCCCAAGCTTAGACCTTCGCTTGTCCCCAAGCAAAAGTTGAGCTCAGTAAACATGTCCACAGGTTTATGGAGTGAAGTGTCGATAAAAGAATACGAACAAGAAGCATCACACTTACCATTGCACAACTCATAGAAGAAAGCAACTCACCATTATATAACTTAGCTTGCAACCAAGTACATCAGTCACAATAGACATGCATAAAGATAAATCATAATTGGAACTGGCAAACTTTGTTCCAGGTCAGAGAACAACTGGAAAATAGTTTCACAAATAAAGCTTTGTAGAAGTTTTCAAAACAGGAGCACTCTTTGCTCAAAAAGGTCTTTCACAAGTGAAGGCTTTCAAAGTAATACTCAATAGATAAGAGTTTTTTGCAAACAAGGAAGATAAAGAACATGATTGAATAAATCACCATATCAATGCTTGAAACACAACAACTCAAATGATTGCTGGATATAGAGAGGTAGTAGGCTTACTGACTCAACCTGGTAAATAGGAGAAAGGTCCCTTCATAGAGGGAAGCAGGAATTACAAGTCATAAAGAGCTTCCAAAATATTATGGTACTTACTAGCTTTGAGCCCTCATTGCCCCTATCATAGGCATCTTGAGATGATTAAGGTTAAAGTGCACAAAGATGGAGTATATGCTTGACGAAATATAAGTTGGCAATCTCATGTCCCTTGAATATGAGGGCCACTCCTCATGCTACTCAACTTTGGTCACCGGTAAGTTCTTGTCATTATAAGTACATGCGTATCATAGAGAACCGCCAACGGGGTACCCCTTGCACATGGTACAGGAGCTTTCCCATAACCAAAATGACAAGGCAAGCAGACAATGAGCATCTCAGCGATCTTTTTATTTACTATGTGCATAGATTTTTATTGAGGATGCTTCATAGATATCTCACTATGGTGATGCTGCAAGTTTCCACCATGATTAGGCATGGCTTAGGATAGCGGCCCAGGCGTTTCTCTAACACAAAATACAGACTCCATGGACTTACAAGTTCCCTCTTTATTTCACACCGTTGACATCAATAGACAAAAGAGCACGATATCAACTATGTACAAAGTACAGGTGCAATGTTGAAAATGTTCCCTGTGATAGCACGGTTCTGCTAATTCCAACGTATAGATACAAGCATATACAACTTCGATGGCACAATGTTTCAAGTATATTAGGGGCAAGAAATAAAGTGTGTCGTCAAGTTCGTGAGAGCTTTACTAACTAGTTTTCTCATAAAAAAATACTTTTAAATTCGAAAGATAGATGAAGCTTGAGAATTTGCTTGGAATAGCAAAAGCTACTAGGTAGATATGGTGGACACAAGTGGCAAAGGTTTTGGTTCAAAGGGATTTGGAAACATGAGAAGTATGCCTTCTCAAAACAGGTTTTTAGCTAGCAAGGCTGGGTATCAAGCAAGAGAGTTGAAAGAAACAAGCAAACATACAAGTAATAAATCCAAACATGCAATCTTCCTTGAAGACACAAAAGATCTTAAATAGAGAAAACTAAGCTTATGAGCCAACAAGAAAGAAAACAAATGATACAAAATTACATGTAAGCTTTTTCTCTTTCTCTCTTTCAAAGTAATGCTACTGACCAGAACTCGGTTTTCCAAAACCAATTTAGATCCACTTGATGCTACCAAAGTGGTGCCAATACTGATAAACAAGATCCATCATATAATAGAGATTGCAAACTAAAATAAGAAGTGCAAAAGGTAAAAGATGAGACTTCTCATTAATATTCCAATAAAGGCACTCACACCAAGGGATACATAGATAATCAACTAAAGGAGAGATACTTCCACATGCAAACCAAACTATAAGATAACCTCTCTACCACATATATGAATCCACTAAAAAGGTAAAAGATAAAAGATAATGGTAGTGATACCGCGACACTCCCCCAAGCTTGGAACAAGCCAAGGGGATGCCAAACCTGATGATGAATATACTCCTTTGGTGGTGGTGGTGTTCTCTTATCATCATAAAACTTCCAAGGCAAAGGTTCCCCATCCAAAAAGGATGTCCTTGTCTCTGCAATCCCGAAACTAGCAGCAGAGCTTATGCGATTAAATCTAGCCTCATACTCACAGTTTTGATTTTGTATGTCGTAGAGCTGTGCTTGTAATTGGTTGGTGGTCTGACGGAGCGAGAAGATTTCTTCTCAGAGCTCAACCTCCTCTTCCTCGTGCTTGGCGATGAGTTCTGAACTTATCTTGTGAATAACATCCACTTCGCGTTCCGCCATCTTCTTGTACTTGAAAACCTCCTGCTCCAATGCTTCCATCATGTCTTCCAGACTTCCTTCTCCCTTGGGGCCTTGAACTTCTTTCATCTATACCTTCCCATCTTTGAGAATCAGCTCCTTGGGATGGATCTTCAACTCATACATGTATGGGTTGAGGACATCCGCAGAGGAATCCTCCATGGGTGATCCAGAGGAAGACAATGTAGCTCCAAAACTGAGAAATTGCCTAGAAACAGATTGAAACAAAAACACAATGAGAACTCGACGCAAGAACCTCGGGGAATTTGGGGGTTATATATTACGAAGTTTCAAAGCATAAGGAAGGTTTTGACACATAAACAAGGCGGAGACGGAGTTCGGGGGTGGCACACCCCCTCTAGGCGCAGCCAGGCTGGGGTCGCGCCTGGGGTGGTTTTGTCCACCCTGGACTCCATTTCCTCTTCTGTTTCGTCTCGTAACTTCCGTCATGTATTAAAAACATAAAAAATATAAAAAGATTGGGGTTTCACGAACCTTCTGTTTTCACCACTTTTATTTAGTCAATGACGAACTCTGCAGTTTTCTGGTGTTTGGCTTCTGATAAATTCTTCTGGAGTCACCATTCGAATAACATCCACATATTCATTATAAGAATCTCCAGAAATATAATGTTTTAGTCTTTGCCCATTAACCACCAGTGTTGTGTCATCCTTCAGAGAAGAAATTTTGATGGCACCTGAATGATATACTTCCTTAATAACAAAAAGTCCTTCCCATTTTGAGAGTAGTTTCCCTGCAAAAAATCTGAGACGAGACCTATACAAAAGAACTTTGTCACCAACATGGAACTCCCTTTTGAGAATTCTCCTATCATGCCATCTTTTTACTTTTTCCTTAAAAAGCCTAGCATTTTCATAAGCTTCACCTCTCCACTCATCTATATTACTTAAGTCGAGCAGTCTTTTCTCACTTGCAAGTCTAAAATCTCTATTCAACTCTTTCACTGCCCAGTAAGCTTTGTGTTCTAATTCTAAAGGCAAGTGACAAGCTTTCCCATAGACCATTTTCTAAGGAGACATCCCCATAGGATTTTTATAGGCAGTTCTATAAGCCCACAAAGCGTCATTCAACTTTTTAGCCCAATTTTTTCTAGATCTATTGACAGTCTTCTGCAAGATAGATTTAATTTCCCTATTGGACAGTTCTACTTGCCCACTAGTTTGGGGGTGATAAGCTGAAGCAATTATATGGTTTACATCATACTTAGCGAGAGTTTTTCTAAAACCCCCATGAATAAAATGAGAGCCTCCATCAGTCATGAGATATCTAGGCACACCGAACCTAGGAAAAATAACATCCTTAAGCATTTTCAAAGAGGTCTTACCATCAGCACTATTTGTAGGTATGACTTCTACCCACTTTGTAACATAGTCGACAACAACAAGAATATGAGTGTACCCTTTTGAAGGGGAAAAAGGTCCCATAAAGTCAAATCCCCAACAATCAAAAGGTTCAATAACAAGAGAATAATTCATAGGCATTTCATTGCGTCTAGAAATATTACCTACTCGTTGACATTCATCACATGATAAGACAAACTTCTTTTGCATCTTTAAAAATGGTAGGCCAATAAAATCCAGATTGTAAAACCTTCTGAAGGGATATAGATGTCGCCTAGAGGGGGGGGGGGGTGAATAGGCGATTAAAATATTCTGAGAGTGGCTCGACAAAGGCGGAATTAAACTAGTGTTTACTTTGTCAAGCACAACCTAGAACAACTGGGGTTCACCTATGTGCACCAACAACTTATGCTAAGCAATACAAGCAACAATGTGATAGAAAGGTATAGATTACTTCAAGCATGAAGGCTATCACAATGTAAAGTGCATAAGTAAAGTGCTCGGGTATAGAGATAACCGAGGCACGCGAGGACGACGATATTTTACCGAGTTCCTCCCAACATGGAGTACGTCTCGTTTGGAGAGGGGGTGGTATCAAACCACCAACGCCACAAAAGGCCTCCCTTATTCTCCGGTGAATCTCGCCCCAATGGGATCGATCCACACTTCCACTATCGGTGTGAAGGGTTTCGCAGCATAGTAAATCAAAAAAATTCTACGGATGCGAACGGGAAAGCGAAGATCTAATCTAGGAGATGCAAACAATGAGGGGGGATAGATGAGATCTTCATACCCTTGAAGATTCGCACAGCGGAACATTCAACGGAACGTGGTTGATGTAGTCGTACTAGTTTCTCCTCCTCGCGATCCGATCCGATCCAACACCGCAAGTGGCGATGCCTCCGAGAGATGCACACATACGGCACCTCGATGTCTCCTCCTTCCTCGGTCCAGCAAGTGGGGTGGAGAGATAGATTGGATCTACAACACGACGGTGTGGTGCAAAGGTGGAGAGTTTCTGCGGCAGGGCTTCGCCTACGTGCAGTTGGGAGAGAGAGAGAGAGAGATCTGGAGGGCAGCAGTATGGCGGGCTAGGGTTGAAGGAGTGGGGTAGGAGGGCTGCGCCCCTGCCCTCTATATATAGGGGCTGGACGGCCCCCTTGGCCCCTCCTCCAAGCCCTAGGGCGGCGGCCCCAAGGGTTGGAGTGGGGGGCAAGTTTTCCCCTTCCTTCTAGAAGGTTTCCCTAGGGTTTCCCCTAGGGTTTGGCCGGCTGGGCCTATGGGGCCTTGTGCCCCTGGCCCAATGTGGCCAGGGCACTACCTCGTAGGCCCACGCCCCCTCCCGACAAGTGGGGACATGTTGGTCCCACTTTGGAAGGTTCTAGAAGCTTCCGGTACAATACCGAACAATCCGAAACAATTTCGAAATCCAAAAACTGCTTTCCCTTATATGAATCTTATTCTCCGGACCATTCCGGAACCTCTCGTGACGTCCTGGATCTCATCCGAGACTCCGAACAAAAACTCATAAACCAATTATCCATTCTATCCTAGCATCGAGACACGTTAAGTGTGTGACCCTACGGGTTCAAGAATATGCAGACATGATCTTCTATCAATAATCAACAGCGGGGTCTGGAAACCCATATTGACTCCCACACATTCATCTATGATCATATCGGATGAACCACGATGCCAGGATTCAATTAATCCCATATATATATTCCCTTCATCACGCGATATTTTACTTGTCCGAGATTCGATCGTCACTATCGGCATACCTAGTTCAATCTCGTTCACAGCAAGTACTGTACTCATTCCGTAATCCGATATCACTTTGTGATTAAATCCTTAACCACGTGCTTGCAAGCGGTGTTGATATCAATTATCGAGTGGGCCCGAAGTATATCTCTCCGACTTGGGAGGGACAAATCCCATCTCGATACATACAACCCAACAAGTACTTTCCGATCACCTGAGAGACACCTTTATGATCACCCTCTCATAGGATGACGTTTGATGACCTCAAAGATTTATTCCGATACCAGGGAGTTGCATTATCTCATGGTCTAAGGAATACAATATTTGACGTAAGAAAAAGCTTCGCAAAGATGAACACGATGACACGATCTAATTGCTCTGCTTGATTTGGGTCTGTCCATCATATCATTCTCCCAATGCAGTGATCTCATTATTAATCGACAACTCATGTCTATGGTTAGGAAACCTTAACCATCATTAATCAATGAGCTAGTCCATAGAGGCGTACTAGGGACACGACGTTGTTCATAAACCACACAAGTATCAAAGTTTCCGCTTAATACAATTCTAGCATGGAATATAAACTTTATCATGAACAAGAATTATAATAATAACATCTTTATTATTACCTCTAGGGCATAATTGCAACAGTCTCCCACTTGCACTAGAGTCAATAATCTAGTTTACATCTGGAAACAATCTAACACCCATGGCACTAAGGTGCTGATCATGTTTTGCTCGTGGAAGAGGTTTAGTCAACGGATCTGCGACATGCAGATCAGTATGTACTTTGCTAATCTTCAGATCTCCATCTGTTATATAATCTCGAATTATATGAAACTTGCGGTTGATATGCTTGGTCTTTGGATGATATCTTGGTTCCTTAGCCAGTGCTATGGCGCCAGTGTTGTCACACAATATCTCCAGTGGGTCCAAGGCACTTGGAACCACACCAAGCTCAGTGATGAAGTTCCTGATCCAAACTCCTTCACTTGACGCTTCTGCAGCAGCCATGTATTCCGCTTCTACTGTAGATCCCGCGATCACGCTTTGCTTGCAGCTTCTCCAGCTCACAGCTCCTCCATTCAAAATATAAACGTATCCTATCTGAGATTTAGAATCATCCTTTTCGGTGTCGAAACTAGCATTGACGTAACCTTTTACGACGAGCTGTTCATCACCTCCATAGACTAAGAACATTTATTTAGTCCTATTTAAGTACTTTAGGATGTTCTTCACGACTATGCAGTGTTCCATTCCTGGATCACTTCGGTATCTGCTCGTCAAACTAAGAGCATTGGACACATCCGGTCTAGTACATAGCATGGAATACATGATAGAACCTATGGCCGAGGCATAAGGCACTTTGCTCATAGCTTCTCTATCGTTTACCGTAGGTGGACACTGAGCCTTGCTCAATATCTTACCTGACAACATAGGCACTGAACCTTTCTTTGCCTTATCCATTCTGAACCTTTTCAGAACTTTGTCTAGGTATGTACTTTGGCTTAAAGCTATTAGGCGTCTTTGTTTATCTCTATAGATTCTGACGCCTAATATATAAGCAGCTTCTCCTAGGTCTTTCATTGAAAAACATTTGTTCAAATAAATCTTCACATCGTTAAGCATGTCAATGTCATTTCCAATAATCAATATGTCATCCACATATAGTACCAAAAATGTCACTGAGCTCCCACTCACTTTCTTTTAGATACAAGCTTCGTAGCAATTTGGAACAAATCCAAAGCTCTTGATCACTTGATCAAAATGAAGGTTCCAACTCCGAGATGCTTGCTTTAGTCCATAAATGGAACGCTGAAGTTTGCACACCTTATCAGCATCCTTAGGATCGACAAAACCTTCGGGTTGCATCATATACAACTCTTCATCAATGTTGCCATTGAGGAACGCAGTCTTGACATCCATCTGCCATATTTCATAATCATGAAATGCAGCAATTGCTAATAAAATCCGAACGGACTTAAACATCGCTACGGGAGAGAAAGTCTCATCGTAGTCAACACCTTGAACTTGTCAAAAACCGTACGCGACAAGTCGTGCTTTATAGACAGTAACATTACCAGCCGCGTCCGTTTTCTTCTTGAAAATCCATTTGCACTCAACGGCCTTTCGGTCGCCAGGAGGTTCCACCAAAGTCCATACTTGGTTTTCGCTCATGGATCCCAATTCGGATTTCATGGCCTCTAGCCATTTCTCAGAGTCTGGGCTCATCATTGCTTCCTCATAGTTCGTAGGTTCACTGTTGTCTACTAACAAGACAGTTAAGACATGGTTGCCGTACCACTCAAGAGGGGCACGTGACCTTGTCGACCTGCGACGTTCAGTAGTAGCATCGTCCGAAGCTTCATGATCCTCATCATTACTTCCTCTATCGTTGGTGCAGACGGCACTGGAACAATTTCAGGTGCTGCGCTACTCTCCAACTCAAGAGAAGGTTCAATAACCTCGTCTAGCTCTACTTTCCTCCCACTCACTTCTTTCGAGAGAAACTCCTTCTCAAGAAAGGATCCATTCTTTGCGACAAACACTTTGCCTTCGGATCTGTGATAGAAGGTATACCCAATCGTTTCCTTAGGGTATCCTATGAAGACGCATTTCTCCGCTTTGGGATCGAGCTTGTTCGGCATCAACTTCTTGACGTAAGCTTCGCATCCCCAAACTTTAAGAAACGACAACTTAGGTTTAGCACCAAACCATAGTTCATACGGTGTCGTCTCAACGGATTTAGATGGTGCCCTATTTAAAGTGAATGCAGCGGTTTCTAATGCATAACCCCAAAATGATAACGGCAAATCTGTAAGAGACATCATTGATCGCACCATATCTAATAGAGTTCGATTCCGGCGTTCAGACACACCATTGCGCTGTGGTGTTCCCGGTGGCGTGAGTTGCGAAACTATTCCGCTTGCTTTAAGATGCGTGAGAAAATCATAACTCAAATATTCACCTCCATGATCGGATCGTAGAAATTTAATTTTCCTGTTACGATGGTTTTCACTTTGTTCTGAAATTCTTTGAACTTTTCAAATGTTTCAGACTTATGTTTCATTAAATAGATATACCCATATCTACTTAAGTCATCAGTAAAAGTGAGAAAATAGCAATAACCACCGCGCGTCGAAACACTCATTGGTCCGCATACATCGGTATGTATGATTTCCAACAAGTCCGTTGCTCGCTCCATTATTCTGGAGAACGGGGATTTGATCATCTTGCCCATGAGGCATGGTTCGCACGTGTCAAATGATTCAAAATCAAGAGACTCCAAAAGTCCATCGGAATGGAGTTTCTTCATGCGTTTTACACCAATATGACCTAGACGGCAGTGCCACAAATAAGTCGTATTATCACTATCTACCTTGCATCTCTTAGCCTCAATGTTATGGATGTGTGTCTCATTGCTATCGAGATTCAGAAGAAATAAACCATTCATAGCAGGTGCATGACCATAAAAGATGTTACTCATATAATAGAACAACCATTATTCTCCGATTTAAATAAATAACCGTTTTGCAATAAACACGATCCAGATATGATTTTCATGCTCAACGCAGGCATATAATAACATTTATTAAGGTTTAAAACTAATCCCGAAGGTAAAACTAAGGAGAGCGTGTCGACGGCCATCACATCAACTCTTGATCCGTTGCCAACGCGCATCGTCACCTCATCCCTCTCTAGCCGTCGTCTATTCTGTAGCTCCTGTTTTGAGTTACAAATATTAGCAACTGAACCAGTATCAAATACCCAGGCACTACAACGAGGGATAGTAAGGAAAACATCAATAACATGTATATCAAATATACCTTTGATGGTGCCAGCCTTCTTGTCCGCTAAGTACTTCAGACAGTTGCGCTTCCAGTGACCCTTGTCCTTGCAATAGAAGCACTCTGTGTCTGGCTTAGGTCCAAACTTGAGATTCTTCTCAGCAGGGGCAACGTGTTTGCCGCTGCCTTTCTTGAAGGGCTTCTTTGCACCCTTACCTTTCTTAAAGCTGGGGGGCTTGTTAACCATCAACACATGATTATCTTTCTTGATGTCCACCTCCACAGCTTTCAGCTTAGCGAAGAGCTCGGTGATCGTATCAGTGGAACCAATCTGATTGTGAGTAACTACAAAACCTTTGTAGCTAGGAGGGAGTGATTGCAGAACTCTGTCAATCTTGAGCTCCTCTGGAATCTTGCAGTCCAGTTGCTCAAGGCGTTGAGTGTAGCCCGACATCTTAATGGCGTGCTCACTAACGGAACTCCCTTCCTCCATCTTGCAGTTAAAGAATTTCTCAGAGATCTCATATCTCTCAGAACGGGCCTGAGTCTGAAACATAGTTTTCAGTTCCTCAAGAATCTCAAAGGGCCCGGGGAACTCCTCAAAACGATTTTGAAGGTCCGATTCCATAGCAAACAACATGGTGCTCTTAATCACACCATAATCATCCTTGCGCGACTGATAAACAGCTTTCTCATCAGCCGGTGCATCTACAGCAGGGGCGTCTCCTAGTGCTTTCTCAAGGACATAGTTCTTTTGTCTGCCAGAGAGAATGATTCTCAGATTGCGGAACCAGTTGGTGAAGTTAGACCCATTGTTCTTAAGCTTTTCTTTCTCAGCAAAAACGTTGAAGTTGAAGTTGGACTTAGCCATTTGATCTACAAAATTTGCAAGTACAATTTAGACTATGTTCATGATAACTAGTTCAACTTAATCAAATTACTAGATGAACTCCCACTAAACTCAACATTCCTAAAGTTGTTTAGTGAACATGATCCAAATTCACCACACCTAATCCGATCTTCATGAGAAGAGATGTGGTTTCAATGGTGGACAACAAAGTGTCGATCATATCATTCATATGACTCATGCTTAACCTTTAGGTTTGTGTGTTCCGAGGCCATGTCTGTACATGCTAGGCTCGTCAAGTCAAACCCAAGTATTTCCGCGTGTGCAAAACTGGCTTGCACCCGTTGTATGTGAACGTAGAGTTTATAGCACCCGATCATCACGTGATGCTTGAACACGATGAACTTTCGCAACGGTGCATACATGGGGAGAACACAGTTTTATCTTGATCTTTAAGTGAGGAATCTTCTTATAATGCTACCGTCGCGATCTAAGCATAATAAGATACATAAAAGGATAAACATCACATGCATATAATTTTATGTGACATGGTATAGCCAATCTCCGGGCAATGATCTCCATCTTGTGCGTGCCAGCATGATCTCCATCACTCCACCATGATTGCCTCCACCACGAATAGCAACTACAACTATTGCTAACTACTTAACGATAAAGTAAAGTTATTACATGGCGTATAAGAAGTTGACACACAGGTCATACACAATTATAAAGACAACCATATGGCTCCTGCCGGTTGTGTACTCATCGACATGCAAGTCGTGAAACATTACAAAACATGATCATTGCATACAACATACACATCACATCTTGGGCCATACCATATCACAGAAACACTCCCTGCAAAAACAAGTTAGACGCCTCTACTTTGTTGTTGCATTTTTTACGTGGCTTATGGGAGTAACAAACTAAGAACAATTCTTACCTACGGAAAACCACAACGGTGATATTATGGTTGCCAACATCCAGTGTAAATCCCATGACAACTATAGTGAGAGAAACTGGCATCCACCAGCCGCATGTGTGGAACAAGCCACACGTCAAGTACGGAGCCGGTCTCGCGAACGAGGTCGCGTAAAGTTGGCCTGGAACGCTTCGATCTCACTATCCCGCGTCATAAGAAGTACACAAACAAGAGGCTTGCAATAGAAAACATCAACGCCCGCAACAAGCATGTTGCGTTCTACTCGTGAAACACATCTACGCATAGATCTAGCTCTGATACCACTGAAGGGTTTCGCAACATAGTAAATCAAAAAAATTCTACGGATGCGAACAGGAAAGCCAAGATCTAATCTAGGAGATGCAAACAACAAGGGGGGATAGATGAGATCTTCATACCCTTGAAGATTCGCACAGCGGAACGTTCAACGGAACGTGGTTGATGTAGTCGTACTAGTTTCTCCTCCTCGCGATCTGATCCGATCCAACACCGCAAGTGGCGATGCCTCCGAGAGATGCACACGTATGGCACCTCGACGTCTCCTCCTTCCTCGGTCCAGCAAGTGGGGTGGAGAGATAGATTGGATCTACAACACGATGGTGTGGTGCAAAGGTGGAGAGTTTCTGCGGCAGGGCTTCGCCTACGCGCAGTCGGGAGAGAGAGAGAGATCTGGAGGGCAGCAGTATGGCGGCTAGGGTTAAAGGAGTGGGGTAGGAGGGCTGCGCCCCTACCCTCTATATATAGGGGGCTGGACGGCCCCCTTGGCCCCTCCTCCAAGCCCTAGGGCGGCGACCCCAAGGGTTGGAGTGGGGGGCAAGTTTTCCCCTTCCTTCTAGAAGGTTTCCCTAGGGTTTCCCCTAGGGTTTGGCCGTCTAGGCCTATGGGGCCTTGTGACCCTGGCCCAATGCGGCCAGGGCACTCCCTCGTAGGCCCATGCCCCTTCCCGACAAGTGGGGCCACGTTGGTCCCACTCTGGAAGGTTCTAGAAGCTTTCGGTACAATATCGAACAATCCGAAACAATTCCGAAATCCAAAAACTGCTTTCCCTTATATGAATCTTATTCTCCGGACCATTTCGGAACCTCTCGTGACGTCCTGGATCTCATCCGATACTCCGAACAAAAACTCATAAACCAATTATCCATTCTATCCTAGCGTCGAGACACGTTAAGTGTGTGACCCTACGGGTTCGAGAATATGGAGACATGATCTTCTATCAATAATCAACAGCGGGGTCTAGAAACCCATATTGACTCGCACACATTCATCGATGATCATATCGGATGAACCACGATGCCAGGATTCAATTAATCCCATATATATTCCCTTCGTCACGCGATATTTTACTTGCCCGAGATTCGATCGTCGGTATCGGCATACCTAGTTCAATCTCGTTCACAGCAAGTACTTTACTCGTTCCGTAATCCGATATCACTTTTTGATTAACTCCTTAACCACGTGCTTGCAAGCGGTGTTGATATCGATTACCGAGTGGGCCCGAAGTATATCTCTCCGACTTGGGAGGGACAAATCCCATCTCGATACATACAACCCAACAAGTACTTTCCGATCACCTGAGAGACACCTTTATGATCACCCTCTCATAGGATGACGTTTTATGACCTCAAAGCTTTCTTCCGATACCAGGGAGTTGTATTATCTCATGGTCTAAGGAATACAATATTTGACATAAGAAAAAGCTTCGCAAAGATGAACACGATGACACGATCTAATTGCTCTACTTGATTTGGGTCTGTCCATCATATCATTCTCCCAATGATATGATCTCATTATTAATCGACAACTCATGTCTATGGTTAGGAAACCTTAACCATCATTAATCAATGAGCTAGTCCATAGAGGCGTACTAGGGACACGACGTTGTTCATAAACCACACAAGTATCAAAGTTTCCGCTTAATACAATTCTAGCATGGAATATAAACTTTCTCATGAATAAGAATAATAATAATAACATCTTTATTATTGCCTCTAGGGCATAATTCCAACACGGTGCACTTGTCGGTGGCAACCGGAACCTCTCACAAAGTTGGGGCACTTATCCACAACTTAATTGGAGGCTCCCAACAAACGCCACCAAGGCCACAAAACCATCTAGGGTTCCAAGAACCCAAGAGGGACAAGCTTCAACAAATATCACGAACCAAATCCTCCGAGGAGAACTCAAACCGATGCACCTAATGCAAATGGCAAGAACAGCACAAAGGTGCTCCAATCCCTCACTCTCAAGTTCCAACAAAGCTACTAAAGCTATTGGGGAAACAAGAGAGGAGGAATCAAAGAGGGACACAAAATCCCTCAAGATCTAGATCCCCAAAGATACACTCACAAAGAGATGTTTTGGTCAAAATGTGGATCTAGATCTCCTCTCTCTTCCACTCAAATATGGGCAAGAATCATCGGAGGGGAAGAGATTAATCAAACTTCAAAATCTATAGAAAATGTGGGCAAGCTTAGACTAATAAAAGAGGAAGAGGCAACCCAAACTGAAAACGGGCAAAGGGCTTAAATAGCGGCCCCCAAAAATCTGGTCGTTGGGACTTTTTTCAGTCAGGGCTGGCAGTACCGGTTTTGACCGGTACTACCGCCCGACAGCCCAGTAGCGAGCAAGCACGAAAATTGGGGCAAGCGGTACTGCGTGCAGCCAGCGAGCGACACGGCAGCAGCGGGCGACATGAGGCCAGGCGAGTGGGGCTAGCCTGGCGCGCGGAATCGAGGCGTGACGTGCGCGGGATTTAGAGCATCTCCACTCGTTGGCCGAACCCAGGGCGAAAATTGGTCCGTTTTTTGGCCGGACTGAACTAGTTTTCGGCCTGGGTACGCCCATTTCCCACCCGCGTACCCAGGCCGAGTCCCCAAGTTCGGCTAAAATTCATCAAATTTAGGCGATTTTCATTAAGTTGGGCGAATATAGGCGAATTGCATCAAATTTAAACGAAACTAGTACATAAATAAACTTAAAAAGGCCGCCGCCGGTGCCTTCGCCGTCCTACATGCCGAAGTTGCCGTAGAACAACGTGTAGTCGGGGTCGGCTCAGCCGTCATCCTCGCTCGGCGACTGGTTCTGGCGGGAGCTGCACTGGCCAGGGTCGTCGTACCTCCATGGCTGGTAGGACGGGCCTGCGTCCTCGTCGTCGTCGTCCAGGACGTAGAGCGGGGCGCCCTGGTAGGCGAGCTCACGCCCAGACAGCGCCCGACGCCGGGCAGCCTGCTCCTCGGCCTGCTGCTGCATGCCAAGGATGCGATGATGCTCCGCCTTCTCCCAGTCCCTCCTGGACCATTCCAGGATGTCCGGCGAGGAGGGCTCGACGGGTGGCGTCTTCGGCGCTGTTTCGTGGAGCGACTGCTCCAGCGCCATCTTCAAGGCGGCGTCCTCGGCCGACGCCGTTTCGCGGAGCGACTGCTCCAGCGCCATCTTCAAGGCGGCGTCCTCGGCCGGCACCGAGCCTTCTGTCTTGGGACGACGTAGGCGCATGTGTCCTGTTGGCGGCGTAGGCGCGGGCGGCTCGCCGATGACGATACCGCGCGCGTGTGTCCGTGGCGGTGAGCGGGCAGGCGAGACGGCTTTGCGCTTCACGGCCGTCGGCGTGCGAAGCGGCGCACTGCCGAAAGAGTGGGAAGCCGAAGCGGAGGAGGACGAGCTCATGCTCGCCATCTTCCTCGGCGCCCAGTTTGCCGGAGCACGCCGACCCGTCCTGGCCGCTGGTGTCGGGTTGCACGGGAAGCCGAGCCGCGGAGTGTTCCCACGGTTGATGTGCTCCAGCACGGCGGTGAGCGTCCGCCCTGGTGCACTCCACCAACGTCGGCGCCCCGCCGAGTTTTTGCGCGCCGGCGGGGACTCGTTCGACGGCCCCTCGTGGCGGGCGAGCTCCTGTTCGTGCCGCTCCACGAAGAAGTTCCCCCAGTACTGGAGATTGTCGACGCTTTCCGCTTTGACGGGGTTGTCCATGCCAGCAATGTACTCTTGTACATCATACGGCAGCTCCTCCGGCGTTGTCCCTGGCGGGATTGGGATGCCGCCGGCGCTCAGCGTCCACCCCGGAGGCATCCGTGTGTCTAGCGGCGCCATATACCCGGCCTCGTACAGCATGCGCGCCTCCCAGGTCTGGAGGGTGCGCCGACCGAAGCCGTTCGCCACAGCGCCGTCGCCGGGGTAGCGTTCGCCCATCGTGAGAGAAGGGGGAGAGGTGAGAGAAGGTTCGCCGGAGTTGGGATTGTGGGTGGGGGGAATTGTGAGAGAGCTGTGAAGATCTCCAGCGAGGACTATGACTTATAAAGGCCGAGGCGAGCGGCGAGGGCGGGAGGGGTGTAGCGGCGAGGGCGGGAAAAGTGGAAACGGCGGGAAGTTAGTGACAGCCGATCCGTCGCGGTAGCCGAGGCGGCGACGGTGGCACCGTAAATCGGCAACGCGTGGCCGACGCGATGGGCAGTTATTGCCCGAGGATGACGACGACTTGGCTTCCGTCACTGACTCGGCGGGTCCACGCGCCGCATTGATTTTTTTCGCCGATTTTGCTGAGTCCAACATTCCCAGGGCGTACCCAGAAACTTGGGTTCGGCTTGGGTAGTCCGGACCAAAAATGGCCTAAATCCGCCCGAAAACAGGTCCTTGGGTACGCGACTGGGCCAGTTTTCGGCATATGGACCGAAATTCGGTGTCCGGATCGGCTTCCTAGGTAGGAGAGTGGAGATGCTCTTAGCTGGGGCAGCGGCTGGGCCCGGCGGCAGCGCGCGTGCATGGGGCGAGCGGGCTTAACCACGCGGGGCTGAGCACGGGAGTGGCGGCGGCTGCACACGCTGGTCAACGTGGGGCCAGGCAAGGGCGGGTGAAACGAGGCGCATCAGCGCAAGCGGGGCCACACGCGGGCGCGCTAGGCAAGTGTGAGGGCGGGAATTGGCTACAGCAGCGCGCACGGTTCGATCAACACGGCAACTGCACGGGGCCCGCTGGCGCGCGATCGAGGCGAGCACAAGGTGGCGGCGGCAGGAAGCGGAGCCAAGCGCGCGTGCGAGCGATGCAAGCGAGGATGTCCCAGCAAGCAGAGAAGAAAGAAACGGCGGGTCCTAGGAAGCAAGGTGGTCCGGCCGGTAGTACTGGCCCACCCGGATCTTTGGAACATGCTTTGTTCAAGTCGGTGTAATCAACGCACATTCTTAATTCATTGGTTCCCTTTTTGGGGACAAGTACAGGATTGGCCACCCATTGGGTGTGAAGGACTTCTCGGATAAATCTAGCCTTAAGTAACCTAGCTATCTCTTTGCCAATGGCGCGTCTCTTCTCATCTCCAAAGCGTCGTAGAGGTTGTTTCACTGGTTTACATTTTGGATCAATGTTTAAGCTGTGCTCGGCAGGTAACCTAGGTACACCTTTCATGTCGGCAGGTTGCCAGGCAAAGATGTCCCTATTCTCATGGAGGAACTCGACGAGCGCGCTTTCCTATTTGGGATCCAGGTTCGTCCCAATGGCGGTGACCTTGGAGGCATCGCCTACCACAAGTTCCACCGGCTTGGTCTCGATGGCGGCCTTGAACGCAGGAGCGGAGTCGGAGATCTGCTTCTTCAACGCGGGCATCTTTGAGTCATTGACCTTGCTCTGGATCTCTTTGAATTCTTTGTTATAGAGGACAGCTTCTGGAACGGCTGCTTCATTGATCTTGCAGTCCCTTGCCTTGGTAAAGCTTCCGGATACGGTGATGACACCGCTTGGTCTGGGTATCTTGAGTTTGTTGTAGACGAAGCATGGCTTGGCCATGAACGTGTGGAATATGTCGCGGCCGAATATGACGTAGTACACGCTCTTGAAGGGGACCACCTCGAAGGTCATGCACTCTTGGCGATAACTGTTAACGTCGCCAAAGGCAACCTGAAGTGTAATGCACCCAAGGGGCCGAGCCTCCCGACTAGGAACTACGCCATGGAAGATGGTGTTGGTCCGCCTTTGGTTTGCCTCCATCAAGTTCATCTTCTGCAGTGTATCCAGGTATATGATGTTGATGCTGCTTCCACTATCCACCATACACTTGGTGAACTCCACGCCGTCAATCAAGGGGTTGATGACCATGGGCGTACTGGTTCTCCGTAGGTACGAGGTCTGGGTGGTCCATCCTGTCCCAAGTTATTGGAACCTCCGACCAGCGCAGGTACTGGGGAACAGGGGGGAGAGTGGCCATCAGGATCCTCAGAGAGGTCTTCTGTTGTCGGACGGTGGGGCCAAGGAAAGTGTGGTAGACTAGAGCCTTCTTTGCGAAGGGGTTCTTGCCCTTGTCGTCGCTCTTGGCGGCGTTCTTGGGGTCAACGTCTTCATCCATGTCACTCGAATCCTTGGACTCCCCCTCCTTCTTCTTCCCCTTGCCCTTGCCTCGCGGTCTGTTCTTCCGACTTCGCTTGTAGCCGGACTCCGGGTCTTCCTTGAGGTCGTTGAAAAACTTGCAGTGTCAATTGGTATGGGTGGCCTTGCCGTTGGCGTCGAGGTGTACGAGGCACGGCATATCGCGGTACTCCTCGTAGGTTTGGGGAACGCGGAGCGGCACCGAGGTTGTTTCACTGCCTCGCTGCTGCCCACGGCCAGCTCCCCTTCCTCGCCCATGTTGTTCGCCATCACCTCGTCCTGCAAAAGTCATAGCGACCATGTCGGTAGATTGCTTTTCTTCTGGAGCGGTTTTCCGCTTTGTACTGATGTTCCTCCGAGCTTGAGTTGGAATGGCTATTGCCGGCAATGAGCCGCGAGCATCGTCGTCGGCAGCTGCGAACTTACTAGCCAACTGAATCATCTGGTTCAAGTCAAGCTGGTGATTGTCCTGCAAGCGCTTCAGCTTGTGTCGGAGCAACGTGCCTCTTTCCAACCCGTCGATGAAGGCGGCCATGGCGGTCTGGGCGTGCACTCCTGCGCAGGAATTCTTCATGTCCAGCCAGCGAGAGAGGTAGGCGCGAGATATCTCGTCTTTCTCTTGCACGCACCACTGTAGATCGCCCACAGTGCAGGGACGCTTGTATGTACCCTCAAAGTTCTTGGTGAACGCTTCTTGCATGTCCAGCCAGTTGTAGATGGATTTCTCCGGCAAGTCGTCGATCCATTGACGGGTCGTGCCCGCCAACATTAATGGGAGGTACTTGACGGCGATGTTGGGGTTGCCTTTGGCAATCTCCATCGCGTTTCCGTAGTCCTACAACCATGTGGCTGGCTTGGCGGTGCCGTCATAGGGCTTGATGGTCTTGTCAATCCGGAAACCTTTGGGGTAAGTTCCGGACCGTATTGCAGGTCCAAAGCAACGTGGTCCCAGATATGGTCCTTCCCGGGCCTCGTGGATCTTATCGATCCACGATCATGCGTCGTATGGCTCCAGGTTCTTCTTCTTGTCAACAGGGGATGGGCTGCGTGAACGACGCGGGCCTCCTCCGCCATGGTGACTGCTTGGTGGTGACGGAGGCGGAGGTGGCGGTGGGTTAGCCTTCTCGTTGTTACCCTCCTGCGATGCCTCACGCCTGTCACGGTTGCTTGTCGGACGCGGAGGGTCATGACGTGACCTGCTCTTGTGTCCTTGGTTGCGCTCTCCGTCATGACGGGTCTACTCCACGTTACCGCGGATGACGATGCCGCACTGCTTTGGTGGGGGCATATCTGCATGATGGTGAGTCTTGTAATCTCCGCGATGTCGGGGGGATCAGGGCGGTGGCGATGGGCGACGAGGTCGGGCCTTTTCTCCGTGGTCGGAGGATATGGGGATAGCATCCTTCCTGTTGCGCGCATCCCTCCGTCTTCATTCTGATGAACCCGTCTGGGACCCGACATCAAGAGGAGATCTGTCCCTTGGCAGCTTGTACTGGCTAGATTGGCAGAGCGCTGGGTTAGACTCAAGCCTCTGAGAGGTGGCCTTTTCCTGCTGCTTTACCGCCTTGGCCACTAGGTTGTAGACCTGTTCCACTACCTCAGGCGATCTATCCTGCTCCAGAAGGGTCTTAGCGACGGCGAGGTCAAGGAGTGGGGTGGGCATCACCTGCTTGCCTTCACTTTCAATGTATGGCTTGGCCTGTGACGGCTTCGAGGGAGCCCATCCTAGGTTGCACCATACACCAGGATCGTTGATGACGTGAGCCGGAGCTTTCTTAGCCTTCTTCTGCTGCAGTAAAGTCTTGTACTCAGCCTCCATTGCTCTACCTTTCTCTATGGACTTCTGCGCGTTGACCAGATCTCGATCTAGCTTAGCGCCTTGCTCCGCGATGGCTTGCGCTTCCTCCAGCAGCTGCTGGCGCTTCTCGTCAAGCTGGGTCACGTTCCGGATATGAGCAACGGTCAGCTGCTCGACGAGGAGATTGCCGTACATCACTCTATCAGCTGGAGTAACTTGGGCTGCTGCAGACGTAGATGCTGGAGGCGGCAAGTTTGCGGTGTTGTTGTTGCTCGGGCCGGTGCCGAGTTCCTGCGGCTGCTGCACTGGGTTAGGCGGAGGAGGCATGACTTTTACGCGATCATCATTGGCAGCAACAAGTGGCCCCTTCCCCTTTTCCAGTGCCGTAGGCGGAGCTCGTCCGGGTTGATCTTCATCCATCGCCGTCCCAATGGTGACGAACACCCCTTGAGATGTGACGGCGTTTTTGGCTTGCTCGTTGCGCGAGTACTCCTCCTCCATCTCCTGCATAGTGGAGTCTAGCTCTTCTGGACTGAAGTCTATCTCCTCTGAATCTGCACTAAAATCATCATAAAGCGCGTCAATGACAGAGTCAGAGGGTTCCAGGACTTCCTCGATGACGGGCGGTGGAGGTGCAACGACCTCGACGATGACTGGAGGTGGTGGTGCTGCTGCGACGATGGCGGTGGGAGGCGGTGGCGGCGGTTGCTGAATTGGAGGTTCTCCGTCTCTGAGCGCAAGCTCCATCTGGGCTGCCGCGTCCGCATAGTTGTTGACGGTGCTCACCATCTCTCCGAGGGTAAGGCGTCCTGTTGCCTGCTGTCGTCTTAAAGAATGTCGGAGAAGCGTGCCACGGTCCAGTCCTTCCATGAAGTGATACAAAGCGTTATCATCGGGTTAGTGGGCTAGATCGGCTCGTATACGGAGCCACCTAGCCAGGTAATCGCGGGGGTTTTCGCCTTCTCTCTGAACGCAGCGCGCCAGATCGAAGATGGTAACCACACCGACGAACTTGGATCTCTGCTATCCAGACGCACGGGCGAAGCCGGCGAATTTGCAGTGATCTTCCACCTTTATGTCCTGCACAGGGGCGGTTTGGGTGGGCCTTGAATTTTTCCGATCTTTGCCGGCAAACTCCGAGGAGAGGTCCGACATCGATCCTTCCGCGAACGTATCCTGCCCGTAGGCGGTCCGCGCGGGCCTTGATGCTTTCCGATCTTTGCCGGCAAACTCCGGAGAGAGACCCGACATCGATCCTTCCGCGAACGTATCCTTCCCGTAGGCGGTCCGTGCGGGTCTCGAAGCTTTCCGATCTTTGCCTGCAAACTCTGGAGAGAGATCGGACATCGATCCTTCTGCGAACGTATCCTGCCCGTAGGCGGTCTGTGCGGGTCTTGAAGCTCCTCCGACTCCCAGGGAACTAGTACCCGAGTCGGTTTCACCGATGAAGAGGTGGATGTCTCTGATAGGAAGGATTGAACACCGCGTAGGGTTCGTCTTCGTCGGGATCCAGAACTCGTCAGGAGGGACGATCGGAACGTTACCGAAGAAGAGAACACGGCCGATGGCTATGGTTTCGCCGATTCTCGCGAAGATCTTGGTCCTCGCCCACTGAAGAGCCTAAAGCGCCTCTTGCCCCACGGTGGGCGCCAACTGTCGTGGTATTGCCGACGAGTACGCCATGGAGGGGTCCTCACAGTGCGTGTTTAGAGACGTGGGGTAAGGCGAACGGTTAACGGGTACGAGGTAACACAACTTACCTAGGTTCACATCCCGCAACGGTGGCGGAATCCTACTCCTGCTATAAATCACTATAAGGGTAATACGCCGAGTTACAGAGATAGGTTCGCGCTGCGATATGAATCGTTTCCCTAAAGGCTCCCATAGGCCCGACTTATATAGTCACCATGTCCTAGGGTTACAGGGAAAAGTCCTAGCCGGATAGGTTATAGAGTCCTACACCGTCTATTACTAGTCTTGTGTATCTTGCACTCCAAGGCTCCGGGTACGCTGATGACTCCACCGTAACCTTCCTTTATCCGGCATGGGCCTCCCTTCTGGATCCATCTAACTGGGCCGCCCAGCAGGCCATAGGCCATGCTACCGACTATGGGCCACCTGGGTTATCCGGATAAGTGACATGCTATGAGGATACCCATATAGCATATCCCCAACAGTGGTATCCCTCTTGAGCGCCTATCTGCTCATTCTCCAGACTAGTCCGTGCTTCGCTTGTTTGGTTGTGTTTCCTATGTTCTCCTTGCCCCTCGCGAACGCACCAAACTGACCGCTCAGTCTGTTGAGTGTGTTTTTCTTGGTTATAGTGATGAGCATAAGGGATATCACTATTAGGACCCCATTGGTCGTCGGATGTGTATCTCTCGCGACGTTATCTTTGATGAGACGCACCCTTACTATCCTCGTCCCACCGCTGGTACTTACCCAGTAGAAGATATCTCTTTTCTTCTTTTTCCTGACACACCTCCTTCTACTCCTATCGTGTCTTCTTTAGGACCCACTTTCCCTGATGTCTCCTCTTCGACACCATCCTCCTCTACTCCGTCTAGTTCCCCTAGTTCTCCTTGTTCTCTGGAGCCTTCCTCTACTATTCCTTCTTCTTCATCGTCGTCTCATGAGTCGTCTTCCTCTGATGAGCTTCCCTCTACTCGTCTTATTCGTCAGCGTCGTGCCCCCAACCGTTACTCTCCTAGTCAGTATGGTATTTCTATTACCTCTGAGCCGACTTCTTATCGAGATGCTGAGCATCATCCTGAATGGCAACTGGCCATGGCTGAGGATCTTGTTTCTCCTCCTCCCGGTGTTTTCCCTATCACTTGTAAGTGGGTCTATAAAATTAAGACTCGCTCCAATGGATCTCTTGAGCGCTATAAAGCGTGTCTTGTGGCTCGTGGTTTTTAGCAGGAGCACGGTCGTGACTATGATGAGACCTTTGCTCATGTGGCTCATATGACCACTGTGCGCACTCTTCTTGCTATCGCTTCTATTCGTCACTGGTCCGTGTCCCATCTTGATGTTCAGAACGCATTCCTTAATGGTGAGTTGAGTGAGGAGGTTTATATGCAGCCTCCTCCTAGGTATTCCGTTCCCGCTGGGATGGTTTGCCGTCTTCAGCGTTCTCTCTATGGCCTCAAACAGGCTCCTCGTGCCTGGTTTGAGCGCTTTGCCTGTGTGGTGACTGATGCTGGTTTCTCTCCTAGTGCTCATGATCCAGCGCTGTTTGTTCACACTTCTCCTCGTGGACGCACTCTTCTTCTTATCTATGTTGATGATATGATCATTACAGGTGATGATCCTGAGTATATCGCCTTTGTTAAGGCTCGTCTTCGTGATCAGTTTCTTATGAAAGATCTTGGTCCTCTTTGATATTTTCTTGGGATTGAGGTTTCCTCCACCTCTGATGGCTTTTTCATCTCCCAGGAAAAGTATATTCAGGATATTCTTGCTCGTGCTGCTCTTGGGGATGAGCGCACTGTTGAGACCCCTATGGAGCTTAATGTTAAGCTTCACCCTACTGATGGTGATCATCTTCCTGATCCGACGCGTTATAGCCATCTTGTTGGGAGTCTTGTTTACCTTGTTGTCACTCGTCCTGACATATCTTATCCTGTTCATATTCTGAGTCAGTTTGTTTCCGCTCCTACCACTGTTCACTATAGTCATCTTCTCCGTGTTCTTCGTTATCTTCGTGGTACGATCACTCGTCGCCTTTTCTTTCCTCGTTCCAGCTCCCTCCAGCTCCAGTGCTATTCGGACGCCACGTGGGCGAGTGATCCTTCGGATCGCTGTTCACTTTCTGCTTACTGTGTGTTTCTTGGTGGTTTTCTCATTGCTTGGAAGACGAAGAAACAGACAGCGGTTTCCCGTTCGAGTGTTGATGCTGAGTTGCGTGCTATGGCCTTGTTGACTGCTGAGGTGACCTGGTTACGGTGGTTGCTTGCGGATTTTGGGGTCTCTATTACCACACCCACTCTGATTATGTCTGACAGTACAGGTGCTATTAGTGTTGCACGTGATCCGGACAAGCATGAGCTTACCAAGCATATTGGTGTTGATGCTTTCTATACACGTGCTCAGGTGCAGGCTCGGGTTGTTGCGCTTCAGTATGTACCTTCAGAGTTACAGTTGGCGGATTTCTTTACGAAGGCACAGACTATTGCGCAACATACTTTCTTTCTCTCCAAACTCAGTGTTTTCGAGCCACCATGAGTTTGAGGGGGGTGTTAGATGTATATTTGTATATTGTATGTCCCCACTTGTTAGGGGGTTTTCCTGCATATTTCCACTTGTACATGTACTATATATTGTGGCCTTTGCCCCCCAGAGGAATACAAGTTGTCTATTCCTAACACCGGGCAAGGCTGAGAGCGAGCAGGACGAAACAAGCGCGTCCTGTACTGGGCCCGGTAGTACCGGACGGCCCAGAAAATATCTTTTCTTTTTCAAACCGAGCAAATATTCAAACCGCGATAACTTTTGATTGGTAGCTCTGATTGACCCGATTCCAATTGCATTGGAAAGAGGACGATATGAGCTTCCCAATATAATGTATCAAGTAATATTGGTTATCACCAAGTGAGAATGTATCAAGTAATATAATGTGAGATACCTCACTTGGTGAGACACCAGAAAATCGCATAGATCAAAATCGCAACAAGATACAAACTGAAGATCCGATTTTGATGAACAAGAGCTTGTTATGGATATTACCACAAGCTCTATATCCCCACATGGATAAGACTAAATAACGACCAAATACGATGATGCAAGTGTGCAAAGGTTTGAGCTCTCTCCGAACGATGTGATCGAGTTACTCATTCGAGAGCCCCTTTTGATAGTATGACTATCTATCCTAAACCCGGTCTCCCACTAACAACATGAGACCGGCAAAAGGGAAAACCTATCAAGATTATACCTTTGCCTTGAGCAATCCACTTGAGCTCGATGTTGACGAACTTGACCTTCTCAAGATGGACCGCCTTTCTTGATTCCTTATCATCGATCCATGATCACCGAGGATGGCAAGCATCAAACATGAGATCTTCTATAGATGGAGCATTTTGAGCTTGCACAACACATATTCTTCTCATTTCATCGACCTTGAAGCCAAAACATGCTCCACGAGATGACAATAGACAAATCCTACAAGTATAACTTAATACACACATTAGTCCATAAATATTGTCATTAATTACCAAAACCACACATGGGGGCCCACATGTTATGTCACCTTCTGTGCAGTCCTATCCCCTGCATGATGTCCTCCATAAGCACTGCCATGACATTTTCTCAATATCTCTTGTTGTTCAAATTCCGGAACACATCTTCGCAAAATTCCATCTACTCCTTTATATAAGTGTGGGTAATCCCAAAAGTAATGCCTTAGATCATAAAAGAATTTCCTTCTCTGCTGAGCTGTAAAGGTTGGAGGCAAATACTTGGAAAAAATAAAGTTAGCATAATCAGCATACCAATGATTCTCATGCGGACTTACCCTTATTGCAGCCAACTGCTCATCTGGAAAGCTATCATTAACAGGCAATGGGTCAAAAGAAATGTTTTCCAAACGAGATAAATTGTCAGCAACAGGATTTGCAGCACCTTTCCTTTCTACAATATGCAGATCAAACTCTTGTAAAAGCAAAACCCACCTGATAAGTCTAGGGTTAGCGTCCTTCTTTGTCATAAGGTACTTGATAGCAGCATGATCAGTATGAATAGTAACCTTTGAATCAACAATATAAGGTCTAAACTTATCACAAGCAAAGATTACAGCTAAGAACTCTTTTTCAGTAGTAGCATAATTATTTTGAGCAGCATCTAGAGTCTCGATAGCATAATAAATAACATTCAACTTCTTATCAACATGTTGTCCAAGGACAGCACCCATAGCAAAATCACTAGCATCACACATAATTTCAAAAGGTAAACTCCAATCAGGTGGTTGAACAATAGGAGCAGTAGTCAAAGCTTTCTTCAAAGTTTCAAAAGCTTCCTTACAATCATCATCAAAAACAAAAGGTGCATATTTTTTAAGAAGATTAGTAAGGGGCTTTGAAATTTTGGAGAAATCTTTAATAAACCTCCTATAGAAACCAGCATGACCAAGGATATTACGAATACCTTTTATATCTCTAGGTCAAGGCATCTTCTCAATTGCTTCAATTTTGGCTCTATCAAATTCAATGCCTCTTTCAGAGATCTTGTGTCCAAGAACAATCCCTTCATTAACCATGAAATGGCATTTCTCCCAATTAAGAACAAGGTTGGTTTCTTCACATCTCTGCAAAACTTTATCAAGGTTGTGCAAACAGTTATCAAAAGAAGTTTCATAGACGCAAAAATCGTCCATGAAAACCTCCACAATTTCTTCACAAAAACCATGAAAGATAGCAGACATACATCTCTGAAAGGTAGCAGGATCATTACATAAACCAAAAAGCATACGTCTATAAGCATAGGTACCATAAGTGTCGTGGTATTGCCGACAAGTACACCATGGAGGTGCCCTCACAGTGCGTGTTTAGAGACGTGGGGGAAGGCGAACGGTTGACGGGTACGAGGTTACATAGCTTACCCAGGTTCAGATCCCACAACGGTGGCGGAATCCTACTCCTGCTATAAATCACTATAATGGCAATACACCGAGTTACAGGGATTGGTTCGCTGTGCGAGGTAACTAGAGAGTCTAAGATATCGTGCCCTAAAGGCTCCCATAGGCCCGACTTATATAGTCGCCAGGTCCTAGGGTTACAGGGAAAAGTCCTAGCCGGACAGGTTACAGAGTCCTACACTACCTACAATTAGTCTAGCGTGTCTTGCACTCCAAGGCTCCGGGTACGTCAAGGACTCCTCCGTAGCCTTCCTTTATCCGGCATGGGCCTCCCTTTTGGATCCATCTAACTGGGCCTCCCAGCAGGCCATGGTCCATGCTACCAACTGTGGGCCACCCGGGTTATCCGGATAGGAGACATGCTATGAGGATACCCATATAGAATATCCCCAACAGTAGCCCCCAGAGAACTCCGAGATCTTGTGCCGTCTTTATTCTTCACATTGAATGCTCCGTCTAGATGGATGTCGGCAAATTGTCAAAAAATATCTTTTAGTCCTCCCAAAGAACCCTACAAGGTTTTCTCCGTCTTCAATTTGTAAGCCGGAGAATTGTTGAATCTTCTATCGTACTCTTCCGTAGCCGGACTGGATCCGTCCATGCTGGAATCTTCCGATGTGATGGTTCACCTGCTAGTGACAGCTAGGGTGACGTAGATGTAGGTCAGCAACACCTCGTAACTCACACATGCAGAGAACACAATCATGTCCGTTTTTCCCGCGCGAGCGATACGAACCGTTGGCGGTGACGGTTGGCAACGTGGCGAAATTTCCGCGCACGCTCCCGCACACATCGTCCACGCGTCAACCATTCGATCGTCTTGCACGAATCTTGACGCCAGAGGTTATAAATTGTAACAGCGGTGGAATTTTTACTTTTCACCTCATTATCCTCTGCGTCGTCTTTTTCCTCCAGCGAGCGCCTCCTCGAGCTCTCCGCATGCTCTGCGAAAAACCCTAGCCCCTTGACCTTTCCCAGTCACCTCGCTAACCTCCCAATGGCCAGCAGCAGCTCCGCCCCGTCAATGGCGGCGTCAGGCGATGCCGTGGCGAAGCCGACGAGCACCATCCTCGTGCCCCCAGAGGGTCTAGTGATCCCCAAATCCGCGGTGGTCGAATCCACCAGCGGCGACCACAATCCAGCGGCGCTAGAGCTGCTGGAGGAGGAAAACAACTCCTACAAGGGGGACTAGCACGGTTCGAACATCACGGACCGCGACATCAAGGATCTGATCATTGAGGGCTACCTCCCTGCGACAGAGGGGCTCGTCTGGCGGGCGGCGCCGGCCGGCGAGGTCATCCCTTCTCCCCAAGCTGACGTCTCCCTACCCATCTCCAATTTCTTCCTATCTGTCCTCAACCATTACTGAGTACAGCCTCAGAACCTCTCCCCCAATAGCATACTCGTGCTTAGCAACTACGCGGCGCTTTGCGAGAGTTACTTAGGGATTAGGCCTAGGCTAGATCTATTTATCTACTTTTTCACCGTCAAGCGGGAAGCCGGAGCCGGCAAGGACGAGCTCAGGAACTGTGGCACAATTAGTTTTAAGATCCGGCCTGGCCGGCGGTTCCCCGACATCGTCGGCCATGAGTCTTGTAAAAACCGGCAACGGGTGTACTTGTACGGCCCAGATATCCCTCTGGCTGGCCGAGAAGCAACGTATCCGGACTTTGTCGATGGATCTTCTGCTGAAGCCTCAACATGGAGATCCCAGGCCTTCCTTCCCTCCGACATCGATGTTTCCCGCGCTATAAGGCGGATAGAGTGGTTCGTAGAGACGGGTCTGGCCGGCTTGGACCTGGCCATGTGCTAGTTCGTTAGGCGGATCCAACCTCTACAACACCACTCAAAGTTGATGCATGAGTATACCAAGGAGAGGAAGGATAGCCTCCGCATCTCCGAGGACAACTTCTCCAGCAACTCCGTCAAGCTTCACCTCAAGGACATCATCAAGGTGAAGAACAGGAAGCGTGGCTTCGCCATCACCTACGACATGTTCGAGGAGAGCAAGTGCCCAAAGGTACCTGTTTATTTTACGTGTATGACATATACTCCAGTTCTTCCGTCTAGCCATTACCACCTTATCTAACACTTTGGATTTTCACTTAACAACTCTGCGATCTAGAGGAGGATAGCATGGCTATCCAAATCTATGATCCAAAGATGAAGGAAGTCACCGTCGTGTCCGATGATGATGTCCCGTTGGCGCGAAAGCGGAAGAGCTCCACCTCTGATGCTGCCGACGGAGGCAAGAAGAAGAAGACGGAGGGTGGAGCCTCCAAAAAGACTACCGCCGCCCTAGAGGCAGAGAAAAGAAAGGTTACCGGGATCCCCTTTGCCAAAGCACCCCCTCTTGTGTAAGCTTCTTTCTCTCCGACATTTTCCATTGCTTGTCTTATTCCTGTACTTATACTTTTTGCACGTTTCAGGAAGAAGGCCACAACCAGTTTGAAGAAGACCTCCAAAACTTTGGGGGATTCTAGAAACATCAAGGATATGTTGCATTGTGAAGTGTCTCCCCACGCATCTCCCGCCATCGCCCCTGTCACTCCCAGCGTCCAGCCTACGCCTGCTCCGACAAGCTCAGAGGCCAAAGATGCATCTGGCCCTTCCGTCATGGAAGTGGACTCAGGTGCCTCCACGGAGCTTGCCGTTGTCGGCGAACAGGCAACGCAAGAAAGTACCGCAACCAAAATGGCTGAAGCTCTGGCTAAGGATGCCATCGGTAGCGGTAAGGCGGTGGTGGAGAGTGGTATGTCTGCCGAAGGCGGTGCCTCTGCACCCAGGAAAACTGTAGACTTCCCGAAGATAGTCTACCCGACACTTACGCCGAGTAGCTCTGCCTTGGTTCTTGGTGCAGCACCGACATATCCAACATGCGGTCTTGAGGAGCTTCTCTGGCAAGCAGAAATCCTTCAAGGAAACAACCTTTCCTTTGGCAAGTTGCTTGCTGAGAGCGCTACCAACCTCAAGATCATCGCACTTGTAAGTTTTATTTGCCTTTTGTATTTCATATGAGTATCCCACTATAGCCCCCAAGGATTTATACGGAAAACCATAGGTATTTGCATCTAAATGCTCTAAGAGTGACTAAGCTAGAAAACTTCTCACTGTAGCCCCCAAGCATATAGTTTGAATGAATTATTTCGACTAGATGCTTTAAGAATAGCATACGCAGTGTTTGTAAATTTCAATACTGTAGCCCCCAAGCTTCTAGTTGTAACTGAATTAGTTCCGACTAGATGCTTAAAGAAAGACTAAGCATATGACAGAGTTTAAAAACTTTATACTATAGCCCCCAAGCTTCTAGTTGAAAACTGAATCAGTTCCGACTAGATGCTTAAAGTAAGACCAAGCATATTTGCTAAGTTAAAAACTCTCCCTGTAGCCCCCAAGCCTCTAGGTGGATATTTATCCGGCTAGATGCTCCAAGTAGACTAAACAACGTTTAAATTTTCTTTCCATAGAATGAGAATGCTCGGAGGGGCGTGGCCAATGATAAGTACCAGAAGATGCGTGCGGATTTGCAAGCCGAAAAGGGTAAAACTGCCTTCTTGAAGGAACAAATTACCAAGAGCAAGCGTCTGTTTTCCTTTCTTTTTTGTATTCTGACTTGGTCTTGTGCCAAAATTATCTGAGTATTCACTATGCACTGTTCTTTCTCCGACTTGCAGAAACTATTTCCAAGGCTAAGGATATTGTTGAGCAATCCAAGCATATTTAGCAGCTGGATAGCGAAAACAAGATCCTTAAGCAGGAGAGGAAGGATATGCTGAAGATGCATGAGGACTCCATGAAAGTCCTGCAGGAGTCCGCCAACATAGAGATGAACCGCTTGAAGAAGGAGATCGCGATGCTGAAAGAGTAGAAGAAAGACGTCGATGAGCAGAATCAGCGCAATCTTGACGCATACAAGATCCTCCGACAAGAACAGGATTCTCTGGTGGAAACTCTCCAGCGGGCCGAGATTAGTATCTTCAGTAAGCAATTCTCCGCCTTGTATTTCTATAAGTTAGATACTCTGAACTTTTTGTGTTATTGGACTCATGCGTTCCTTTGTCGGAAATTTGCAGCTCCTATTGGGTTAACCCAGTCGCCTCCTCCGCCAAAGGAATGCATGATCCTTGCCGGCAACTTTATCAATACCGCCATCACGCAGGCTAAGGAGATAGCCAAGCACCTCCATATCAACATCAATGCGGTGGATTCCATGGCGAAGTTCTCGAAGATCTTGCGTTGAGCCCCCGAGCGTATTGTAAGCTGGAAAGCTTCATGTACACGGGCTGGCGCGAGGATGGCGCTGTCAATGGTCAAGGCACACTATGAAGATGCCGACATCGACACGGTGACCTCCGGTATCCCTGACGTAGACGACGAAGGCCAAAAGATAGATCACGAAGCTATCTTGGCGTCGCTTGCGGGTTTTGACACTAGAGTTGCCGAGTTGGTCGACCCTAACGTCTTTGTGCCCATGAAGACCGTTGACGGTGGCAACCAAAGCTCCTACGAGTCCCTCAACACTGCCGACTTAGAAGAGGATGGCTCTCCTGATGCTGATGACACTTCATCCAATTCGCTTGCGCCAGAGGAATGAAAAACAATATGTAATACTTGTTTCCTATGTAATTTGTATGCGGAAAAAACTACTTTTTAACTTAAGTCGGAAGACTCTTTGTCGGAACTATGCGCTCAGGTGATGATTCCCAATGGCACCGTCAATAACCTAAGCACAAAATCGCCGACAATAAGTGCTGAAAGTCACTACTCCAGAATCCACATAAAAACAACAAAGAACGTGTAGACCAGAAAACTTATGCTAACGCCCGTAGGCGGAATTTTCACAAGTGCGATCGCAAAGCTTGTGCATAAATGTTTTTATATGATCCAATAATGAACACGAAATGAGGTAAAAGACTCAGAAATATGAGTGAACCAGAGAGCTTTATTTCATTGATCATTTAAGAGGTACACAATAGATAAAAAATGCTAAGTGTAGAAAGGATGTAGCTGTGCTATGTTCCATGGCCGATCAAGCTCCAGGTAGTCATAATCCGGGTCACACCGCTTACGCTTATGATCCTTGTTGGGTCTATCCTTCAGTTCACGATTGTCAACGAGGTAGTAAGACCCATTGAGCAGCGCCTTGCTTATGATGAACGTGAAGGGTTTCGCGGCATAGTAAATCAAAAAATTTCTACGGATGCGAACAGAGGGAAAGCTAAGATCTAATCTAGGAGATGCAAACAACGAGAGAGATTGGATTAGATCTTCATACCCTTGAAGATTCGCATAGCGGAACGTTCGTCGGAACGTGGGTGATGTAGTCGTACTCGCTTCTCCTCCTCGCGATCCGATCCGATCTAGCACCACAAGTGGCGGTGCCTCCGTGAGATGCACACGTGCAGCACCTCGATGTCTCCTCCTTCCTCGGACCAGAAAGTATGGTGGATAGACGGATTGGATCTACAACACGACGGCGTGGTGTATATGGTGGAGAATTTCTGCAGCAGGGCTTCGCCTACAAACAGTCGGGAGGGAGAGAGGAAGGGCAGCAGGGCGGCTAGGGTTGGAGGGGAAGGTGTGGGGGGGGGGGGTGCGCCTCCAGCCCTCTTTATATAGAGGGGTTGGGCGGCAACCCTAGCCCCTCCCCCAAGCCAAGGCCGGCGGCCAAGGAGGAGGAGTGGGGGGCAAGGAACCCCCCCCTTCTAGAAGCTCTATCTAGAGTTTAAACCCTCTTGGCCGGCTGGGCCCTATGGGGCCTTGTGCCCCTGGCCCAATGGGGCCAGGGCACTCCCTCATAGGCCCATGCCCCCTCCCGGAAGGTGGGGCCACGTTGGTCCCCTTCCGTAAGGTTCTAGAAGCTTCCGGTAAAATACCGATTAACCCGGAACAATTCCGAACTCCAAAAACCGCACTGCCTTATATGAATCTTATTCTCCGGACCACTCCGGAACCTCTCGTGATGTCCCGGATCCCATCCGAGACTCCGAACAAAAACTCATAAACCAATTATCCAATCTATCCAAGCGCCGAGACACGTTAAGTGTGTGACCCTGCGGGTTCGAGAATATGCAGACATGATCTTCTATCAATAATCAACAGCGGGGTCTGGAAACCCATATTGACTCCCACACATTCATCGATGATCATATCGGATGAACCACGATGCCAGGATTCAATCAATCCCATATATATATATATATATTCCCTTCGTCTCGCGATATTTTACTTGCCCGAGATTTGATCGTTGGTACCGTCATACCTAGTTCAATCTCGTTCACAGCAAGTACTTTACTCGTTCCGTAATCCGATATCACTTTGTGATTAACTCCTTAACCACATGCTTGCAAGCGGTGTTGATATCGATTACCGAGTGGGCCCGAAGTATATCTCTCCGACTTGGGAGGGACAAATCCCATCTCGATACATACAACCCAACAGATACTTTCCGATCACCTGAGAGACACCTTTATGATCACCCTCTCATAGGATGACGTTTGATGACCTCAGCTTTCTTCCGATACCAGGGAGTTGTATTATCTCATGGTCTAAGGAATACAATATTTGACATAAGAAAAGCTTCACAAAGACGAACACGATGACACGATCTAATTGCTTCGCTTAGTTTGTGTCTGTCCACCATATCATTCTCCCAATGATATGATCTCATTATTAATCGACAACTCATGTCCATGGTTAGGAAACCTTAACCATCATTAATCAATGAGCTAGTCCATAGAGGCGTACTAGGGACACGGTGTTGTTCACAAACCACACAAGTATTAAAGTTTCCGCTTAATACAATTCTAGAATGGAATATAAACATTATCATGAACAAGAATTATAATAATAACATCTTTATTATTGCCTCTAGGGCATAATTCCAATAGTCTCCCACTTGCACTAGAGTCAATAATCTAGTTTACATCTGGCAACAATCTCACACCCATGGCACTGAGGTGCTGATCATGTTTTATACGTGGAAGAGGTTTAGTCAATGGATCTGCGATATTTAGATCTGTATGTACTTTGCTAATCTTCAGATCTCCATCTGCTATATAATCTCGGATTATATGAAACTTGCGGTTGATATGCTTGGTCTTTGGATGATATCTTGGTTCGTTAGCGAGTGCTATGGCGCCAGTGTTGTCACACAATATCTCCAGTGGGTCCAATGCACTTGGAACCACGCCAAGCTCAGTGATGAAGTTCCTGATCCAAACTCCTTCACTTGACGCTTCTGCAGCCATGTATTCCGCTTCTACTGTAGATCCCGCGATCACGCTTTGCTTGCAGCTTCTCCATCTCACAGCTCCTCCATTCAAAATATACACGTATCCTGTCTGAGATTTAGAATCATCCTTGTCGGTGTCGAAACTAGCGTCGACGTAACCTTTTACGACGAGCTGTTCATCACCCCCATAGACTAAGAACATTTCTTTAGTTCTATTTAGGTACTTTAGGATGTTCTTCACGGTTGTCCAGTGTTCCACTCCTGGATCACTTTGATACCTTCTCGTCAAACTAAGAGCATCGGACACATCCGGTCTAGTACACAGCATGGCATACATGATCGAACCTAAGGCCGAGGCATAAGGCACTTTGCTCATAGCTTCCCTATCATTTACCGTAGCTGGACACTGAGCCTTTCTCAATATCTTACCTGACAACATAGGCACTAAACCTTTCTTTGCCTTATCTATTCTGAACCTTTTCAGAACTTTGTCTAGGTATGTACTCTGGCTTAAAGCTATCAGGCGTCTTTGTCTATCTCTATAGATTTTGATGCCTAATATATAAGCAGCTTCACCTAGGTCTTTCATTGAAAAACACTTGTTCAAATAACTCTTCACATTGTTAAGCATGTTGATTTCATTTCCAATAATCAATATGTCATCCACATATAGTACCAGAAACGTCACCGAGCTCCCACTCACTTTCTTGTAGATGCAAGCTTCGTAGCAATTTGGAACAAATCCAAAGCTCCTGATCACTTGATCAAAACGAAGGTTCCAACTCCGAGATGCTTGCTTCAGTCCATAAATGGAACGCTGAAGTTTGCATACTTTATAAGCATACTTAGGATCGACAAAACCTTCGGGTTGCATCATATACAACTCTTCATCAATGTTGCCATTGAGGAAAGCAGTCTTGACATCCATCTGCCATATTTCATAATCATGAAACGCAGCAATTGCTAATAGAATCCGAATGGACTTAAACATCGCTACGGGATAGAAAGTCTCATCGTAGTCAACACCTTGAACTTGTCGAAAACCTTTCGCAACAAGCCGTGCTTTATAGACGGTAACATTACCATCCGCGTCCATTTTCTTCTTAAAGATCCATTTGCACTCAACGGCCTTACGGTCGCTAGGAGGGTCCACCAAAGTCCATACTTGGTTTTCTCTCATGGATCCTAGTTCGGATTTCATGGCTTCTAGCCATTTCTCAGAGTCTGGGCTCATCATCGCTTCCTCATAGTTCGTAGGTTCACTGTCTTCTACCAACAAGACAGTCAAGACAGGGTTGCCGTACCACTCAGGAGGGGCACGCGACCTTGTCGACCTGCGACGTTCAGTAGCAGCATCGTTCGAAGCTTCATGATCCCTGTCATTAGCTTCCTCTATTGTTGGTGCAGGCGGCACTGGAACAATTTCAGGTGCTGCGCTACTCTCCAACTCAAGAGAAGGTTCAACAACCTCGTCTAGCTCTACTTTCCTCCCACTCACTTCTTTCGAGAGAAACTCCTTCTCAAGAAAGGAACCGTTCTTTGCGACAAACACTTTGCCTTCGGTTCTGTGATAGAAGGTATACCCAATAGTTTCCTTAGGGTATCCTATGAAGACGCATTTCTCCGCTTTGGGTTCAAGCTTGTCCGGCATCAACTTCTTGACGTAAGCTTCGCATCCCCAAACTTTAAGAAACGACAACTTAGGTTTAGCACCAAACCACAGTTCATACGGTGTCGTCTCAACGGATTTAGATGGTGCCCTATTTAAACTGAATGCAGCGGTTTCTAATGCATAACCCCAAAATGATAACGACAAATCAGTAAGAGACATCATTGATCGGACCATATCTAATAGGGTTCGATTCCGGCGTTCAGACACACCATTCCGCTGTGGTGTTCCGGGTGGCGTGAGTTGTAAAACAATTCCGCTTGCTTTAAGATGCGTGAGAAAATCATAACTCAAATATTCACCTCCACGATCGGATCATAGAAACTTAATCTTTCTGTTACGATGGTTCTCCACTTCATTCTGAAATTCTTTGAAATTTTCAAACGTTTCAGACTTATGTTTCATTAAATAGATATACCCATATCTACTTAAGTCATCGGTAAAAGTGAGAAAATAGCGATATCCACCGCGCGTCGAAACACTCATCGGTCCGCATACATCAGTATGTATGATTTCCAACAAGTCCATTGCTCGCCCCATTATACCGGAGAACGGGGTTTTGATCATCTTGCCCATGAGGCATGGTTCGCATGTGTCAAATGATTCAAAATCAAGGGACTCCAAAAGTCCATCAGAATGGAGTTTCTTCATGCGCTTTACACCAATATGACCTAGACGACAGTGCCACAAATAAGTAGTATTATCACTATCTACTTTGCATCTCTTAGCCTCAATGTTATGGATGTGTGTTTCATCCCTTTCGAGATTTAGAAGAAATAAACCATTTACAATAGGTGCATGACCATAAAAGATGTTACTCATATAAATAGAACAACCATTATTCTCCGATTTAAATGAATAACCGTCTTGCAATAAACAAGATCCAGAAATAATGTTCATGCTCAACGCATGCACATAATAACATTTATTGAGGTTTAAAACTAATCCCGAAGGTAAAACTAAGGAGAGCGTGCCGACGGCCATCACATCAAATCTTGATCCGTTGCCAACGCGTATCGTCACCTCATCCCTCGCAAGCCGCCGTCTATTCCGTAGCTCCTGTTTCGAGTTACAAATATTAGCAACTGAACCAGTATCAAATACCCAGGCACTACAACGAGGGCTAGTAAGGAAAACATCAATAACATGTATATCAAATATACATTTGATGGTGCCAGCCTTCTTGTCCGCTAAGTACTTCGGACAGTTGCGCTTCCAGTGACCCTTGTCCTTTAAATAGAAGCACTCAGTGTCCCGCTTAGGACCAGACTTGAGCTTCTTCTCAGCAGGGGCAGTGCGCTTGCCGCAGCCCTTCTTGAAGGGCTTCTTTGCTCCCTTACCTTTCTTGAAGGTGGGCTTGTTGACCATCAACACATGATTATCCTTTTTGATGTCCACCTCCACAGCCTTCAGTTTAGCGAAGAGCTCGGTGATCGTATCAGTGGAACCAATCTGATTGTGAGTCAGTACAAAACTTTTGTAGCTGGGAGGGAGTGATTGCAGAACCCTGTCAATCTTGAGATCCTCTGGAATCGTGCATTCCAGTTGCTCAAGGCGTTGAGTGTAGCTCGTCATCTTAATGGCGTGCTCACTAACGGAACTCCCTTCCTCCATCTTGCAGTTAAAGAACTTCTCAGAGATCTCATATCTCTCAGAACGGGCCTGAGTCTGAAACATGGTTTTCAGCTCTTCGAGAATCTCAAAGGGCCCGGGATAGTCTTCAAAACGATTTTGAAGTTCCGGTTCCATAGCAAACAACATGGTGCTCTTAATCACACCATAATCATCTTTGCGCTACTGATAGACAGCTTTCTCATCAGCCGACGCAGTTGCAGCAGGGGGGCCACCTAACGCTTTCCCAAGGACATAGTCCTTTTGACCGCCAGAGAGAATGATTCTTAGATTGCGGAACCAATTGGTGAAGTTAGACCCATTGTTTCTAAGCTTTTCCTTCTCAGCGAAAACGTTGAAGTTGAAGTTGGACTTAGCCATGTGATCTACAGTATTTGCAAGTACAAATTAGACTATGTTCATGATAACTAGTTCAACTTAATCAAATTACTAGATGAACTCCCACTAAATCCAACATCCCTCAAGTTGTTTAGTGAACATGATCCAAATTCACCACACCTAATCCGATCATCACGAGAAGAGATGTGGCTTCAATGGTGGACAACGAAGTGTCGATCATATCATTCATATGACTCATGATTAACCTTTCGGTTCATGTGTTCCGAGGCCATGTCTGTACATGCTAGGCTCGTCAAGTTAGACCCAAGTATTTCCGCGTGTGCAAAACTGTCTTGCACCCGTTGTATGTGAGCGTAGAGTCTATAGCACCCGATCATCACGTGATGCTTGGACACGACGAACTTTCGCAACGGTGCATACTTGGGGAGAACACAGTTTTATCTTGATCTTTAAGTGAGGAATCATCTTATAATGCTACCGTCGCGATCTAAGCATAATAAGATACATAAAAGGATAAACATCACATGCATATAACTTTATGTGACATGGTATAGCCAATCTTCGCGCAATGATCTCCATCTTGTGCGTTCTGGCATGATCTCCATCACTCCACCATGATTGCCTCCACCACGAATAGCAACTACGACTATTGCTAACTACTTAGCGATAAAGTAAAGTTATTACATGGCGTATAAGAAGTTGACACACAGGTCATATACAATTATAAAGACAACCATATGGCTCCTGCCGGTTGTGTACTCATCGACATGCAAGTCGTGAAACATTACAAAACATGATCATTGCATACAACATACACATCACATCTTGGGCCATACCATATCACAGAAACACTCCCTGCAAAAACAAGTTAGACGCCTCTACTTTGTTGTTGCATGTTTTACGTGGCTTATGGGAGTAGATGCTAAGAACGATTCTTACCTACGGAAAGCCACAACGGTGATATTATGGTTGCCAAACTCCGGTGTTAATCCCATGACAACTATAGTGAGAGAAACTGACATCCACCAGCCGCATGTGTGGAACAAGCCACACGTCAAGTGCGGAGCCGGTCTCACGAACGACGTCGCGTAAGGTTGGCCTGGACCGCTTCAATCTCACTATCCCGCGTCATAAGAAGAACACAAACAAGAGGCTTGCAACAGAAAACATCAACGCCCGCAACAACCATGTTGCGTTCTACTCGTGAAACACATCTACGCATAGATCTGGCTCTGATACCACTGAAGGGTTTCGCGGCATAGTAAATCAAAAAAATTCTACGGATGCGAGCAGAGGGAAATCCAAGATCTAATCTCGGAGATGCAAACAATGAGAGAGATTGGATTAGATCTTCATACCCTTGAAGATTCGCACAGCGGAACGTTCGTCGGAACGTGGGTGATGTAGTCGTACTCGCTTCTCCTCCTCGCGATCCGATCCGATCTAGCACCACAAGTGGCGGTGCCTCCGTGAGATGCACACGTGCAGCACCTCGACGTCTCCTCCTTCCTCGGACCAGCAAGTATGCTGGAGAGACGGATTGGATCTACAACACGACGGTGTGGTGTATATGGTGGAGAATTTCTGCAGCAGGGCTTCGCCTACAAACAGTCGGGAGGGAGAGAGGAAGGGCGGCAGGGCGGCTAGGGTTGGAGGGGAAGGTGTGGGGGGTGGTGCGCCCCCAGCCCTCTTTATATAGAGGGGTGGGGCGGCAACCCTAGCCCCTCCCCCAAGCCAAGGCCGGCGGCCAAGGAGGAGGAGTGGGGGTCAAGGAAACCCTCCCCTTCTAGAAGCTCTATCTAGAGTTTAAACCATCTTGGCCGGCTGGGCCCTATGGGGCCTTGTGCCCCTGGCCCAATCCGGCCAGTGCACTCCCTCATAGGCCCATGCCCCCTCCCGGAAGGTGGGGCCACGTTGGTCCCCTTCCAGAAGGTTCTAGAAGCTTCCGGTACAATACCGATTAACCCGGAACAATTCCGAACTCCAAAAACTACACTGCCTTATATGAATCTTATTCTCCGGACCACTCCGGAACCTCTCGTGATATCCCGGATCCCATCCGAGACTCCAAACAAAAACTCATAAAACAATTATCCAATCTATCCTAGCGTCGAGACACGTTAAGTGTGTGACCCTGCGGGTTCGAGAATATGCAGACATGATCTTCTATCAATAATCAACAACGGGGGTCTGGAAACCCATATTGACTCCCACACATTCATCGATGATCATATCGGATGAACCATGATGCCAGGATTCAATCAATCCCATATATATATTCCCTTCGTCTCGCGATATTTTACTTGCCCGAGATTTGATCGTCGGTATCGTCATACCTAGTTCAATCTCGTTCACAGCAAGTACTTTACTCGTTCCGTAATCCGATATCACTTTGTGATTAACTCCTTAACCACATGCTTGCAAGCGGTGTTGATATCGATTACCGAGTGGGCCCGAAGTATATCTCTCCGACTTGGGAAGGACAAATCCCATCTCGATACATACAACCCAACAGATACTTTCCGATCACCTGAGAGACACCTTTATGATCACCCTCTCATAGGATGACATTTGATGACCTCAAAGCTTTCTTCCGATACCAGGGAGTTGTATTATCTCATGGTCTAAGGAATACAATATTTGACATAAGAAAAGCTTCGCAAAGACGAACACGATGACACGATCTAATTGCTTCGCTTAGTTTGGGTCTGTCCACCATATCATTCTCCCAATGATATGATCTCATTATTAATCGACAACTCATGTCCATGGTTAGGAAACCTTAACCATCATTAATCAATGAGCTAGTCCATAGAGGCGTACTAGGGACACGGTGTTGTTCACAAACCACACAAGTATTAAAGTTTCCGCTTAATACAATTCTAGCATGGAATATAAACATTATCATGAACAAGAATTATAATAATAACATCTTTATTATTGCCTCTAGGGCATAATTCCAACAGAACGGTCCTTCCCATGGCAGGGATAATTTGTGTGACTTCTTCTGCTTAAGTCGGAGCACCAAATCCCCCTCTTTAAATGAGCGATGCCGAACGCTGCGACTATGGTAGTTGCGTAGCTTTTGCTGGTAGATGGCGGATCTTTGGCATGCCAATACGCGCTCCTCCTCGAGAAGGTCCACATCTAGGCGTCTGGATTCTTCAGCGTCATCTTCGCCGTAGGCGGCAACTCTTGATGTCAGAAGGTAGGATGGCTTCTGCTCCATATACCATGAAGTAAGGGGTGTAGCTAGTGGATCTGTTGGGTGTAGTTCGTAAACTCCACAACACAAATGGCAATTCTTCCGCCCAGGCTCCAGCTGCTCTATGTAGCGGTGCCTCACGACGTGGCTTGATTCCCTGTAGAATTAATCCATTGGTTCGCTCAACCTGACCATTGGACTGTGGGTGTGCCACAGATGCAAGGTCAAGTCGGATGCCCTTGTCCCAACAATAAGCCTCCACTTCTCCGAGTGACAAGTTGCTGCCATTGTCGGTGATTATGCTATGTGGGAGACCAAATCTCACCACTAGATCCCATACAAACCTAAGGGCAGTTGCCCCATCGAGCTTTCTAATGGGTTTAGCTTCTATCCATTTGGCTGCTACTAGCAGATGCGTAAACCCACATGGTGCTGTCTATAGCGGACCAACCATATCGAGCCCCCAGACTGCAAAGAGCCAAGTTATTGGTATTGTTCGCAATTCTTCAGCAGGAACATGTGGTTGTCGGGCATAGTACTGGCATCCCATGCATGTCTCAACCAGCTTGTCGGTATCCGCCTTCGTGGTCAGCCAGTAGAATCCTTGTCGGAAAGCTTTAGCGACCAACGATCGGGGAGCGGCGTGATGCCCGCAATCTCCAAGATGGATTTCGCATAGGATTTCAATACCTTCTTGCTGGGAAACACATTTAAGGTATACACCAGTTGTGCTTCTTTTGTAGAGCTGTCCATTGATTATGGTATAGCCCTTTGCTCGACGTACTATTTGCCGTCTTTCGACCTCGTCATCCGGCAAAGTTCCATGTTCGAGATACTCCATGATCGATTTTGTCCAAGCCAGATGAATCTTTGTCACCTTGTGGACGAAAGAGTCTACTCTGTCCGGGTTGTCGATGTCCGCTCCCTTCACGGATGGTGTCCATAGATTCTCCAGGAAAACGCCAGGAGGAATTCGTTTGCGCCCTGATCCAAGCTTAGACAGTAGATTGGCCTCCTCGTTTTGCTCCCTAGGTACCTACTTGACCTCGTAGCCAAGAAGCTCTTGGCTATCTCGTCCACTTCGTCTCGATATGCCGCCATCATAGGGTTCCGCTTGTTCCAGGTGCCAGCCACCTGCTGAGCAACCAAGTCGGAATCTCCACAGCAAACTATGCGCTTGATGCCAATATCCTTGGATATGCGTAGTCCGTGAATGAGTTCTTCATACTCCGCCATGTTGTTTGTAGCCTCGAAGTGGATCTGCAGAACATAGTGTAGCTTGTCCCCAGTTAGTGACTATAGCAGTACACCAGCCCCGATCCGTTGAGTAGCTTTGATCCGTCAAAGTGCATCACCCAGTATTCTGGCTTCGGCATTGGGGTAGCATCTGGCATCTCTGTCCAATCTGCGATAAAATCCGCCAAGGCTTGCGATTTGATAGCGCCGCGTCTCTTGTAGGTGATCTCGAAGGCGAAAAGCTCGATGCCCCACTTCACAACCCTTACTATAGCGTCGCTGTTGTTGATGATGTCGGACAGTGGAGTTTTGCTCACCACTGTGATAGGGTGCTCCTGGAAATAGTGCCTCAGCTTCCGAGAAGCAAGGAATACTCCATAAGCTATCTTTTGGTAGTGCGGGTAACGCTGCTTGGACTCCGTCAAGACCTTGCTTTTACATAGTAAACTAGTCATTGTACTCCGTGTTCATAGCCTGGTTCCTTCCGCTCTACCACGACGACGATGCTGATTACCCGGTTGGTGGCCGCCATGTAAATTAACATGGGCTCCCTAGGCTCGGGTGCTGCAAGGATAGGCGCTGAGGAAAGTATCTCCTTGGGTTGCTTTAATGTTGCGTCTACCTCGTCCGTCCACGTGAATTTGTCTGCCTTCTTCAGTAACTTGTACAGCAGCAGAGCCTTCTCTCCAAGTCGGCTGACGAACCGACTAACTGCTGCAACACAACATGTTACTCGTTGTATGTCCTTTAGGCATGTCAGACGGTTTATGTTTAAGATGGCCTTGATTTTCTCCAGGTTGACCTCGATTCCACATCGGGAAACGATGAAGCCCAACAATTTGCCGGCTGGAACCCCAAAGACGCACTTCTTAGGGTTAAGCATCATGTTGTATTTCCGGAGATTATCAAAGGTTTCTTTTAAGTCGGAGATTAAGTCGTTTGACTCTTTATACATCGCCGCTATATCGTCCACATAGGCATGAACGTTCCGACCAATTTGATCGTGTAGGCAACGCTGCATTGTCTGCTGGTACGCGACACCTGTGTTTTCAGCCCAAAGGGCATCGCGACATAGCAAAACGTGTCATAGGGCGTAGTGAACGAAGTGGCCAATTGGTCCGACTTCCTCATCTTGATCTGGTGGTATCCTGAGTATGCATCGAGAAAACAGAAAAGTTCCGAGCTAGCCGTCGAGTCAATGACTTGGTCAATGCGAGGCAAAGCAAACGGATCTTTGGGACATGCCTTGTTCAAGCCGGTGTAATCAATGCACATTCTTAATTCTTTGGTCCCCTTTTTGGGGACAAGTACAGGATTGGCCACCCATTGGGTGTGAAGGACTTCTCGTATAAAACTAGCCTTAAGTAACCTAGCTATCTCTTTGCCTATGGCGCGTCTCTTCTCATCTCCAAAACGTCGTAGAGGTTGTTTCACTGGTTTACATTTTGGATCAATATTCAAGCTGTGCTCGGCAAGTTCCCTAGGTACACCTTTCATGTCGGCAGGTTGCCAGGCAAAGATGTCCTTGTTCTCACGGAGGAACTCGATGAGCGCGCTTTACTATTTAGGGTCCAGGTTCGTCCCAATGGCGGTGATCTTGGAGGCATCGCCTACCACAAGTTCCACTGGCTTGGTCTCGATGGCGTCCTTGAATGCTGGGGCGGAGTCAGAAATATGTTTCTTCGACGCGGGCATCTCCGAGGCATCGAACTTGCTCTGGATCTCCTTGAATTCTTTGTTGTATAGGACAGCTTCTGCGTAGGCTGCTTCTCCAATCTCGCAGTCCCTTGCTTTGGTAAAGCTTCCGGATACGGTAATGACACTGTTTGGTCCGGGTATCTTGAGCTTGTTGTAGACGAAGCATGCTTATCCATGAAGGTGTGGAATATGTCGCGGCCGAATATGACATGGTACATGCTCTTGAAGCGGACCACCTCAAAGGTCATGCGCTCTTGGCGGTACTTATTGACATCACCAAAAGCGACCTGAAGTGTGATGCACCCAAGGCACCGAGCCTCCCGACCAGGAACTACACCGTGGAAGATGGTGTTGGTCCGCCTTAGGTTTGCCTCCGTCGAGTTCATCTTATGTAGTGTATCCATGTACATGATGTTGATGCTGCTTCCACTATCCACCATACATTTGGTGAACTCATTGCCATCAATCAAGGGGTTGATGACCATGGCATATTGGTTCTCCGTAGGGATGAGGTCTGGGTGATCCTTCCTATCCCAATTAATTGTAATCTCCGACCAGCGCAGGTACTGGGGAACTGGGGGTAGAGTAGCCATCAGTATCCTCATGGAGGTCTTCTATTGTCGGACGGTGGGGGTGCCAAGGAAAGTGTGGAAAATAGCCGCCTTCTTTTCGAAGGGGTTCTTGCCTTTGCCGTCGCTCTTGGCAGCGTGCTTGGGGTCAACGTCCTCGTCCATGTCAATTGAATCCTTGGACTCCTCCTCCTTCTTCTTCCCCTTGCCCTTGCCTCGCGGTCTATTCTTCTGACTTTGCTTGTAGCCGGACTCCTGGTGCTCCTTGAGGTCGTTGACGAACTTGCAGTGGTGGTTGGTGTGGGTGGCCTTGCCGTTGGTGTCGAGGTGTACGAGGCACGACATATCGCGGTACTCCTCGTAGGTTTGGGGAACGCGGAGTGTTGCCGAGGTAGTTTCACTTCCTCGCTGCTGCCCACGGCCTGCTCCTCGTCCTCGGCCACGCTGTCCGCCATCACCTCGTCCTGCAAAAGTCATAGCGACCATGTCGGGGGTTAGCTTTTCTTCTGGTGCGGTCTTCCGCTTGGTGCTGCTATTCCTTCGAGCTTGAGTTGGAACAGCCATTGCCGGCAGAGAGCCGCGAGCATCATCGCCAGCAACTGCGAACTCACTGGCCAACTGAATCATTTGTTTCAAGTCTAGCTGGTGATTGTCCTGCAAGCGCTTCAACTTATGTCGGAGCAACGTGCCCCTTTCCAAACTATCGATGAAGGCAGCCATGGCGGTCTGGGCGTGCACTCCTGTGCAGGAATTCTTCATATCCAGCCAACTAGAGAGGTAGGCGCGAGATGTCTCGTATTTCTCTTGTACGCACCGATGTAGATCGCCAACAGTGCAGGGACGTTTGTACGTACCCTCGAAGTTCTTGGTGAATGCCTCTTGCATGTCCAACCAATTGCAAATGGATCTTTTTGGCAAGTCATCAATCCATTGACGTGCCGTGCCCGCCAACATCAGTGGGAGGTACTTGACGGCAACATTGGGGCTACCCCCGGTGATCTCCACCGCGTTGCCGTAGTCCTGCAACCATGTAGCTGGCTTGGCAGTGCCGTCATAGGGCTTGATGGTCTTGTCAATCCGGAAACCTTTGGGGTAAGTTGCGTACCATATCACAGGTCCAAAGAAACGTGGTCCCAGGTATGGTCCTTCCTAGGCCTTGTGGATCTTGTCCAGACGCAAACGTGCATCGTATGGCTCCGGGCTTCTTTTCTTCTTCTTGCCATCAGGGGATGGGCTGCGTGAACGACGCGGGCCTCCTTCGCCATGGTGGTTGCTAGGTGACGAAGGAGGCGGAGGTGGCGGTGTGTTGGCCTTCTTGCTGTTACCCTCCTGTGACACCTCATGCTTGTCGCGGTTGCTTGTCGGACGCAGAGGATCATGACGTGACCTTCTCTTGTGTCCTTGGTTGTGCTCTCCATCACGATGGGTCTGCTCCGTGTTGTTGCGGATGGCGATGCTGCTCTGCCTTGGCGGAGGCATATCCGTACGACGGTGAGCCTTGGTGTCTTCGCGATGTCGGGGGAAGCGGGGCGGTGGCGATGGGTGACGAGGTTGGGCCTTCTCTCCATGGTCAGAGGATATGGGGATAGCATCATTCCTGTTGCGCGCATCCCTCCGTCTTCGTTCTGACGAACCCGTCTAAGACCCGACATCAAGAGGAGATCTGTCCCTTGGCGTCTTATACTAGCTAGACTAGCAAAACGCTGGGTCAGACTCAACCCTCTGGGAGGTGGCCTTTTCCTGCTGTTTCACCGCCTTGGCCACTAGGTCATAGACCTGGTCTACCGCTTCGGGTGATCTATCCTACTCCAGAAGGGTCTTGGCGATGGCGAGATTGAGTAGAGGAGTGGGCATCACCTGCCTGCCTTCACTGGCAATGTATGGCTTGGCATGTGCCGGCTTCGAGGGAGCCCATCCTAGGTTTCGCTGCACACCCGGATCTTTGATGACGCGAGCTGGAGCTTTCTTGGCCTTCTGCTGCAGCAGCAGAGTCTTGTACTCAACCTCCATTGCTCTAGCTTTTTCTATTGACTTTTGCGCATTGGACAGATCTCGATCTAGCTATGCGCCCTGCTCCGCGATGGCATGCGCTTCCTCCAGCAACTGCTGGTGCTTCTCGTCAAGCTAGACTACATTAAGAATATGAGCCATGGTCATAGGCTCGACGAGGAGATTGCCGTACATCACTCTATCAGCTGGAGTGATTTGGGAAGCAGCAAACGTAGATGCCGGAGTTGGCAGGTTTGTAGTGTTGTTGTTGCTCGGACCGGTGCCGAGTTCCTGCGGCTGCTGCACTGGGTTAGGCGGAGGAGGCATGTTCTTTGCACGATCATTGTCGGCAGCAACAGGTGGTCCCTTCCCTTTGTCCAATGCTGTTGGCGGAGCTCTTCCAGGTTGATCTTCATCCATCCCGTCCCAATGGTGACGAAGACCTCTCGGGACGTGACGGCGTTGTTGGTCTATTCATCGCGCTTGTACTCCTCCTCCATCTCCTGCGTGGCAGAGTCTAGCTCCTCCGGACTAAAATCTATCTCCTCCGAATCTACGCTGAAGTCGGCGTAGAGCGCGTCAATCACGGAGTCGGAGGGTGCCGAGGCTTCCTCGATGATGGGGGTGGAGGTGCAACAACAGCGACGATGACTAGAGGCGGTGCTGCTGCTGCTGCGGTGATGGCGGCGGGAGGTGGTGGTGGTGGCTGAAGTGGTGGCGCTCCGTCAATGAGCGCAAGAGCTGTCTGAGCTGCCTCCTCAGCCTCTGCGTAGTTGTTGACAGTGTTCACCATGCTTTCGAAGGTGAGGCTTCCTGAAGCCTGCTGCCGCCTTAGAGAATGCCGGAGAAGTGTTCCCTGGTCCAGTCCTTCCACAAAGTCATACATAGCATCATCATTGGGGTAATGCGCCAGATCGGCTCGTATACGGAGCCACCTAGCAAGGTAATCGCGGGGTTTTTCACCCTCTCTCTAAATGCAACGCGCCAGATTGAAGATGGTAACCACTCCGACGAACTTGGACCTCTGCTGTCCAGACGCGCGGACGAAGCCAGCGGACTTGCAGCGATCTTCCATCGTTATATCCTGCACAGGGGCGGTTTGGGTGGGCCATGAATTTTTCCGATCTTTGCTGGCAAACTCCAAAGAGAGATCCGACATCGATCCTTCTGCGAACGTATCCTGCCCGTAGGCGGTCCGTGCGGGTCCTGATGCTCCTCCGACTCCTAGGGAACTAGTGCCCGAGTCGGTTTCGCCGATGAAGAGGTGGATATCTCCGATGGGGACGATCGAGCATCGCGTAGGGTTTGTCTTTGCCGAGATCCAGAACTCATCGGGAGGGACGATCGGAACATTGCCGGAGAAGAGAACACGACCGATGGCTACGGTTTCGCCGATTCTCACGAAGATCTTGGTCCTCACCCGCTGAAGAGCCTGGAGCGCCTCTTGCCCCACGGTGGGCGCCAACTGTTGTGGTATTGCCGACGAGTACGCCATGGGGGGGTCCTCACAGTGTGTGTTTAGAGACGTGGGGGAAGGCGGACGGTTGACAGGTACGAGGTTACACATCTTACCCAGGTTCAGATCCCACAATGGTGGCGGAATCCTACTCCAGCTATAAATCACTATAATGGCAATACGCCGAGTTACATGGATTGGTTCGCTGTGGGAGGTGACTATAAAGTCTAAGTTATCATGCCCTAAAGGCTCCCATAGGCCCGACTTATATAGTCTCCAGGTCCTAGGGTTACAGGGAAAAGTCCTAGACGAACAGGTTACAGAGTCCTACACTGCCTACAATTAATCTAGCGTGTCTTGCACTCCAAGGATCCGGGTATGTCAAGGACTCCTCCATAGCCTTCCTTTATCCGGCATGGGCCTCCCTTCTAGATCCATCTAATTGGGCTACCCAGCAGGACATGGGCCATGCTACCAACTGTGGGCCACCCCGGGTTATCCGGATAGGAGACATGCTATGAGGATACCCATATAGCATGTCCCCAACAATAAGGACAAGTAAAAGTAGTTTTCTCTTGGTCCTGTGCTTTCACAGCAATTTGAGAAAACCCAGAATAACCATCAAGAAAACAAAAGTTAGTATTTTTGGACAACCTCTCAAGCATTTGTTCAATGAAGGGCAAAGGATAATGATCTTTCTTAGTAACTTTATTGATCTTTCTAAAATCAATGCACATTCTATACCCAACCACTACTCTTTGGGGTATAAGCTCATTATCTTCATTAGGCACAACATTTATTCCCCCTTTCTTGCGAACACAATGAACAGGACTAACCCATTGACTGTCAGCAATAGGATAAATAATACTAGCATCCAAGAGTTTTAATACCTCATTCCTTACCACATCCTTCATCTTAGGATTTAGACAACGTTGGTGCTCAACAACTGGTTTTGCATCAAGCTCAATATTAATAGCATGCTGACATATAGTAGGAGAAATTTCTTTTAAATCATCAAGAGTATAACCCATAGCTCCTCGGTGCTTCTTCAATACCTCCAATAACCTTTCTTCTTCCTTTCCTAAAAGTTTAGAACTAATAATAACATGATACACTTTCTTATTGTCAAGATAAGCATATTTAAGATCATTAGGTAAAGGTTTTAATTCGAAAACAGGGTCCTCTTTAGGTGGTAGTGTGGTACCCAAATCTTCCACAGGTAGATTATGCTTAAGTAACTCAGGTTGACAAAGGAAAACCTCGTCGATCTCATTTCTTTCCTTCATGAAGACATCACTTTCATGATCTTCCATGAACTGCTGCAAGGCATTGTTAGGAGCAAGATAGCAGAAAGTTGTTCAACCCTGAAATCATCATTAGGCATTTCATTTTCATAAGGAGTTTTGGCAAATTTGGAAAAATTAAACTCCTAAGACTCTCCATCAAACTTAGTCAAAACTTTTTCCTTCCTACAATCTATAATAGCCCCACAAGTATTCAGGAAGGGTCTACCAAAGATAATAGGGTAGGTTATACTAGCTTCTTTACCAAGTACCAGAAAATCAGCAGGATATTTAATCTTACCACAAAGGACCTCCACATCTCTTACAATGCCAATGAGGCAAACTTGCTCTCTATTGGCAAGGTGAATAACCACATCAATGTCTTCAAGCTCACAAGGACCAATTTCATGCATAATTTCCCTGTAAAGCTCATAAGGAATAGCACTAAAACTAGCACCAATACCACATAAGCCATAATAGCTATGATTACCAATTCTAACATAAAGCACATGGACACTAGCTCTTCTAGCTTTTTTAGGATGAGAAATAATATTAGTAGCGTATTCACAAAAGACAATATGCTCATCCTCTATATTTCTAGTGACAAGTTCTTTCACAATAGCTACCACAGGCTCAATATCAATGAGCTCATCAGGCTCCACATTTTTCTTTGCACTTTTGCTAACCACATTAGCTATAATGTAATTTTCCCTTACCTTAGCAGGAAAAGGGATTTTCTCCACATAAGATTCAGGCAAAATAGGATTAACAGTACAAACCTCTGTGCTAGCAGGAACATGGGTGACAATGTCTTTATAAGGAGCATGGTATTTGTCCCACTCTTTCTTGGGAATTTCAATATAAGAGGCAAAGGCATTAAAACATTTTGCAAGAACTTGAGGATCAAGACCAAACTCATTACTAATATCACGGAAGTCATCAGTTCCCATAAAAGATTTAATACATTCATAATCATAGTTTATACCTGACTTTCTTCCTTTGTCATTCTCCCAAGCTTCAGTGTTTTCTTGAATACGGTCTAAGAGATCCCATTTAGCTTCTTCCTTCATACGTGTGAATGATCCAGCACAATAAGCATCTAGTAAATCTTTATCATGAAGAGAAAGCCTAGCATAAAAGTTATTGAGAATAATATTGTTAGGGTGTTCATGAATAGGACATTTAAGCATTAGTAACTTCAATCTCCCCCAAGCTTGAGCCGTACTTTCTCCATCAAGAGGCCAAAAGTTATATATAAGATTTCTATCCTTATGAATCTCACTGGGAGGATAAAATTTACAGTAAAAGAGAGATGACATCTCCTCCCATTCCATGGATTGTCCATTCTTCAGCATCTTATACCATTCTTCAACTCTCCTTTTCAAGGATATGGAGAGTAAATTCTTCTTCACCTGTTCAGTTGTGATACCTGCACACTTAAACAACCCGCATAATTCATGGATAAAAAGCAAGTGATCACCGGGATGGACAAATCCATCCCCTAAATAATTATCCATAACACAATTAACAATACTTGTAGGTATCTTAAAAGGATCTATCTCAACAAGTGGTGGTTCATCTACTACCCTAGCAATGGTAGTAGTTTTCCCAAACAAAAAACCAAGTGGGTTATCCATATTGGAAACAAAGTAACAAGCAGTAACAAAAGAAATACTCACAGTAGAAGTTTCCTATACCAGTTCCACTCTTCAATAGCGCTTCACTCCCCGGCAACGGCGCCAAAAAATATTCTTGATGACCCACAAGTATAGGGGGTGTATCATAGTACTTTCGATAAAAAGGAGTTTTGATCCCAACGAGGAGCGGGAGGTGCTGAACAGTGGTACGGAGCAGGAACTCTCTGCAAATACTTAGCAAACGGGTTTTTAGTGGTTCTCTGATAAGACAACAAAAGAAAGTGCAAGTAACAAAGAATAAACATAGCAAGTGGCCCAATCCTTTCTTAGCAAAGGACAAGACGGTGGAAATACTTATAAGTACAAAATGTTCTCGAGGATACATGGGAATTCTGTCAAGTGCTTTTGCTTCATATAGCTGAGTACTCTTCTCTGGTGTTGTAAGTGTTGTGTGGGTGAACCTGTGCTAACATATCGATCTTATTTGGACTAATACATACTTTGATTAAAACCCCTGCAAACATCTGTAACTACAGGAAAGTAATTAAGATATAAATCTAACCATAGCCTTAAACTTTGAGATCCTACACTCCCTTGTGCAAAGGTGTCCTAACGGGGGTTCAGGTTTCTGTCACTCCGACAACCCCACAATTAGTAGCCAAATACACAATGCATTCCCCTAGGCCCATAAATGGTGAAATATCATGTAGTCGACGTTCACATGACACCACTAGAAGAATAGCACCACAACTTAAATACTAAACCATTGAATAATAACTCAACACAAATCCACTAATAACAACATGACTTCTCCCATGTCCTCAAGAACTAAATGAACTAATCACAAGACATCATATGGATCAAGATCAAAGATGATATGATAATGGATAACAATCTGAACATAAACAATAATCCAATGGTTCCACTCACAAGCATCAACTATAATAGTAATTAACACCAGGAAAGTTTCCCCTAAGAACTAAAGCAATATCCAACACAATTGTCACATCAGGACGGAGTGGTGATGATGGTGCTGGTGGAGATGATGGTGTGGATGATGATCCCGATGAATCCTAGCTTGATGATGGTGTTGATGGCGACAGTCTCCCCTCTCCGGGAAGGAATTTCCCCGGCAGAAATCTGTCAGCCGGAGAGATCTTTCTCTCTCGGTGTTTTCCGCCTCCAGAGGCGGCGGAAATCTATCTGTGGTCGCTCTCCTGGACTTAGGGTTTCGTAGGGAAGATATAGGCGAAGGGGCAGAGCCGGGAGCCGGGCAGGTGGGCCACACCTGCCCTAGGCACGACCCAGGGTGGGACCATGCCTAGGGGGTGTGGCCCCCCTGCGGCCTTCTTCGCTCCTCCTTTTGGCTTCCTCAATCTTCTGGAAAAATAATATTTTCCCATATTTTTTTGGTATTTTTCTGATCTTCGCGAAATTGCACCGAAACGCCTTCTTTTCCATCAGAATCCAGACTCTAACAGTCCATCCTCTAAGAATCATTGAACATGCATAAACAGTGGAAAAGACATAAGTAATACCTCATAATAAGACAAATATCAATGAATAGAGGTAAATTATGATATAGAATGGTGATGCAAATTGGACGTATCATAGGCAAACGCCCAGATGCCTCCACCGCTCCCGGGTGGGCGCCGCGGATCGCTCCAGAGGTGGGGATGGATCTGGCGCAGCTCCACCACCACATGGGGCCGCCGGCTGCATGGCCTGGGCAGGTGATCGACCCGTCCACGTCCGCTCTAGCTCTGCCACCGCCCAACCTCTGGACGCCGTCGAAGTACATTGACCTCGACCCTAGATGGACGCGGCGGCGCCTGCGCACGAAGATCGGTAGCTAGGGTTTGGACTAGGGCTAGTTTAATTTCGTACGAATTTTACCAACTTTTAGCATGAACTGTCTATGTTTAAATTTTAAAAAAAAGTGTCGCCCTGTTTGTCAGACGCGGACAGATGGGTCGCGCTTCTGGGTGCGACTGACTGGACAGGCCGAACCCTATCCCAAGAGCGACCGCGACCCGACCCAACAGACTAAAACAGACCATTTGGATCGACCGTTTGGGTTGCCCCGGTAGATATTCCCTTATTCTCTCACTCAGGCCAATTGTAGCCACGGTTCCGGTGTCCAGGGTCCCCAAAGGAGACACATTAGGGCCTTGTCTAAAGATTGCTATTCCCTCAGTTCAAAAATATAAGACATTTTAGTCATGATTCAAAGTGAACCAATCCACTAATTCACAAAGCTAAAATGTCCTATATGTCTAAACCACGGGATTACTAATCCTTTTTTTATGATAATGTGTGGGAATTTCTATATTTTGTCTTTTTGTGCTAACCCATCGGTTATCTGCACGTATGTGTGACTGTCATGGGCGATATCAAGCATCATTGTGGCAAGATTCCGGTTGCAGAAATGGAAGTTCTGATGCATAATGATCCTGAGTGGTGCAACCTCGTATACTGGTAGTACTTAGCATAGGCACTGCAGAGGCAATCTAATCATCATCAGAAGCGCTGCAGCAATCGGCTGGTCGTGTCTTGATCTAACATGACAACGGTCGGTCGAGAGCGCAGGGCATATAAGCCACTCCAGCCGCCGTAACAAATTTGGAAGGTCGATGGCCAGGGAATGGGGCCTGACCGCCTGAGTGCCTCACTGCGCTCTGTCAGCTGGTATTCCGGTTGACGAAACGAAGGAGAGTTCGCTGTACTCGTAGGTTTGTGTTAGCTGCGAATTTGTTGTCACTGAGATTTCCATGGAGTTTGATGGGAGAGTTCTGTAGCGTATGGAATAGTAGACCTTGAGCATAAACGCAAATATAAAAGACGTTCTGAATATTATATAATCTGCTAAAATAAACGGAATCTTGAAGTTCAGGATCCCCAAACACAGGAAAAGGTACGTGCTTTAAAAGAGAGAGCGCTGGGTGCTACCCTAGATAGGTGAGCATCTCCCCTGAAGAAAGCTAAACAACATCAGCATGATACGATCGCCAGACTTGACCAAGCATTGATTCACATTTTAAATCGCACCACGATCCATAAAACACCCACACATGAAAAACAGCGTGACAGGCAAAAAAAGTCCTGAGTATCTCCATCACTCCAGGGGAATAAAATAAACTGGCTGCATTTAGAGAAAGATAGAAACAGACTGCAGATTCTGAAGTGCTACCACAAGATTAACCAGCCGTTTTATTGATCTGCAGAATATCCCTTTTAGCGCTAAATTCAGAAACACCAAAGTTGCTACCTGGTTCAAACTAGTCCAAACTTCAGACAGTAGAGCTCAAGATTACACAAATGCTAGTTATCCGTTTTCAGCATCACAGCAGCTTGACCCCAGCTTCTCTGACAGAATCTATGACAGCCCTGACTTTGCCGTGGTACTTCTGCTCCCGCTTCAGGTGGATGGACACGGCGGGTATCCCCTGGACCAGAAGGCGCTCGCCGAGCAACTTCCCAATCTTGGCGGCGGCAGAGACGTCGCGGGTTGACTCCATGCTTGGTCTCAGCAGCTTCTCCTGCGAGCTTGCGGAGCACGCGACGGTTGCTGTTGGGGTGTGGATGACCTGCGCCGTGACAAACTTGTTCGAGAAATGCATCTTCAAGAGATAGGGCTTGAGAAACGTGACGATCCTAGCCGCCCTGCCGGGTGGAGGGATCACCATCACCGCTGATTTCTCTGCTGCAAGGTAACACGCAAATAAATATTAGTTGGTTGACTACCTGAATACATTTTGACTACCAATCAGAACCTTGTGCTCATACTGACAAAGCAACAGCGAGCTAACACGTTTTGAACAGTATTTACGCAGATGCTAAACGAGGCATCAATTAACTGCTGTCCCTGATATAGACAAGGGAGGCGATGCATTACAAAGTTATGATCTTAAACATGAGAAATGAAATCAACATCGAACATAAAATTTAATTAAAGCAAATGCATGCAAAGCGTATAACTAGATACTGAATCTAGCATGTACTTCGTTTTCCAATCACGCCACTGTGACAAGGAGTTGTACCAGGAACCCCTCTTGATATTTTTGCTTATAACGAACACAATAGCTAATGAGTAACGAATCTTGATCTGCATAATTCCACCTTAGGTTGTGTTTCCCATGCAAACCCATGTACCAAGTTTGGTTAGCCAAAATATTGGAGGTGGTTTTGGTTGTCCATGTTCTGGCCTATGTTGGCAAGGAAGTTCAATGGGAGTTGCCAAAGGAGCATGAGATGTGCGAAGTTTGGCAACCACCAAACAAGAGCCAAATGTTTCATCGCGAGCAAGAAACTGATATAGTTAATTTGGCCATATACCAAACATACCCTAAACATGTAGCTATGAGAATAGTATTCAAGTTTATATACTCGTTACGTCCGGAAAATGATGTCGCACATTTGTCTAGATTCGCATGCATCTATACACTAAAACGCGTCTAGATACATGCAACTTAGACAGATCTACGACATCCTTTTCTGGACGGAGGGAGTACAATTTTTCAGAAATAACACAGCGGTAACTTAGCTGACATGCAGAAAATATCAAATGCAGCTTCCAACATTGGTATCAGAATATTTAGCGCCAACAATCCAAAAACAGAATTTAGCAGGTTCAGCAAGAGGAAGCTTGATGTGTATGCATGACTTAACAGTTTGATACTGGTCAAGTTCATCAAAATGAATATGAACTACACAATAAAGTCCACATTTCATCTAAATTCTCTAGAGTGGCAATATCTGTCTAATGATGAAAAAAGGAGTATTCTAAGCACGCATGAGGCAGAAACAGTGTGACTTGTCTAAAAAAACTCCCAAGAGTTTCAGAGTGCTTCCCTGCACTAAAGTAGGACCCCATCATTTGGAAGGGTTTCAACTGAGCGAAGCTCAGATCTTCATATGCCCCACCAATCCTAGGATCGTATGAACATCGGTACCCAATAGAAGGCTCTGTATTTCAGTTTACCGGTACACATGGCACCTAATCGATAACATCAGTATGCAACAGAGGGCTATATATTTCAGTTTATCAGTAGACATGACATCTAATCGATTCCAGCTCACAAATTGTCAAATAAAAAATGGAAATGAAGTACGCCGAAACTGGATCAAGCGCAATACTTACCACGCAGTTCGTAAAACCTGAATATGGGGCCAAACGAAGAATTTTTACCTCTACAAGCATCGAATCAACAGTTACATAGAGGAAAATCAAAGATCTAAGCCATCCGACGAACATATCTTTCGAAATGAGTTGAGCTCTACCACGCAATTGCATGCTAATACTACTGAATCAACCCATATGTAAACATATACGGATCTAAAGAAAAGTGCAGCCTTATTATATCGGTGTTAACAGGGAGGTAGCTTACCTTAGGGAATACGCGGCGCCGGAGTAGTACTGCGCGGCGGCACGGAGGAACAGGTCGGGCGGGGCAGGGCAGGGCGGCGGCGGCGGCAGCGCGCGGCGCGACGGTGGGTAGCGAGATCAGAACGTGGACTAGGCTCCAGGGTTAGAGAAATGAATGGGCCGAACGGCCGAGCCGCATACACTTGTATTGGGCCAGTTAGGCCCAAGTACATGTCGGTTATTTATGTTTGGGCCCACATTGCGAACTGCCTGGAGAAGGCAAGGACAACGAAAAGGAGAAGGGGGAAGCGAGCTGAGCCTGTCCCGGAGATCCCCGGCGGCGGCTATGGCGATGGTGGCGGCGGCGGGCGGCGAGCCGGTGGAGCCGCAGTCGTTGAAGAAGCTGAGCCTTAAGTCGCTGAAACGCTCCCTCGACCTCTTCGCGCCCACCCACTCACTCCTATTCTCCCCCGATGCCGAGAGGTAACCCAGCTTGCTCAATGCTCAGCCCCCTTCCTTGACCCCAAAACCCTAGCACCCTGGAACTAACCGCTTCTCTTCGCTTGCTCTCATTCTCGCGGCAGCAAAAGGGTTCGTGTCAGCTGCAAGGTTCGTGGCTTCGTCTCGGCTATCTACAGGTTGGGTTCCTGTGTCTGCATAAGCGTTTTGCCCTGAAAATTTCATGGTTGGGTGGTTTGTCGCAGGTGAATGCGGAGTACGGTGCGGTCAAGAACCTGCCTACCGATCAGGGACGGGTGCAGGGGAAGGGTGCTGCGGCTCCTTCCACCGCATTGGCGCTTCCAGGTAAAATGTTGCTGCCCTTTTTAGATGATAGCCCCCTCTGCTTCTCAAAATTAACAATAACTATTATCTTGCTAGAGCGAGAATTCAAGCTTGCAAGTAATGAACCCTAGTAGGAAAAAAAAGGGGTATCTAAGGAACAGGTGCAACTCCTAGCAAATTTGGTTCCAGCATAAATGCATATGATTGCCCTTTTCTCTTACAGAAGTCCTTGTTTTCTCTTATTACATGGTACATAGGATAGTCCATCTGAACATTCTGTTTTGTTGCATTGGATGTAATGGAAGAAGCCAAAGCTGAAAATTCAATTGCATGTTAGTTAATCTTCTCTTCCACATAATCAGATGGAACCGATTGATTTGCTGAAACATTTCAGTGTTGGTTTAAAATATTACTTGAATAGTTGAAATAATTGTTTCAGGCTATCCTTGCGCTTCTCTACTAGCTTTGTCCACAATAATATGGATACTGGGGTAGACTGGATGATATGAACTTCAATAACGTTAGTATTTTTTATTTCATTTTATTTTAGCTCACAATTATCTTGTCAGGCACACAAGACACAAAAGATGCTCGTGGGGGAGGCACAAGTAATGCCATTATCCCTGCACCACTTATGCTTCCTAAGGCACCGTAAGTGCATTCATATATTCTTCCCTTTTTTAACATGTTGATTCAGTTCCTTTTTTTTTTGCTACTGAAGTTTATTTTTTATTTTTGACAGTGATTCTGTAGTACCAGGAAAAAATACAACTGTACTATCGATTCCTGGGTCATCTGACAGGTTTGTTCACTTGCTTTCCTGCTATCTATTAATTGTACAAAATGACACCTTCCTGGTCATTCTATTAGTTGCGTCAATTTTTGGATAAATGTAATGAGCAGTTCTGGCTGTTATTTTGAATTGCTCATGTCTTGATACTCATTCAGATTCTCAACATCTGCACTGATGGAAAGGTTACCGAGTAGATGGCCTAAACCTGCATGGCATGCTCCCTGGAAGAACTATCGGGTACTACTTTTATTCAAGTGCCACCCTTTATGATGTTTGTTATACAAACAGGTTTGGCACCTCATGGAAAATTCATGGAATACTGGTGCCATTTTTTGTTCGGGAAAAGGTTTTATTTTGAGCATTCATATAGTTCTGATATCCACACTATAAATTATTATACTGGGGTTTAACGATTCTGTCAAAGTCGTTAAACCCTTCATGTTCTGCATGTATGCTTGGAGTCAGACTGATGTAGCATCTTAGTTCTTACTAGTGACAAAATACATTCTTTATTTTCAAGAATTCATGCTGAGGTTTTTCTTGACGTATGCAGGTCATCAGTGGTCACTTAGGATGGGTGCGATCTATAGCATTTGATCCAGGGAATGAATGGTTCTGTACTGGTTCTGCTGATAGGACAATAAAGGTGAGCCCAACAGTCTGCTTTATGCGTCGGAAATTTAAACTGAGTTCATGTGTGCGTGCGATACCTGATGTGATCTCACAACCCTTATTAGCACTATAAGTTTCTCAGAGGCTATACAGATGCATTTCTTTTTTGAATGTTCGGTACTTCTACTTCATGATAGATACAATCTTCAGTTTTGAGAATCTTGTTGGACCTAATAGGATAGTTATACACTTTACTGCTATTCTGGTGCCAATTGAGTTTTATTTGACACCATTTTTTTTTTGTTTTTGATTGTTTCTTTGGATGATTCGACCAATAGATCTCATGTTTTTTCTTGGAAGGACAACTGTTATAAATGCCCTTAGGCTACCCCCTTCCCCTATGCAGACGTACATGGCAGTAGCAACCTAGCTGCCCCAATATGTCACACTACTTTCTGTTGTAATTCACTTATTGATCCTCTGAACTGACTACTGTCCTTTTGTAGATATGGGACCTTGCATCAGGAACGTTGAAGCTTACACTGACTGGTCATATTGAGCAAGTCCGCGGTAAGTTTCTCTTGTTTTTGGGTAGAAGGGTCTTGCCAGGGGCACTCATCACCGTTTCAATATGCGTTTTTTGTCCCAGTCTGAAAATTAGTAACTGATGAAAGCAATGTGCATTGATGTAGGACTTGCTGTCAGTCAGCGGCACACATATTTATTTTCTGCTGGCGATGACAAACAAGTAAAATGTTGGGATCTCGAACAAAATAAGGTTTGTTTTATTATTTTATCCTGTTTGGTATGTGGCATTATTGACATTCTAATGACATTGTGTATGTATTCCCTGTCAAAGGTTATAAGGTCTTACCATGGGCATCTGAGTGGGGTTTACTGTCTAGCTCTCCACCCAACAATTGATGTCTTGCTGACAGGTGGTCGAGATTCAGTTTGTAGAGTACGAAATCTCTTCTTACAGTTGCACATTATGCAAAATCTGGCAGCACAACGATGCACTAAGCTGTTCTTGTTTCATGCACAGGTGTGGGACATCCGAACAAAAGCACATGTTGCTGCTTTAACTGGCCATGATAACACAGTTTGTTCAGTGTTCGCTCGGCCAACGGTAAGATAGCATTTTACTTGTCACAGACTCACTGCGATTCTGATTTTTGCTCTCAGTACTGTTTACATCTAAGGGCATACCAAATTTCTAGTTCAAGTCTTCTGATTCTTAGTGACATCGTAGGTTAGTAAATCTGATGTGTGACAACTTTGCGTTTCTTTTTAATGTTGAAGAAAAAGCAGAAGAATGATCTTGATACATTCATACTCTGATTTGTTCACCGTGTTTAGACCAGGCTTGTAGCCTGGGATAGTATTTCCTTGTCTATTGCAGTACCTGCCGTTAATTATCTTTTACTTTCTTCCTCAGGATCCACAAGTTGTCACTGGCTCACATGATACAACTATCAAGTTCTGGGATCTTGTAGCTGGTAATTCTATTATCAAACTCAACAATGTCCACTAAATTGTTTCCTTTATCTGCATCCCTTTCTGTTTCCATTACAGTTGTTTGTTTCTTCAGGGAAGACTATGTGTACCCTTACGCACCATAAGAAGTCTGTCCGGGCTATGGCACTGCATCCGAAAGAGTTTGTTCTTACCCATTAGTTCATTTTCCCATTGTGTGCATTGTTCGAACCTTTACAATAACTTCTCTTATGTAGGAAATCATTTGCATCAGCATCAGCCGATAACATAAAAAAGTTTAGCCTGCCCAAAGGCGAATTTCTGCACAACATGCTGTGAGTTCACCTATTTGCACTCATATTTATTTCACCTCTTGTGTAAGTGGTGCGGTTCCTGATTTAATTTAACTGTAACTGGAAACATACAAGTACTGCACTATATGTTAATGGTACTCAAATTCTATTATCTATAATCAAAATACATCTAGTTCTACTTCGCTCTCTGCTTGATGGCCTTTTTTGGTGAATGCGTGCCTGCCATTTATGCTGACCAGGATATTTAATTGTCATCTTTTGTGTACTTTCAAATGGTTGGATAATGGATTCAAATTAGCTGGTGTTGTTTCTATTGTAAATTTGAATTATAATATCCCAGATATATATTACAGACAATACCATGGTGAAGTTCCTCTTATCTCCGAGTTAGGAAAATTCTCATGGAGGCATTTGTTCCAGTTATTCTTGCAATTGTAACAGTACAATCTATAATAATCGAAACATGCCACTTACCCTAAGTAGCGACCATCTGGTGTTATTTTAACTTTGGCTTCAATATTTTTCGTGACTGCTCGGTATATTAGTATGTTGATACTGTTTCAACATCTGATCGTGATTTTTTCGATTACTTCCAACCTATTGATGGTGGATCATGCACTAAACTTCTCATCTGTAATCACCTTCAGGTCCCAGCAGAAAACAATTCTAAATGCAATGGCTGTTAATGAGGATGGTGTCCTGGCAACTGCAGGTAAATACTGTGACGATGTGCCATATTCTTCCAAAATTTTCAGGGGCTCCCCCACCATGCATTCTTAAACTAGATCTTCACTTCATGAACTGCAGTCACAGTTCTGTTCTTTATGCCGTATGTATTGTCTGAATCTTATTCATTTGTAAGGTGTTATGGGACCACGTTTAGAAGAACCATATTTCACGATCTTTAACATGTTTCCAGAGTTTAGACCATATATACATAATGAAGCTTCTATTTTTCCTTTTGCAGGGGACAATGGAAGCATGTGGTTTTGGGATTGGAAGAGTGGCCATAATTTTCAGCAAGAACAGACTATTGTCCAGCCTGGTACGTATTACTTTGCGTTCTGCATTGGTTTATATGGGCTAATAAGTAGACAAGTGATATCCGCCTTTAAGCCTTTTTGATTTTTGACAAAATATTTCCTCTTCTAAGGTGCAATGAATACTCTAATATATCAGAAATTCTAGTGGCAAGGGTCATCCGGCAGTCTGGTCTAGGCCTTGTTCTTTGTGTCGACTAGAATCACAAATTATCTGCATCCCTGTTATCTTCAATTTCAGGATCATTGGAGAGTGAAGCATGTATATATGCCCTGACTTACGATAATAGTGGATCAAGGCTTGTAACCTGTGAGGCAGATAAAACTATAAAGATGTGGAAAGAAGATTTAACAGCAACACCAGAAACCCACCCCATCAACTTCAAGCCACCAAAAGACATCCGGAGATATTGATTGCCACACGAATTACAAGACTAGTTTCAACTGCCCAAATTCCACCTCTTGGTTGAGTGGTCACTTCGTTGAGCCTGTATGGTATGGTTGGCTAAGATATTGTTTTGTTGCGTATTAGAGATGGATAGAGTACTGTTTTTTGTTAACTGAAGTACTGCAGTTGAACTGGATGAGTTTCCTTTTTGTTACCTGCACTTGAGCTGGATGTAAGTAACTGATGCAGTTTTTTAATGCTAAATAAATTCATTATTGCGTCAACTTGATGCAAGTAGTACAATTTTTTGCCGCTACGAAAATAAGATGTTAATATCTTCAGTACGGTTTGTTTCCAGTAAGAAGCCTGAAGCCATAGTAGACGCTTGATTTTCTTCCATGCATTGTGCGAATAAAAGTAGAAATAAGTTCCGTGCTAGTGAGTGACTGTGTGAGCCGTGGTTGACATACAATTTTTTTGGCAAGTGAAATGGTTTGCAGATTAACAGCCATTGTACTATTTCACACTGCAGATTTGTTGGCAGGGAGATATAGTGGAAAAAAGGAAGTATAGATCGTCCAAAAAACCAGGAAGGGCTTGGAATTCGTGGCATTGAGGCAAATAATATTGCACTTTTCCTCTATTTCAAAATATAAGATGCTTTAGCCTTTTTCTTTTTCTGAAACACATGTATCTAGACGTATTTTAGGGCGTAAGTTCACTTGTTTTGCTCTGAACTTACGCATTAAAAGACGTTTAGGTAAATACGTTTTAGAAAACGGATTTGCTAGTTCTCATGCGCCCGAAAACTTCTTAAGTCTTAGTCGTCTTTTTCATTGTTCGATTTACCTTGTGATTCGTGCAAAATGGAAGTTACACATGAGTTGCAACTCGGGTGTAACTGAGAATTTAATGAGTTGCAACTAGGTTGTAACTGAAAACTAGTATAAATTTTATGAGTTATAACGAGGTTGCCACTGAGAATTAGCATAAATATTAAGATGACATCAGCGACTTAGACATAAGAAGTTCTGAGGCGACTGAGATCTAGACACTAAAAAATTTGAAACGGAGGAAGTATTTACGAAGGGGTATGACAAAAGCTCTTGAGAAGGAAATATGTGGACACAATAAGGCGATTCACACTTTTGGGAAGGTGTAGTGACAGTGCAAAAATCTCTTCCGTAATGGACTTTCCTCATTAAGGTCGGCTCAAAGATTCATTTTTGGGAGGATTCCTAGCTTGAAAATGCCTCTTTTCAAATTAATATTTAGATTTGTACAATATTATACTCCCTCCGTTTTAAAATATAAGATGTTTTAGGTTCGTGAAGAAAATGAATCTAGACTTCTTTTAGCATGTAGATTCATTCCAAGTTTGAGTGAACCTACATACTAAACCAAGTATAGATTCATTTTCTTCATAAACCCAAAACATCTTATATTTTAAAACGGAGGGAGTATGTAACAAACGCCATACAATCATAGAGGTGTTGGGAATATCCTCTAAGGTAGCATTTAGGTTGGATCTCGTCATTGCACGACTTGCGGCATGGCATGCTCTACAAAAATGGTTGGCTAGCTTTCGTCCAACTATCCCAGAGGCACGATGAATTTCGATGAAATATACATGAAAATGGTTTATTTTTATGGAATTCATGTGCAATGCATTAGTGTGTTTAGAGGGCTAGTAATTAATAAGAAGCACATCTGAAAAATGAAAGTACCACTTAAAATAAAAATCTTATCTTGGTATCTCCGTTGAGGTGTTACCTTAACCAAAGATAACCTTGCAAAGCACAACTGGCAAGACAGTACGAAGTGTTGCTTCTGTCATCATAAAGAGAACATAAAACACTTATCTTCCACTGCCAATTTGCATGTTCTACATGGTTAGCCATCCATGCGGCTTTAAACTTGTATCCTCCAATCACGGTTGCTAATACTTTTGCACAATATAGATTACAGGGACATAATACACATACTGTTGCGAGCGATTGCTTTATTTATAATCGCCAGGGGCGGATTCAGGCAGGGGGCTACCGGCGCTGTAGCACCGGCCGGACGCCTGCAATACAATGATCATGTGCCAATTTTCAAGGCTAAAAACATGGAAAGCCTAGATAATTAGCACCATTAGGGAGTAGTAGCACCAGTCATGGGCTCCTTCCGGCTCCGCCCCTGATAATCGCTGTGGCTATATAGAAATAACATGGTTTTTAATGTTAATTTTTTCTCCTTTGCAGGTTATTTTCCAGTGTACTTACTATTTTTAATCGTGGTTTACTCTTTAGAGACCAGAACACCACGTCATGTTTATGGAGGTATGCAATACTTCGTACGTGCTACACCACGTCACTACAGGAATGGGAAGTTACGCCGACGGCCAAACATCGGAGCCGTCGGCGTAGCCATCGTCTAGGCCAGCTCCGCCAAGCAGCCGTCGGCGTAGAATTGCCCTCGGCATATCCTATGATACGCCGACGGCTGCCCTCGGCGTAGCTATTTTTTATTTTATCTCATTAAACTTTGAAAAAACATAACTAAATCATTCTAATTCGGAAAAATACAAATAATATATCAAAATTTGCAGAAAAATAAGACCTATCTATCTACACTCAAATATTACACATTTATAAATAAAAATTAAGTAAAACATAAGATATTATATATAGTTTAAAACGGGCATAAAAAATTCAAAAATGACGAAACAATGCGAAACCTTCGCGTGGTGTTATATTATGTGACATAGTTAGAAGGAAAAATATCAAACTTGGTATATTGATTATGTCTCAAAGAAACCTTCACAAAATGACCTATCTCATTCGAGGTTTCTTGGCTTTCGGGTCAAATGACCAATGTTATGGCTAGAATCAAGGCATAGTTTGTGATAATGTGTCCATATTGTGCATACACATGCATCATGGGATGGCGAACAATGTTGCAGGAGAAAGTTTTCCTTTTCGTCGCACCAAAAAGCCATTTTCCATTTTCTGAGCACAAAAAACGGACGATTTTGTAAAGCAACCACCAAATGGCTAATTCAAAATGGTACCACCACATTTTACAAAAATACTATACCACCTTATATAGACAATGTCCCAATAGGGGAATCCGAAACCTTTCCGTCCACCTTTGGTGAAAAAGACAAATTCCTGCCGAATCGGTAGAAAGTGGGTCAGATATGAACTTCAGGTACATGATCCGATGCTCATATTTTTTTACAAAAATCATTTTTAGGTTCACAATATGCTATTTTATCAAAGATCCAATGCAAGTTTAGCGAGGCTCGGCCCCGAGCTAAGAATCTTCATGCCCGCCGTTCGACAAAGTTTGACGATAGTTTAAAACGGGCATAAAAAATTCAAAAACGATCGAAAAAATGCGAAACCTTCGCGTGGTGTCATATTATGTGACATAGTTATAAGTAAAAATATTAACCTTGATATATTGATTATGTCTCAAAAAACCTTCACAAAATGACCTATCTCATTCGAGGTTTCTTGGCTTTCGGGTCAAATGACCAATGTTATGGCTAGAATCAAGGCATAGTTTGTGATAATGTGCCCATATTGTGCATACACATGCATCATGGGATGGCGAACAATGTTGCAGGAGGAAGTTTTTCTTTTCGTCGCACCAAAAAGCCATTTCCCATTTTCTGAGCACAAAAAACGGACGATTTTGTAAAGCAACCACCAAATGGCTAATTCAAAATGGTACCACCACATTTTAAAAAAATACTATACCACCTTATATAGACAATGTCCCAATAGGGAAATCCGAAACCTTTCTATCCACCTCTGGTGAAAAAGACAAATTCCTGCCGAATCGGTAGAAAGTGGGTCAGATATGAACTACAGGTACATGATTCGATGCTCATGTTTTTTACAAAAATCATTTTTAGGTTCACAATATGCTATTTTATCAAAGATCCAATGCAAGTTTAGCGAGGCTCGGCCCCGAGCTAAGAATCTTCATGCCCGCCGTTCGACAAAGTTTGACGATAGTTTAAAACGGGCATAAAAAATTCAAAAACGATCGAAACAATGCGAAACCTTCGCGTGGTGTCATATTATGTGACATAGTTATAAGTAAAAATATTAAACTTGATATATTGATTATGTCTCAAAAAAATCTTCACAAAATGACCTATCTCATTCGAGGTTTCTTGGCTTTCGGGTCAAATGACCAATGTTATGGCTAGAATCAAGGCATAATTTGTGATAATGTTCCCATATTGTGCATACACATGCATCATGGGATGGCGAACAATGTTTCAGGAGGAAGTTTTCCTTTTCGTCGTACCAAAAAGCCATTTCCCATTTTCCGAGCATAAAAAATGGACGATTTTGTGAAGCAACCACCAAATGGCTAATTCAAAATGCTACCACCATATTTTACTAAAATAATATACCACCTTATATGGACAATGTCCCAACAGGGGGTTCCGAAACCTTTCCATCCACCTTTGGTGAAAAAGACAAATTCCTGCCGAATCGGTAGGAAGTGGGTCAGATATGAACTACATGTACATGATACGATGCTCATGTTTTTTTACAAAAATCATTTTTAGGTTCACAATATGCTATTTTATCAAAGATACAATGCAAGTTTTCCTTTTCATCGCACCAAAAAGCCATTTTTCATTATCCGAGCGCAAAAAGGGAATTTTCTAAAGCAACCACCAAATAGATAATTCAAAAACGGAGGGTTTGTGATTAGTTGATATGGATATCATATTTGGATTCCTCTCATTTTCTGATCAATTTAGACATATTATTTGTTAAATTCCGATTTATAGATTTAAAGATATTAATTATTCCATATTAAATAGAAAAATACAAAAAAGTAAAATTATTATATTTTTATTTGAATTCAATAATATTTTTACTTATTCATTAATGTTTATTTAAATAATTGTTTGTAATTTCAAAAAATACAAACATGTGACATGTTGATATAAGGGTTAATAGGATTGATATCATAGTATTGACAACAATGTATGAATTACTTTGCGGAAATAGATTCTGAAGGAACGAGGAAGTTAAGCGTGCTGGAGCTGGAGTAGTATTAGGATGGGTGACCTTCCGGAAAGTTCGACCAAGACTGCAATTTAATTAAATATTAAGTGTAATTAGTGTTAAAAATGTTCAAAGTGAGAGATTAACGAGTCAAACAATTCAAAGATTCAAAATTAAGAAAAAAAATAAAATAAAAAATTTAATTTTCTTTAAAAAAAAATATTTTTGCAACCTGTCGACAAGCTATGCCGACGGCTGCTACGCCGACGGCATTGCCCTCGGCGTAGCATACGCCGACGGCATTTTGATACGTCGACGGCCTCTATGTGCTCCGCCGAGGGAGCCCTTTGCCGAGGAGGCTACACCGAGGGCAGCCGTCGGCGTAGCATACGCCGAGGGCATTTTAGGCTACGCCGACAGCTTTTTGCCCTCGGCGTAGCACGCGCGTCCTGTAGTGCGTCAACGTTAAGAAGAGTAGTTATCAACCTGATATGAATGCCTTACGCCGTACGTGCTATAAAAGCCCTTACTTAAAGCCATATACATCAATTGATGCATAAACCAGGTAATGCTCCATTTTAATTAAAAAAATAAAAGTGATTACTTTGTACTATAGCCTGGAGCCTTGTACGCGAGCTAGTCGCTCCTGCTCGGGGCGTCGGTGCATGTCGGCGCCCACGAGGAGGTGCGGGTGCTCAACATCAGGACCGACGGCGGGAGCGGGAGGCACATGTACTCTGTATGTAACACCATCCCCTCCACTCTCTGGGCCATTGTTGTTGACTTCTTGTTGTAACTTTTAACGTTTGTGTACTAATAATGCTAGCGTCAACGCCACCAAGTGCTTCACCAATTAAGAGCAACGAATTGAAGATGACGATGAAGGGGAGGAGGCACTCACGCTGCAGCTCGGCCTGGATGTCATTGTTGACTGACAAGTGGAGTACGTACGTTGACTAGATGCTACCAAAGCAAATGTTGTGATCATCTTGACATGTTTCCCTGGTTCAATCTGCTGTAAAAAGATTCTTTTCTTACAGCTATAGAAACAAAGTGTGGTACTTACATGATTTGTCAACGTTGATGTTGTACTTCTCTTACGGTATAATTAGTTTAAGAGAGCGTCACAGTATCTTCGATGGAACTTAAACTACTCTCTCTCCCTCTCTGTGTTTCTTTTAAAATATAAAACGTTTTATTTTTTTTTGAAACACACGGTTTAAATAAGTGAACATATACACTAAAAAACGTTTAGATACATATGTTTTAAAAAATGCTAAAACATCTTATATTTTGAAACGGAAGAAGTATTAGCTAAGCAAGATGGACACCCTGGAGTGAATCCATGTACGTGCACCATCCTCATAAGCCGGAAAATTTGCCCACTGCAGCTTGGCCCAGAGGACATTGTTGAGAGACAAGTGTGTGCGTCGATTAGATGCTAGCAAAGCAAATGTTGCGATCATCTTAACATGTTTTGGCGGTTCAATCTGCTCTAAAAGACTCTTCTTGCTTTGTTAGATTGTTAGATTCTGGAACAAGGAATGAATCCGATTTTTCATGACAATTTGCCTAAAGTCAATGGTCCCTGGCAATTTCCTTTTCTGCTCATATATCAAATTAATATTGCCACGCTCTTGCAACCTACCAAAAGATGCCACACAAGTTCTTGCAACAAAACTCTGATGTTGGTCTAGTCGAAATTCGAACGAAAATTACCACATACTCCCGTTCCCTCCCTAAGGTAAAATGATTTACCAGATATATTCGAGTTCTCTCCCTTAGGTAAAATGATTTACCAGATACACCAGTACCCTACCAACATCTGACCTAATCAAGATATCTAACATTTTGCACGTCAACATTTCAAGTTCTCCACTTATAACAAGAATAAAGCTAAACCCGTTAGGTAAAACCAACAATAGTGCCTACTCCAAGTCTCCACGGACAACATCCCATTGTGCAGGGGAATTCAGATGAGATAGCACTGCTAGTCTGACTATGGATTCACCAGAAAATTACAGCACGCCAAATGATTTCATCTAGCTATTCACATGCAGGAAACCTAGATTCATCTAACTAGGCTCTGCGTAGGGCTTTCCGCAGTTCTGTCGGATAGTCACCAAACTGAACACCAGTAGGAGGATGCATGTTGAAAACGTAGGCAACCGGTGCTGATACTTGCATCCCATTCGGGTAACTGGGGGCGTCTGAAAACCATCCAAGAGTCCCTTCATCGAACATGAATGATTCACCCAGAAAATAGAAGCATTCCCTTGCCAACCTTTCAGCCTGTTAAAAAAACAGTAAATTGTCATATTCAGATAACTTGTTGACTGCATCTGAAATTTGGAACAAGTTATTCTAACAAGATATTAACATGCCAAAGGTAAAAAACGATACTACCAGGCCAAAGATGCAACCAAACAAGATATATCTAATCGTTAGTCATCCACGATTAGGCACATCAGGCCAGTAATTTTTAGTTGTATGCTGAAAAGCGAACTGCATTCTGGGCTTACAATTCTCACTTAAGAAATGGCATACCTGTAAGTGAACGAATTTTGTGTTATTCATGATCAAGACGACCTGCAACTTGGACAGTGTTTCTGACAAGGTCTTGATGGCAATATACTCAAAGAACTTCTGCAAGAGAACTTTCTCATTCGTTGATTCGTCAGAATCAAAATCAGCAAACCAGAAAACTCGCTGTACTTTTGCCCAGGGAACTGGTAGTTTATGTTGACCGCCAATAATTAGATGACAAGGATCGGCCACATTCTGGAGTATAATCATGCCATCTGTCACTGAATCAGACTCAATTGTATGCAGACCAGGTGTACATGCAACTATCTTCCTGGGGTCATAATAGTGGCAAATTTTACAAGAGAACTGCAGATTTTTGTCATTCATGAGAACAATATGTCCATCTCCACCTGCAGGCAACAACCTTGTACAACATACTGAGGTGGCTTTGTCTTCTTGAGAGCATATTCCAGATGTAAAAGATGGCTTCTTCGAAGAGCCACGATCATGTGAAAACGAACAAGAGCTACCATTTTTACAACCCTGATCACAAGCAACAACACGACACGTTAAAAAGCTAACTCATGCCCACCCAGCTCCTAATATACATGTGCATCTCAACAAACACATGCAGCTCAATAAATACAATTTTAATCAAAGGCATATAGTATCAATTCGTTGTTAATGGCAGTTTGTGTTTGACTATAATGATTTGACTGGTTAAATCAACTACCATTGTGTTCATAGTCTCGTCAATGAATTGCCTTGAATTATTTCATACAGCAATAGTACATCAAAACATTTAACTCGCTAGAAACACACATGCGTGCCACATAGAAAAAATACTAATCATACCCTACCAATTATATGCTTGAATGCAAGTGGCATACGCAAAAGAAAATGTGAAAAAATAAAAAATTGTACCTGTAGTGTAAGGAAGAACTTGCATACTGGTTTTGGGGCACGAGATGAATGAGAAAAAGGGCATGTGTCCCCTCGAGTACAAGATCCACGAACAAAGAACACACACATCTCACTATCAAAGGTTTGTTGAACGTAACCACTAGCTCGTTCCCTACGAGAAACTACGTTGTCCTCTGCAAGTTGCGTCTTCATCTGGGAACAAACCAAGAATCATTATGGTTACACATCAAATATATTTATACTAATTCTTAAGGAAAGAGTATACCAATTTTTCTCTTCTATAAGGATAAATTTGACATAACATGAAGTTAGTACAATATAACACACCTCTGTGATAAGCGCCTTCAGTACTACAACAGTGAGAGTGACCTCAAAATCAGTTGGAGAAACATAAGGGGTTGCAGCACACTTTCTCTGTGAATCTAAGTGAGAATTCTCAGCTTCCAACAAGAGTGGACTCATATCCTCTGGCTTTAGTACTTCATGGTGAAGACATGAATGGTGGAATTCAGCAGGCTGAAGATACCTCGGACGATTGATTTCCACAAGAAAACTGGGCCTAAAACGGTGCAGTGTGCTCATAACATCATCATCTGTTCAAAAGAAAGAGTCAATAAACACTCAATATTTCTTACAATGTTTTTTTGGAAAATAGCACACTAGTCTACCCTTTTTACTACTTCCTCTGTTCCTAAATGTAAGACGTTTTGGCAGTTCAATTTGAGCTTCCAAAACATCTTATATTTAGGAACAGAGGGAGTATCTATGTACATTTTGTCATTTCCCCGTTTATAGTGGTACGTTACATGCCTGAAAAAACTACCCAAGGCACGGCGAATTCATATTGTGCAATCAAATACAGATACTAGTGAGAGTAACTACTACTCCCTCCGTTCCAACAGAGGTAGTAGATGAGTACACCATCCATTTCATCAAATATTGATCACAAGTTGAAAGACGTACAAATTTCAGAGATATTGTTAAGTGCTGCTGGCAAGAGGTTATGCAATGCACACCAAACTTCTTCATGTTTAGAGATGAAGGGATGAGATACTGTTGGCTCTTGGGTGTTCGCCACATTTTTCATATACTCCAGACGATACTTGTCCTGAAACATATGGAGATGTAACTTTGATAAAGTAACCAATGTTTTGAACAGAAGACATGATAAGTGCATTGATAATGATTCTCGCTTAGCATCCTAACAATAGAAAATCACTGGGCATGGAACTAACAGAGAACTTTTTTTAACTGCTAATGGAAAGAGAAATGAGTATCTGCATTACTAAATGTTACTACTTCCTTTTTTTAGAGAATGGGAAAACAGCATTTGCACATCTTTTCATTGAGCAGAGAAGCAAGCATGCATACAAGAGTTTAAGTTTATAGGCAAGACAATTACCACAATCCTCATGGGCAAACAAATTACTTTAGTAAATGTTACCATAAAAAGGGTTTGAAAGTTACTACCATCAATGTTGAAAATGACTATCAAATGCAGCAGGTCATGAAAGTATGCACAAGGATTATTATGAACAAGAAAAGGTGTACCTTAAACATTCGCTGCCAAAATTCAAATGCACAAAGGTTTCCAATGAGTGTAGCTTCCTTCTTGCCAATTTTCAGGTTGCTATCCTCGTAGAAGTAGTTGTCTCTAAATATCTTACACTGTGAAACGGACAATAGGATACATATAACTAAGACAGCATAGGGACCAAAACATTTTTTGTGAAGCAACTGAAACATACCAATGCTTGATAGCCAAAAGGTTGCAGGATAGGAAGAGGTTGGATGTCCAACATAATGCCTAGTAAAATTCCTTCATGGAGAAAGCCAACCTCACCAAATTTCAGGGCAAGAACAGAAGCATCAAACGATAATGGCAAGCTATTGAGCAAACAGCCATAAAAAGTGGGCTCATAGCGCCCTCTAGTAGAAGTTGGCTTAACCAGTGCATGAATTTGAACAAGTGAGTCTAGTGCAGCTTGAATAACATCCGAATTCGGTGGGTCAAGAACTTTTTGCAGCACGACTGGCAAAAATGAATAACTGTTAGTGAGAATATTACCTTAATCAAAATACAACAGTATATAATCCCCTGCTTCCATACCCAAATAAGGAGTTTTCAAATGCATATGTCAAATTTTAAAACTTCGGATTGCTAATATGCATAGAACTATAGAAGTATTCAGCCATTTTTATAACTTGATACCCCAGAATGTATCTGGGTTTCTCTAGGTGTACGTGTCTTGCATGTAAGTTTATCTCTATGATATGTCATATGAAGGTGTATAGCCTGGCTAGACGTGCTGTAGTTTTCTTGGGCCAGGCCCTTATGTACATTCAAACTTCTATATAGAAGTCGGAGCAAAGTGTAAAAATAGACACTTGGGGACAGATGGTGTAGTAACTTTGAGTATGGATAACATCAAATATTAATATTAATTTGAGAAAGAGTAACAAATATGGAAGAAACATCAATCAAAATTAGCTGAATGGCGAAAAAATACCATTAGGGTCATTCATAGCTCTGGATTCTGCGCAGCAAACCATGAGCACTTGCTCTCTTAACGATAACCTTAAAATGGCAGGATGTTCATGATCATCTAAACTGTTGTAAAATGATCCAGTTACCAAGCGATATATTTGACCATCACAGGTTCGGCCCGTCCTGCCTTTCCGCTGCTCAGCCTATAAGAGGTTAAAAAATAGTTGCAAGCTTCAGGGTCAAAAGTAAGTTTTAAAATGAATATCATCAGTATATTTGTGAGGTTAACCTGAGACTTGGAAGCCCATACAAGCCCAGCTGAGTCAGTTTTCCTAATTGGATCCCAATAGACTTGCAATGATCTACATGAATCAATAACATAAGCAACTCCCGGAATAGTGACAGATGATTCGGCAATGTTTGTCGCCAGTATAACCTGCAATGAAAGTGCAAACGGCTCATAAAAATGATAGTTCAATTGGAATCAATTTATAAGAGAAAATTGCTCCAGTGATGTAAACTATTAAATGTTCACACATACATGTTAAATTGTGACTCTACATGATTGTCTAATTCCAACTAATGGTTACCAAGGGCACCTTGTAGCCTAGCACCAGTGGGAGGGGGTAGCCAGTAGGGGTGGGAAAATAAACCGAGGCCCGAAAACCAACCCCAAATTAATTAGAACCGAGACCGAAATGACCGGTTTAGGGTTATTTCGTGTGCTTTATTGGTTCCCATATTAGGAAAAACGAATTTATTTTAGTTATTTCAGTCAGGGGCCATGGCTAACCGGATAGACAAAAAACAGGTAAAGTCCTGGAATAGCTAAAATAAGGGCCCAACCCACTATGTGAAGGAATCCACAACTTGTCTTTCTTCCACTTTTCCAATTGTTAAACGATGCAGCCACCAGCTTCCATCCCAAGTCCCCCAGACCACCACTCAATCCTCATCTGCTCGCATCCCCTGTTGCCGCCTCCCTGTGCGTTGCCTCCTGCTCTCCACCATGGCGGCTGACGGCAACGGCTTTCCAGCGACTGACAGCGCATCGCATCTCCGACCCTCATCTCCTTCCTGATCTACCTTGCCTGCACGCCCTGTTTTGGTTTTGACCAGTAACTCGGAAAGGATGTGGCTGCATGGTCACAACGCCGGTGCTACCTGCACATGAAGACGTGGTTGCCTATGCACAGCTACTTCGGCCATGTGCAGCAACTTGACGGGGAAGAATTTCTATGGGATGCCATATATGTGTTGTCCGGTCTCAACCGAGGACCAAACCGAAGTAGCAACTGACAGAAGTCTCGGTTAATATCTTTCCAGGAAAACAATCAGGCAGCAAAATTTATAAACCGAATTTCTCTGAAACCCGAGGAACCGACCCGGTCGGTTCAGGGGAACGAACGCCCAAGCCTAGCTGGTAGTGCCCCCTATGGCCCAGGATCAAATCCTGGGCCTGCATATATTCCCAAAAGAAGTTTGATTGTTGCATGGGTGCTAGAGCAGATAAGGTGAGTGGTGGAAAGAATAAATTGATCGAATTCATTTGTTTCCAATAGTAGGAAACACAGATCTTTTGCCAATAGTGGAAAAGAGGGGGCACTTCAGTGTGCGACATATACAGTGAACCTACACAGCTACATCTAGTGACGAATTTAAATAGGATTAGGAAACAGAACATCTAGTGGCAAATTTAAATAGGATTAGGAAGAGTGACATTCTTCGAAACTACATCAAATAGCAATTAACAAATGGTAATAATGATATAAAGGAAAATAATCCACAAATACAACATATGCCAAATATTCAAATTTGTCACCATGTCTCATTACTAGCAGAACATAGCATAAACGGTAATCTTATAACAGGAAAAAAGTTAATTGTACTAAGTTGAATAGTAGTCCAACAACTCATACCTTTCGGCAAGATTTTGAGACATTCATAGTTTGAAGTGCTTGATCAGTATCAATGCTGCGATGAAGAATGTGCACCTTGAAAAATGAACTAAGAGACAGCAGACGGATCCACTGCTGCTCCAACGCATAGTATGTAGGAAGGAAAACCAAAATACTCTTTTCAATCTCTGGATCATTTAGGTGTATGTGCAATAATAACTCGTGGATAATTTGATACACATTAGGATTAAGACTAGCATCAGCATCAGCATCCTCTCCAGAGCAATACTTTGTCGAAAGTGATTCAGAATCCAACTTGAGAATATCAGCAATCTGGGCAACATTCCATTGTATAAGGTTATAACAGAACAGACTAGAAGAGGTCTATGTAAAGTATTGCTTATATATCGTAATGCAAATAACAGACAGGGAGAGTGGAAGGTAACCAATTTCGGGGCGAAACCTCAAATGCCCTTGTAAAAAAACCTTATAGACCACCAAGGCCTGGATCCACATATCATAGAAATAGGTGGCCCACATGTCACAGAACACAGGACGTCTTCTATTTTGCAAGAAATTAAGAATTGAACACAATTCTAATAATGGTGACAATGAACTCGGCCCAATTAAAGAAACTACCAATTATAACATAAACGTTAACGGCACATTCCGTGAAAATTGACATAGTCCATTATACATTAAAAACATGAGATAAGAGCAAATACAGAAACAAACTGCACCATGTTCAACTGGAGCTTGTTCAGTAAGCAGACATACATTGTGAAGACTAGAAGGTACAGCTTGCAAAAAAATCCAGTTCATTTTTTATCAAGCTTACATAATATAATCCAGTTCATTTTTTTAAACAATTACGATATTTACCTGCTCAAGGTACAGGACTTTTCGTTGAAAAATGCAAGTACGTGGACTGCTTGGAACGGCAATCACTTCAACCCTTTCACCCCTTCCAATATCTCTAAAGTATTCCTTATATCTTGTGATATCAGCGGTGGCAGACATTAAAACCAACCTACAAGAATGACATGACGAGATGCGTCTTAGAAATCAGAAGGAAGTAATATTATTTTGGAAGGTGGATGGAGTCCATTACTACTATTAAAAGAGTGTCTGGTCGAATTCGCTAGTGCATGTCTTAGAAACCAACCTTAAGTCATTCTTTTTCATCAGAAACTGCTTAACCAGCGCAAGGACAAGATCAGATTCCACAGACCTTTCATGTACTTCATCAAGAATAATAACCTTATATTTCAATGCAGCAATGCCCTTATCACGCAGTTGCTCCAATACAACACCAGCTGTTTTGAAGACAATTTTTGACCTGGTTCATACATTAAACAAGTTTTAAGGACAATCAAGTAGCACAAATGATATCATGACAGGTGAATACGATGCATGAAATAAGGCAGAAGACCAAATATATTGGAAATTTGGAGCCAAGGAAGGAGGCACGAAGTAGAAGTAGACATTAACTGTCATGATGGCAATCAAATTTGTGATAATCTCAATATAATTGATTAGCAAGCAGTAAATCAAGATCATCTTATGCCTCACCGTTTAATGGAGACAAATAAACTAATATCAAATATCTTTGTGGGCAAGGATGACCACAAATGAACTAGTTCTACTTCTTATCAATACAATTGCATTTCTTGAAATGTCAACGATCAACATGCTTTACTACATGTGACTGAGTTGCTGATAGTGATACTGATTTCTTTATGTCTCCTAAACACTCTGTGTCAATGCAATCATTATTTTTCCACTTCACCAAACAATAGAGTTGTTTAATCCAGAATTGAGAAGGTAGGAGACACAGCCAGGTTAAAGTATTGGCAAAACCTCCAGATTATACATGGAAGGATAACAAAGACATGTTATGTTCGCTAACCCTGCAGGAAAATTTTCAGGTAATACATGGAAGGCAGATGAGTCTTGTGCCTTGAGAATGTTAGTAACGAAAATTATACAAACTTCGAACAGCCAGAAGTGCAAGTTTGCTAGGATGGAGATCCTAGCTAGCATTATTTTGGGGGATGAGGAACGGTGTAAAGTTGTGATAGGATGGATCCAGTAGCCACAAGAATGTGGTCATAGAAGGTTGTAGGTTCTGGACCACTTTATACAAACTTTAAGATTTAACTTACACTACGATATGCATCGAATGGTCGTATATATTCACAACACCGTGATATGGACCAGTTGAACATGATTCTAGCAGTTTTCCTGGAATGTTTTCTCTTTGTAGAATCTAGCTAAGATTATACTGTAGCTATATGCTAGAATAATTCTGAATTCATCCTTCAAATGCACCCAATATGGCAGCCTATGCTACTTACCGAGCATATAATCTCCGTGGAGAGTTCAGATCAAAACAACACGTGTGCAAGAAAAATAGAACATATTTGAGTGGCTTTCATGATAAATATCAAGGAGTAAGGTGCCATTGGATGACATGCTCAGAGAGGAATTACCTTTTCGAATTGAGATTTGACATATTTGAGTGGCCTATATGATATCCGACCTCTTCTCCTACCTGACACTTGCGAGCTTCAGCTACCATTTGAGCAATGGCAACCACAGCAAACCTCCTAGGCTGTGTGCACATAATGGGCTCCAAATTTCCATCTAGGAGAAACTGGGGAACCATGGAGCTCTTTCCTACAAGAAAACAACGAGTTGAATCCATTAGTATGACTGAACTAGGACCATTCTTTTACATCCTAGAGCACAATAATTCATGCCAATGTTGGTTCATCATTCAGAAGTAGAGTAACAATGAATTTAGAAAGTTGACTTCAAGCTAACCCTAGTCATTACGCCATTCCTCCATTCTATGCCGGCTGAGCATGCAGTCTAAAAGCCTAAAAAGGCAAATGAAAGCATGAAAATTGGCAGACTTGAAAAAAAACAGAGTTCTACGAGGTACAAACCAATTAACAAATCTGTACTGCAAACCCTATTTAGCAAAATCCCAGACCCAGGAGGTCAAATTTTCAAATTTAAAAGGCAGATCCGCACTAAAACTTCGAATCCCGGCGAAATTTCCGGAACTAAAACTGCCCCAAAACCCTTTCCTCCACCATCTGTCAAGGCTTAAACCCTTAGAAAACAAGGCGAAAGCCCTAGGCAGAAATCCTTCGAGTTTACAATCATCATCAAAGATAAAACGCGGCAAGGCCCAGTTCTTCCCCAATCTGGCAGAAACCCCATTCCGAGAACCCCCAATGCCGACACCCACCAGAAAAACCAACAAACAGTAGATGAAAAAAACAATGTTTCGGAAAGAAAAGTAGATGAAAAAACAACCAGAGATGGAAAATTGCGAAAATCTAGGGCAACCAAATGCGTAGTTTTCCGCTAACAGAAAGGGAAAAAAGGGCTAAACCTCCCCCAAACCCCTAATGCCACAAAAAGAAAAGGAATCGAACCCGCCAAATGCGAGCGATCGAGGCGGAAACGAATGCGTATCGAAGTAAGAGCGACTAGATCGTTACCGCATCCGGTGTCCCCCACGATCAGAGTGACGCGGTTCTCCTTGACCTTCTCGACGATCCTGTCGCGGAGAGCCTCCGTGGCGACCGGCGGCCGCAGCCGCGGCGGTGCCCCTTCCTCCTGCTCGATGCCCGGCATGCCGACGGCAGCGAAGGTCTCCTCCGCCTCCCGAGACGGCGGCGCTGCCTTCCTCTTTCTCTTGCACTGCAAGCCTCGCGCCGGCCCTCTCCCTCCGTACCAGTAGTGGGGGGGTGCGTTTCCCTTTTTGAAGACACGACAAGCCCGGAGGCAGCGGCACGGCGCATGTACCGGCCCGCAACAGAGCACGGGAGCGGGGCGTGACTCTGCGGTGCACCAGGACCTGGTCCACGCAGTCGTCCTGTTTCCGGCCCACGACCTCTCCTGTTGACCTATCCCGATATTTTTTTCACAGCTGGCGACGAGGAGAACGAGACCATGCAAGTGTTTGACGGGAGACTGACAAAGGTGGACCGAGGGTCCGCCTGTGTTGACTAGACAAACCACCTGTTGGTATAATGGTCGCGTTACTTAGTACTCCCTCCTAATTGATTTTTTTTTTGGAATTTTTTTTTCATTCTGACACGATCAATTTGACTTGCTAAAATACTTTATAATTAAATATGTCCGTGCGTTGCCAACAAACTTACCCACTTTAACTAAAATTTGTCTCTCAAATTTGTTCAACACAGATAAAGAAGAGTTAATTGGATCTATGTCATTGCAACTTCTGCAAGTTGGAGATACGCCATTACAAAAATCAGACTTGGAGATATGCCACTTCAACTTTTCAATACTTGTAACCATGCCATTTTCTACACTTAAAAAAAAATAACGGTTTGAAAATACATGTATTCAGTGTGTACTACAGTATTTACCATAATACCCCTCTTTTGAAGTTTCAACTGCATTTTGATCTTTCGGGCGCTAAAAAATTCAAAAATAAATAAACTTTGGCCGAAATTTGAACATCTCAAAAAAATCTATTTTTTTTACAGAAAATCAAAAACAGTAATATTGGGCAGCACTTTGACACAATTAACAAGCACAATCTGATCCCTGTCTACTCTCAACTCCGCACTCAATCCGTCCATAAGCACATCCATCATGAATTCATTTGAGCCTACAAATTTCAATGAAATAGCAAAATTAAACAAAGAATGTACAAGCCGTCGTACATTCAAGAAAAGAATGGCCTGGAGGGATGTAGGGAATTGTTGACTCGAGGGCTGGCAACTCCATGCAGCTGCATCTCTGCCAGCGTCGTTTCCGGCAGCATCGTATCTAGCAGCGTCTCCGGTAATCCCCACTGCCTATAGCTCCGCCGCCTACAGGCCCGCCCGCCGACGACCCGGCGCAGCCGATGCGTCATGGGAGAGGGGGTGGGACTCCAGCCGCAGGCACCTCCCGCCTGCTGCCGCGGCGGCGTGGGTGAGCCTCAGGCCGCCTCCGCTGGCTACCGCTAGGGTTCATGCGGGAGAGACGATAGGGTGAGCCTCAGCTCCTCTGTTCTGGATGGATGGATGCGTTCCAACCAGGCCAGGTACTATTAGGTGAGTTTTTTTCTTTTACGTGTATGTATGCGAATATAAGGGTACGTATAAAAGTATAATAGTCTGTATATGGTTTGGTAATAGCCAGAATGCATACATAGAGGTATAGAAAAGTTGGAGTGGCATATCTCCAAGTCAAGTTTTTGTAATGGCATATCTCCAAGTGATGAAAATTGAAGTGGCATAGATCCAATTAACCCAATAAAGAATGTGAATGGTAAAAGACTAAATACATACGGTGAAGCGAACAGGTAAGAAATTAAGGGCGGTAGTTTAGATCATTTGTTCATTCTGTTGAAGTGAATTTCTTTTGTAAGGTAATTCTGATCCGTTTTCGACAGCTTGCAGGGCATCATCATTATTATACTCATTTTTCAAGCTGACCTTGGTCATCATGGGGCGTCTACAGATTGTGGAGGTTCATACCCACTCTTTATAAATCTGGACATGCAGTCTTATCCTTCTCCTTCTCTCGGTAGGTCTATGGAAGTCCAACCGTCCATGCAGCCACATGCTTCTCAACATTCTTCTCTTCTTGATCCTTAGATTTTGGACCAAACAACGGTGTCATTACATGTTGATCCCAGATGTTGTTTCTGATATTTATTAGGCAACTCACGACATATATAAGCATGTCAGACTCAGCCTAATAGAGCGAGGTGGGACTATTCAATAAAACTGCCTCGAGAAGCTGCTTTTACATCATCTAGAGAGAAGAATCAGTCAATTTTTGTTGACCTCTTCAATGCAATTGGGTTGCCTTGGGAGGACCCTGTCCCATCCCATCACCCAAGCCCTAGCTTTCCTTGCACAGGCATGTGACGTGAAACACTTGAGAAAAAACGAAAGCGATTTGAATCATCCCCACAAACTGCACGACGTTCCAAATTGTAGGGGTTCGTAGCATGGAAAACAAAAAAATTCTACCGCATGCAAACAAACAAGCCAAGATCTATCTACTAGATTGTATCAACGAGTCGATAGAGGAACTCACACTCGAAGATTCCAAAGCGGTTAACGAGAGCAGATTCTCGTGGGTGATGTAGTCGTACTCTTGCCGATCTCAAGATCGCGTAGACGATCCTTCCAGCGCTTTCGCAGTCGGTCACACGTTCGGTACTCGATGAAGACCTTCCTCTCCCTTGTTCCAGCAGGCAGCGGAGGTTGTGGCACCGAAAGTAGAGGGGAGATCTCGCAGGGCTTCGCCTTAAGCCGGAGCGAGTATGGTGGACTATGAGAGACGCCTTGGCGATCTAGGGTTTAGAGGCACCAAAGGTGGAAGCTTGGCTGGCGGCTAGGACTTGGGGAGAGCCCCAACTCGGCGGCTAGGAAGAAACCCTAGGGCGGCGGCGACTTGTGGTGGCCGGCGGCTAGGGCTAGGGTTTGGGTGGTGTTGGGTGTCGGAAAGAGGGGCAGCCCTGCCCCTCCTTTTATAGGTGGGAGGGCGCGGCCAAGGGGGAGGGAGTCCTCCCCTAAGTCGGCCTCCTTGCCCGGCGGGTGGAGTGAGAGGAACTCCTCCCCAAGTAGGTTTCCTACTCTCCCTCCACCAAGCAAAATTGCCGTTTGACTTTTCAAATTGGCGTTTGACTTTTCAAACTAGGATTTGATTTCTCCCTTTATTTTGCCCATCCATAATACCTAGTACATGATGCAACCATTCCACATTGTCATGACACATTCATGTACCCTTCCCCTCCGGAGTGCCGAACCTTCCGGAACCTTCTAGAACATTCCCGATGAAAACATCGGAATCATTCCCCAACTCCGAAACAAGACTTTCCTTATATGAATCTTATTCTCCGGACCATTCCGGATCTCCTCGTGATATCCCGGATCCCATCCGAGACTCCGAACAACATTCAGTCTCTTACTCATCATTCCATAACTACTCAACAACATCGAATCCTTAAGTGTGTCTCCCTACGGTTCGTGAATCATGCGGACATGATCGAGACACTTCTCCGAACAATAACCAATAGAGGAATCTGGAAATTCATATGGCTCCCACATATTTCTACGATTACTTTGCGATCGAATGAACCACTTATATACGATACCAATTTCCCTTTGTCTCACGATAGTTTACTTATCCGAGGTTTTGATCGTCGGTATCTCTGCATACCTAGTTCAACCTCGTTACCGATAAGTACTCTTTTCTCGTTCCCGTGGTATGTGATCCCTTGTGAGCCAGTCACATGCTTGAAAGCTAATTGGATGACATTCCACTGAGAGGCCCCAGAGTATATCTATCCGTCATATGGATGGACAAATCCCACTCTTGATTCATGTGTCTCAACCCATACTTTCCGAACACTCAATGCCACCTTTATAGCCACCCAGTTACGGTGTGGTGTTTGATGTCATCAAAGCATCCTTCCGGTGATGGTGATAAGCATGATCTCATGGTCGAAGGAATTAGGATATTATGTATCAGAAAGCTTATAGCAATTGAACTATTAAAATGACTTGATCTTTATGCTACGCTTATCTATAGGAGTATGTCCACCATACCATTCTCCTAATGATATGATCTTGTTATTAACAACATCTCAAATGTTCATGATCAAGAAACCATGATCATCTATTAATCAACAAGCTAGTATTATGAAGTGGCTTTACTAGGGACTCTAAATTAGTTTACAAATCACACAAGTATTAATGTTTCTGGTTAATACTACTCCCTCTGTTTCGGTTTACAAGTCCTGCACATAGTTCTATGTCGCCAAATTGAGCAACTTAGTATGATGTATATATTATAAAAAATATATCACCGAAAACTTTAGACTTTGTATTTTTCAATGATATAATTTTTATATTATATAATTCAAATTATATAGATCAAATTGGTAACCTAGATATACGCGTAGGACTTGTAAACTGAAACGGAGGGAGTATTATAGCATGAATGTAAACATTTATCATAAACACAAAGATATAATAATAACTACATTTATTATTGCCTCTAGGGCATATCTCCAACACAAATTCCATTGCATTCCATACTAGTACTAGAGGATACTAGGGACCTGGTCGTTTATATACCACACCTATATTAATGTTTTTCGCGTAATATAGTTATAGCATGATACAAAACTATTGTGAACATTAGAGATATAACAATAAAACATTTTTATTTATTGTCCTCTAAGGCATGTCTCTTTCAGTCTCCCACTTGCACTAGAGTATAATCACACTAGTTCACAATAGGCAATAATCTAACACCAACAGCACCAGTGTTGATCATGATTTGCTTCTGGAAGAGGCTTGGTGAATGGATCAGCTACATTCACACATGTATGTACTTTACAATTTCTAATGTTACCCTTTGCAATGTAATCTCTTATTACATGGTAACGTCGGAGTATGTGCTTAGCCGTGGAGTGGAACTTCTAGTCCTTTGCATTCGTAATGGCCCCCATGTTGTCACAGTAGATGCACACAGGATCTTGCGCGCTTGGGAACACTCCAAGTTTAGTGATGAATTTCTTCATCCAAATATCTTCATTTGTGGTTTCACCGTCTGCCATGTACTTTGACTCCATTGTAGATTGAGCCACCGAGCTTTGCTTCTCGCTCCTCCAGCTCACCGTGCCACCATTAACCATGAATATGTACCATGTTTGAAAATTTGAGTCATCTAGATCGGTGTAGAAGCTTTCATCCATGTAACCTGTTATGAAAAGTTCTTATTCATGTCCTCTAAAGACTTGAAACATATCCTTAGTTTTTATCAAGTACTTGCGGATATTCTTAACTGCACTCCAATGAACCGACCCATGGTTGCTTTGGAAACGGCTTGTCAAGCTAAGATCCAAGGGGTATTGCGAATACCACGTCACGCCAGTTGGTGATGTTTCGGCGGTCACGCCAGTTGGTGATGTCTCGGAGGTCGCCCCAAGGGGTATTGCTTTGGAAACGGCTTGTCAAGCTAAGATCCAAGGGGTATTGCACGGCAGATGCTACTTGGGTTGGCGCCCACCGTGGGGCCTGGCCGGTCTGGCCGGTGTTCTGCGGCGAGATCCAATCTGCCCATCAACGAGACGATCGCCACCGGCCGCATGATAGCGATCGACGAGATCCTCCAAATCTTGCCGAGCAGCTACGTCCCGGCGGCGCGACCCGTCACGCACAGCGTGATCCTGCCGGTCGGCACGATCAGCCTCTTTGTCGGCCTCATCGACGTCATCGTTTCGGAGGATTCGGCTCGCATCCACGAGTCGCCACCACGCGATCGACTCTCCGAGAGCCAGATCCGCACGATCCATCGCCTCGCCTTCGAGTACAACTCGGCCCACAGCAACGTGGCCGAAAACTCAGCGGCCGCAGAAGACGCGGCCCTCAACGACGACGCCGACTCGGCGACCCCGGCGTCACTCGCCGGATCCATCACCGCGGCTTCACCCGCGGGCTCCATCACCCAGGTCTCCAACGTGGGAGACTTCGAGGATCCCTCCATCCTTGGGATCTTCGACTTCGACTCCGGGTCGGAAAATTCCGCCGACCTCCGTGACGGGACTGGTCGCCACTCCGCGACCTACATGGCGACCAGCACCGATCCGCCGGAGGATCCCTTCTCCACCCCGATCCCTCCTAACGCCACGGCAACGGAGGTCGAGGAACTCCGCCTGAAGCTGGCGGAGGCAGTCCGCAAGGAACAAGCCGAGCGCGAAAAATTTCGCCTCGAGCAGGTGACGGCGCAGGAGCTGTCGCGCTACCACCAGCAGCGGATCAGGACGCGCCTGAACCCCACCGCCCAGGAGCACGCCCTGAACTTCGACGACGAAAACGACCCGGCCCGCGCGGCCGAGCGCGCGATCTGCGAGAACGCACCACCAGGAGGAAGCGCCCGGCCCCCGCCAGGGTCGACGGCGATGGGCGCCCCACCTACACCCAACCGCACACCCCCAAGGATCAGCCGCGGATAGTAGTCTCCTCACGAGAGCGAGACGCGAACGGCCTCCCACTGTTCTCCACCCCGATGGACAACCTCGTGGCGGGCCGAGAAGCAGCCGACAACATTACGGCCACCGGCGACGGCGCCCTACAGATCCAGTATGTCAGGGCCCTGCTCGCAAAGGCTGTCGAGCAGCAAAACGCAGGCGCCGACTCGCAGGGTCGAGTGTACTCGCGTTCTTCGGGAAGCAGAGCGGCCTCAAGCGGCCGCCCAATGGCGGCAAACACCCTCAACTGCCCGCCACCAGAACCATTGCAGCTCCAACACCGACCCGCGAACGCGGCACTCTCCACCAACGACCCCAGGCCAGCGACCAACTTCGTCGCCGCCAAACGGTCAACCCATCGACGCCCGCACCCACATCATCAACAACCAAAGCTGGCGCGCACGCCAGCCCGACGACCTGCGACACACCCTAACCAATCGCCGCGACGGCAAGCCAATGGGGTCGCTAAGTCGACTCGGCCCCAAGTGCTTCGGACCGATGATCCGAGGCGAGAAGTACCCGCCGAACTTCAAGGCGCCGAAGGAGATAGAAAAGTACGACCCTTCGTACGACCCCTCCGTGTGGCTCGATACATACCTCATGGCAATGGGGATCGCAGGCCACACCGACCTGATAGACGCCTGTTACCTCCCCCTGATGATGGAGGGGGCGTGCAGGCAGTGGATCAACACCCTCCCCCAGGATAGTATCGACTCCTGGGAGGAGATGCGCGACGCCTTCGTCAGGCACTTCGAGTGCTCTTACACCCGCTCCACCACCATTGAGGACCTGGAGCGGTGCGTCCAGGGACCCCGCGAGTCGACCCGCAACTGGGTCCAGCGGTGGCAAGAACTCTGGTACAACGCGGTCGGCATCCACCCGGACACCGTGATCCACTGTTTCAAGACCTCGTGCCGCTACGAGCCTCTGGTCGCCAAGCTCAAGCGACATTCTCGCACACTCGACAACATACCGGACCTCCTCGAGATCGCCAAACGGTACGCGGAGGAAGATCCAAACCAGGAAACCGACGACGAGTCGGGAGGCCAACGCCGCACGAGCGGCAACGACAACGGATGACGGTCCGACCTACGCTACAGCAACACTCGCCTCACTGGCAAGCGCCGCAGTGACGGGCGAGTCGACTTCGTCGCCAACGCCGGGCACGCACAACGCGAGCCCAAAAGCTTCCGCCGCGACGGAGGACAACGCCGCGACGGCGGCAACTACAAGGCCAAGCCAAGGTTCGACCCCGCGGCCCTCCTTAACCAACCATGTGCGTTTCATAGCAGGGAAGGGAAGCCCGCAACGCACACGACCGCCGACTGCCACACCCTCAGGGAGATTGAGAAGGCACGGAGAGAACGGGAGGACCCCGACAACGACCCGCCAAACGGCGGAAAATTCGGCAAAGTGGCCGGCTCGCTCCATACCTTCACAGGCTTCAACACGAAGCGCGAAAAGAAGGTCATCACCCGCGCCTTCGCCGTCAACGCGGTGTCCCAGGTGGACGTTCCCCAGTTCCTCAACTGGTCGGAGCAGCCCATCACCTGGAGCCGCCAGGACCACTCGCCGCGCATCGAGTACCCAGGCCGAGTCGCCCTGGTGGTCAAGCCAAAGGTGGGCGACTACTGGCTCCCCAAGACATTGATGGACGGCGGCAGCTCCATCAACATCCTGTACCTGGACACCTTCAGGCGGCTGCGGCTACCGCAGTCGATGATCGAGACAACCCACACCACGTTCCACGGCATCGTCCCCGGTCGGAAGGCGTACCCGATCGGCAAGGTTACGCTGCCAGTCACCTTCGGCACACCAGCAAACTTTCGCACCGAGCGGATTGTCTTCGAGCTGGTACCCTTCGACAGCCCCTACCACTGTGTCATGGGGCGCCAGGCGTTCGCCAAGTTCATGGCAGCGCCACACTACGCGTACAACACGATGAAGCTCCCCGGGCCGTGCGGCGTCATCACCATCAACGGCGACCCCGACATGGCCGCCGAGTGCGAGGCCAAAGGAGCCGAACTCGCCGATGCCGTCATCGCGGTAGAGGCCAACCACGCCGACGAGCTCGCCAAGTACGCGAGCGGGGTGAACAATGACGACCCCACCATACTCAAAAAGCCCAATTCGGAGGGCGCAAACACCTCAGCCTTCAAAGCAACGACGCACACCCGCACCGTCGAGCTGGTCCCAGGCGACTCCAGCCAGACGGTGACGATCGGAACAGGAATGAGCCCATCCTAGGAAGGTGCGCTCATCGAGTTGCTCCGTGAGAACAGGGACATCTTCGCATGGAAGCCCTCTAACATGCCTGGTGTCCCTAGGGAGCTCGCTGAGCACAAACTAAACGCCGACCCCAAAGTGCGACCCGTCAAACAGTCGCTGCGGCCCTTCAATGAAGAGCGTCGCCGAGCCATCGCCGAGGAGGTGCAGCGTCTACTCGCTGCAGGCTTCATCCGGCCAATCAAGTACTCCAAGTGGCTGGCAAACCCAGTCCTGGTCGAGAAGAAGAACGGGACCTGGAGGATGTGTATCGACTACACAAATTTGAACAGCGCCTGCCCGAAGGAGCAATTCATCCTCCCGCGGATCGACCAAATAATCGACTCCACCGTGGGCTCGGAGTCGCTATGTTTCCTCGATGCCTACTCTGGATACAACCAGATCAAAATGGCTGTCGAGGACGAGGAGAAGACGGCGTTCATCACGCCATTCGGAGCCTTCTGCTACACCGCCATGACCTTCGGCCTCAAGAACGCCGGGGCGACCTACCAGCGGTGCATGCAAGAGTGCCCCGCGAGCCAAATTGGCCGCAACATCCATGTCTACATCGATGACGTGGTCGTAAAATCCGCTCGCCAGGGTGATCTACTCACCGACCTGGCGGAAACATTCGCCAACTTGCGAAAATACAAGATAAAGCTTAACCCAGGCAAATGCACCTTCGGTGTACCAGCAGGACAACTACTGGGGTACGTCGTCTCCAAGCGAGGGATCGAGGCGAACCCCACCAAGATCGACACGATCGCCCGACTCGGCAAACCCGAGTGCCTGCGCGATGTCCAGAAGCTGGCCGGGCGAGTACCGGCTCTCAGTCGCTTCATCCCCAGCTTGGGCGAAAAGGCGATGCCCCTATACCGTCTGATGCGCAAGAACCCCACCTTCCAGTGGGATAAGGAGGCGGACGACGCACTCCGCGACCTCAAGAAGGTGCTACTCGCCGCACCGCTACTCGCCGCCCCCGCCGACAAAGAACCCATGCTAGTCTACGTCGCGGCTTCCGAGCGCGTCGTCAGCGCCGTCATGGTCGTCGAATGTCCGGAGGAAGGGAAGGAGCGCCCAGTACAGCGACCAGTGTACTACATCAGCGAGGTCCTCACCGAGTCGCGCCAACGATACCCGCAGTACCAGAAACTGGTATACGCGGTCTTCAGAGCACAGCGGCGCCTGCCGTACTACTTCCAGGAGCACCCGATCACGGTCGTCTCCTCAGCACCATTGCAGGACATCATCCGCAACCGTGAGGCGACTGGGCGAGTCGCTAAGTGGGCCGTCGAAATCGGCGTCCATAATATCAAGTACGAGCCACGAAAGGAGATCAAGTCGCAGGCTCTAGCGGACTTCATCGCCGAATGGGAAGAGGCCCAGCAGCCAGAAAAGCTGACATACCTCCATTACTGGAGCCTGCACTTCGACGGCTCCAAGAACGCGGACGGCGCAGGAGCAGGAATCGTGCTGACTTCCCCGAAGGGCGACAAGCTCCGCTACGTCCTTTGCCTCGACTTCACCCCCTGCACCAACAACATGGCCGAGTACGAGGAACTACTCCACGGTATGCGAGCTGCCAGGGAGATGAACGTCAACCGCCTACGCTGCTACGGAGACTCCGACCTCGTCGCTGGACAAGTCGCTGGCACCTGCGACGCCGTCTCCCCCACCATGGCGGCATACCGCCAAGCAGTGGACAAGCTGGGCGGACACTTCGCAGGCTACTTCGTCGAGTGGATTGACAGGCGGAAGAATAAGGAGGCCGACGCACTCTCTCGCATCGGGTCGGCTTGACTCGCACCACCCGCCGGCGTCTTCCTCGATACGATCACCAAGCCATCAGTCTCTCTCCCAAGGGAGATCAACATCGGAGTCCCGCTGCAGCCAGAGGCAACCCTAGTCGCACTCGTCACCGAACCAGACGACTGGACCAAGCCCTACATCTCCTACCTGGAGGCCGGCACCTTGCCGGCAGACGAGACGGACGCCCGGATGATCGTACGACGATGCAAATCCTTCACCATCATCGACGGCGAGCTCCACAAGCGCAGCGTCACCGGCGTGTTCCAACGATGCGTCCAACCCGCCAAAGGACGCAAGATCCTCCACGACATCCACTCCGGCGACTGCGGCCACCATGCCGGCGCCCGCTCTCTGGTCACCAAGGCAATGCGGCACAGCTTCTACTGGACCACTGCACATGCCGATGCCGTCGACATTGTCCAGTGGTGCGCCGGCTGCCAGAAGTACGCCAACCAGACGCATGTGCCGAGCTCCGCGCTCAAGACAATCCCCATCACCTGGCCATTCGCCGTGTGGGGTACGGACATGGTAGGCCCCTTCAAAAAGGCTCCCTCTGGTTACACCCACCTCCTGGTCGCGGTCGACAAATTCACAAAGTGGGTGGAAGCCAAACCAGTCCGGAAATGCGACGGGAAGACCGCCACCAAATTCCTACGCGAGCTCATATATCGCTACGGGTTCCCAAATAGCATTATCGCGGACAACGGTACCAACTTCGCCAAAGGATCCATGGCCGAGTTCTGCGAGGAACACCACATCCGGCTCGACCTCGCATGAGTTGCCCACCCGGAATCCAACGGCCAGGCGGAGCGGGCCAACCAGAGCATCCTCCACGACCTGAAGCCGCGGCTCCAAGTACCACTCGAGCGCACCGTCGGGTGTTGGGTCGAAGAGCTACCCTCTGTTATTTGGGGCATCCGCACCTCGATCAACAGATCAACAGGGTTCACCCCCTTCTTCATGGTGTACGGCGCCGAGGCAGTCATGCCCACCGACCTCGAGCATGACTCGCCATGGGTCATCCACTACACGGAGACTGCGAACGAACTCGCCCGCCAGGATGGAGTCGACTAACTTGACGAGGCACGTGACCTCGCTCGGTCACGCACCGCCATCTACCAACAAGGACTCCGCCGCTATCACAGCCGGCGGGTGAAAACTCGCACCTTCCAAGAAGGCGACCTGGTGCTGCGCCTCATCCAGGACAAGAAGGGCATGCACAAGCTTTCCCCTCCGTGGGAGGGACCATTCTCCATCGGACGAGTACTCGGCAACGACGCCTACTACCTCATCGACGTCCGCTGGGACGGCGAACTCGACGTCAAGCGAGCGTGGAATGTAAACCTCCTATGGAAGTTCTACTCCTAGAACCCCACATATGTACCCTCCAGTCGCTATGAAATAAAAAGAATTGGTTACCGCAAATTGCGCCTACTCTCCGTGTCTTGTGCCACTCGCACTCGTAATAACAGCGCCAAGCTAACCGCAGAAGTCAACCTTTGGTACAGCGATCGGCACGGCCAAGTAGTGCGGTGCAAGAGCACTGGGTCACCTCAGGTCTTGCATCGTCCACAAAAAATGCCTACCCGGAGCCCCATTGGAGTCGCCCAGCCGGGGCTGGCTCTACGAGCCAAGACAACTGCCTTCGCTTCTTACAGCGACCATGATCCTCCGCATCCTCGACCTAGTGACTCGAACGGCCAAGTACCACGATCGGGGACTGACGACCAGTTCAACATGAGCGGCTCGGGAAAACGCCAAGTATGAGAGCATGCCCAGGACTCGCCATGCGACTGGCCCAACGGGCCAGGCAGGAGTGATGCGCTCAAACTAACGCGCCAAGTCCTCACCCACCCTCGAGTCGTGCCTAGAACAACCAAGTACCACGCTCGGGGACTCGGCCACCCGACCTTGTTCGGGCAAGGGAAAACGGTGAAGTACAGAGCGCTCAAGGGAGTCGCCTTGCGACTGGCTCTCCGAGTCCGGGCGAGCCGACCACAGTAACAAAACATTCAAAAACCGCAAACACATCATAAACGAGGTCAACCCCATAAAAAGGGCGGACGCACTCGGGGACTCGTTCCACCCTCAATCTAAAAACACATGTCAAATCACAAAACAAACACAATATCTCATTAATAGCATGTCGCAAATTGTCTCAAAATACATAGTATGCCCAACAGCAGAACTGTTACTAACGCTCCAGGGCAAACTAGTTCACTCTGCAGGCTTCGACGACGACTCGCCAGAACCCTTGCGATTGCGGATGAAGGGAGTGTACGGGTTTGACGGATACGTCGTCAGCTCACCCGCCATCGCTGCACGAAAGGGCTGCTCGACCTTGAAGTCCCGGTGCTATGGCTCGGGGTCGTTGAGTGCGACGACCGTCTCCTGGTAAGGCAGGAGGTCGCCCATCGCCCAGACGCGCTCAGAGCACCGCGGCACGATGCGTCAACTTGAGCACCTCAGAGATCTCCACCGTGCCAGTCGATGACGGGTAGCCACTCGTCACGTCGTCCAGATCGAAATCCTCTGGAAAGTGAGCAAGCCCAAGGCTAAGCGCCGTCGCCGCTCCACGCCGGAACGCCGATCGCGTCATGAACTTAACGACCGACGACGCCTTCTCCAAGTACCTCCACACCTCGACGAGGTCGCTGGGAATTACTTCCGTGGGCGACATCTCCTGGAGGTAGGCTCGGATGCATGTCGCCGACAACGTCGCCGAGTCGACGAGCGTGGCCACACATTGCCGCGCGTCGAACGAGCTCGCCTCTTCCACGCTATCAAGGATGCGACCTGCGAATAGAAGATAACAGTGAGTACATCGGATATTACAAAAAGGCACATGCAATAGGCAGGGGCAGACACACTCACCAATCAAGGGACGGGAGAGATCCGTGATGAAGCTTTGAAGAGAAGTGTAATCATCCTGAAGCCCAGCAACAAGGGCGTCAAAAACATTACGTTCTTCCGCGGCGGCCGTAACGGCGGCCTTGGCTCGACCATCCGTCGAACTTGCTTCTTCTTTCGCCTCCCTCAGCTCGCGCTCGAGGTCGGCGATCCGCTTCTCAGCCGAGCTCAACGCCGATTGAGCCGCTACCAACTCACTCGCTGGGATAAGTCCCTGGCAGGCCTTCTCTACCTCCGCGGCAATTGCCTGAAGCCCTTTATTCGCCTCTTGGACGGTGGCCAGTTCCTTCTCCGCGCGGCGTGTCGCAGCAAGCCGGTCAGCTGAATCACGTTGTAGACCCTGCACACAATTCAAACAGTTAACCAAAAGCGAATTCAAAGCGCCCACCCGCTGAAATTCAGCGAGTACGCACTCCGGGACTGGCAATCAAAAAATCCTAAGTGCCCACCCGCTGAAATTCAGCGAGTACGCACTCGAGGACTGGCAATCAAAAAATCCTAAGTGCCCACCCGCTGAAATTCAGCGAGTACGCACTCAGGGACTGGACGCGAAAAATAGCAACAAGACACTAAAAGAATCAGGCCGCTGGAACACACCAGCCCGATCCTCGGGGACTGGACATACCTGGATGGCTGCGCCGAGCATACCATGAAGTTGTATCGCATCCACGGACGCGAGGAGAGCCGGCGTGTGCCCGCGACGCTGCTCGACCTCCGTGTCGGCGACCCCAGGCGCATGGCTCGAGGGCGAGGTACCACTCGCTGTAGCCGCTTTGGCCATGAAACGCGGGAACGTTGTGATGGAGGCACCGGCACCAAAGGAGGCCGGCTCGGCTGCCCCAGCCGAGGGAGCACCCTCCTTGGCGGGTAAGGCCGCCTCCGCTACGGGTTCAATCGGCGCGGTCGCTGTGTCATCGGACACTGTGACGACTTTGTCGCCCTTGGCCTTCTTGGCGCTATCCGCGGGGACGACGACCTCGTCCGCCTTCCTCTTCCGGGAGGGATCCTCTCCGCTGACAATGGGTGGCACCTTAGCCACGGTTGGATGGCCTATCTTCTTCGCTCCGGTCCTACAAATTGATCGTGTGAGCAAGATAATCCAAGTACAATGAAAGACAAAAGAAAGTGAGCAAACTCACTTGGCGACTAGAATGAAGCGTAGCCCCGTGCGGATGCCGGCCGATTTCTCCAGTTCGGGGCCCAGTCGGCAACTGAGGCCCATTTCCAAGACATCGTGTGCCCAAGACATGGATGGTTTCTTCGTCGTCGAGGCTGCGACGGGAGCCTCTGAGACATCTTCAGCGGGAGCTTCCCTGCGAGGTGAAGCCGCCGCGACCGGGGCGGCCCCTAGCGCAGAGACTGGGGCGAATGGCGGAGGTATCGAGGCCAGTGGCACCTCGCTTAGGACAGTGGCCGTGTACAGCACGGTTACCGTCGGAGGCGCCTCGCCCTTGGCCAGGCTGGTGGCGTCGGAGCTGCTCGCCGAGTGCAGCGGGGAAGCCGGTCTCACCGGCTTCGTCTTCTTCTTCGGAGGGGCCTTCACCTCCTTCTCCTTCTTCTTCTTCTTCTTCTTCTTCTTCTTCTTCTTCTTCTTCTTCTTCTTCTTCGACGGAGTAGCCTGGCGGTGCGAGGTGGTATCCGGAAGTTCGTCATCTTCATCATCATGACGCTCGAGGCTTTTACTCGCCTCAAGTTCACGCTGACGCTGCCCGCGGGTCTTGCGAATCACCGGGGCAACCTCCTCCTCGGATTCGTCGTTGTCGTTGCTCTCGTCGCTCTCGGTGTCGCCCTTGGCGGGAGGCGACTCGCCCATGTCTTGGACGGACGAGCTCGAGTTCTCGTCGTCTGAAGGCGGGAGCCATCCTTCCACCACTTGGAATAGCTGCAATGAGCACAAGATGAAATTAGAATGACCGCGACTGCATAAACTGCGACTGCGAATGATGCGAGGTGACTTACCGTTGGGGCTGGATGCTTCATGGTGTAGGGGGCGACCCCAGCCTTTGCGTCCAGGTACACCGCCTGGGTGATCTTCTTCAGTGCTGGGGTGTAGTCCTCGAGTTTCCACTCGACGAGGCAGGACTTCGTCGAGTCCTCCCGGCCCGTGTATTGGTAGATATAGTGGTCGCGCTGAGCCAGAGGGACGAGCCGCCGCCCGAGCCAGCAGTTGTATAAGTTAATTGTCTGGAGGCCCTTCTTCTTCAGACCGCGGATGGTTTGAAGCATTTCGTCCACGACCATCCGCTGGTCGGTGGGGAGCTTGCCGACTTGGAGTCGGCGCGGTTCGGGCCGGTCGGCGGAGTATCGTGGGATCGCCGCCTCGCCCTCCGGAGTCACCTCGGTAACGTAGAACCAAGACTTCTTCCACTCGCTCGCCGCCTTGGCGGGCAACATCAACTCAAAGAACGAGGCCTTCGACTTCAGATGGAATGTCAGGCCGCCCGCGGCAAGCATTGGGCCGCCCGCTTCCTCGCGACTGATCCGTCCGTGGAACAGATCTTGCCATAGAGGGAAGTAGAGCCGGCAGCCCAGGTAGCACTCGCAGAACGCCACGAAGATGGCGAGCTGCTCGATGCTATGCGGACCCAGGTCCGATGGTTGGATCCCGTAGTAGGCGCAGAAGCGCCGGAAGAGCAGAGACGTAGGGAATCCCAGCCCCCGTTCTAGGTGGCTGGTGAAGCAGATGAATTCTCCCTCTCGCTGGTTCGGGGTCACCTCTCCGACCGCAGGGATGTGCCACCTGCCAGCGCGCAGGATCCCGGCCTCCTCGAAGGACGCCAGTTGCGCTCTCGTACACTTAGATCTGCCCCAAGGCTCGGTGGAGGGGGCCATTGGCGGAAGGATTCGTGGGGGTCGGAGGATTTCGGGTCAGCTGGATCGCGATGCGGAGGAAGGCGAAAGTGTGCGCAATCGGAGGAAATGACGAGGAGATGGTTCTCCGATTGCCTGCCATTCCCCTTATATAGCGGTTGTTACCCGCCAAATCAGGGAGCCGTTACTACGCGGTGATTACGCCAAAAGTTACCGTTGGATTACCCCAACGGCTAGTTTGACCGTGTTTAATGGTCCAACTTCAGCCACTCGGCTCGCCGACCCGATCACTACGACAGTGACTAAGTATTTCGCCGACTCGACTCGCCAAAGCTGTGATCAGAATGAATAGTTTTTTCCTTCATTTAGGAGCCCGCCGATGATTCGACTAGATGTTTGCTTTGAAGTCGTATACTCTGACTGCCAGTAACCACCTGCGCCTAATCAACGACGGCCTCTGGGACTACTGATGGGGATACGCCTACCGGGGTATACCCAGCAGGACGTTTCCGACTGGCCCAGGAACTAGCGAGTGGGCCTGCAAGACGGCGAGTGGATCGAGGCCTGGTGTGGATGAAGGGTTTCGCTGCATAGTAAATCAAATTTTTCTACGGATGCGAACAGAGGGAAGCCAAGATCTAATCTAGGAGATGCAAACAACGAGAGAGATTGGATTAGATCTTCATACCCTTGAAGATTCGCACAGCGGAACGTTCGTCGGAACGTGGGTGATGTAGTCGCACTCGCTTCTCCTCCTCGCGATCCGATCCGATCTAGCACCACAAGTGGCGATGCCTCCGTGAGATGCACACGTGCAGCACCTCGATGTCTCCTCCTTCCTTGGTCCATCAAGTATGGTGGAGAGATGGGTTGGATCTACAACGCGACGGCGCGGTGTAATTGGTGGAGAGTTTCTGCAGCAGGGCTTCGCCTACACGCAGTCGGGAGGGAGAGAGAGAGAGGAGGGCAGCATGGCGACTAGGCTTGAGGGGAAGGTGTGTGTGTGTGGGGGGGGGGTGGTGCGCCCCCAGCCCTCTTTATATAGAGGGGTGGGCGGGAACCCTAGCCCCTCCCCCAAGCCAAGGCCGGCGGCCAAGGAGGAAGAGTGGGGGGCAAGTAATCCCCCCCTCTAGAAGCTCCAATTAGGGTTTTATCCCTTCTTGGCCGGCTGGGCCCTATGGGGCCTTGTGCCCCTGGACCAATGCGGCCAGGGCACTCCCTCACAGGCCCATGCCCCCTCCCGGAAGGTGGGGCCACGTTGGTCCCCTTCCGGAAGGTTCTAGAAGCTTCCGGTACAATACCGATTAACCCGGAACAATTTCGAACTCCAAAAACTGCACTGCCTTATATGAATCTTATTCTCCGGACCATTCCGGAACCTTTCGTGATGTCCTGGATCCCATCCGAGACTCCGAACAAAAACTCATAAACCAATTATCCAATCTATCCTAGCGTCGAGACACGTTAAGTGTGTGACCCTTCGGGTTCGAGAATATGCAGACATGATCTTCTATCAATAATCAAGAGCGGGGTCTGGAAACCCATATTGATTTCCACACATTCATCGATGATCATATCGGATGAACCACGATGCCAGGATTCAATCAATCCCATATATATATTCCCTTCGTCTCGCGATATTTTACTTGCCCGAGATTTGATCGTCGGTACCGTCATACCTAGTTCAATCTCGTTCACAGCAAGTACTTTACTCGTTCCGTAATCCGATATCACTTTGTGATTAACTCCTTAACCACATGCTTGCAAGCGGTGTTGATATCGATTACCGAGTGGGCCCGAAGTATATCTCTCTGACTTGGGAGGGACAAATCCCATCTCGATACATACAACCCAACAGATACTTTCCGATCACCTGAGAGACACCTTTATGATCACCCTCTCATAGGATGACATTTTATGACCTCAAAGCTTTCTTCCGATACCAGGGAGTTGTATTATCTCATGGTCTAAGGAATACAATATTTGACATAAGAAAAGCTTCGCAAAGATGAACACTATGACACGATCTAATTGCTTCGCTTAGTTTGGGTCTGTCCATCATATCATTCTCCCAATGATATGATCTCATTATTAATCGACAACTCATGTCCATGGTTAGGAACCTTAACCATCATTAATCAACGAGCTAGTCCATAGAGGCGTACTAGGGACACGGTGTTGTTCACAAACCACACAAGTATTAAAGTTTCCGCTTAATACAATTCTAGCATGGAATATAAACATCATCATGAACAAGAATTATAATAATAACATATTTATTATTGCCTCTAGGGCATAATTCCAACAGTCTCCCACTTGCACTAGAGTCAATAATCTAGTTTACATTTGGCAACAATCTCACACCCATGGCACTGAGGTGCTGATCATGTTTTACACGTGGAAGAGGTTTAGTCAATGGATCTGCGACATTCAGATCTGTATGTACTTTGCTAATCTTCAGATCTCCATCTGCTAAATAATCTCTGATTATATGAAACTTGCGGTTGATATGCTTGGTCTTTGGATGATATCTTGGTTCCTTAGCGAGTGCTATGGCGCCAATGTTGTCACACAATATCTCCAGTGGGTCCAATGCACTTGGAACCACACCAAGCTCAGTGATGAAGTTCCTGATCCAAACTCCTTCACTTGACGCTTCTGCAGCAGCCATGTATTCCGCTTCTACTGTAGATCCCGTAATCACGCTTTGCTTGCAGCTTCTCCAGCTCACAGCTCCTCCATTCAAAATATAACGTATCCTGTCTGAGATTTAGAATCATCCTTGCCGGTGTCAAAACTAGCGTTGACGTAACCTTTTACGACGAGCTGTTCATCACCCCCATAGACTAAGATCATTTCTTTAGTCCTATTTAGGTACTTTAGGATGTTCTTCACGGCTGTCCAGTGTTCCACTCCTGGATCACTTTGATATCTGCTCGTCAAACTAAGAGCATTGGACACATCCGGTCTGGTACACAGCATGGCATACATGATAGAACCTATGGCCGAGGCATAAGGCACTTTGCTCATAGCTTCCTTATCATTTACCGTAGCTGGACACTGAGCCTTGCTCAATATCTTACCTGACAACATAGGCACTGAACCTTTATTTGCCTTATCCATTCTGAACCTTTTCAGAACTTTGTCTAGGTATGTACTCTGGCTTAAAGCTATCAGGCGTCTTTGTCTATCTCTATAGATTTTGATGCCCAATATATAAGAAGCTTCACCTAGGTCTTTCATTGAAAAACACTTGTTCAAATAACTCTTCACATCGTTAAGCATGTTAATGTCATTTCCAATAATCAATATGTCATCCACATATAGTACCAGAAATGTCACCGAGCTCCCACTCACTTTCTTGTAGATGCAAGCTTCGTAGAAATTTGGAACAAATCCAAAGATCTTGATCACTTGATCAAAACGAAGGTTCCAACTCTGAGATGCTTGCTTCAGTCCATAAATGGAACGCTGAAGTTTGCATACTTTATCAGCATCCTTAGGATCGACAAAACCTTCGGGTTGCATCATATACAACTCTTCATCAATGTTGCCATTGAGGAACGCAGTCTTGACATCCATCTGCCATATTTCATAATCATGAAACGCAGCAATTGCTAATAAAATCCGAATAGACTTAAACATCGCTACGGGAGAGAAAGTCTCATCGTAGTCAACACCTTGAACTTGTCGAAAACCTTTCGCGACAAGCCGTGCTTTATAGACGGTAACATTACCATCCGCGTCCGTTTTCTTCTTGAAGATCCATTTGCACTCAACGACCTTTCGGTCGCTAGGAGGGTCCACCAAAGTCCATACTTGGTTTTGCTCATGGATCCCAATTCGGATTTCATGGCTTCTAGCCATTTCTCAGAATCTGGGCTCATCATCGCTTCCTCATAGTTCGTAGGTTCACTGTCTTCTACTAACAAGACAGTCAAGACAGGGTTGCCGTTACCACTCAGGAGGGGCACGCGACCTTGTCGACCTGCGACGTTCAGTAGCAGCATCGTCCGAAGCTTCATGATCCTTGTCATTAGCTTCCTCTATTGTTGGTGCAGGCGGCACTAGAACAATTTCAGGTGCTGCGCTACTCTCCAATTCAAGAGAAGGTTCAATAACCTCGTCTAGCTCTACTTTCCTCCCACTCACTTCTTTCGAGAGAAACTCCTTCTCAAGAAAGGAACCGTTCTTTACGACAAACACTTTGCCTTTTGTTCTATGATAGAAGGTATACCTAATAGTTTCCTTAGGGTATCCTATGAAGACGCATTTCTCCGCTTTGGGTTCGAGCTTGTCCGGCATCAACTTCTTGACGTAAGCTTCGCATCCCCAAACTTTAAGAAACGACAACTTAGGTTTAGCACCAAACCACAGTTCATACGGTGTCGTCTCAACGGATTTAGATGGTGCCCTATTTAAAGTGAATGCAGCGGTTTCTAATGCATAACCCCAAAATGATAACGGCAAATCAGTAAGAGACATCATCGATCGGACCATATCTAATAGGGTTCGGTTCCGGCGTTCAGACACACCATTGCGATGTGGTGTTCCGGGTGGCGTGAGTTGCGAAACGATTCCGCTTGCTTTAAGATGCGTGAGAAAATCATAACTCAAATATTCACCTCCACGATCGGATCATAGAAACTTAATCTTTCTGTTACGATGGTTCTCCACTTCATTCTGAAATTCCTTGAACTTTTCAAATGTTTCAGATTTATGTTTCATTAAATAGATATACCCATATCTACTTAAGTCATCGGTAAAAGTGAGAAAATAGCGATATCCACCGCGCGTCGAAACACTCATCGGTCCGCATACATCGGTATGTATGATTTCCAACAAGTCCGTTGCTCGTTCCATCATACCGGAGAACGGGGTTTTGATCATCTTGCCCATGAGGCATGGTTCGCATGTGTCAAATGATTCAAAATCAAGAGACTCCAAAAGTCCATAAGAATGGAGTTTCTTCATGCGTTTTACACCAATATGACCTAGACGACAGTGCCACAAATAAGTAGTATTATCACTATCTACTTTGCATCTCTTAGCCTCAATGTTATGGATGTGTGTTTGATCCCTTTCGAGATTTAGAAGAAATAAACCATTCACAATAGGTGCATGACCATAAAAGATGTTACTCATATAAATAGAACAACCATTATTCTCCGATTTAAATGAATAACCGTCTTGCAATAAACACGATCCAGAAATAATGTTCATGCTCAACGCAGGCACATAATAACATTTATTAAGTTTTAAAACTAATCCCGAAGGTAAAACTAAGGAGAGCGCGCCGACGGCCATCACATCAACTCTTGATCCGTTGCCAACGCGCATCGTCACCTCATCCCTCGCAAGCCGTCATCTATTCCGTAGCTCCTGTTTCGAGTTACAAATATTAGCAACTGAACAAGTATCAAATACCCAGGCACTACAATGAGGGCTAGTAAGGAAAACATCAATAACATGTATATCAAATATACCTTTGATGGTGCCAGCCTTCTTGTCCGCTAAGTACTTCGGACAGTTGCGCTTCCAGTGACCCTTGTCCTTGCAATAGAAGCACTCAGTGTCCGGCTTAGGACCAGACCTGAGCTTCTTCTCTGCAGGGGCAACGCGCTTGCCGCCGCCTTTCTTGAAGGGCTTCTTTGCACCCTTACCTTTCTTGAAGGTGGGGGGCTTGTTGACCATCAACACATGATTATCCTTTTTGATGTCCACCTCCGCAGCCTTCAGCTTTGCGAAGAGCTCGGTGATCGTATCAGTGGAACCAATCTGATTGTGAGTCACTACAAAACTTTTGTAGCTGGGAGGGAGTGATTGCAGAACCCTGTCAATCTTGAGCTCCTCTGGAATCTTGCAGTCTAGTTGCTCAAGGCATTGAGTGTAGCCCGACATCTTAATGGCGTGCTCACTAACGGAACTCCCTTCCTCCATCTTGCAGTTAAAGAACTTCTCAGAGATCTCATATCTCTCAGAACGGGCCTGAGTCCTAAACATGGTTTTCAGCTCCTCGAGAATCTCAAAGGGCCCGGGATAGTCTTCAAAACGATTTTGAAGGTCCGATTCCATAGCAAACAACATGGTGCTCTTAATCACACCATAATCATCTCTGCGTGACTGATAGACAGCTTTCTCATCAGCCGGCGCAGTAGCAGCAGGGGCGTCACCTAACGCATTCTCAAGGACATAGTCCTTTTGACCGCCAGAGAGAATGATTCTCAAATTGCGGAACCAAATGGTGAAGTTAGACCCATTGTTTCTAAGCTTTTCCTTCTCAGCAAAAACGTTAAAGTTGAAGTTGGACTTAGCCATTTGATCTACAGTATTTGCAAGTACAATTAGACTATGTTCATGATAACTAGTTCAACTTTTAATCAAATTACTAGATGAACTCCCACTAAATTCAACATCCCTCAAGTTGTTTAGTGAACACGATCCAAATTCACCACACCTAATCCGATCTTCACGAGAAGAGATGTGGTTTCAATGGTGGACAATGAAGTGTCGATCATATCATTCATATGACTCATGCTTAACCTTTCGGTTCATGTGTTCCGAGGCCATGTCTGTACATGCTAGGCTCGTCAAGTTAGACCCAAGTATTTCCGCGTGTGCAAAACTGGCTTGCACCCGTTGTATGTGAGCGTAGAGTCTATAGCACCCGATCATCACATGATGCTTGGTCACGACGAACTTTCGCAACGGTGCATACTTGGGGAGAACACAGTTTTATCTTGATCTTTAAGTGAGGAATCATCTTATAATGCTACCGTCGCGATCTAAGCATAATAAGATACATAAAAGAATACACATCACATGCATATAACTTTATGTGACATGGTATAGCCAATCTTCGCGCAATGATCTCCATCTTGTGCGTTCCGGCATGATCTCCATCACTCCACCATGATTGCCTCCACCACGAATAGCAACTACGACTATTGCTAACTACTTAGCGATAAAGTGAAACTATTACATGGCGCATAAGAAGTTGACACACAGGTCATACACAATTATAAAGACAACCATATGGCTCCTGCCGGTTGTGTACTCATCGACATGCAAGTCGTGAAACATTACAAAACATGATCATCGCATACATTATACACATCACATCTTGGGCCATACCATATCACAGAAAACACTCCCTGCAAAAACAAGTTAGATGCCTCTACTTTGTTGTTGCATGTTTTACGTGGCTTATGGGAGTAGATGCTAAGAACGATTCTTACCTACGGAAAGCCACAACGGTGATATTATGGTTGCCAAACTCCGGTGTAAATCCAATGACAACTATAGTGAGAGAAACTGACATCCACCAGCCGCATGTGTGGAACAAGCCACATGTCAAGTGCGGAGCCGGTCTCGCGAACGACGTCGCGTAAGGTTGGCCTAGAATGCTTCAATCTCACTATCCCGCGTCATAAGAAGAACACAAACAAGAGGCTTGCAACAGAAAACATCAACGCCCGCAACAACCATGTTGCGTTCTACTCGTGAAACACATCTACGCATAGATCTAGCTCTGATACCACTGAAGGGTTTCGTGGCATAGTAAATCAAAATTTTCTACGGATGCGAACAGAGGGAAGCCAAGATCTAATCTAGGAGATGCAAACAACGAGAGAGATTGGATTAGATCTTCATACCCTTGAAGATTCGCATAGCGGAACGTTCGTCGGAACGTGGGTGATGTAGTCGCACTCGCTTCTCCTCCTCGCGATCCGATCCGATCTAGCACCACAAGTGGCGATGCCTCCGTGAGATTCACACGTGCAGCACCTCGACGTCTCCTCCTTCCTTGGTCCATCAAGTATGGTGGATAGATGGGTTGGATCTACAACGCGACGGTGCGGTGCAATTGGTGGAGAGTTTCTGCAGCAGGGCTTTGCCTACACGCAGTCGGGAGGGAGAGAGAGAGGAGGGCAGCAGGGCGACTAGGCTTGAGGGGAAGGTGTGTGTGTGTGTGTGGGGGGGGGGTGATGCGCCCCCAGCCCTCTTTATATAGAGGGGTGGGCGGGAACCCTAGCCCCTCCCCCAAGCCAAGGCCGACGGCCAAGGAAGAAGAGTGGGGGGCAAGTAATCCCCCTTCTAGAAGCTCCAATTAGGGTTTTATCCCTTCTTGGCCGGCTGGGCCCTATGGGGCCTTGTGCCCCTGGCCCAATGCGGCCAGGGCACTCCCTCACAGGCCCATGCCCCCTCCCGGAAGGTGGGGCCACGTTGGTCCCCTTCCGGAAGGTTCTAGAAGCTTCCGGTACAATACCGATTAACCCGGAACAATTCCGAACTCCAAAAATTGCACTGCCTTATATGAATCTTATTCTCCGGACCACTCCGGAACCTCTCGTGATGTCCCGGATCCCATCTGAGACTCCGAACAAAAACTCATAAACCAATTATCCAATCTATCCTAGCGTCGAGACACGTTAAGTGTGTGACCCTTCGGGTTCGAGAATATGTAGACATGATCTTCTATCAATACTCAACAGCGGGGTCTGGAAACCCATATTGACTCCCACACATTCATCGATGATCATATAGGATGAACCACGATGCCAGGATTCAATCAATCCCATATATATTCCCTTCGTATCGCGATATTTTACTTGCCTGAGATTTGATCGTCGGTACCGTCATACCTAGTTCAATCTCGTTCACAGCAAGTACTTTACTCGTTCCGTAATCCGATATCACTTTGTGATTAACTCCTTAAACACATGCTTGCAAGCGGTGTTGATATCGATTACCGAGTGGGCCCGAAGTATATCTCTCTGACTTGGGAGGGACAAATCCCATCTCGATACATACAACCCAACAGATACTTTCCGATCACCTGAGAGACACCTTTATGATCACCCTCTCATAGGATGACATTTGATGACCTCAAAGCTTTCTTCCGATACCAGGGAGTTGTATTATCTCATGGTCTAAGGAATACAATATTTGACATAAGAAAAGCTTCGCAAAGATGAACACTATGACACGATCTAATTGCTTCGCTTAGTTTGGGTCTGTCCATCATATCATTCTACCAATGATATGATCTCATTATTAATCGACAACTCATGTCCATGGTTAGGAAACCTTAACCATCATTAATCAACGAGCTAGTCCATAGAGGCGTACTAGGGACACGGTGTTGTTCACAAACCACACAAGTATTAAAGTTTCCGCTTAATACAATTCTAGCATGGAATATAAACATCATCATGAACAAGAATTATAATAATAACATCTTTATTATTGCCTCTAGGGCATAATTCCAACAGTGGATCCAAGCGACTGGAAGCTGAAGGCCCAGGCGAGTAGATAGGCCTAGTCGGGTTAGGTTAAACGATTACCGAAGCCTTAACTGATTCGGTTGAGATATGTAAACCCTAGGGGAGGTGAGTCTATATAAACCTCCCTACAGGGCATGTAGATATACGTTCCATCATACACCCAAGCGACTCGCCGCCTAGCCGCCGAGTTCGCCCATTGTACCACCATCATAATACAATCTAGCAGGAGTAGGTCTTTACCCTCCGGGGGGCCGAACCTGGGTAAAACCTTGTGTCTCCGCCCTCATCTCGCACCGCAGATGGCTAGCCGCCCTTGCCCCCCGTTCTACTACTCGCTGCCGATTGCAGCATCTGCCATGACCATTCCCACGACACTACATCTGGTCTAGCACTCAGCATGGCATACATGATGGAGCCAATGGCCTAGGTATAGGGAATGCCTTTATTTGCTTCCTTGTCGTGTTCCATTTCTGGGCATTGAGTCCCACTCAACTTGTTACCTTTTATGATTGGTAAAGAACCTTTCTTTGACAGATCCATTCTAAAACGCTTCAAAATCTTTTCTAGGTAAGTGCTCTGACCAAGAGCCAATAGACGCTTCGATCTATATCTATAGATCTTAATGCCTAATATGTAGGCAGCTTCACCCATGTTCTTTATAGAGAATTTACTATTTAAATATTCTTTCACGCTATTTAGAAGATTTACGTCATTCCCTATCAATAATATGCCATCCACATATAGTACTAGGAATGCCACTGACTTCTCATTCACTTTCTTATAGATGCAGGCTTCTTCTTTGTTTTGGACAAATCCAAAACTTTTGATGACTTCATCAAATCAAAGATTCCAGCTCCGAGATGCTTGCTTTGGTTCATAAATGGACCTCTGAAGCTTAAATACTTTACCAGTATCCCCTAGACTGACAAAACCCTCTGGTTGCATCATATATAACTCTTCCTCAATGTTACCATTCTGGAAGGCAGTTTTCATGTCCATCTGCCATATTTCGTAGTTGAAATATGCAGGAACTGCTAGTAGAATCTGAATATACTTCAGCTTTGATACGGGAGAAAATGTCTCATTATAGTCAATTCCTTGAATTTGTCGGAAACCTTTTGCGATAAATCGATCTTTGTAGATAGTGATGTTTCCGTCAGCGTCCGTCTTTTTCTTGAAGAACCACTTATTCTCTATAGACTTTCGCCCTTCGGGAATATCCACCAAGGTCCATATCTGGTTGTCATACATGGACTTGATTTCGAATTCCATGGCTATTCATTATTTCTCGGGGTCAGGACCTTCCATTGCTTCCGTGTATGTTGTAGGTTCGTCATGTTCTATAGTTATGACCATGTTCACAAGATAACTGTACCATTTAGGGGTAACACATTTTCTTGTTGACCTGCAGGGTTCAATAGATATCTCCTCATGAGATTCGTGATCATCATCATTCGCTCCCACTTCAGTTGATAAGGGTGGCTCCGGAACAACTTCCGTTGCGACACTCGGTATTTGAAGATCAGGGTCGATATCCCATCGAGTTCTATCTTCCTTCCACTTACACCTTTCACGAGAAACTATTTCTCAAGAAAGGAACCTTTCTTTGCGACAAAAGTTTTGCCCTCATCTTGGTTGTAGAAGGTATATCCAATAGTCTCCTTTGGATATCCTAAAAAGATGCATTTCTCCACTTTTGGTTTGAATTTGTCAGGCTATGGTTTCTTAATATAAGCCTCACATCCCCAAACCTTCAGAAAAGATAACTTTGGCTTAGTGCAATGCCATATCTCATATGGCGTTATCTTCATAGACTTGGGTGGCGCTCTATTTAAAATGAATGTAGCAGTATCAAGTGCATATTCCTAGAAAGATATAGATAAGTCGGTAAGAGACATCATAGACCGTATGCTATCCAATAGGGTGCGATTAAGTCGATCGGATACACCATTACGATGTGGTGTTCCAGCTGGCGTAAGTTGTGATACAATAGCACAAGCCTTTAGATGTGTGCCAAACTCGTAACTCAAATACTCGCCTCCTCGATCAGTACGAAGGTGCTTGATTTTCTTGTCGAGTTGATTCTCAACTTCACTCTTAAATTCTTTAAACTTTTCAAAGGTTTCATACGTGTGCTTCATTAAGTATATATACCCATATCTACTCAAATCATTAGTGAAGGTGACAAAATAACAATAACCATTGCGCTTAGAGACGCTCATTGGTCTGCATACATCAGAATGTATGACTCCTAACAGGTTTGTAGCCCGTTCCATCGTACCATTTGAACAACGTCTTGGTCATTTTGCCCATGAGGCATGGTTCGCATCTATTAAGGGATTCGAAATCCAATGATTCTAGAAATCCATCAGAATGGAGCTGCTTCATGTGTTTTACACCGATGTGATCTAGACGGCAATGCCACATGTACATGGAATTATTGCTATCATGCTTGCATCGCTTGGAATCTATGCTATGGATGTGAGTGTCCTCACAATCAAGATTCAATAAGAATAAACCTTTACTTTGTCGCGTGTGAGCATAAAACACATTATACATATAAATAGAACAACCATTTGTATCTGATTTAAACGAATAACGGTCTTGCAACAAGCAAGACCTACTAACAATATTCATGCTCAAAGCCAGTACATAGTAATAATTATTCAAATTTAAAACTAATCATGAAGGGAGACACAAAGGGAGGTTTCCGACAACCATGACTTTAACTATGTTGCCATTGCCGACGTGCATCGTCACCTCATCCTTCCCCAGACACCACTTATTTTGCAACTCATGTTGAGAGTTACATATATGAGCAATAGAACCAGTATCAAATACCCATGTGTTACTCCTGGCACTAGTGAGGAAAACATCAATAATGTGTATATCATATATACCTTTCTCTTTGGCAACGACCTTGCCAGCCTTCTTATCATGTAGGTACTTTGAGCAGTTGCCCTTCTAGTGACCATCACTCTTGCAGTAGAATCACGTGGCGCTAGGCTTGACTTTGGGTGCCTTTGAGGTAGAGGCAACATGTTTGTCATACCTCTTGGGTTTTCTTGTCCTTTCCCTTCTTGGCGGATTTCTTGAAGTCAACAGTCTTGTTGACCATCAAGACGGTGTGCTCCTTGTTGATTTCCACCTTAGCGTACTTGAGCATGGCGAACAATTCAGACATGGTTTTGTTCATACCCTGCATGTTTTAGTTCAACACGAAACTATTATAGCTAGGGGCAGAGAATGCAGCATCCTATCAATCGCCATCTCATCATTGTTTTAGCAATCAAGGTCGTTTAGGCGTTGAACATAGCCAGGCATTTTGACCACATACTTGCACAAACTGTTGTGCTCTTCCATCTTAGATGAGAAGAAGAGGTTCGAAACCTCATACCTCTCAGGCTGGGGAGCAAAGATGGCCTTGAGATCAGAGATGATCTCAAAGGTGATCTTGATTTCAAAGCACTTCTACAAGTCGGCTTCCATGGCATAGAGTGATACGTCCAAAACGTATCTACTTTCTCGAACACTTTGCTATTGTTTCTTCTCTAAACTTGTGTGATTTGGATACAACTAACACGGGCTGACGTTGTTTTCAGCAGAATTACCTTGGTGTCTTGTTTTTGTGCAGAAAATAAACTATCAGGAAAAATCCCGGAAAATATGCCAAAAACTATTTCTCACCAGAAGATCCACGGAGCCAGAAGGGGAGATAGATGGGAGGACTGGGGGGCCTAGACCCACCCTAGGCGCGGGCCCACTGACCCCGCGCCTGGGGGAGTTTTGGCCACCCCAGGCAGCTCCTTGGACTCCCTCCACGCCTATAAGTTGCCTTATGACCTAAAAACTCAGGGGGGTCGATAGTTTTCCAGAAAGAGTTCCGCTCTGCCGCCATCACCAGAAACCAAGATTCGGATCCAGAAACTCCGTTCTGGCACCCTGCCGGGACGGGGAATTTGGAGAGGATCATCGCCATCGTCATCACCAACGCATCTCCATCAACCACCGATGTTTCCCTCATCCATGAGTGAGTAATCCCCTGTTGCAGGCTTGGGGATGGTAGGGATTGGATGAGTTCTATCATGTAATCGAATAAGATCTATTAGAGGCATAGTGCCTAGTATCTCTATTAATGCTATTTGATTTTGTTGCAACTTGTTGTGCTTAATGCTTGTCACTAGAGCCCGAGTGCTATGATCTCAGATCTGAACTTATTATTGAATCATTATGATAGTATTATTTATGATCTTATCTGCAAGTTGTGTACACATATCATTATTCGGATCCAAAGGCCCCAAAGTGACAATAATTGGGACAACCAGAGGGGATGGTTGTGGTGTGAGGATCACATGTGTTCACAGAGTGTTAATGCTTTGTTCCGGTGCTCTATTAAAAAGAGCACCTTGATTGCCAGTAGTTCCCTAGAGGCCCCGCTGCCACGGGTTGACTGGACAGAAGATGTTGTGCAAGTTCTCATTGCGAGCATGTATGACTATATTTGGAGCACATGCCTAGGATTGTTTAGTACTTGGATGCTTATTATTATTTATCTGCAATGCCATAGGTCTTGAATTTACATGTTTAGACTCGTCCATGCAACGCCCGTCCATCTATCCCTATGCCTACCGCACTCGAATCCTACTGTTATTGTTACTGTTACTATTGCTCATGTTTCACTGTTGCTGTTACTGCTGTTGTTGCTTTGTTGTTGCCACTACAAACTGTTGCTACTTGTTAGACCCCTCCTTTATAGAGGAAAGGATCCCTGTGATTGCAATGCTAGTCCCTGGATCAATGCTAGCATCCACAGTTTAAGATGAAGTACACAGATACAAAGGTCGTTTATTACATTCATTCCAGAGATAAAATATAGTCTTTTACAACTCATGGCCATAGGACTAATACAAGAGTTTTAAGGAACAAATAAATAAACACAAGTCTTCATCTTCATGTGCCACAGGCAAGCATGTTGAGTGTAGACTCATGACTCCTATTCATCATCGGAGTAACCTGCAACATCACAAGTTACAGCCACAGAGGGTCAATACTTTGGAATAGTATTGGCAAGTGATACCTTGGTATATTTTAAGTGGACTATACAGCTATATGCATTTTGGTTAAGTGTAGCTTGGCTTGCTTTTGCTTGAAAACAGATTTTTCCTATTAGTTGAAATTGCTAAGTTTTTCTTTATCAAAAACATTCCCAAGGAAACCACCAATAGACATTGGGGTCCTTCACCCTTGTTCACCCACAAATTTTTATTGTAGAAGTTGGAGTGATGAGATTCTTGTAGCTTCCATGTCTTGATGCTCAAAGTGTCCATTTCCTTGGACTAGGCTAAGTACTTAGTTTTTCCATCTGCAGAGGTTGTGCACTTTCCCCACCAGACTTGGTTTCCCAAGACAGGACCTTTCAGAAGCTTTTCCTTAGCCAAAATGGACGCGCTCCAACCTATCAACCCAACTACCACCATCTGTCCAAAATGACGAAGTTCTAGCAACCTATACGATCATGGCAGAGCCCATATTGCCAAGTGGTTGCACTGTAAGCTTTCTCAACACTTGGCCTCCAAATCCCTTTGTGCCTGGGTGGCATTCCACAAGTGAGATACACAACCCAAGTCCATGGCCTTGTGTAACCACTCAACATAACCCAATCTTTCCATTCCACCCAGGAGGTTCATTTGACTTAGTTGTTTTATTAAGAAAATATAAGTCCCTTTGACTTAGAATGTTTTTATCATAGAGTAAATAGATGTTCACCACCCTTGTTTACTATAGGCTAGGCTAAGCAAAGTATGGTACCTTATCTTAGGAGAAATTTCCCTAGCAATTCTACTATTTCACTCTACTTAGGATTTCCCATCTTAGTACTAAGCAAAATATCATGCATTTTACTTTAGCAAAATATCTAATGCAAGTATAGAATCTAAAATAGGAATTTCATGAAAATATCACTTGCCTTGGTAGTGTGGAGAGTAGCACTCTTCACAATCACAATCACTAGCAAAATCTACACAAGAGATCAAAGCATACAATTACACACAATTTAAATACAACCAAAAATAATATGAATGTATGCATGCAAGAATTTACTATATGGTGATTTTTGAAAATTATATCAAGTATGTTCATGAGTACAGAAACCTAATATGTCACAAGTTTGCCAATTACACTTATTTGGTCTCAAAATAATAAACAAGAATAAAACTATATCTAAACTAGCCCCAAACTTGTTCCACAAATAAAATCACTTTTACTGTTACTATATGCTAAATAAAGTGGATATTCAGAAAGGCCTTGTTTCACTGAATTCAACGGTATAAAGTTTGTAAAAATCCAACGTGGGATTCAAAAGTTATAAGTATTTGAAGTTTGAATCTAAATCAGGTTTTAAATTCTGTTTTTAATCCAAACCTTGCCATGCGTCGCGTTATTACTGGCGCGTACCGGTTCGCACCGGATCACCCTTCTGTACCGTTGGATCTAACTAACACTGCGCGGCTCAGATTCGTCCATACCCCTTCGTTAAGTGAAGTGTTTCTACGCGTAGGATTTAGATCTAACGGCTAAAATTCTTCTAACCAAAAACGAGCGGCGCTGCCGGCGGTGACAGGCGGCGGCGCGTCAGTCAGTGGCGGTGCCGGTGTTCTAGGTTGCCCGGAGAAGGGAGGAGATGCGTACCAGAACCGCAGAAGGCTGCTGATGCTCAAGGTGGCAATGGCTTGGGAAGGGGCGCACGGGTTCGTCGGAGATTTCTCGCCGGAGTTCGCGAAAGCGTCAGCCACGGTCAGTTGTCGACGTTGGCGAGGTTCCTCGTCGTGCTAGGCCAAAATAGGGACACTGTCAGATGCGCACGATGATGAGGATTCTATGCGTATCAACCAGAGGGCAAGGGGCGGTGGCTACTTACGGAGAGAGGTCGCCGGAGTTCGTGAAGAAGACGGTGGCGGCCAGTCGTCGACGTTGCCAAAGCTAGGGGTCATGCAAAGGCAAACGACGAGTGTCAGAAGATGCGTATAAGTTCACTGAACAAGATAGTGTGAATGAGAGACGGAGGGGAACTCGAGGTTCACCTGAATCTGTCGCCGGAGGGGGCTCTGTCAGCGGCGATTCGCGGAGGATTGAGGGCAGCCTGGGGGCGTGAGTGTGCGATTGACTGGGGGAAAATGATCGTGGGGAGGTGGGGATCTTATAGCTGGTGCCTCGACAGGAAACGCCTGCGTTTAATTGCCCAATTAAGCCGCGCCATCACCGGCAGTCACTGCAGCTGCGACGTGGTCGCGGGCGAGTTTTGGGGAAGACGATGACAGCGTGTCCAGGGTCCACTCGTCAGCGATGTGCGCGAGGTGGGTGTGGGGTCTGGCCGTCAGTGGCTCAGTGTGTGTGCTCGCGCGTGAGAGGAGAAAAAGAATTCCCCGGGTGGGATTGCTGGGCTCGATCGGTTGCTGGGCCAGATTCTGGCCGCGCGGCCCTTTTCTATTCAGATGCTCTTTTCTTTTTCTATTTCCATTTTCTGGTATGAATTTAATATGAATTCAAATCCTTTTGGAGTTCAATTGTTTGGGGACTTTTTGCAAGGTTTTATGGGTTCAAAAACATTTATTCTCACTAAGTGTTTATCCTGCAAGGCTGGGTCAAACTTGGTTTTCCAAAATAAACAGAGAGTTGCTCCAGTTTGCAAATATTTGCATTAGGGTTTTGAAATCATTTCTAAATTTTAAATCCTGGTTAAAAGCTTCACCTAACCTTTCCAGCAAATGAAGGCAAGCATTCAAGTATTTAATCATTCAAACTTCAAAAGGATGATGTTTATTTGGGACAATTTAACCACATGAAATCATAACTCATATTCCATCACTAAGTGATTGATAAAACCCTAAATGAATGAATGATGCAAAGTGATATGAATGAGTTTTGAAACTATGATTTTTGGGATGTTACACTACTGATAAAATTCTGTGAGCAAGAACTATTTCCAGGTGCAGCTTAAATGACAACTCAATTGTTAAGACTTACAAGTATTCTTTGGCTCCCCTTGTGTCGAGTCAATAAATTGGGTAATACTACCCGCAAAGACTGTTGCGATCCCCTACACTTGTGGGTCATCATAGAGCATGCCACTCTGGATAGAGGCATTATCATCTGCCTTATGCTAATTGATGACCCACAAGTATAGGGGGGTGTATCATAGTACTTTCAATAAATAGGAGTGTCGATCCCAACGAGGAGCATAAGGTGTTGACTAGTGATTTGGATCAGGAATTTTCTGTAAATACTTAGCAAACGGATTTTTAGGTTTTTTTGATAATGCAAAGAAATAAAGTGCAAGTAAATAAAGACAACAATAATAATTGCAACAAGTGGCCCAATCCTTTCTTAGCAAAGGACAAGCCGGTTGTATTACTGATACGTCGGAAACGTATCTATAATTTTTGATGCTCCATGCTTGTTTTGTATCATTTATCTTATGTTTTGTCTACACTTTGAGGTATTTTTATTCACTTTCTGGAACTAACCTATTGACAATATGCCATAGTGCCAGTTGCCTGTTTTCTTCTGTTTTTGGTTCCAGAAAGGCAGAAAATCAATATTCTCGGAATTGGACGAGACAAAAGCCGAAGTCATTATTTTTCCCGGAGCAACACGGAACCACGAAGCGGATTTGGAGGGGGGCCACAGGGTGGCCGCACCCCCTAGGCGCGGGCAAGCCCTGGAGGCGCCATAGGGGGTGTGGGCCCCCTGGACCCCCATCGACCTTGATTCCTGCGCCTATAAGAAGCCTCCGACCCAATAACCCTAGGGCATCCAGAAGAAATCCACGAAAACCTCCATAGCGCTGCCGCCACCTAAAGGGATATTTGGGGGACAGAAAGTCTCTGTTCCGGTACCCTGACGGGACGGGGAAGTGCCCCCGGAGCCATCTCCATCGATCTCCACCACCATATCCATCACCATTGCTGATTCCCATGATTAGGAGGGAGTAGTTCTTCCTCGAGGCTAAGGGCTCTACCAGTAGCTATGTGTTCATCTCTCTCTCTATGCATGATCTTGTGGTCATGAGCTTTGTAATCAAGTAGATCTGCCTTGCTACTCAAGTGCTTCAATAGATCTCTGCTCTCCCCATGTGTGTGAAAGTGACATCGTGCATGCCAAGGTTTGAGTCTACATAAATAATCTTTGTGCTTTAATAGATCTATGCTTTTCCCCACGTGTGTGAAAGTGATTGAGTGCATACCGTGTGTGGCACTTCAGCTAGATTGAATATTTGTTATGAGTTATATTTGGAGTTGGATATCTTTATGAAATTGTGGTGTTTGTTGGAACCATCTAGTGCTCAAGGTGACAGTGTGGGGTTATCTAGATTGGGGAAGGCCCTACCGTGGATTAACGTGTCCAACCAGAGAGTAGTTAAGAGTAGTATCATTAAGAGAAGATATTTATATGAGAGAGTGTTCACTAGTGAAAGTATGATCCCTAGGCCTTGTTTCTAAACATTAAAACACCATTTGCATCTAGATATGTTGCATGTTTGCTTGCTTCCAGTCTTTACCTCACCATCAAGCTCCATCAATGCTATTTTCTGGCACCGTTACCACTTGTATTTCACTATCTCTTTGCCGAACTAGTGGACCTATATTGGGTGTGTTGGGGACACAAGAGACTTCTTGTATCTTGATTACAGGGTTGTTTGAGAGGGAATACCATTGACCACTTCCTCCCTGAGTTCGATAAACCTTGAGTAATCCACTTAAGGGAAACTTGTTGTTGTTCTACAAACCTCTGCACTTGGAGGCCCAACAACTGTCTACAAGAATGGAAGTGCGTAGACATCAAGCTCTTTTCTGGCGTTGTTGCCTAGGAGGTAAGGTAAAAGGTACTCACATACTCCGGTGTGAGTGCTCGAAGTTATTTCCTTTAGATTCTGCAATTTTGTCTTTTTGTTTCTTTTTTTCACTAGTTAGGCTTAATGGAAAACAACAACAAAATTAGAGAGCTTTATAGTATCTATCTTGAGTTAGGACATGAAGAGTTTGAAGAGAAAATTAAAAAACCTATGGAACTTTATTTGCATGCTAATAGCAATGTTATTAGTATGAATTCTTTGGACACCATTGTTGCTAATGCTATGGAAAAGTCTAAGCTTGGGGAAGCTAGTTTTTATGAAAATGATCTTTTTAGTTCCCCAACTTTGGAGGATATCTATTCTATTGCTTATGATGATACCAAACCTCCAATATATGATGATTACAATGATGAATATGATATTTTCAGTCCAGTTACTATTGAGGAGGAAATCAATTGTGATTACAATCTTCCTCCTATATTTGATGATTATGGTGATGAGAATAATAATGATAGCTATTTTGTTGAATTTGCTCCCACTACTTATGTGGAGAGTAATAATCATTTTATGCATGTGGCTCATGATAAGAATGTTTTATGTGATAGTTATATTGTTAATTTTATTCATGATGCTGCTGAAAGTTATTATGAGAGAGGGAAACATGGTTTTATGCATCTCAATGATATTAAGTTTCCCCTCTTTATGTTGAAAATTTTGAAGTTGCATTTGTTTTGCTTTCCTATGATTGTTGCTTTGTGCTTTCATGACTTGTTTCTTTACAAGATTCTTATGCATAGGAAGTGGGTTAGACTTAAATGTGTTTTGAATTTGCTTCTTGATGTTCTCTTTTAAATCAATTCATATTTCTTATGTGAGCATCTTCTCAAACTATCAAGCCTAACTTAAAGGCGTTAAAGAAAAGTACTTGTTGGGAGATAACCCAAGAGTTTTCTTGAGTATTGGAAGTTATTACTTCTGTAATGACCTCTCCTTATCCTTTTTGTTTGTTTTTTGTGCCAAGAATGACATCTAATGAGAGGGAAGTAAGATTTGGGGAGTTGCTGTCCCGAAACAGATTTATGTCCTTCACCAAAAAAATTCGTGAGGAGTCTCTATAACTCGGATTAAGACTAAAATTTATAAATAAATCCCCCCGTATGTTAGCTAACTTTAATTAGTTCAACACTTTTTTATTTGATCAACAAAAAATGTTAAAAAATATAGGTTTCTACCTGCTGGTCTGTTTTGACAGATATCTGCCATTATTTGCATTTGCTTCTTATTGATTCCTTTTTGAGTTCTCTTTAGGTGATTTGAGATTTTTGAAGGAGTTACTACAGTATATTGTGTTTTTAGTTAAAAGTCTTGCTGTTCCAAAGCTTTGCCAGGGGTCTCATATCTTTTGAATAAGCTAATGTTGCTAATGAAGATTGTGTGAAGTTTTATATGAAGGAAAAATTTCAGGTGTAGAGAGAGAATGATGTAATGAGATGAATAATGGACAAAAGCTCAAGCTTGGGGATTCCACCCGGGTGTCACCCCAAGAAATATCCAAGAGGTACAAGCGTCAAAGCTTGTGGATGCCTAAGGCACCCCCTTCTTCATCAATAAAAATCTCAGGTATTTCTAGACACTTCATTTTTATTGATTCATGCACTGTTGTGTTGTTCTTGGAGCGTCTTTGTTTTTTTTTTAGTTTTTTTGTTTGGTTTGCCTGAATAAAGTTGGTTGATCACAACACACCTTTTTGGAGAGAGACACACTCTGTTTTCATGGCCTAGAACACTCTAGTTTTCACTCTTATTGTTTTGTGAGTGTTCTCTTTTGCTAGCACTATGTTCAGCCTTAGTTTTCTTATACTTTCAGCTTAGAACTCTTTAGTTCTTCCTTGTGGATTTGTGAGACAAGCTCACTGATCTTTATTGATTATTATCTTTGTGAGTTGTTTCAAATAAGTTGCTTGGTGTTGGAAAGGAGTAGTAAGTTCTTGCTTGTAAATGCAAGAGGAGCTTGCATTGACTGTGAAATAGACTTTAGCATGACATGCTAGGTGTTTTTTTGACCTTATGCTTAGTGATTATTGCTGTAGCATGTCTTGTTCCAAACAATTGGGATTGCTTAGTGTGCCTTGAAAGAATCATGCGTTGTTTTAGCATACAAAAGCATAGTATTGTGGTATTATCCTTTGATGCTTTGTTTGGGTTGACTTGGCACATGCTCACACCATGTTGTGACTATGAACAAGTCACCATAGCCTCTATTATCATTTAGTCCTTAACTTGTAGTACCACTCTATGCTTTGATTAGTAATGTTTTGTCGCTCTGCATGATTATGGCCATTATTGCTCTCTTAGTTGGTTGCTCCCAGTCTTTTGCTAGCCTCCACTTGTGTGAGTAAGTTCTACTCATGCTTCCAACTCCCAAGAAACCAAGTTATTCCAAAGTGTCCACTATAAACTCCTATGCATGGTGTGTGAGACCATCCCAAGTATATTCTTGTTTTCAGCTATCTTCCAATTAAAAAGTATTTTGTTATGTGAAAACTTAGTGATTAAATCCCTCACAAACTTGATGGCACACTTTATATTCTTTGCCCCTAATAAACTTGAAACATTGTGTCATCTATGTTGTATATGCTTGCACATATACGTTGGAATTAGCAGAACCATGCTGTCACGGGGAACGTTTTCAACATTGCACTTGTACTTTGTACTCAGTTGATATCATGCTCTTTTGTCTATGAATGTCACCGGTGTGAAATAAAAAGGGAACTTGTAAGTCCATGCAGTTTGTATCCTGTGTTAGAGATACGCCTGGGCCGCTAGCCTAAGCCATGCCTAATCATGGTGGAAACTTGCAGCATCACCATAGTGACATCTATGAAGCATTCTTCTTATAAAAAAGATACACATTGAGAAAAGAGGAAAGAGAGAAAAAAGCACCATATATCCCATGGTAAATAAGAAGATTGCTGAGATGCTCATTGTCTGCTTGACTTGTCATTTTGGTTATGGGATAGCTCCTGTACCATGTGCAAGGGGTACCCCGTTGGCGGTTCTCTATGATATGCAAATACTTACAATGACAAGAACTTACAGGTGACCAAAGTTGAGTAGCATGAGGTGTGGCCCTCGTATTCAAGGGACTTGAGATTGCCAACTTATACTTCGTCAAGCATATACTCCATCTTTGTTCACTTTAACCTTAATCACTTCAAGATGCTTATGATAGGGGCAATGAGGGCTGAAAGCTAACAAGTACCATATTTTTGGAAGCTCTTTTTGAAACTTGAAATCCCTGCTTCGTTTATAAAACACCTTTCTTCCACCATTATTTGAGTCTCCACCTTCTACCTTTAGGCACCATTAAGAGAGCATAGTTTTCATTCTGTGTGCAGTGTTCCAAAGCTTATTGATTGATGCATATTGTGATATTACTTGTTCTTGTGCTACTTGTTTCTAGTCACCCTTGTGAACTTTGAAGGTGTCCTATGCATCTATTTGCTACTCCATGAGGGACAAGCTGAATGCCACTATGTCATGTTTTTTGTATGTGAAACAAACAGACGTTTTTCAATGCATGCTATTCATGATCTTTGTTTGTAGCCTTTCATGTTGCATGCATAGTTACTATGTCCTATTGTTAGAACTCCATCTTTCATGCACATGTTTAGAGTTCTTTGATCACAACTTTCAATGCTTGCAAATGGTTTGATCTTTGTTTTGATGGTGCATGTCACCTCAAAAATTATTCTTTTTATGACTTACCTACTCGAGGAAGAGCAAGAGTTAAGCTTGGGTATGCTTGATACGTCGGAAACGTATCTATAATATTTGATGCTCCATGTTTGTTTTGTATCATTTGTCTTATGTTTTGTCTACAATTTGAGGTATTTTTATACACTTTCTGGAACTAACCTATTGACAAGATGCCACAATGTCAGTTGCATGTTTTCTTCTGTTTTGGTTCCAGAAAGGCAGAAATCAATATTCTCGGAATTGGACGGGACAAAAGCCAAAGTCATTATTTTTTCGGAGCAACATGGAACCACGAAGCAGAGCCAGAGGGGGGCCACAGGGTGGCCGCACCCCCCTAGGCGCGTTCAAGCCCTAGAGGCGCCCACAGGGGGTGTGGGCCCTTGGACCCCCACCGACCTTAATTCCTGCGCCTATAAGAAGCCTCCGACCCAAAAATCCTAGGGCATCCAGAAGAAATCCACAAAAACCTCCGTAGCGCCACCGCCACTGAAAGGGAGATTCGGGGGACAGAAAGTATCTGTTTCGGTACCCTGCCGGGATGGGGAAGTGCCCCCGGAGCCATCTCCATCGATCTCCACCACCATCTCCATCACCGTTACTGATTCCCATGATGAGGGAGTAGTTCTTCCTCGAGGCTAAGGGCTCTACCGGTAGCTATGTGTTCATCTCTCTCTATGCATGATCTTGTGGTCATGAGCTTTGTAATCAAGTAGATCTACCTTGCTACTCAAGTGCTTCAATAGATCTCTGCTCTCCCCATGTGTGTGAAAGTGACAGCGTGCATGCCATGGTGGCACTTAGGTTTGAGTCTACATAAATACTCTTTGTGCTTTAATAGATGTATGATTTTTCCCACGTGTGTGAAAGTGATATCGTGCATACTGTGTATGGCACTTTGGCTAGATTGAATATTTGTTATGAGTTATATTTGGAGTTGGATGTCTTTATTAAATTGTGCTGTTTGTTGGAACCATCTAGCGCTCAAGGTGACAGTGTGGGGTTATCTAGATTGGGGAAGGCCCTACCATGGATTAGAGTGTCCAACCGGAGAGTAGTTAAGAGTAGTATCATTAAGAGAAGATATTTATATGAGAGAGTTTTCACGAGTGAAAGTATGATCCCTAGGCCTTGTTTCTAAACATTGAAACACCGTTTGCATATAGATCTGTTGCATGTTTGCTTGCTTCCAGTCTTTACCTCACCATCAAGCTCCATCAAAGCTATTTTCTGGCACCGTTACCACTTGTATTTCACTATCTCTTCGCTGAACTAGTGCACCTATATTGGGTGTGTTGGGGACACAAGAGACTTCTTGTATCTTGATTGCAGGGTTGTTTGAGAGGGAATACCTTTGACCACTTCCTCCCTGAGTTCGATAAACCTTGGGTAATCCACTTAAGGGAAACTTGTTGCTGTTCTACAAACCTCTACACTTGGGAGGCCCAACAACTTTCTACAAGAATAGAAGTGCGTAGAAATCAATTACTTATGATGACCAAACATTCTCGAGGACACATGGGAATACTGTCAAGTGCTTTCTCTTCATATAGTTGATTAAACTTCTTTGGTTGGATAAGTGTTGTGTGGGTGAACCTGTGCTAATGTACCGACCTTACTTGGACTAATACATACTTGAGATTAAACCCCTTGCAAGCATCCGCAACTACAAGAAATTAATTAAGATAAAAACCTAACCACAACATTAAACTCTGAGATCCTACACTCCCTTGTGCAAAGGTTTCCTAACGGGGGTTCAGGTTTCTGTCACTTCGGCAACCCCACAATTAGTAGCCAAATACACAATGCATTCCACTAGGCCCATAAATTGTGAAGTATCATGTAGTCGACGTTCACATGACACCACTAGAAGAATAACACCACAACTTAAATATCAAACCATTGAATATTATTCAACACAATTCCACTACTAACAACATGACTTATCCCATGTCCTCAAGAACTAAACGAACTACTCACGAGACATCATATGGATCAAGATCAGAGATGATATAATGATGAATAACAATCTGAACATAAACAATGATTCAAAGGTTCCACTCAAAAGCATAAACTACAAAAGTAATCAACACCGGGAAAGTTTCCCCTAATAACTATGCAAGATTCAACCCAATTGTTACAGTAGGGTGGAGTGGTGGTGATGGTGCTGGTGGATATGGTGGTGAGGATGATGATGATCCCGATGAAGTTTAGCTTGATGACGGTGTTGATGGCCACGATCTCCCCTCTCTGGGAAGGAATTTCCCTGTAAAAAATCTCCTTGCCGGAGAGCTCTTTCTCTCTCTATAGTTTTCACCCTGTAGAGTCGTCAGAATCTTCCTGTGATCGCTCCCCAAGTATTAGGGTTTTGGGAGGAAGTTATAGGCGAAGGGGTGAAGCAGGAGATGGGCCAGGGTGGCCACAGCCCCTGCTGGAGTGGCCCAGGGTGGGCCCGCGCCAGGGGGTGGTGTGGGCCCCTTGTGGCCCAACTTCGCCTCCCCTTCTCTCTTTCTTCGTCTTCTGGAAAAATAGGTTTTTTCATATATTTTTTGGCAATTTCTGATCTTCATGAATATTGCATCTGGACACCGCTTTTTCCATCAGAATCCTAACTCCGGCAGTTCATCCTCCAAAAGTCATCCAACATGCAAAAATAGATGAAATAACATAAGTATCACCTCTTAATACAAAATCAATGAATAGCAGTAAATTATGATATAGAATAGTGATGCAAAATGGATGTATCACTGATAAACATTTTTATCAGCTTGAGAGGCGGTAGTGGGTTGGTCACCTATAGCGGCCTCAAGTGTGTAGGAGAGCTTCTGGGGAACGGGGAGAATCCTTAGATTGTGGGACCAGGTGGTGAAGTTCATCTCGTTAGTGTTTAGCTTTTATTTCTCAAGGAAGGGGCCAAGGTTGAAGCTAGGGCGAGACATCTACAATAGTATTTGTAAAGTAGTTAATCTTACTGTTCATAATGTGGGTTCTTATTTAGTAAAATTAAAATACCAGAACTCCCACTCAAACGAACATCCATCAATATTCTTTTGGTGATTACACGATCCCTTTACACCACATCATCACGACCTTTGATGCAGCTGCTAGGGTAGATATCACCATACCGATCACATCACATGTGATTCATGCCTAACCTTTTTGTCATCTGTGTTCCAAGTCCATGTCTATATATGCTAGGCTTGCCAACTTTAACCACATGTATTGTAGTGCATACATGGCTTGCACCCACCGTATGCGAACGCAGAGATGTCTAGCACCTGATCATCACGGCCTACTTCATAATTGTGAACTTTTTTGGTGGTACACACGTGTGGGAGAACATGAATATTGGAATTATTATATGAGGAATTATCTTATTATGCTACCGTTGTAATTATAATACTAGCACAATAAGATTCACACAACAATTAACATCTAACGAAAATAGTTATACATTTGTGATATGTGGTAGTTTGTCACATCTTGATCTCCATCGAGGACGCCAAAATTTGCACCAGGTTCGCGATGCCACCTTGCCTTCGGCTATTCATCCCACAAACACTTACCTTTTCTGCAAAATAAAGTGGGATGCCTCTACTTTATCTTGGAAAATTTTATGTGGTTGTTTGGGATTTCGCACAAGAACCTATTCTTAACCTATGAATCCAACCACAATATGGATTAACTAGTGGAAGTTTTTAATCCCTTTTCAAGGCCATCCTTTGTAAGTGACATATCAACTAACATCGGAGAGACAGACACCCGCCAGCCACTTATACGGTACAAGCTGTATGCTAGTCGTGGAACTGGTCAGGCGTAAGGTTGGTCTGGGATGCTTCATCTGATATTACCGTGATATTAGCAAGTGCAAGTAGGAGGGTAGAAATTAGAAAATAAATGCCCATGCAATCCATGTGAATTCTACTCATACTGCTACATCTACACATAGATCACTCTGATACCACTAAAGGGGTTCCATGGCAGAAAACAAAAAAAAAATCTACTAGGAGAATGCACCAACCCAAGCACAACCCAAGATCTATATATGGAGAAGTACAGTAATGAGTGGAATATAGCATTCATACCTTTGAATACTGGTCGTGGGATTACATTCCCACACAAACATTGTTGATGAAGCCGAGCGTAGTTGACCTTGGGTCTAGAAGGATTCAAGAGTCCAGCACCACTAGTGGTAGGGCCTCTGATACGTCGGAAACGTATCTATAATTTTTGCTGCTCCATGCTTGTTTAGTATCTAATTTTCTTTGCTTTGTCTACACTTTGAGGTGTTTTTATATCTTTTATGGAACTAACCTATTAACAAGTTGCCACAGTGATAGTTGCCTGTTTTCTTCTGTTTTTGGTTCTAGAAAGGCAGAAAATCAATATTCTCGGAATTAGACGGGACAAGAGCCAAAGTCAATATTTTACCGTGGGCGACATGAAGCCAGAAGACGGACGGAGAGGCGCCACAGGGCGTCCAAACCCCCTAGGCGCGGGTGGTCCCACCCCGCGCCTGGGTAGGGTGTGGCCCCCCTAGTGGCCCTCCTGGCTTGCCCCTTCGCCTATAAGAAGCCCCCGATGCAGAAACCCTAGGCACCCGATCAAAACTCCACGAAACCTTCTGTATCCGCCACCAACATTGTTGTAGGGTCCCAATCTTTAATAAGATAGAGCCCCCTGTGTTTTACAATGCTAGTCCCTGGATCAATAGCTAGCATCCACAGTTAAGATGTAATATCAAGAAACAAAGGTCATAATATAACTTTATAACCAAGAATAACATAATTTTATTACATCATACATAGCTCATTTGGCTATTACATTACATTGCAGCGGAATAACTATGGTCATGGGTCCTTCATCTTCAAAGTGCCACAGGCAGATGTTGGTTGTAGACTTTGTAATCCTAAACAATCAATCTTCACTAAAATCAATCAAACCTGCAACATACAAGTTACAGCCACAAAGGGTCAATACATTTGAATTGTATTGGCAAGTGATACTATGGTAGTATAGTGGAGTCTATTATCTATATGCATTTGGCTAAGTGGAGTTGAGGCTTGCATTGCTCAAAATAGATTTTTCTTAACATTTGAAAATACTAAGTTTAGCTTGGCAAAATCATTTTTCTCAATCAAAGATTTGAAGATCCTTTCAAGGCATCTCTCCATCAAAGATTGAATATTTCAAACAACCCTTGTTCAAACCACAAGATTTTAACTTAGAAATCTGAATGATGAGATTTTTGATTGCTTCCATGTCTTGATGCTCAAATTGTCCTTTACCAGGGACATGGCTAAGTACTTAGGTTTTACACTCTGCAGAGGTGGTGCACTTTCCCCACAAGACTTGGTTTCCCCAAGACAAGATCTTTCAGAAGCCTTCCCTTAGACCAAAATGGACGCTCTCCAACCTATCAAACACTACCACCCATTGTCCATATGGCTAAGTTCTTGCAACCTATATGATCATGGCAGAGCCCATATTGCCAAGTGGTTGCACTTGAAGCTTCTCAACATTTGACATCTCAAATCTCTTTGTTTCTGGGTGGCATACCACAAGTGAGATACAAAAACCAAGTCCATGGCCTTGTGAACCACTCAACCAAACACCACCAAGCCATCCCATTCCACCCAGGTGATTCATTAACTTAGTTGTTTTATTAGACAAAATCACAAGTCCCCAGACTTAGAATATTTTTCCATAGTGTGAATATATATTCCACCCATGTTTTCTATTAGCTAGGTTAAGCTTGGTAGTAGTAGGAAACTTAACTTAGGAAATCCTACTAAGGATTCATCTACTAGGTTTTCCTATAGCAAGGTTTATACTTAGCAAAATCCATGCAAGTTTTACTTAGCAAAATCACTAATGCATAGTGAAAGTAATGGGACAAAGTATGAAGCATCATTTGCCTTTTTGGTAGAGGTTATAGGTTCACTCCTTGTCCTTGCAACAATCACACTCTTCAAGTCACTACAAGTCAATCAAGCAAGGCACAAACTCAATCTACCAATCAAGCAAAACAACACACATAAAATGACAAAGTCAAAGTAATGCATGCAAGCATGCAAAAGATGGTTCTAATTGCAAAGGTGGTTTCCACTAGGCTTCTAAACTTTGTAGGTTCCAAATTGGTCATTCACCAAAATGGCAAAGTCAATTGCAAAAGGGTTTTATCTCAAAAACCATTTTTAAAATCCATTCATCATTTTATGTGGTGAAAAATGTTTTTATCCAAAACAAAACTTTTAAGTTTTTCACCAAATGAGTTGCTATTGCAAAACTTGGTGTTTTTGGGTCAGTAGGTTTGGTCCAAACTATTTTCTCCAAAGTTTTTACTCAAAATCATTTTCATAAACAAATCAATAGTTTTATTTAGCTAGAAATAGTTTTATTTAGCTAGAAACAAACCAATAAATCCATTTCTAAAATTTTACAAATCCATTTTGCAAATCATGGGTTGGTTCCTAGGGTCAGTAAGGTCACAACAAACCATTTTGCAAAAGTTTTAGCCCTAAATTCAATTTTAAACAATTTTTCTACTCTAAATAAGCATACAAATGAATCTGCAAAAATAAGCAAACAAACAGATACTATTTGCTAAACTAAGGGTAGGGTTGGTTAGGGCTTGTTCTCCTGAATCCAACGACATAAAATTTGTAATTTTTGGACGTGTGGTTTGAAAGTTACAGAGGTTTGAAAATTGAATCTCAATCAGATTTCAAATCTGTTTTTAAACAAAACATGGCCACGTGGCGCAAAACGACTGGCTGGTACCACTTTGGTGTGGATCACGCTGCACACCGTAGGATCTAATCTAATCGTGCGATCCAGAACGCATACCCCTTCGCGGTTAAGTGGTCTAATCCTACTCGCTCATTCTAGATCGGACGGCTGTCATCGCACTGACCAAACTTGGGCGGCGCAGCGACGGTCGCTGGCGGCGGCGAGGTCAGTCGGCGGCGGCGCTGGCGAAATAGGACGCGAGGAAGAGGGGAAGGATGCTCACCGGGTTCGCAGAACACTGCTGATGCTCAACGTGCTTTTGGTTGGTGGTGGGGCGCACGGGGACGGGTAGGATTCCTCGCCGGAGTTAGGGCTGGCGCCAGGAGCTTCTGTTTGTTAACGGGGACGGGGCTGTAGTCCACCAGAAAGCAAGCGAATGGTAGGGTTAGATGCGGGCGAGTGTACTGGACACAGGAGTATCATCGGAAAGACAAGGGGTGGCTAGTTACTACCTGGAGGCTTCGTCGGAGAAAGAGGCAGACGGCGGTGCTGCAGGTCATCGTCGAAGCCAAGGTTACAGGGCACCCGCGGATGAATGACTGGCACAGGAAGATGCGCCAGGATGCGGTGAGCGTGCTCGTGTGCTCGGGGAGGCAGGAGGTGGTGTCGAGTCGCCGGAATCGGCTCTGGACCTTGTCGGAACAGAGGGTGCTCGGGGAGAAATTGGGACGGCCTGGGGGCGTGCTACTGCGGGGTGACAGGGGGAAAACGGAGAGGAGGGGCGAGCGCTTTAAGGTGCGTGATCACTTCAGGTTTTACTCGCGGCATTAAGGTGAATTAAGCCTCGAAATCAAAGTCTGCAACGGCCGGCGAGGGGGAAGAAGAGGTCGAGCGGGTGGACAAGATGAACAGGAGAGTGGGGTCGTCTTGTCAGTGATAGAGAAGGAAAGGGGGTTGGGTCCACCAGTCAGCTGCTTAGCGGGTGCGAGACTGAGTGAGAAAAATAACGTTTCGCTGGGGAAGGAGGTGGGTTGCTGGGCTGAGTTGGGATTTTAGCTGGGCTGGGTCGTTTGCTCTATTTTTTTCCTGTCTAAAACCTTTTTCTTTTTCCAATTTCAATTTCTGTTTTGAAATTTCTATCAAACAAACATGGTTCAAATCAATTCAAACAACACCCAAACTTTGTAATATTGAAATTAGTTATGATCAGTAACATGAACCAAAATCCAAATTCTAATTAATAATTTAAATCTTTCCATTTATTAATTAAGTAAAATGGTCCATGGTTTATTAATAAAATAGGATTTGATTTATTTAATAAAATCTTCATTTGAACTCCTAATACTTTCAAAACCAATCAGTATATTTTATTTGGAAATAAAGAATATTTGGAAAACTTGTTTAAAACAAAATAACCTTTTATTTTAGGGTCCATTAATAATTAAATAAAATGGGCCTTAGTTATTAAATCAAATAGAGTTTGATTTTATTAGTAAAATCTTTATTTGAAACCTAGATATTTTCAAAACCAAATCAGTAGGTTTTATTTGGGAAATATAGAATACTTGGAAACTTGTTTAAAATAAAATAACATTTTATTTTAGAGTCCATTATTAATTAAATATAATAGACTTTCATTATTAAATCAATTAGGATTTATTTTATTTAAAATATTTATTTTGAAATCTAAAATAAAGCCAAAACACTTTAGTAGGTTTTATTTGTGAATATCAAATATTTGGAAATCTTATTTTAAATACTTTTAATAAGTTTTGATATTTCAATTAAATTAGTAAAACCTTTTATTTAAATAAAGTTTGGATATTAAATCCTTATTAATTTATTTAAATAAACCTTTGCTAATAAAATGTTTTTAATTCCCAAAGCTTGGCCAAGGTTTTAATTTGGCTTTATAAAATAATCTTTATTTATAAATCCACCTTTTCATTTGAAAACAAAATCTTTTATTAAAGATCCAAAGTAGTAATTTTAAATATTCAAAATGTTTTCTTTATTAAATGTTTTATCTTTTAAATTTCTTTAGGATTTTATTTAATTCAAATGGGTTTGAAGTTCCAATTGAATTCAAAAAGTTTCTTCTGGCCCTGAAAAATCAAACAAAGTTTTATTTTTATTCATTTATTTTCACATTACAAGATTTGGAAAATCTTGGGATGTGACAATCGTCCCTAGATCGGGGGATCTTAAGTTCTTCCCGGCACCCTGCCGGAGGGGAGATCATCCCGGAGGCCTTCTTCTTCATCATGCCAGCCTCTGGTATGAAGCGTGAGTACTTCCACCTTGGACTACGGGTCCATGTAGTAGCTAGATGGTTGTATCTCCTCCTTGTGCTTTCATGTATAGATCTTGCGAGCTCCGTTCATGATCAAGATCTAATCTATTTGTAATCATGCATGTTGTGTTTGCGGGGATCCGATTGATATTGAGATTACTATGTCAGATTGATTAATGGTTTTGTCTATTTGATTCTATCATGTCTATGTTGTTTGTGATCTTGAATGCTCTCCATTGTTAGTAGCTATCTTGGCCAAGTAGTTGCTAGTGACTCCAAGAGGGGGTATTTATGCTCGATAGTGGGTTCATGCCTCTAGTTTCCAAGGGAAGTGACAGAAATCTCTTCGGTTGTAGATGTGTTGTTGCCACTAGGGAGAAAACAACGGTCTCTTGTTCATGGAATAAGTGGATTGTTTACCTTACACACTTTGCTTAAAGCAGTTGTCTATTGCTTGCAACTTAATACTGTAGGGGGTTTGGATGATAACCTGAAGGTGGACTTCTAGTCATAGATGCAGTTGGATGGCGGTCTATGTATATTGTTGTATTGCCCAATCGAATCCCATAGGATTTTTTTATCTAGTATTGCATTGTTATGCCATGCTCAGTTCCTATCAATTGCCCTGTTGTAATTTGTTTACCCTTCATGCCATGTTGTTTATATAAGGAGAGCACCCCTAGTGAACTATGGATCCCGGTCCAATCTTTACCATTGATACATCCTCCACTATTACCTGTTTAATTGCTGCAAACCATTACCTTCCACACCATACGTTTAATCCTTTATTACAGCAACCGGTGAGATTGACAACCTCACTGTTAGTTGGGGCAAAGTCTTGAGTTTGTGTTCTACAGGTTTCCACGTTGCTTGCAACACCTGTGTGACATTTCCTTCCTCCTACTGGTTCGATAACCTCGGTTTCTTACTGAGGGAATACTTGCTGTTGTGCTGCTTCACACCTTGCTCTTGGGGTTCCCAACAGTCCCCAATCAACTGAGCCATCAACAAGTTTTGTGGCGTCGTTGCCAGGGAGGCTAAGGACGTCTTCACAAGGGGAGTCCTCCTCAACCTTTCTCTTTACTTTTTTTAGTTTGCTTATTTTATTTTGCTTGGTTTTGTTTGCCTCTTTTTATCAAAAACTCCAAGAAAATTAGTTTAGTTTGGTTTGCTTTCTCTTATCAAAAACACAAAAAAATTAGTTCCTGCCCTGGTTGCTACCATGTCTGGTTTTGGTCCTATTTCTCTGACACCTATGGAAGAGATATTTGCTTTCAAGCAAAAAGGTGAAGAGAGTTTTAAAGAAGCTTGGTCTAGAATCTCTGCTTTATAAAAGGAAACTAAGCCTAAGATGAGTCTTAGCTTGGTTATAAATAGTTTCTACCGCGGTATTGCTCTTTGTTATAGATATGCTTTGGATGCTGTGGCTGGGAAAGATATTTTTCAATGTACTGAGGATGATGTTTTTGATGCCATAAAGAAATTGATTATAATTTATAATACACCTGGCAAGTCTGATTCCTCTTTCAAAAATATTTTTGCTAGGTTGAACACTCTTGAGTCCAGTACTGCCGCTTTGAACAGTTGCTATCACACACTTAGGGAGTACTATAATTATGTTCCAATGAATTCTGAGCCTTCAAAGTGGCTTCCCACAATCAAAGTCACTATAAATAGTGCAACTTTTGATGCTCGTTGTGATATCATGTCTGAATTTTGCCTTATGCCTAAAGATATTTATGAGTCTTTGAGTCTTTGGGGGCTTTATAAAGGGGGAGAGGAAATCTCTCTTACTAATAATTCCACTTTATTACCCATTGGAATATTTGAAGGTGTGTTCACAAAATTTTTAGGGAAAATGGTGTCTACTGATTATCTTGTTATTGAATGTGTAGGCAAAGGACACATTACACTTGGAAGATTCCTACTGAAACACCTTGGAGCAATAATAGATGTGGGAAAAGGCATTATGAATTTTGATCCTCTAATAAGAAATCATATTTTCCCTAAAGAGAAGAAGAAATGTAAGAAAGGAAGGAGCAAGAGAGGTAATGCTTCCTCATTTGAAAATACTTGATTTCTTGCTTCTTGTGCCTAACTTAAAGGCATTAAAGAAAAGTACTTGTTGGGAGATAACCCAAGAGTTTCCTTGAGTCTTGGAAGTTATTACTTTAGTAATGACCTCTCCTTATCCTTTTTGTTTGCTTTTTGTGCCAAGAATGACCTCTAATGAGAGGGAAGTAAGATTTTGGGGAGTTGCTGTCCCGAAACAGATTTCTGTCCTCCACCATAAAAATTCGTCAGGAGTCTATATAAGTAGGATTGAGCTGAAAATTTACGAATAAATCCCCCGTATGTTAGCTAACTTTCGTTAGCTCAGCACTTTTTTATTTGAGCAACAGAAGATTTTCTAAAAAATCGATTTCTACCTGCTGGTCTGTTTTGACAGATTTCTGCCATTATTTGCATTTGCTTCTAATTAATTTCTTTTTGAATTCTCTTTTGGGGAATTGAGCTTTTTGAAGGAGATGATACAGTAGCTTGTGTTTTTAATGAAAAGTTTTGCTGTTCCAAAGCTAAACCCAAAGGTCTATTATCTTTTGAATACACTAATGTTGCTAATGAAGATTGTGTGAAGTTTTGTATGAAGGAAAAATTTCAGGTGTAGAGAGAGAATGATGTAATGATATGAATAATGGACAAAACCTCAGGCTTGGGGATGTCACCCCGGTGCACCCCAAGAAATATCCAATATGTACAAGCGTCAAAGCTTGGGGATGCCCAAGGAATCCCCTTCTTCATCAATAAAAAGCTCAAGTCTGTCTAGACACTTCGTTTTTATTCGATGCACTATTGTGTTGTTCTTGGAGCGTCTTAGTTTTTGTTTGATTTGCTTAGTTTGTTTAGTTTGATTGAATAAAGTAGTTTGGACCCCGTTCTCATTGTGTTGTTTCAAATAAGTTGCTTGGTGTTGGAAAAGAGTAGGAAGTTCCTCCTTGAAAGTGCAAGAGGAGCTTGCATTGACTGTGACTTAGAATTTAGCATGACATGCTAGGTGTTGTTTTAACCTTATGCTTAGTGATTATTGCGGTAGCATGTCTTGTTCCAAACAATTGGGATTGATTAGTGTGCCTTGAAAGAATTATGCGTTGTTTTAACATGCAAAAACATAGTATTGTGGTATTCTCCTTTGATGCTTTGTTTGGGTTGACTTGGCACATGCTCACACCATGTAATGACTATGAACAAGTCACCATAGCCTCTATGATCATCTAGTCCTTGACTTGTAGTACCACTCTATGTTTTGATTAGTAATGTTTTGTTGCTCTGCATGATTATGTCCATTATTGCTCTCTTAGTTGGTGTAACGCCCTCAGAATCGGCCCTATGCAAGTTTTAGCGAAATCCGCCAAACCCGCATAGAAACGATTCAAAGGTGCCCACCAGGCACTTTCGTGCGGGTGGAAAACGAAGTAATAACATTACACAATAGTCCTCGATGGGACCCACAGAACAGATATATACAACAGCGACTCAAAGAGTCAAGAATACAGATATAATACACAAGATTCAAATCACCTTGAAAATGATATAGCGTCCGACTACGGACAAGATGCAAATGGGGCTAAGAGCCCTGAAGAATAACCAATGGCGTCCATAACCCTGCCCAGGCCAAGCCGGAAGGGTAACCCTGCTAACGACGTCGATCTCAAAACCTGCTTAAACAAAAGGGGTGCCGACAAAGGCAAAGGAAAAAGAGGAGCGTCAGTACTGAGGCCAGTACACGGCGAGGCTAGAATTCGGCGGTCCTCGCCTACATAGGTATGGTGGACTGAGCGGCAGCGGCAGCATGCACTAAACAACCTATAGAGACTCGATACAACTAGCGGATATCAGAGAGGGGTAAGAAAGACCTATCCGGATCCAACCTGATACTACCACCAAACAAACCCATCCTGGTATTTCCCCCTCGAGACCAAACGAGGAAGTCAACCGAGGAACTCACACCGTTGGCAGTTTTATTTATTCAGTTATCGTTGCAGCAATTACTAGTCAGGTATAGATAATCATCCTGATAAAATAAGCAGTGGGCACTTTTAGTTAACCATTCCATTGTAGTTGCGACACTTACTAGTCAAATACAATTGGCATGAGATATCCCAAAACCCAGCAGTTGTTGGTACTTTTATTTAGCCATTCCGTTGTAGTTGCAATACTTACTAGTCAGGTACAATGGTCGCAAGCGACAACCCAAACAAGCAATTGCGGGCAGTTTTATTTAGCCATTCCATTATAGTGAAGCTGATTACTAGTCAGTTGCTTAGTCAAATTTATAGCACTACTTTAGTTATAGTTGTCTATGATCGAGATACTGTGCTCCAAGTCGTCCATAACCGCGGACACGGCTTTCAGAAAGTTTTAACCCGGCCGGGGTGCACAAATAGCAACACACACTCGATCAACCTCGGAAAAACCAAATCAAAACCCAACGAGGCCTTCACGACAAAGCAATCACAGGATTCAGAAATATTTCAGGGGGCCACCCCTTAAAGTAGACCCGCAACGAAGCCGGCCGGCTCCGAGACGGACTCAAGGTTGTGGGGACGGCTGTAAACGACTGGGAACCCAAAACTGGGCTTGTCGATACTGCGGAATCGTGCCATGATCCTAAACAGTACAGTGTGCTCCTCGCACAATCGTAAATAAAGCAGTAAAGCATGGCATAAGTACAGGATAGTAATAAAACCTCAAACTAGTTTGTGGCCCCAAGAAATAAGAATGAATCAAGTTCTGGCTCAGGGGGGTCCCATAATCCTCCCGGATGTGGATAGCGCGATAAATCAAGGAACAGGTATCAAGCACTCGGGGTCCTACGGGACACAAGTGGACGGTTAACAACCAGATAACATCTATTGCCCACCTGTGCCTCTGCTTACCTACTTATATTTTAGTTGTTAAACAGTAATTAGAGTGAACGAAAAATAAAGCCATGAGCATCTCCAACATCAAACATGCGGCCATACTCCAACAACTGTGGTACATGACGACACGCAACAGCACTTGAGCAAGCGACTACGACACGCAGGTCCAACTAGCTACCAAACCACAGGTAATAGGATGTGTCCAAGGCAATATAAGGCTGCAAGGAAATCACGGGTACGAAAACTAGAGCATCGCAACACAGATAGCAATAGATCAAAAGGAGGGAATAAATACTATAAAAGTAAGATAGGTAGAAAGGGGGAGATGCTCGCCTGAAAACATTGCGGAAGGTTCAACCGAAGATCGGGGCGAAGCTCACATCAACTCAACGGCCTTATCCGCGAAGAACCAAAACACTAGAATAAACACCGGATGCAATATTTAATATTACGGCAGAAGATCGGGCATGATGCATGTATGATGTATGACATGGCAAGGTGCGATGCAATGAGGGCATATTAAGCGGAACCGGGGTCCCGACAATTAATTAAACAGTTCAAGTTGTTAAGATACCCCGCAATTTAAATGTTGTTTTAACAAGGCAAAATATATCACCGGTTCGCTACACAAATTTAAATGAGGCCAATATACGACTGGATTTGCCCGCATATGGACCCCATATTTAATTATATGGTGAATCGGCATAAGGCCCCCAAACCACACAAATATGCATGCGAGATGAATGATTAATATGCAACAGGTTTTATATTTAGCATTTATAAAATAGGGGCTCGGGAAAAGGTTCACACATTAGGGGGTCTCGACGAACTTGGGGTTCCGGGGGTTCGGGGTCCGACAGGGTTCAGGGTTCGACGGGATCGGTCTCGGACAACAGAAGTAGATCTTGTCGCATCCGCGGTGGTCGGGCCATGTTGTCGGTCTTGTCGTCTCACGCGGAGATCTTGGCGTTCCGCGTCCTTCGAGGCCAAGTTGTGGTACTTGCCATCCATGATGAAGGTCTTGTCTGTGGTTCGTCAAGTGCTACCGGTCTTGGTCCTTTGCGAAGAACTTGTCGACGAGATAAGGACCCGAGACGAACTTGGTGGTTCACATCTTCAGCAACAGACACCGGAACAGCTGCCAAAACCAGCGGCACCCGAGCCTGCAGGCAGAGGCGTCGACGTCGCTGCAGGCCCGCTCGCGTCGGCTCGGGAGATGGTTCAGCGGAGGAGCTTCTCATGCTCGAGAAGGTGGGGATGGCCCTGGCGTCGCTGGGCAGAGAGAGGCGATGGCGCGGGCCGACTTGCGGGGCGGGGTGGGGGCCGCGGGCAGCGGAGGTGCCGGAGGGAGGGGAGGCTGCGGAGGGGAGGGGCCCGAGCGGGGCAGGCTCAGGAGCACGCCGGCGGGAGGCGCCTGCAGCGGCGGACGGCGGCGCTCTGGCGGGCCCGGCGAGCTCCACGCCGGGGGCGCGCGGGCAGGGAGAGGGAGGAGGAAGGCCGGGAGAGCGTGGGCCGGCGACGGTGACGCGGGGAGGACCCCTGGCGGCGGCGTCCGTCGGGGCCGGCGAGGCGGGGGGCTCGCAGGACGGTGCTTGGGGCCACACGGCGGCGGAGGAGAGGGTCGGGGCGGGCCGGCGAGCTTGCGGGCGAGGCAGAGGACGCCGGAGGGGAGAGCGGCGAGGCGGTCGCGGGCTCGGTCTCGAGGGGGGGGGTCTCGCGTGGAGGCGGCCGGTGAGGCGCAGAGCCGGCCTCTGGTGGCAGGTGCTCGAGCGGCGGGGAGCGCGGAGGAGGCGGCGTCGGGTGTGCGGCCAGGCGCGGGAGGCGGGGAGGAGGCCCTGGCACGGCGGCGGGGCGCTGGAGGAGGCCGGCGGAGCGAGGCGGCTGCCGGAGGAGGAGGTCGGGGGTGGCTCGAGCGGGGCGGCGTCGGCGGGCGGCCGGCCGCGGGGAAGGTGGAGGAGGCGGGCGGCTCCGGCGGGCGACGTGGAGGCCGCGGTGGAGGGGGAAGACGCGGGGGGTGGCGGTGGAGCTCGCCGGAAGGCGAGGGGCGGACGCGGCGGAGGGAGAGGAGGCGGGCCGACGTCGGTGGGGGCTGCGCGTGGGGCGAGGGCGAGGCGGAAGACGCGCCGGCGAGGTCGATGTCGCCGGTAGAGGCGGAGGGGGGAAGCGGCGGCGGGGTGAGGGATCTCGGGGAAGACGGGAACGAGGGAGGAAGGAGGGGGACTCGGTTGGTGAGAAGAGGCCACGCGGGGAGTGGGTGGGGCCGACTCGCGTGCGCGTGTGTGCGTGGTGGTGTGTGGCCATGTGTGTGGCGTGGGCGGTGCAGGCAGGTGTGGCGTGTGGGGTTGGGGAAAGTGGGAGAGGGGAGAGAGAGGTGGGTAAGTGAGGTGGCAACTTTTGATTGGAGGGGGGATGGCCAAGGGTGATGTGGCGAGAACCGATTGGAGGGACTGATGTGGCTGGGGACTGGGTAGGATTAGGATAGGTAGGAAAAGAATAACGGGGTGGACCGATTTTTATTTCAGGGGTGGTCGAATCGGCACGTTCGACTGCCCCACTAAAAACATTATAGGTTTTTATTTAATTTTAACATAACTTTTGTAATTAGTTTTTAGACAAATTAAAATCATCCGGGAACATCCGGGGGTTTAAGTTGAAATAGAAGGAGGGCTAATTTTAGAAAACGCTTGTCTTTCGCAATTAGTTTTTAGGCAAATTAATATGCATGATGATGACGATGCTCAAATGCAATGTGGCATGATGACATGAGCATGCGGTCACGATGATGCAATGCACAAAAACAACGCGATTTTCTAGTAGTGGTTTTAGCGGGATGCCACAGTTGGTTGCTCCCAGTCTTTTGCTAGCCTCCACTTGTATGAGTAAGCTCTACTCATGCTTCCAACTCCCAAGAAACCAAGTTATTCCAAAGTGTCCACTATAAACTCCTATGCATGGCGTGTTACACCATTCCAAGTATATTCTTGTTTTTAGCTATCTTCCAATTAAAAGTACTTTGTTATGTGAAAACTTAGTGATTAAAACCCTCACAAACTTGATGGCACACTTTATATTCTTTGCCCCTAATAAACTTGAACCATTGTGTCATTTATGTTGTATATGCTTGCACTTATACATTGGAATTATCAGAATCATGCTGTCACGGGGAATGTTTTCAACATTGCACTTGTATTTTGTACACAATTGATATCATGCTCTTTTGTCTATTGATGTCACTGGTGTCAAATAAAGAGGGAACTTGTAAGTCCATGCAGTTTGTATCCTGTGTTAGAGATACGCCTGGCCATGGAGTTATGTATTTTGTGTTAGAGAAATGCTTAGCCATGCCTAATCATGTTGGAAACTTGCAGCATCACCATAATGAGCATTCTGTGAAGCATCCTCAATAAAAAGCTATGCACATAGTAAATAAAAAGATTGCCGAGATGCTTATTGTCTGCTTGCCTTGTCATTTTGGTTATGGGATAGCTCTTGTACAATGTGCAAGGGGTACCCCGTTGTCGGTTCTCTATGATACGCATGTACTTACTATGTCAAGAACTTACAGGTGACTGAAGTTGAGTAGCATGAGGTGTGGCCCTCGTATTCAAGGGACTTGAGATTGCCAACTTATACTTTGTCAAGCATATACTCCATCTTTGTTCACTTTAACCTTAATCACTTCTAGATGCTTATGATAGGGGCAATGAGGGTTGAAAGCTAACAAGTACCATAATTTTTGGAAGCTCTTTTTGAAACTTGAAATCCCTGCTTCCCTTTATAAAGGGCCTTTCTTCCACTATTATATTGAGTCTCCACCTTCTATCCTTTAGGCACCATTAAGAGAGCATAGTTGCCATTCTGTGTGCAGTGTCCCAAAACTTATTGATTGATGCATATTGTGATATTACTTGTTCTTGTGCTATTTGTATCTAGTCACTCTTATGAACTTTGAAGGTGTCCTATGCATCTATTTGCTACTCTTTGAGGGACAAGCTGAATGCCACTATGCTATGTTTTCTGTATGTGAAACAAACAAACATTTTTCAATGCATGTTATTCATGATATTTGTTTGTAGCCTTTCATGTTGCATGCATACTTACTTTGTATTATTGTTAGAACTCCATCTTTCATGCACATGTTTAGAGTTCTTTGATCACAGCTTTCAATGCTTGCAAATGGTTTGATCTTGGTTTTGATGGTGCATGTCACCTCAAAAATTGTTCTTTTATCACTTACCTACTCGAGGACGAGAAGGAGTTATGCTTGGGGATGCTTGATACGTCGGAACATATCTATAATTTTTTATGCTCCATGCTTGTTTAATATCTACTTTACTTTGCTTTGTCTACACTTTGAGGTGTTTTTATATCTTTTATGGAACTAGCCTATTAACAAGTTGCCACAGTGCCACTTGCCTGTTTTCTTCTGTTTTTGGTTCCAGAAAGGCAGAAAATCAATATTCTCGGAATTGGACGGGACAAAAGCCAAAGTCAATATTTTACCGTGGGCGACACGAAGCCAGAAGAAGAGACGGAGAGGCGCCACAGGGCGGCCAAACCCCCCTAGGTGCGGGTGGGCCCACCCACGCCTGGGTAGGGTGTCGCCCCCCTGGTGGCCCTCCTAGCTCTCCCCTTCGCCTATAAGAAGCCCCTGATGCAAAAACCCTAGGCACCCGATCAAAACTCCACGAAACCTTCTCTAGCCGCTACCACCATCGTCCCTAGATCGGGGGATCTGAAGTTCTTCCCGGCACCCTGCCGGAGGGGATATCATCACGGAGGCCTTCTTCTTCATCATGCCAGCCTCTGGTATGAAGCGTGAGTAGTTCCACCTTGGACTACGGGTCCATGTAGTAGCTAGATGGTTGTATCTCCTCCTTGTGCTTTCATGTATAGATCTTGTGAGCTCCGTTCATGATCAAGATATAATCTATTTGTAATCATGCATGTTGTGTTTGCGGGGATCCGATGGATATTGAGATTACTGTGTCAGATTGATTAATGGTTTTGTCTATTTGATTCTATCATGTCTGTGTTGTTTGTGATCTTGCATGCTCTCCGTTGTTAGTAGCTATCTTGGCCAAGTAGTTGCTGACTCCAAGAGGGGGTATTTATGCTCGATAGTCGGTTCATGCCTCTAGTTTCCAAGGGAAGTGACAGAAATCTCTTCGGTTGTTGGTGTGTTGTTGCCACTAGGGAGAAAACAATGGTCTCTTGTTCATGGAACAAGTGGATTGTTTACCTACACACTTTGCTTAAAGCAGTTGTCTATTGCTTGCAACTTAATACTGGAGGGGGTTCAGATGATAACCTGAAAGTGGACTTCTAGTCATAGATGCAGTTGGATGGCGGTCTATGTATATTGTTGTATTGCCCAATCGAATCTCATAGGATGTTTTTGTCTAGTATTGCATTGTTATGCCATGCTCAGTTCATGTCAATTGCCCTGCTGTAATTTGTTTACCCTTCATGCCATGTTGTTTATCTAAGGAGATCACCCCTAGTTAACTATGGATCCCGGTCCAATCTTTACCATTGATACATCCTCCACTGTTACCTGTTTACTTGCTGCAAACCATTACCTTCCACACCATACGTTTAATCCTTTCTTACAGCAACCGGTGAGATTGACAACCTCACTGTTAGTTGGGGCAAAGTCTTGAGTTTGTGTTGTGTAGGTTTCCACGTTGCTTGCAACACCTGTGTGACGTTTCCTTCCTCCTACTGGTTCGATAACCTCGGTTTCTTGCTGAGGGAAGACTTGCTGCTGTGCTATTTCACACCTTGCTCTTGGGGTTCCCAACAGGCTCCACGTCAACTGAGCCATCATCCTCGTCAAGTTTTATACATGTCCGGTGTTAAAGACATTTCCTGGGGCCCTCTCTAGCAAGGCAACGAAAGAAGAAGATACATACCGATTCCATCCGCACGATGGCATGCACCGGGTGGAGAACTCTCTACCTTGTGTAGCATGTTCTTTACTTTAGGAACACGCGGAGAGGGGGAGAGAGAGAGGGATAGTATGGTGACCCAGCATACCACTACATGTTGTAGTATGCAAGTCATTGACATAACATTCATGAAACATTGTTTCGCAAATATCACGTCCCTCGGAGTGGTACAACAGAAACATTGTAGGTCCATATTACAAACATACACATCTTATTATTAGTACATTACCAAAAGATGTAATACTTGAGTTCTTAAAACTTACAACCAACGAACATCAGACTTAAGGTGTTCCAACAAAAGTATGGAAAGATCCAAATTAATTACATTAATGTGAGCTCAACAAATTATTATATAGAGTTTATGCTGCTCGTCCCAACTCAACTTCTAAGTACTACTATAGCAAATACTCAGACTCGTTGCCTTTGGCTCCATAGTGGATCTCGTAGTACACTCCTTCGACTCCTCCTGACAGGTCTGGCTCCTCGTAGAACACTTTATTCTGGCACTCAATGACATACATTGGAGTATTTTCGTGGTCTTTAGAGTCTAAGCAGGGGATCAAAGGAAAGAGTGAGTAACAACGTTACCCAGCAAGTTCATTATATGCAAGGTGGGAAGTTTGATGCACTAACTACCACCTCGGACTATAATTCTTACGTGTAATGCATTTTTCATAAATATTTCTTCAAATATTACTTTTATTTTAAAACTATGCCCATCAGTCTTCACAAGTTGACCAGAACTTCATGGAGTTCTTTTCCTGTCGCGTTCGTAGCTCTTTCTCGAAACAGGGAGTAACATGTCACAATTCTTACACTCTTTAGAGGTGCGTTGTTTTACCCATAAGAGATCAAATCCTTGTTGCACAATCGGGCATACTTTTCCGTCCATAATTCCATGATGTAGGGCCTACAAATTGATCTAAGCCCATCACTACCCTTATCCGCGACCCCACATGTCAACAAGACTTCCAAGCAGAAATTCCTACGTTAACCCCCGTATATAGGCAGATATAACCCTGGGATACCCCTTGGAGATTCTGATGAGTAGATCATGTCCCTGGTAGCCCCTGCTAAAGTGGCAGTACCTCCGACAGCCTATCATAGATGATATAGATACCAAGATTGCGGGGAACAAAGGGGTCCCACCCATGTACTAAGTCCTCGCAAGGAATCCCAGCGTCACGATATGGTCATCCGTTGGCATATGAAAGGAAGAAGATCTAGCTAACTTCTCCGTCCCATTCCAGATCTCATGGTTAACACGTATTATACGGTGCTAGAATCACTCATGTCATGGATTATTTAATCCCTATCTGATAAACTGCACCTAGAATCCTAGATTCCATTGCTATCTATAATAAATTACCACCACTTAGGATGATAACTGCTATATTGTATTATTGTAAAACTATTCTTTTCTGACTCCTTTTTCGAACATAAGTAATAGCACACAATTTGCAATTACTTTGTAAACCACATCAAAGGATACGAGAAAGTGTTGAACTTGCCTTGTGACTACAAGGTAGTGAAATCAGATGCTTCCACTTGACCATGAGCTCCTGTTTCTACAAAACACCAGTATTACCCGTAAGGATAAAATTTAAAGAAGCAATAATGAATTATGCATAGTAATGTTATGCAATAATTTATTTTAATTCCATATCCCCTTTGAGTGGTTTTTTTAATTAAACTTAAAATATACTTTTTAAGAACTAATACTTAATAAAACAAATATTTTGTTTTTAATAGTAGATAAATGAAGGCTATAAATTTATAACCCTAAAAACTTTTGAAATCAAGTATTTAGTATATTTTTGATATAAGTATTTATTTAAGATCTTAAAAATGAATTTTATTTATTTTTAAGTATTATCCTTATTTTTAGAAAATTCCATAAAGGAATTATTGCCTTTAAATAATTAAATTAATTTTTTAGCAACTTAAAATACAATTAGTATTTTTATTGGATAGATTATATTTTTGTGAACATTTAGAGATATAATAGGTACTTTTAGGATTTTTATTTATTTTTCTAGAGCTTAAATACTCTCAAGGGTATTTTTGGAATTTTGTATTTTATGACTTTAAACATTTATTCTTTTAAACCTGGGCCTGGCCCTTGGGCTGGCCTAGCCATAGTTCATCCCAGTGGGTCACTAGGTCGGTCAACCGACCCAATCTTCCTCTCTCTCTCCCCCTCTCCCTCTCTCTCTCTCTCTCTCTCTCTCTCTCTCTCTCTCTCTCTCTCTCTCTCTCTCTCTCTCTCTCTCTCTCTCTCTCTCTCTCGATCACACGCTCGTATCCTATCTGGAGACTCTATGATGCCGCCGATTCTAGCGAGCCTTGGCCGCCCCAGCTGATGGCGCTGCGTTAACACGGAGCGCTTCGTTGGGAAACCCCAAGAGGAAGGTATGATGCAGTATAGCAGCAAGTTTTCCCTCAGTAAGAAACCGAGGTTATCAAACCAGTAGGAGGAAGGAAACGTCCCAAAGGTGTTGCAAGCAACGTGGAAACCTACACAACACAGACTCAAGACTTTGCCCCAACTAACAGTGAGGTTGTCAATCTCACCGGTTGCTGTAACAAAGGATTGATTGTATGGTGTGGAAGGTGATGATGGTTTGCAGCAAGTAAACAGTAACAGTGGAAGATGTATCAATGGTAAAGACTGGACCGGGGTCCATAGTTCACTAGAGGTATTCTCCTTAGATAAACAAACATGGCATGCTGGGTAAACAAATTACAGCAGGGCAATTGACAGGACTGAGCAAGGCATAAAAATGCAATACTAGACAAAAAGATCCTATGAGATTCGATTGGGTAATACAACAATATACATAGACCGCCATCCAGCTGCATCTATGACTAGAAGTCCACCTTTGGGTTATCATCCAAACCCCCTCCAGTATTAAGTTGCAAGCAATAGACAACTGCTTTAAGCAAAGTGTGTAAGGTAAATAGTCCAATTGTTCCATGAACAAGAGACCGTTGTTTTCCCCCTAGTGGCAACAACACATCTACAACCTTAGAGATTTCTATCACTTCCCTTGATTAAATAGAGGCATAGACCCACTATCGAGCATAAATACCCCCTGTTGGAGTCACTAGCAACTACTTGGCCAAGATAGCTACTAACAACAGAGAGCATGCAAGATCACAATCAACATAGACATGATAAAATCAAATAGACAAAACCATTAATCAATCTGACCTAGTAATCTCAATATCCATCAGATCCCCGCAAACACAACATGCATGATTACAAATAGATTAGATATTGATCATGAACGGAGCTCACAAGATCTAGACATGAAAGCACAAGGAGGAGATACAACCATCTAGCTACTACATGGACCCGTAGTCCAAGGTGGAACTACTCAAGCTTCATACCGGAGGCTGGCACGATGAAGAAGAAGGCCTCCGGTATGATCTCCCCTCCGGCAGGGTGCCGGCAAGAGCTTCAGATCCCCCCAATCTAGGGACGATGGTGGCAGTGACTATAGACGATTTCGTGGAATATTAATCGGATGCTTAGGGTTTAGGCATCGGGGGCTTCTTATAGGCGAAGAGGCGAGGCTGGGAGGTGGCCAGGGGGCCCACACCCTGCCCAGGTGCGGTCCTACCCTAGGCCGCGCCTAGGAGGGGGGTGCAGCCGCCCTGTGGCGCCCCTCCGTCTCTCCTCTGGACTCCGTGTTCTCCTCGGTGAAATATTTACTTTGTCTTTTGTCCCGTACAATTCCAAGAATATTTCCTTACTAGCTTTTCTGGAACCAAAAACAACAGAAAACAGGCAACTGGAACTATGGCAACTTGTTAATAGGTTAGTACCATAAAACATATGAAAATCTCCTCAAAGTGTGGACAAAGCAAAACAAACTAGATACTAAATAAGCATGGAACATCAAAAATTATAGATATGTTTCCGATGTATCAAGCATCCCCAAGCTTAACTCCTGCTCGTCCTCGAGTAGGTAAGTGATAAAAGAATAATTTTTTAGGTGACATGCACCATCAAAACCAAGATCAAACCATTTGCAAGCATTGAAAGCTGGGATCAAAGAACTCTAAACATGTGCATGAAAGATGGAGTTCTAACAATACGACAAAGTACCTATGCATGCAACATGAAAGGCTACAAACAAATATCATAAATAACGTGCATTGAAAAACGTTTGTTTGTTTCACATACAGAAAACATGTCATAGTGGCATTCATCTTGTCCCTCATGGAGTAGCAAATAGATGCATAAGACACCTTCAAAGTTCATAAGAGTGACTAGATACAAATAGCACAAGATCAAGCAATATCAACAATATGCATCAATCAATAAGTTTTGGGACACTACACATAGAACTAAGAATGACAACTATGCTCTCTTAACTGGTGCCTAAAGGTAGAAGGTGGAGACTCAATATAATAGTGGGAGAAAAGGCCCTTCATAAAGGGAAGCAGGGATGTCAAGTTTCAAAAAGATCTTCCAAAAATTATGGTACTTATTATCTTTCAGCTCTCATTGCCCGTATCATAAGCACCCTAAAGTGATTAAGGTTAAAGTGAACAAACTATGGAGTATATGCTTGACAAAGTATAAGTTGGCAATCTCATGTCCCTTGAATACGAGGACCGCACCTCATGCTACTCAACTTTGGTCACCTATAAGTTCTTGTCATAGTAAGTACATGTGTATCATAGATAACCGCCAATGGGGTACCCCTTGCACATGTTACATGAGCTTTCCCATAACCAAAATGATAAGGCAAGCAGACAATGAGCATCTCAGCGATCTTTTTATTTGCTATTTGCATAGGTTTTTATTGAGGATGCTTCACAGATTGCTCATTATGTGTAACTACCTCGGTGAATTACGCTCCTAGTTACAAGCCTGGATGAGCGGAAATGGTTGAAATAGTACGGTGGGGCCCAAATGCCACTCACAGGTAGACCTTTCGGCCGTCCCAACCATTTCCAAACATCGGGACAAGAACGGGCGGCGTAATCGGCAGACGAAGGGATCAACTACATACACAAATGAGTATGTATGCAAGCCACCATACAACAGTACATCAGAGCCATTCCATCTAAAAGAAATAGAAATATTGCAACGCCATACGGCAAGATCCAAATATCCTAGATAGATATAATAGTTTAGGATATCTCCTCATACATCAAACATCAGAGTATCAGGCGGAAGCGGCAAACAAGATCCGAGTATGGATAGAAGCAAATCGGCATAAGATGCCCCGTAAATAAACACATCCCGCCCACAGATCTCACGGATCCCCGTTCCCGGAATCTCTACACCGAATGATCGTTGTCCACATCGTCCGTCTCCTCCACCCAGTATCCATCTCGTGAGTGTACCTGTTCATCTGAATCAAATAATTTATCGTGTGAGACCCTAGGGGTACTCAGCAAGTATTTATGCCTCTAAAGGGGACACAACCTGGGGTGACGCAATTGCAGCAAAAGATAATACCCTAACAATTCTATAGATACTCGCTAACCATCCGCCTAACCAAAGATAGACGGATGTCCGTGAATTAATAACAACAGTTATAACAGTAATATTAACAGATTCATCCTCCTCCTCGCTTACCAGCGAGGAAGGGGACGAACAACCCCCCATCCGTTGGCAGTTTTATTATCCATTCCATGAGTGTTGCACTATTTACTAGTCAGTTATTTAGTCAAGTTAAAAGCGGTACTTTAGTTATGCTTGTCTATGATCGAGAAACTGTGCTCCAAGTCGTCCATAACTGCGGACACGGCTTTCAGAAAGTTTTACCCTGCAGGGGTGCACAAATAGCAACACACACTTGATCAACCTCGGAAAAACCAAATCAAAACCCAACGAGGCAGTCACGACAAAGCAATCACAAGATTCAGAAATATTTCAGGGGGCCACCCCATTAAGCTACCCGCAATGAAGTTAGCTGACTCCGAAACGGACTCAAGGTTTGGGTGGACGGCTGTAAACGACTGGAAACCCGAAAGTGTGACTGGGCTTGTCGATACCGCGAAAACGTGTCCCGATCCTAAACAGTACAGGTGCAGTACATCGCACAATTTAAATAAAGCAGTAAAGCATGGCATCAGTACAGGATAGTAAATAAAACCTCAAACTAGTTTGTGGCCCCAAGAAATAAGAATGAATCAAGCTCTGGCTCAGGGGGGTCCCATAATCCTCCCGGATGTGGATAGCGCGAATATTCAAGGAACAGGAATCAAGTACTCGGGGTCCTACGGGAGACAAGTGAGCATGAAAAACCAAATAGCAGATATTGCTCACCGGTGCCACTTTCATTAGTTATCCCATTACTACTCAGGTTAAGTTGTATAGGTACCTCGTTATCCATCAGACACTCACATACCCTACACATGCTGTTCTACGACTCGCATGGCTCAAACAACTCCTGTAGTAATGGCTCATGGGATGGAGGAACAAGTTTCGGTGGGGCTTAAGAGTAAAGGCTATGCAATACTTGGGATTCAGATTAATGCGTTCGCGACTCAATGATGCAAGAATAAGATAGAGGAAATAGGTACTATATCTATGCAAGCATGTGGTAGTGCTTGCATGGCAGCTCAGTTGAAGCGAGAGAAGGATCTGGGTAGTGCTCCTGGGTTTCTTGATATATCCCCTGCTCAGCGTCTATTCGAAGAAGAACCAAACAAACAAGGGCCAACATAAATAAGGTGCACAAGAATATGAATAAAATGCAACAAGCAAACAATCATGCCATGATGAATGATGCACAATTTGCATGGCAATAAAGTAGCATGGCATGGGTGAGATGTGAAATACAAGAATAAAGCCTTTTATTGAGTTTTGGTCACATTTTAACCTCATATTAGTTGCTGTATACTTTATATTTATATGATGCATGCTGCAATTCAGAACATGGAATGCGTAAACAGAAAGGTCTTGTCGAGCTGATCATTTTAGACATATCATTTGTTAAATTTGGAGTTATAAAACAAAAGTTATTAATTAAATAAGAAAAAGAGCATTTTATTGTAATTTTAATACACTTGAAATTTAAAGTGTTCAAAATATATTTTGGATGGCATATTTGAAATCCTCACATTTTTCTGATTTCAAAACATATATCATTTGTATTATTTGGAAATACAAATTAAAAGTTATTAAAAACAGATTTAAATTCATCTTTAAAACATTTACTGAAATTGTTTTTATTAAACAGAAAAACGAAACGACTTTTTGTACTCAGCACCAGCTAGCCATAGCCACCGACGAGTGGGGCCGACACTGACTAGTCCTAGCTGGAAACGTTGCACAGGTGCGGGGTTTTCTCACTGCAGCAGTAGCTAGCCGCAGCCACTGCTCGGTGGACCCGATGCTCACGTGGGCCCACGCGTCAGCGGGGAGGGGGAGAGACTGCCACGCGTCACAGCGGGGAGCGCGGGTTGAGGAACTAGGAAACCCAGGTGCCTATCTGTAAAAAGACAGGGAGGCCGACCGGTGGGGCTCAGGCGGACCGCGGGTCAAGCGCGCAAAAAGGCAGGGGGGTATGCGCAAAAGGGCCACGGCCACTGTTTTTCTTCTACGCGATCTGTCGACCGATCGGTGCGCGGCGCGGGGCGGGGGATCGAACCCAGGTCGCGGCGCTGGCGCAGGGGATGGTGTCCAGTGCGGATGGCTTCAGGATGATGACAGAGGAACGGGCGAGGCCTAGCTAAGCCTCTGCGAGGCGCATCGACTCGCAGACAACAACGGCTGCCATGCACGGAGGGCGTTTGGCGAAAGCTCCGGCGAGCACAGACCGCGGCAGCGACAAAGGAGATGTCCGTCAGGACGAGGTACTCACCTAGGGGAGGTTGATGGCGATGGATCGGCTTGGGATTCGTCGGAACAGCGAGGAAGCAGACGCTCCGGCGAATCTAGGGTTTCGGTGTGCGCGCTGGTGGTAGCGCGTACAGGGGTCGTCTCCTCCTCTCCGGCGTGTACTGGGCGATGCAGGGCGGTGTAGAGGGACGTCCTCGATCTCCTCGACCACTCCCACGTCGTGCTCGCTGGCTGGAACGAGGAGGCGGCGGGGTAGACGACGGCGGCTGGCGGCAGAGCTGGGCGTCGGTGAAGAGGAAGGGAAGGAGAGGCATGGCTCTGGGCGGATCTGGGAGAGATAGAGGAAAAGTGTGGAGGGAGGAAAAGAGGGAGAGAGGAAGGACGAGGCCGGTGGGCACGGGGTAGATAAAGGTGGCTTCGGTGCCACCTTTTCCCTCCTCCTCGAGCACGTGCTCGGCCGGCTGGGCTGGCTGGGGCTGGTCCAGGGCGAGGTAGAGGCAGGCAGGTGGGCCAGGAAGAGGGGAAGGGAAGCTCGGGTGGGACCTGGTGGCAGCAAGAGAGAGAGAGAGAGGGGAACCGAGAGGGGAGGGGTAGGTAGCTGGGGTGTGGCCAGGGAGAGAGGGTGGCCAGGTGGGGCCAGCTAGGTAGAGAGAGGGGGGTGAGGCCGAGAGAGGGCAGCAAGGGTTAGCTTGGAGGAAGCTCGGTTTATGTTAGAGAGGGGCTAGGGTTTAGGGGAGAGGATAAAGTGAGAGGGGGTGGTGTGGTATATAGGTTCGGTTGGAGAGGGGAAAGGGGCTGGACCGATCCAAGGGAAAAGAGAGGAGGGGATGGTGAGGGTGGTAGGTGATTATGTTTAGCTTGGGGTTTTGCATACCCACATGATCAAGCAAGGTGGAGGGGTGTAGGTCATGGGGTAGGTTTTGGAGAGAGGGCTTAGGAGAGAGGAAAGAGAGAGAGGGTGATGAGAGGGTTTCTGAGATGAGCTAACAAGATCATGCAAGAGATGAAAGGAGATGGTGGTGAGATGAGGCTTGATGCACAAGGCAAGGAAAGGAGATCAAGATGAGGATTGAGAGAGAAAGGTTGGAGCTCAACAAAAGGGGAAAGAATCAAAAATTCCAAGAAAAACCAAGGGAGATCAAAAGAGGTGATGGTTGCATGGCCCATGCAAATGCATTAAATGCCATGTTTTAATCTTGTGAAAACAAAATACTTATTCATGGCATTTATACATATGCATTCCAAAAATATGGAATAAGCCAAGCTAAAAGGACTAAAAGGAAGCCCCATGTGGAGTAGACGGAGATGACCATATTTGAATAGAAATGGGACTTGCTAGTGTGTATGTGCCACTAGATGTTGAATAGTCCCAAAATATCCCAACATGAGCATAAATCCATGATAATCCATATGGAAGCTAGGAAAAAGGAGCACTACTCATAATGCATGCAAAGGTGGCTCCACATATCAATAATGTGAAAACAACATGATGCTAAGATGAGAGCATGTGGAAATAGAATTGGAGCCATCCCAACCCACATGATCTAGAGGTAAAACCCAATAAAGTGCAAAGCTCATATTTAGTTGGATGGTGGAATTATAAGGTGGTGACAGAGAAAGGTGATGGAGTTGAATAAAAGATATGCCCCCAACTCATCTTGGGCATTTACACAATATATCAAGAACCAAATACAATATCAAGAGGCAAATACAATTTACAATGCATATGAGAGAAGAACCAAATCAAAAGGGTTTTATATGATGCTCAAATGCAAGGCGGCATGATGACATGAGCATGATATAATTATGATGCAACAATTATATATAGGAAGTAGCATTTATATAGACTAGGCTAGTAGCATTGCAATTGTTAGACAATTGGGATGCTACATTATGGTGATGCTGCAAGTTTCCACCATGATTAGGCATGGCTTAGTCTAGCGGCCCAGGCGTTTCTCTAACACAAAATACATAACTCCATGGACTTACAATCTCCCTTTTTATTTCACACCGGCGACATCCATAGACAAAAGAGCATGATATCAACTGTATGCAAAGTACAAGTGCAATGTTGAAAACGTTACCCATGAAAACATGGTTCTGCTAATTCCAACGTATAAGTGCAAGCATATACAACATATATGACACAATGGTTCAAGTTTATTAGGGGCAAGGAATATAAAGTGTGCCATTAAGTTTGTGAGAGCTTTAATCACTAAGTTTTCACATAACAAAATACTTTTTAATTGGAAGATAGCTAAAAACAAGAATATACTTGGAATGGTGTAACACACCATGCATAGGAATTTATAGTGGACACTTTGGAATAACTTGGTTTCTTGGGAGTTGGAAGCATGAGTAGAGCTTACCCATACAAGTGGAGGCTAGCAAAATACTGGGAGCAACCAACTAAGAGAGCAATAATGGACATAATCATGCAGAGCGACAAAACATTACTAATCAAAGCATAGAGTGGTACTACAAGTCAAGGACTAAAAGATCATAGAGACTTTGGTGACTTGTTCATAGTCATAACATGGTGTGAGCATGTGCCAAGTCAACCCAAACAAATCATCAAAGGAGAATACCATAATACTATGCTTTTGGATGCTAAAACTACGCATGATTGCTTCAAGGCACACTAATCAATCCCAATTGTTTGGAACAAGTCATGCTACAACAATAATCACTAAGCATAAGGTCAAAACAACACCTAGCACGACATGGTAAAGTCTAAGTCACAGTCAATGCAATCTCCTCTTACACTTTCAAGCAAGAACTTTCTACTCCTTTCCAACACCAATCAACTAATTTTAAACAACACAGCGATAACGGGGGTCCAAACTACTTTATTCAATCAAACTGAACAAACTAAGCAAAGCAAACGAAAACTAAGATGCTCCAAGAACAACACAACAGTGCATGAAACAATAAAAATAAGTGTCTAGAAAGACCTAAGCTTTTTATTGATGAAGAAGGGGATGCCTTGGGCATCCCCAAGCTTTAACGCTTGTACCTCTTGGATATTTCTTGGGGTGAAACCAGGGTGGCATCCCCAAGCTTGAGCTTTTGTCCATTCTTCATCTCATTACATCATTCTCTCTCTACACCTGAAATTTTTCCTTCATACAAAACTTCACACAATCTTCATTAGCAACATTAGAGTATTCAAAAGATAATAGACCCTAGGGTTTAGTTTTATAACAACAAAAATTTCAATAAAAACACAAGCTACTGTAGCAACTCCTTCAAAAATCTCAATTTCCTAAAAAAGAACCGAAAAGGGAATCAATAAGAAGCAAATGTAAATAATGGCAGAAATTTGTCGAAACAGGCCAGCAGGTAGAAACCGATTTTTTAAAAAATTCGCTGTTTCTCCAATAAAAAAGTGTTGAACTAACAAAAGTTAGCTAACATACTGGGGGATTTATTCGTAAATTTTCATCTCAATCCGACTTACATAGACTCCTCACGAATTTTTATGGTGGAGGATAGAAATCTGTTTTGGGACAACAACTCCCCAAATCTTACTTCCCTCTCACTAGAGGCCATTCTTGGCATAAAAAGCAAACAAAAAGGATAAGGAGAGGTCATTACTGAAGTAATAACTTCCAAGACTTAAGGAAACTCTTGGGTTATCTCCCAACAAGTATTTTTTCTTTAACGCCTTTAAGTTAGGCACAAGAAGCAAGAAATCAAAATGAAGAAGCATTAACATCAAACCTTGCTTTCAAAGGAGAAGCAAAAAGCAACTTCTCTCCCCTCATAGGGAAGTGTTCAATACCTTTCTTGAATGGAAAATGATATTTAATGGTGCCTTTTTTTCATATCAATGATGGCACCAACAGTTTTAAGAAAAGGTCTTCCAAAGTAATAGGACAAGAAGCATTGTATTTAACATCCAAAACATAGAATTCAAGAGGGACATCAGCATTGTTAACCATAATGAGAACATCATTAACACTCCACATGAGTTTCTTCTTAGCATTATCATTAAGTGGGACATCCAAATAACAATCTTCTAAAGGTGGCAAATCAAGCATTTCATATATCTTCCTAGGCATAATAGAGACACTAGAACCAAGATCACATTAAGCTTTGAGATCAACGTCATTCACTTGCATTTTAATAATGGGTTCCCAACTATCTTCTAGTTTCCTAGGAATAGAATCTTTGTGTTTTAACTTCTCTTCCTTAATCTTAACAAGAGCATCTGTAATGTGTTTGGTGAAAGCAACATGCATATCACTAGCATCAGGACTTCTAGCAAGTTTTTGCAGGAACATAATCACTTCAGAAATATTGCAACCATCAAGATCAAAATCAAACTTAGCATCACTAGCAGTAGACCCATTGGCCTTAGGCATTGTTGGAGGAGGAATATGAACTTCTTGTGGTTTAGTGGCATCCATATGGGTGCTGGTGATGGTGCACACACTATTGTTTCTATCAATTTCAGCTTCCCTTTCCCACTTAGCTTGAAGTTGAGCTAACAGTCTAACATTTTCATCAATAGTAACTTTTATGGCATGAGTAGCAGCAAAGGTACTTTACATGGTTTCAAGTTTAGCAGCCATTTTATTAATCAAGGAGGCATGTGCTTCAGACAAAGAGGAAGTATTTTTCTCAACATTTAAAAGCTTTTCCTCCACAGTCTTGTTGAAAGTGGTTTGTTTACTAATAAAGTATTTGAGCATGACTTCAAGTTCATAGGGGGCACTTTTAGCATTGTTGTAGGAGTTTCCATAGGTATTGCCATTATTAGGAGGATAAGTCCTATAGTTATTACTATAAGTATTGTTGCCAAAATTGTTGTTTCTAATGAAGTTCACATCAACTTGCTCTTCTTGAGCAACCAAAGAGGCTAAGGGAACATTGTTTGGATCTAAAGGAGCTTTCCCGTTAACAAGCATAGCCATAATAACATATATCTTATCACTCAAAGAGGAGGTTTCTTCAACATAATTTACCTTCTTACCATGTGGAGCTCTCTCAGTGTGCCATTCAGAATGATTAACCATCATATTATCAAGGAGTTTTATTGCAGCACCCAAGATGATGGTCATAAAGGTATCTCCAGCCGCTGAATCCAATAGGTTTCTTGAAGAGAAGTTCAAACCTGCATAAAAAGTCTGGATAATCATCCAAGTAGTAAGTCCATGAGTGGGACAATTCTTAACCAAAGATTTCATTATTTCCCAAGCTTGAGCAACATGTTCATTATCAAGTTGTTTAAATTTCATAACGTCACTTCTCATAGATATAATCTTAGTAGGAGGGTAATACTTTCCAATAAAAGCATCTTTGCACTTAATCCAAGAATCAATACTATTTCTAGCCAAAGATAGCAACCATTCTTTAGCTTTTCCTCTCAAGGAGAAAGGAAACAACTTGAGTTTAATAATATCTCCATCTACATCCTTATACTTTTGCATCTCACAAAGTTCAACAAAGTTATTGAGATGGGAAGCAGCAGCATCAGAACTAGCACCAGAAAATTGCTCTCTCATCACAAGATTCAACAAAGCAGGCTTAATTTCATAAAAGGTAGCATCATGAGTAGGTGGAGCAATAGGAGTTCTAAGTAAATCATTGTTGTTTGTGCTAGTGAAGTCACACAACTTGGTGTTCTCATCAGAGTTCATTTTGGCAAAAGTGGAGCAAGCCAAAACAACAGCAACAACTAGAGCAGGAACTAACTTTTTGTGTTTCTGAAAAGAGAAAACAAACCAAACTAAACTATTTTTTTGGAGTTTTTGATAAAAAGAGGCAAACAAAACCAAGCAAAAGAAACTAAGCAAACTAAAAACAAAGAAAAGAGAAAGGTTGTGGAGGAATCCCCTTCTGAAGACGTCCTTAGCATCCCCGGCAACGGCGCCAGAAAAAATCTTGATGGCGCTGCGTCAACACGGAGCGATTCGTTGGGAAATCCCAAGAGGAAGGTATGATGCAGCACCGCAGCAAGTTTTACCTCAGTAAGAAACCGAGGTTATCGAACTAGTAGGAGGAAGGAAACGTCCCAAAGGTGTTGCAAGCAACGTGGAAACCTGCACAACACAAACTCAAGACTTTGCCCCAACTAACAGTGAGGTTGTCAATCTCACCGGTTGCTGTAACAAAGGATTAACTGTATGGTGTGGAAGGTGATGATGGTTTGCAGCAAGTAAATAGTAATAGTGTAAGATGTATCAATGGTAAAGATTGGACCGGGGTCCATAGTTCACTAGAGGTGTTCTGCTTAGATAAACAAACATGGCATGCTGGGTAAACAAATTACAGCAGGGCAATTGATAGGACTGGGCAAGGCATAACAATGCAATACTAGACAAAAAGATCCTATGAGTTTCGATTGGGCAATACAACAATATACATAGACCTCCATCCAACTGCATCTATGACTAGAAGTCCACCTTTGGGTTATCATATGACCCCCCTCTAGTATTAAGTTGCAAGCAACAGACAACTACTTTAAGCAAAGTGTGTTAAGGTAAACAATCAACTTGTTCTATGAACAAAAGACCATTGTTTTCTCCCTAGTGGCAAAAGCACATCTACAACCGGAGAGATTTTCGTCACTTCCCTTGATTAAATAGAGGCATGAACCCACTATCGAGCATAAATACCCCCTCTTGGAGTCACTAGCAACTACTTGGCCAAGATAGCTACTAACAACATAGAGCATGCAAGATCACAAACAACACAGACATGATAGAATCAAATAGACAAAACCATTAATCAATCTGACATAGTAATCTCAATATCCATCAGATCCCCGCAAACACAACATGCATGATTACAAATAGATTATATCTTGATCATGAACGGAGCTCACAATATCTAGACATGAAAGAACAAGGAGGAGATACAACCATCTAGATACTACATGGACCCGTAGTCCAAGGTGGAACTACTCACGCTTCATATCGGAGGCTGGCACGATGAAGAAGAAGGCCTCCGGGATGATCTCCCCTCCGGCAGGGTGCCGAGAAGAGCTTTAGATCCCCCCGATCTAGGGACGATGGTGGCAGTGGCTACAGACGATATCGTGGAATATTGGTCGGGTGCTTAGGGTTTAGGCATCGGGGGCTTCTTATAGGCAAAGAGGCAAGGCTGGGAGGTGGCCAGGGGCCCACACCCTGCCCAGGCGTGGGCCCACCCTAGGCCGCGCCTGGGGGTGCAGCCGCCCTGTGGCGCCCCTCCGTCTCTCCGCTGGGCTCCATGTTCTCCTCGATAAAATATTGACTTTGTCTTTTGTCCTGTCCAATTCCGAGAATATTTCCTTACTAGCTTTTCTGGAACCAAAAACAACTAAAAACAAGCAACTGGCACTGTGGCAACTTGTTAATAGGTTAGTACCAGAAAACATATGAAAAGCACCTCAAAGTGTGGACAAAGCAAAGCAAAGTAGATACTAAACAATCATGGAACATCAAAAATTATAGATACGTTTCCGACGTATCACCAGCCATTGTCGTCGTGCTTACTTATAAAGTTGACGTTGCTGCATCGATTGGTCCACTTTGATTCGTCGTGTGAGCTCTTGCTTGGCCACAACGATCATTGTACTAGCGACTAAGGTTTCACCCTCCTTACTCGGTGGTGTCCCCCAGGTGGTCTGTTGGTGCGATGGTTGCTAACGCCATTGTCTCCTTTGATGGCTTCCTTGGTTGCGGCTTGGCATGTGTTGCAGCGCCTCTAGTGCTCCCCGTGCCATCATGCCCTTGGCGCCGACTACCTCCCTCTGCTACATCTACTTGCTGAGAAAGGCCTATAGATGAGTTCCTCCTCTCCTCCTATTCTCTGTATCTTGTTCTGAATCCCTCACTAGAATGCAACTATAACCCTAATTAGGGTTTGTCCTCTGTTCTAGGATTCCTCTGTGCCTATATTGTATGTTCATGATGCTTAGATGAATTTGGCCTTAAGGATTGCCTATGGATAATTTCTATGTTGCCCTATGGTTTGATCTATGGACTCACTTATCTTATACATCATTTGTTGTGAACCTTAGGATCTTGGACTATTGGTTCTTTACTATGAGTACTTATTGATACTCTTGTTATTCAATTGCTGATTGATGAGGGTTTGACTCGTCAATGCCCATCGTTATGGACTTGAGTTTTGGAGAAGGAGGGAACACTGAAGATCATGGAATGGCTAACATATTCACAATGCGGGGACACGAGGTTTACCCAGGTTCAGGCCCCCGGAGGGAAAACCCTACTCCTGCTTGTCTGTTCTTGATTGATGGCGGAACCGAAGGTTACAAGGGTGCGTAGATTGGATCTGGCGTGGTGTATGCTGGGGCTCTGGATCGTCTAGATCTATTGTCTATTGTGGAGGTGGAGATCGTAGATCTGTCTATTGGGGTGTTGATGGCGTGTCCTCCTTGTTGGACCCTCCTAGCCTTTTATTTATCGGGGATTCTAGGTCTCAGGTACCAATATGAGTAGGTTACAAGTTGTATACAAAATCTAGTCTTGAGCTTTTCTTGTCTTGTGCGCTGGGCGTCGGTGTCTTTGTAGGATTCTTACCAGCCGAACCGTCATAGGCGTCATGGACCTTGGCAGGTCGTCGAGTGGGCCTTCCGTCGGGCTGCACCAGGTAGGCTAACATTAGGCACCTGTAGGCATACCCATGTCACCGATACTATTGTGATATGGATGATTTCTTCATCTAGTTATACTCTGGGACAATATGTTGAAGTGCTATGTGCTTTATCTGCTTGTAACATGCTCTAGCAGTGATAAGAAATGTGATTATTGTCTAAAGGACAATATATCTATGCTATCTAGTATAGGTTATTGGTCCTAATGTTTGTTTGGTTGTCTAAGGAATGACAGAGAGGTACTATTATTATGATTCCTGGCTTACTAGTTAGGAAAATGATTGATTGTTCATGATTTGGGAATGAAAGATTGTTGTCGATGAATAGATGACAAAATTTGAGAATATTTCCTAGATGTATGAGTAAAGATTTAATCTTTGCATGACTAATGATTGATATCAAATTATCCAGATGTTGCTATCTTAAGATAGATGATTAAACATGGATGATTCCTAGTTTTCTAGGAAAATGATTACTTAAGTTACTTGATTGTAGAAATGTCTTATATTGGATGGATGCCACTGTGAAACCTCCTAGTGGATGGTACACAGTGGTAACCTTGACTATATATTGTCATTGCCTTGAATTTTTACTGGAATAGATCTAAAATGCAAAGACTGAGATCTAGCTTAGTTCATAGATAAAGTACACATACTATTAGTGGCTTTAAAACATCTAGTGATGATCTTGCACCCCATTTGGGTGTAACTCTAAGGAATTTACCAACCCAACATATCATGTCTTACAAATGATAAGAACAAATACAAGATATGATTTGTTTGGAAACACCCAACCTGCTATTGATGTTGATGTAGTTGTGGTGTCTAAGCTGCCCTTAACAGTGATCCTTTGCTTGGCTTATCTTGGCTTGGCCTTGCTGCTTCCTATGAGTGACCCTTCTTCCTCTTCCTAGCTCCTAGATTGGCCTTGCCCAATACCTGATCCACCCCCTCCTCAGGTGACCATGTTGGCTTAATGCTTGATGGTTTTCTTTGGGGTTTTATTGGTTGATCTAGTGGAAATCTAACTGAGACAAGATCGTGTTCTTGTGCTTCTTGCTGGTGAAGTGATAATGTGTAGTAGAGGAGCTTTGATAACAAGGATGTGTTGTTTTAGCTAGTTCCTCCTTGCTCATAGTGTCGACAACAACTCATATTTGCATGTATGAGTAAGTTATATGCTTATTTGCTAGGCCCGTGGACCAGATCAAATGAATTTATTTTGTTTCTACCCTATTACTTCTACCTTCCTTGGTGAAACTTGCCCCTTTGTCCATTGTCAATGATGTTGGTCTGAGACAAGATGTGCTTAAGTACATATGCTGCATTTTTTGTGAAACTTTCCCTTTTGCTTTTATATTTGTCCAGTGATGAAATTCAATAGTGCACCACACTGTTAAAACCTGATAGCAATGCACTAACCATTAATCCTTTTCTTTATTTTTTGTTTTGTTTGTTTGCTTGTAGGTACAATTTCTTATAGAGAAGAATACGAAGCTACAAGATTTAGTTAGGAGAAGTAATATAGGTTTTCTTTTATTATTCTATAAATTTAATTTATTCTTTTGTGAGAACAATGTAATATATATATATATATATGATTCAATATTGCATTTATTTTTATTACCTGTAATTATTATTTTGTGTAACAATTTCTAATGTACATGTATTCTTCATATCTTTGGAATACGGAATAAGAAAGAAATAAGAATTTCTATTTATTTGTATATATTTGATTTGTTTTGAGTTACTTGAATTACCTTTTATTGTATCCTTGTTACATACTATAATAACACTTCTAATTAGATTACTCAAATGTCCTTTTAATAAAACAAACTCTCAATGACTTATAATTTTAAATTATTTTAAAAGACGTTTCCAATTCAAATGTAAATTCAATTTGTTTACCCAAACATAGCCCAAAAAATACCTAGAGGTCATGTCAGAATCTATAACGATCACCTAGATGAGCTAAACCTAACTCAACACAATGAAAGAAAATTTGATCCCTCCAGGGTTTTAGTTTGCAAAAAAATACCCCAATTTTGTAGATGAATGCATGCACATGCACATATTCTTATTTCTACCCTTCGTTGGTTCCTAAATGCTAGTATGTTACAGATAGAGAGAATGGCTAATGCCAATTGTTTGGTGGGGAATTGGGATGGAGGGCACCCCTATATATAGAAGAAACCTAGACACTGCCACACCTCCAAGTCCCGGGATGGGACTAAACTTTGGAGAAGTGGGAAGAGGAGCTGGACAATGGTGGGGTGGGCCCCACCCGCATGCGCACAAGCCCACCTGGTGGTTGGTGGCGGTGTGAGCCCTCCCCCGCACGCCCTAGCCCACCAGGGGCTGCCGCCTCCCCCTCTTGGGCCTCTTCCCTCCTAGGGAAGGCCCGTGTGGGGGGTTTTATTTTTTCCCTTTATATTTAAATAATTATATTTAATATTAATTCATAATTAAATATTTAATACGCATTATTTAATTCCTCTTTGCAAAACTCCTTTTGAATTGTTTTCGAACACTTCGGTTTCTCTCTGGAATGTTCCCTGTTCTTTCTTCCTATTTCTCCATCAGTAGAAGATCAACCCACAACGTCGATTACCCTTAAGAGTGACACCCTTATAGTTCGGTAATGTTTAGTTATGAAGGGGACATCTCCACAATCAATGGTCATCAGCGGTATCTGCAAACACATGATGATTCATTTTCATATTCCACGAATATGGTTGTTCGCTTGAACCTTCTAAACGTCGAGTCTTATTCCTTTGAGCAATGATACCTAGTTTGTACAATACATGATCTCATGTATCCATATACAGTTCAATCTTGTTACCAACAAGCACGTTTACTCGTTCACATGGTATCAAATTCTCGTGACCTAGTCGCATGCTTGCAAGCTCATTTATGTGATCTCACCAAGTGGTCCCAGAGTATCTATCCGTCACTCAGATAGGCAAATCCTGATCTCGATCATACGCCTCAACCATTCCTATGGAATACCTGAAACACACCTTTATGGCCACCCGATTACGAACATGATGGTTGATGTGATCAAAGCAGCCATGGGAGATAGTGATTAAACATGATCTCACAGTCGAATGATTAAGTTACTATGCTTTGCTATATATCCCAACAATGAACATTGTGACTCGATCATATTGCAATTCTACGGTCGGGTGTGTCCATCACTTCATAAGTGACCTTGTTGTCAGTTGACTGTTTTGTGTCAATTCCATGATCAGGAAACCTCGATCATCATCTTCCCAACAAACTAGTACTAGAGGATACTAGGGACCTGGTTGTTTATATACCACACATGTATTAATGTTTCCATGTAATACAATTATAGCATGATACAAAACTATTATGAACATTAGACATATAAGTATATAACAATAAAAAACTTTATTTATTGGCCTCTAGGGCATATCTTCTTGAGGGATGGCATCAACATGGTCTATAGAACGACATCGGCACCCAGATTGCGCATGCGCCATCATTATCAACACACGACAAGCTTCAGCAATGCCACCAGCAATGTCGATCCATGTACCACCAGTGGCAGCGTGTTGGAGAGCGACCAGATTCCTGCATGGCATGTGATGAGTCCAAAATTGGAGCATTTTTACTTACTATTTTTGCACGAGTAGAGTAGGGTTTTTAGTATTTTACCATATTTGCGTGCACCTTTTTTCCTTGTTTCAACATGATCCTAATTTACTAAGTTTGTTATGAACATATCAGTTGACACTATTATATTATACTATAATATTATATTTTTAAGTGATAAAAGTCATTTTATTGATTTATCTTCGTGCCTAGAGGAATTGCTTGCGCTCAGTAGACTACGGGCCATGTCATGTCCAGTGGTACGGGCGTAGCCTGCCATACCATCCGCCCATATGACCCTGCATCATGACTGACTCGTCAGATACTTCCTCCACACGAAGACGGATCACAGATCCGACATTCACAGAAACCTCCAGCCATTAAAAACCACACCAGAAAGGGATTTGAAGGAGAAACTTGGAGAAGGGAAAATCCTTGATGCTACACAGATCATTGGAGGACAACGCATTGATACGTCGAAAACGTATCTATAATTTTTGATGCTCCATGCTTGTTTAGTATCTACTTATCTTTGCTTTATCTACACTTTGATATGTTTTTATATCTTTTCTAGAACTAACCTATTAACAAGTTGCCACAGTGCCAGTTGCCTGTTTTCTTCTGTTTTTGGTTCCAGAAAGGCAGAAAATCAATATTCTCGGAATTGGACGGGACAAAAGCCAAAGTCAATATTTTATCGTGGGTGACACGAAGCCAGAAGACGAGACGGAGAGGCACCACGGGGCGGCCAAACCCCCTTGGTGGCCCTCCTGGCTCGCCCCTTCGCCTATAAGAAGCCCCCGAGGCAGTAACCCTAGGCACCTGATCAAAGCTCCACGAAAACTTCTGAAGCCGCTGCCACCATCGTCCCTAGATCGGGGGGATCTGAAGTTCTTCCCGGCACCCTGCCAGAGGGGAGATCATCCCGGAGGCCTTCTTCTTCATCATGCCAGCCTTCGGTATAAAGCATGAGTAGTTCCACCTTGGAGTACGGGTCCATGTAGTAGCTAGATGGTTGTATCTCCTCCTGGTGCTTTCATGTATAGATCTTGTGAGCTCCGTTCATGATCAAGATCTAATCTATTTTTAATCATGCATGTTGTGTTTGCGGGGATCCGATGGATATTGAGATTACTATGTCAGATTGATTAATGGTTTTGTCTATTTGATTCTATCATGTCCGTGTTGTTTGTGATGTTGCATGCTCTTCGTTGTTAGTAGCTATATTGTCCAAGTAGTTGCTAGTGACTCCAAGATGGGGTATTTATGCTCGATAGTGGGTTCATGCCTCTAGTTTTCAAGGGAAGTGACAGAAATCTCTTCGGTTGTGGATGTCATGTTGCCACTAGGGAGAAAACAACGGTCTCTTGTTCATGGAACAAGTGGATTGTTTACCTTACACACTTCGCTTAAAGTAGTTGTTTGTTGCTTGCAACTTAATACTGGAGGGGGTTCGGATGATAACCTTAAGGTGGACTTCTAGTCATAGATGCAGTTGGATGGCGGTCTATGTATATTGTTGTATTGCCCAATCGAATCTCATAGGATCTTTTTGTCTAGTATTGCATTGTTATGTCATGCTCAGTTCCTGTCAATTGCCCTGCTGTAATTTGTTTACCCTTCATGCCATGTTGTTTATCTAAGGAGAGCGCCTCTAGTGAACTATGGACCCCGGTCCAATCTTTACCACTGATACATCCTCCACTGTTACCTGTTTACTTGTTGTAAACCATTACCTTCCACACCATACGTTTAATCCTTTGTTACAGAAACCGGTGAGATTTAAAATCTCACTGTTAGTTGGGGCAAAGTCTTGAGTTTGTGTTGTGCAGGTTTCCACGTTGCTTGCAACACTTGTGTGATGTTTCCTTCCTCCTACTGTTTCGATAACCTCGGTTTCTTACTGAGGTAAGACTTGCTGATGTGCTGCTTCACACCTTGCTCTTGGGGTTCCCAACAGCCTCCACATCAACTGAACCATCAACAAGTTTTCTAGCGCCGGGCCGGGGAGGCTAAGGACGTCTCCACAAGGGGAGTCCTCCTCAACATTTCTCTTTACTTTGTTTTTAGTTTTCTTGGTTTTGTTTTCCTCTTTTTATCAAAAACTTCAAAATTAAATTAGTCTAGTTTGGTTTGCTTTCTCTTATAAAAAACACAAAAAAAATAGTTCCTACTCTAGCTGCTGCTGCTGTTTTTGGCTTGCTCCACCTTTGCCAAAATGAACTTTGCTGAGAACACCAAGTTGTGTGACTTCACTAGCACAAACAACAATGATTTCGTTAGCACTCCTTTTGCTCCACCTGCTTCTGATGCTACCTTTTATGAAATTAAGCCTACTTGGTTGAATCTTGTGATGAGAGAGCAATTTTCTGGTGCTAGTTCTGATGATGCTGCTGCCCATCTCAATAACTTTGTTAAACTTTGTGAGATGCAAAAGTATAAGGATGTAGATGGAGATATTATTAAGCTCAAGCTGTTTCCTTTCTCCTTAAGAGGGAAAGCTAAAGAATGGTTTCTATCCTTGCCTAGAAATAGTATTGATTCTTGGACTAAGTGCAAAGATGCTTTTATTGGAAAGTACTATCCTCCTGCTAAGATTATATCTATGAGAAGTGACATTATGAAATTTAAAAAACTTGATAATGAACATGTTGCTCAAGCTTGGTAGAGAATGAAGTCTTTGGTTAAAAATTGTCCCACTCATGGACTCACTGCTTGGATGATTATCCAGACTTTTTATGCAGGTTTGAAGTTCTCTTCAAGAAACCTGTTGGATTCAGCTGCTGGAGGTACCTTTATGGACATCACTTTAGGTGCTGCAACAAAACTCCTTGATAATATGATGGTTAACTACTCTGAATGGCACACTGAGAGAGCTCCACATGGTAAGAAGGTAAGTTCTGTTGAAGAAACCTCCTCTTTGAGTGATAAGATTGATGTTATAATGGCTATGCTTGTTAATGGGAAAGCTCCTTTAGATCCAAATAATGTTCCCTTAGCCTCTTTGGTTGCTCAAGAAGAGCAAGTTGATGTGAACTTCATTAGAAACAACAATTTCAATAACAATGCCTATAGGATAATTTTGGTGGTAACAACAATTATAGGCCTTATCCTCCTATTAATGGCAATTCCTTTGGAAACTCCTACAACAATGCTTGAAGTTCCCCCTCTGAACTTGAAGTCATGCTCAAAGACTTTATTAATAAACAAACTTCTTTCAACAAGACTGTGGAGGAAAAACTTTTAACTGTTGAGAAAAATATTTCCTCTTTGTCTGAAGCACGGTCCTCCTTGATTATGAAATGGCTGCTAAACCTGAAACCATGGAAAATACCTTTGCTACTGCTCATGCCATACAAGTTACTATTGATGAAAATGTTAGACTGTTAGCCCAACTTCATGCTAAGTGGGAAAGGGAAGCTGAAATTGATAGAAACAATAGTGTGTGCACCATCACTAGAATGGAGACCACTAAACCACAATAAGTCCCTATTCCTCCTCCAACAATGCCTAAGGCCAATGGGTCTACTACTAGTGATGCTAAGTTTTATTTTGATCTTGATGGTTGCAATATTTCTGAAGTGATTATGTTCCTGCAAAAACTTGCTAGAAGTCCTGATGCTAGTGATATGCATGTTGCTTTCACCAAACACATTACAAATGCTCTTGTTAAGATTAAGGAAGAGAAGTTAAAACACAAAGATTCTATTCCTAGGAAACTAGAAGATAGTTGGGAACCCGTTATTAATATGCAAGTGAATGACGTTGATCTCAAAGCTTCATGTGATCTTGGTTCTAGTGTCTCTATTATGCCTAGGAAGATTTATGAAATGCTTGATTTGCCACCTTTAGAAGATTGTTATTTGGATGTCCCACTTAATGATAATGCTAAGAAGAAACTCATGGGGAGTGTTAATGATGTTCTCATTATGGTTAACAATGCTGATGTCCCTCTTGATTTCTATGTTTTGGATGTTAAATACAATGCTTCTTGTCCTATTACTTTGGAAGACCTTTTCTTAGAAATGTTGGTGCCATCATTGATATGAAAGAAGGCACCATTAGATATCAATTTCCATTCAAGAAAGGTATTGAACACTTCCCCATGAGGAGATATAAGTTGCTTTTTGCTCCTCCTTTGATAGCAAGGTTTGATGTTAATGCTTCCTCATTTGAAAATACTTGATTTCTTGCTTCTTGTGCCTAACTTAAAGGCGTTAAAGAAAAGTACTTGTTGGGAGATAACCCAAGAGTTTCCTTGAGTATTGGAAGTTATTACTTCGGTAATGACCTCTCATTATCCGTTTTGTTTGCTTTTTGTGCCAAGAATGACCTCTAATGAGAGGGAAGTAAGATTTGGGAAGTTGATATCCCGAAACAGATTTCTGTCCTCCACCATAAAAATTCGTGAGGAGTCTCTGTAAGTCTGATTGAGCTGAAAATTTACGAATAAATCCATTAGTATGTTAGATAACTTTCGTTAGTTCAACACTTTTTTATTTGAGCAACAGACGATTTTCGAAAAATTCGTTTTCTACCTGCTAGTCTGTTTTAACAGATTTTTGCCATTATTTGCATTTGCTTCTGTGATTGATTCCTTTTTTAGTTCTCTTTTGGGGAATTGAGCTTTCTGAAGGAGTTGCTACAGTGGCTTGTGTTTTTAGTGAAAAGATTTTCTGTTCCAAAGCTAAACCCAAAGGTCCATTATCTTTTGAATACACTAATGTCGGTAATGAAGATTGTGTGAAGTTTTGTATGAAGGAAAGATTTCAGGTGTAGAGAGAGAATGATGTAATGAGATGAATAATGGACAAAAGCTCAAGCTTGGGGATGCCACCCTGGTGTCACCCCAAGAAATATCCAAGAGTTACAAGCTTCAAAGCTTGAGGATGCCCAAGGCATCCCCTTCTTCATCAATAAAAAGCTTAGGTATTTCTAGACACTTATTTTTATTGTTTCATGCACTGTTGTGTTGTTCTTGGAGAATCTTAGTTTTCGTTTGCTTTGCTTAGTTTGATTGAATAAAGTAGTTTGGACCCCCGTTATCGCTGTGTTGTTTAAAATTAGTTGATTGGTGTTGGAAAGGAGTAGAAAGTTCTTGCATGAAAGTGTAAGAGGAGATTGCATTGACTGTGACTTAGACTTTACCATGTCGTGCTAGGTGTTGTTTTGACCTTATGCTTAGTGATTATTGCTATAGCATGACTTGTTCCAAACAATTGGGATTGATTAGTGTGTCTTGAAATAATTATGCGTTGTTTTAGTATGCAAAAGCATATTATTGTGGTATTCTCCTTTGATGCTTTGTTTGGGTTGACTTGGCACATGATCACACCATGTCATGACTATGAACAAGTCACCATAGACTCTATGACCATCTACTCCTTGACTTGTAGTACCACTCTATGCTTTGATTAGTAATGTTTTGTTGCTCTGCATGATTATGGCCATTATTGCTCTCTTAGTTGGTTGCTCCCAGTATTTTGCTAGCCTCCACTTATATGAGTAAGCTCTACTCATGCTTCCAACTCCCAAGAAACCAAGTTATTCCAAAGTGTCCACTATAAACTCCTATGCATGGTGTGTTACACCATTTCAAGTATATTCTTGTTTTCAGCCATCTTCCAATTAAAAGTATTTTGTTATGTGAAAACTTAGCGATTAAAGCCCTCACAAACTTGATGGCACACTTTATATTCTTTTCCCCTAATAAACTTGAACCATTGTGTCATCTATGTTGTATATGCTTGCACTTATACGTTGGAATTAGCAGAACCGTGCTGTCACGGGGAACGTTTTCAACATTGCACTTGTACTTTGTACACAGTTGATATCATGCTCTTTTGTCTATGGATGCCACCGGTGTGAAATAAAGAGGGAGCTTGTAAGGCCATGGAGTTATGTATTTTGTGTTAGAGAAACACCTGGGCCTCTAGCCTAAGCCATGCCTAATCATGGTGGAAACTTGCAGCATCACCATAATGAGCATTTTGTGAAGCATCCTCAATAAAAAGCTATGCACATAGTAAATAAAAAGATCGCAGAGATGCTCATTGTTTGCTTGCCTTGTCATTTTGGTTATGGGATAGCTCCTGTACCATGTGCAAGGGGTACCCCGTTGGCGGTTCTCTATGATACGCATGTACTTACTATGACAAGAACTTACAGGTGACTGAAGTTGAGTAGCATGAGGTGTGGCCCTCGTATTCAAGGGACTTGAGATTGCCAACTTATACTTTGTCAAGCATATACTCCATCTTTGTTCACTTTAACCTTAATCACTTCTAGATGCTTATGATAGGGGCAATGAGGGTTGAAAGCTAACAAGTACCATAATTTTTGGAAGCTCTTTTTGAAACTTGAAATCCCTGCTTCCCTTTATAAAGGGCCTTTCTTCCACTATTATATTGGGTCTCCACCTTCTATCCTTTAGGCACCATTAAGAGAGCATAGTTGCCATTCTGTGTGTAGTGTCTCAAAACTTATTGATTGATGCATATTGTGATATTACTTGTTCTTGTGCTATTTGTATCTAGTCATTCTTATGAACTTTGAAGGTGTCTTATGCATCTATTTTCTACTCTATGAGGGACAAGCTGAATGCCACTATGCTATGTTTTCTGTATATGAAACAAACAAACGTTTTTCAATGCATGTTATTCATGATCTTTGTTTGTAGCCTTTCATGTTGCATGCATAGTTGATTTGTCTTATTGTTAGAACTCTGTTTTTCATGCACATGTTTAGATTTCTTTGATCCCAGCTTTCAATGCTTGCAAATGGTTTGATCTTGGTTTTGACGGTGCATGTCACCTCAAAAATTATTCTTTTATCACTTACCTACTCGAGGACGAGCAGGAGTTAAGCTTGGGGATGCTTGATACGTTGAAAACGTATCTATAATTTTTGATGCTCCATGCTTGTTTAGTATCTACATTTCTTTGCTTTGTCTACACTTTGAGGTATTTTTATATGTTTTCTGGAACTAACCTATTAACAAGTTGCCACTGTGATAGTTGCATGTTTTCTTCTGTTTTTTGGTTCGAGAAAGGCAGAAAATCAATATTATCAGAATTGGAGGGCCAAAAGCCAAAGTCAATATTTTACCATGGACGACACGAAGCCAGAAGACGAGATGGAGAGGCGCCACAGGGCGGCCAAACCCCCTAGGCGCGGGTGGGCCCACCCCACGCCTGGGTAGGGTGTGGCCCCCCTAGTGGCTCTCCTGGATAGCCCCTTCGCCTATAAGAAGCCCCCGATGCAGAAACCCTAGGTGACGGTGCTCGACATGGCACTTTGTTGGTAACCCCAAGCACAAGGTGTGAAGAGCACAGCAGCAAGTTTTCCCTCAGTTGAGACCGAGATTATCGAACCAGAAGGAGGAAGGAAACGTCACACAGGTGTTGCAAACAACACGGAGACCTGCACAACACAAACTCAAGACTTTTCCCCAACGAACAGTGAGGTTGTCAAGCTCACCGGTTTGCTGTAACAAAGGATTAAACGTATGGTGTGGAAGGTAATGGTGGTTTGCAGCAAGTAAACAAGTAACAATAGAAGATGTATCAATGGTAAATCTTATACCGGGGTCCATAGTTCACTAGAGGTGCTCTCCTTAGATAAACAACATGGCATGAAGGGTAAACAAATTACAGCGGGGCAATTGACAGGAACTGAGCAAGGCATAACAATGCAATTACTAGTCAGAAATATCCTATGAAATTCGATTGGGCAATACAACAAGATACATAGACCGCCATCCAACTGCATATATGACTAGAAGTCCACATTCAGGTTATCATCCGAACCCCCTCCAGTATTAAGTTGCAAGCAACAGACAACTTCTTTAAGCAAAGTGTGTAAGGTAAACAGTCCACATGTTCCATGAACAAGAGACCGTTGTTTTCTCCCTAGTAGCAATAGCACATCTACAACCGAAGAGATTTCTGTCACTTCCCTTGGAAACTAGAGGCATGAACCCACTATCGAGCATAAATACCCCCTCTTGGAGTCACTAGCAACTACTTGGCCAAGATAGCTACTAACAACGGAGAGCATGCAAGATCACAAACAACACAGACATGATAGAATCATAAAGACAAAACCATTAATCAAACCAACATAATAATATCAATATCCATCGGATCCGCGCAAACACAACATGCATGATTACAAATAGATTAGATCTTGATCATGAACGGAGCTCACAAGATCTATACATGAAAGCACAAAGGAGGAGATAGAACCATCTAGCTACTACATGGACCCATAGTCCAAGGTGGAACTACTCTGGCAAGATTAGAAGCACGCGAGTATATCTCTTATCTTCTCAAACTTGTATAAGTGGTGGAACAGCCTCCCTTATAAGAAGGTCAAACTCCCACTCGGCTAGTAATGTGAGACTAAACATTTATTCCACCTCTTGTCATGCATGAATGGACCAACTGTATTCCTGGGATTTCAGAAATTATTGATAACTGGGCTCATCTTGTGTAGCCAAAATTCCAACACTACCCTCCACAACTGCACATTCTCGTCTTCAAGGGACTCTAGACTCCATTCTAGAGTTGTGGGAGGACTTGGCAATGTCGTTCTTCATAATCTCCCATGACTTTACTCCATAGGGCACGGCTTCGCAATCGCATGTTCCCAATTTCAAGAGGGAGACCCTAGCCTCCAGGCCGACTAAAAGAACATGTGGGCCCCCATGTGTTGTTTTGGTAATTAATGACAATCTTTATGGACTAATGTGTGAATTAAGTTATACTTGTAGGAATTGTCCATTGGCATTGCTTGGATCTTGTGTCGGCTTCAAGGTCGATGAAATGAGAAGAAGATATGTTGTGCAAGCTCAAAATGCACAATCTTTAGAAGATCTCATGTTTGATGCTTGCCATCCTCGGTGATCATGGATCGATGATGAGGAATCAAGAAAGGCGTTCCATCCTGAGTAGGGAAAGATTGTCTACATCGAGCTCAAGTGGAATGCTCAAGGCAAAGGTATAATCTTGTTAGGTTTTCCCTTTTGCCGGTCTTATATTGTTAGTGGAAGACCGGGTTTAGGATAGATAACCGTACTATCAAGAGGGGCTCTCGAATAAGTAACTCGATCACATCGTTCAGAGAGAGATCAAACCTTTGCATACTTGCATCATCGTATTTGGTTGTTATTTGGTCTTATCCATGTGAGGATATAGAGCTTGTGGTAATCTCCATAACAAGCTCATCAAAATCGGATCCCTCTTTTATATCTTATTGCGATTTTAATCTATGCAGTTTTTTGGTTTCTCACCAAGTGAGGTATCTCACATTATTATACTTGATACATTCTCACTTGGTGATAACCAATATTTTCACCTTTTATAGGGAAGCTCATGTCGTCCTCTTTCCAACGCAATTGGAGTCGGGTCGATCGGAGTTACCAATCAAAAGTTATAGCCGTTTGAATATCTGCTGGTCTCCTAGGTACCAAAATGCGGTAGTACCGCATTTTAGTACCTAGCAAGGCAGAAGGTTTTGGAAAGTTGCCAAAATCCACTGCCGGGCTAGGTACCAAAAAGCGGTAGTACCGCATTTTAGTACCTAGCACGGCAAAAGGTTTTTTACTTCGTCATTTGGATCTATCCTCCCTTGCTGTACTATGATGTTTCTTTCCATGATCTTGTAGAGGTTGTTGTCCTCTTCTAAACGAGCCCAAGATCATCGAAATTGGAGTCAGGATGCAAAAGTTATGGCTGTTTTAGTTCTGTGATGACCGGTAGTACCGGACCAGGATCCGGTAGTACCGAGGTCCGGTAGTACCGCATTTTGGTACCGGGGAGCGCAGAGAAAAAATGCGTTTGGAGCCCCAGGAACCCCAGGAAATGTCCGGTAGTGCCGGGAAAGTCCGGTAGTACCGGGAAAAAGTCCGGTAGTACCGGGAATCGCGTTTTTTGGGCTACAACGGTTGGATTTTGGAGGGACCTATATAAGGGGCCTTCTTCCCCAATGGTTCCTCAACCATTCTTGCAAGTTTCCCCCTCCATTGTTGACCTTCTTGAGCTTGCTTTCTCTCAATCCCTTCGATGATTCTTACATATTCTTGAGGGATTTGAAAGAGGAGATCTAGATCTACAATCCCACCAATCAATCTCTCCTCTAAGTGAGGGGAACATATTGGGATCTAGATCTTGGAGTCTTTTGTGGATTTCCTCCATTGTTCTTCCTATCTTATTTCCCCATAAGCTTTTGTAGCTTTGGTGGAATTTGGGAGAGAAGGATTTGAACACCTTTGTGGTGTTCTTGCCATTTGCATTTGGTGCATCGGTTTGAGTTCTCCTCGGAGGATTTGGTTTGAGTTGCTCATTGGAGCTTGTCCCTCTTGGGTTCTTGGAACCCTAGACGGTTTTGTGGCCTTGGTGGCATTGTGGCCTTGGTGGCATTTGTTGAGGCCTTTTGTGGCATTTGTTGGGAGCCTCCAATTAAGTTGTGGATAAGTGCCCCAACCTTGTGAGAGGTTCCGGTTGCCACCGACAAGTGCACCGATAGTGGAAGCGTGGATCGATCCCGTTGGGGTGAGATTCATCGGAGAATAAGGGAGGTCTTTTGTGGCATTGGTGGTTTGATACCACCCCCTCTCCAAACGAGACGTACTCCATGTTGGGAGGAACTCGGTAAAATATCGGTGTCCCCGCGTGCCTCGGTTATCTCTATACCCGAGCTCTTTACTTATGCACTTTACATTGTGATAGCCTTCGTGCTTGAAGTAATATATATCTTGCTATCACTTTGTTGCTTGTATTGCTTAGCATAAGTTGTTGGTGCACATAGGTGAACCTTAGTTGTTCTAGGTTGTGCTTAACAAAGTAAACACTAGTTTTATTCCGCCTTTGTTGAGCCACTCTAGGAAAAAATTTAATCGCCTATTCACCCCCCCTCTAGGCGACATCCGACGATGCGAGAGAATCTAGCAGCAAGCATGTCCTCGAGGGCGCCGACCTTCTTTGCAACCTCCCCGATGTCCATTACATAGGATGCATACTTAGCCCACCAACAATGTGATGACAAAAGCCTAGTGTCATACTTGCAGAAGGATATTCGATTGCGAAGATCCGGGAGGGACACATTGTTGGGATTTTGCCGTCAAACGAAGGATGCCGCTCTACTTCCGGCATGGCCGGGAACGTTGGCGCAGACGATCAACACAGGGCATGCACCGTAGGAATAAGAACCCGGTGGTCGAGAGGAATGTCATCGGCCGGAGCTTCACCGCCCGCCCTGTGCCAGAGCCACGACATCGCCAGTGTGCTACAATACTGTCCTCATGGCACCTCCATGATGTAGTTATCAGTTCCTCCTGAGCCCTCGCCGGTATTGCAACCACAAACAGATGTGCAGCTTTCCCGCTGATCCTGGCCTCTCTCCTGACGATGACCAGCGAAGAGCCACCCGAGCGAGCAGAGCCGACAAGCCACTCGAAGAGAATGTTATAAATAGGTATAGTTGTTGTATATTTGTCTGGTATTTGTATATGTTGTAGGGTTTGCAGCATAGAAAACAAAAATTTTCCTACGATGTGAACTATGTACCAAGATCTATCTACTAGATACAAACAACAGGCAGATGTATATCCGTAGAGAACATACCCTTGAAGACCGAAAAAGCTTAACGAGTTCACCTCGTGGTTGATGTAGACGTTCTCTTGCCGATCTCAAGATCGAGAGGAAGTCCTAGCACCGCAAATCAGCAGCGCATCCGTGCTCACACACACGTTCGAGGCACCGAGCAACCTCCGCCTCCTCGCTCCAGTGATGCAGCGGAAGCATAACTCTTTCTTGCCGAATAGCCACCGGGAACATGTATCTCGCTAGTCCGAGACCATGGGGGATAAATTCTAGAGGGGGAGAGAGATCCTTCACGAGGAGGTGTGAGAGACAAGTGAGGAGGGGGGCTCCTTTTATAGGAGGAGGGGGGACTCCAAGGGGGTGGCCGACGCATGGGGGCTGCCCCCTTGCCCTCCCCTCTTCATGTGGGTGGACACTCCACTCACAAAAGTCCTTTAAATTCCCTCCACTCAAAAGTCCACTCAAATTCCCATTAAATTTCCACCAAATTTAATGCAAACTCTCATTAAATAAAACTCTTTTATTTTATTCAGAATTTTGTCAATTACTTTAATGACAACCCCTTGCTAGAATTCCATTTCACATGCATAACCACTTTATGCAATTTCACCCAAAAACCTGTTTCGGTATCTAGTGAAATAAATTCCTGCGCTTGTTCATTCTTTCGGCATGAAACTTTTGCTCCAATTGGATGTCGGTGTCTCTTAAGTGTGTCACCCTATGGTTCGTGAATAATGCGGACATGATCAAGACCCCTCTCGGATCAATAATCAGAAGCGGGATCTGGAGATCCATACTGACTCCCACACATTCAACGATGACTTTCTTGTGATCGTCGGAACCTTTTATGCTAGTATCTTAATCCCTTTGTTTCACGATATATTACATGTCCGAGATTCGATCATCGGTATCTCCATACCTAGTTTTATCTCGTTACCGACATGCACTCTTTTCTCGTTCCCGTGATATAACATTCTAGTGATCAAATCACTTGCTTGCAAGCTAATCAATGTGATATCACCGAAAGGGCCCAGAGTATATCTATCCGTCATCGGGATGAACAAATTCCACTCTCGATCCATGAGCCTCAACATAACACTTTATTAGTTCTGAATCCATCTTTATAATCACCCTGTTATGGTGTGACATTTGATGTTATGAAGAAACTCTTCCGGTGTTAGTGATTGACATGATCTCATGGTCTAAGGATTAGGATCACTTCGTAAGTTGTTATAGCAATATAAACTCAATGACTTTGATCGTAATGCTATACTTCGGATGAATGTTCATCACACCATTACACTAATGTTGTGATCCCGTTATTAACAACATCCAATGTCCATGATCAGGAAACCTTGATCATCTTGTTAATCAACGAGCTAGTTTATGAGAGAGGCATAACTAGGAACTTTCTGTTTGTTTATTAAACACACATGTATTAATGTTTCCGTATTAATACAATTATAGCATGTAAAATAAACATCTATCATATGCTTGGAATACACATAATAAACACTTTATTATTGCCTCTCAGGGCATATTCCCTTCAGTCTCCCACTTGCACTAAAGACAATAATCTAGTTACATAGTGATAAATCTAACACCCATTGAGTTATGGTGTTGATCATGTTTTGCTCTAGGGAGAGTTTTAGTCAACGGATCTGCTACATTGAGATCCGTATGTACTTTACAAATCTTTATATCTCCATCCTTGACATGCTCGCGGGTGGAGTGAAACCGGCGCTTAATATGCTTGGAATGCTTGTGAGACCTTGGTTCTTTGGCATTGGCAATGGCACCATTGTTGTCACAATAGATCACCATTGGGTCCAACGCGTTTGCAACCACACCTAGTTCGGATATGAACTCCTTCATCCAAACTGCTTCCTGAGCCGCTTCTGAAGCAGCAACATATTCGGCCTCCGTTGTTGATCCCGCTACCACAGGTAGTTTGGAGATCCGCCAACTAACCGCTCCGCCATTCATGAGAAATACGTATCCGGATTGAGACTTAGAGTCATCCGGATCGGTGTCAAAGCTAGCGTCAACATAACACTTAGCAACGAGCTCTTCTTCACCTCCATATACAAGAAACATATCCTTAGTTCTTCGTAAGTACTTAAGGATATTCTTGACCGCTATCTAGTGTTCCGAACCTGGATCCGATTGGTACCTACTAGTCAAACTAATAGCATGTGCCACATCCGGTCTTGTACATAGCATGGCGTACATTATAGAGCCTATGGCTGAAGCATAGGGGACCTTGTCCATTATCTCTCTTTCTTCCGCCGAAGCCGGACTTTGAGTCTTACTCAATGTCTTTGCTTGCAACATAGGTAAGAACCCCTTCTTACTTCCGTCCATTTTAAACTTCTTTAAAATCTTATCAAGGTATGTACTTTGCGATAGCCCTATTAGGCGCCTAGATCTATCTCTATAGATCTTTATGCCTAATATGTATGAAGCTTCACCTAGGTCCTTCATTGAAAATTTGCTGTTTAGATAACTTTTAACACTGTTTAAAAGATCTATATCATTTCCGATCAATAATATGTCATCCACATATAATATCAGAAATGCCACATTGCTCCCACTCACTTTCTTGTAAATACAAGCTTCTCCATAAGTTTGGACAAATCCAAACTCTTTGATCACCTCATCAAAGCGGAGATTCCAACTTCGTGATGCTTGCTTCAATCCATAGATGGATCGCTAAAGCTAGCACACCTTGTTAGCATCCTTAGGATCGACAAAACCCTTTGGTTGTATCATATACAACTCTTCTTCAATATTACCATTGAGAAACGCGGTTTTGACATCCATCTGCCATATCTCATAATCGAAATATGCAGCCATTGCTAACATAATCCTAACTGACTTTAGCATCGCTACGGGAGAGAATGTCTCATCATAGTCAACTCCTTGAATTTGTCGAAACCCCTTTGCGACAAGTCGAGCTTTATAGACGGTCACATTACCATCAGCATCAGTTTTCCTTTTGAAAATCCATTTGTTCTCCACGGCCTTTCGGTCCTGAGGTAAGTCCACCAAGTTCCAAACTTGATTTTCATACATGGATTCCATCTCGGATTTCATGGCTTCTAACCATTTTTTGGAATCCGGGCTCATCGTCGCTTCTTCATACGTCGCAGGGTCATCATTTTCATCAACCATGAAATTCATGATAGGATTTCCGTACATCTCGGGAGCTGTATGCGTCCTGCTTGACCTGCGAGATTCGGTAGTACTCTCTTTCGGAGTTTCATGATCATTATCATTAGTTCCCTCTTCAACAGGTGGAGCCAACTCCGGAACAACTTCCGGCGCTGCGCTACTCGCCATACTTTGAAGAGAAGGTTAAATAACCTCTTCGAGTTCTACCTTCCGACTACTCACACCTTTCGCGAGAAACTCTTTCTCTAGAAAGGATCCATTCTTGGCAACAAAAACCTTGCCCTCGGATCTGTGATAGAAGGAATACCCAATAGTTTCCTTAGGGTATCCAATGAAGACGCATTTTCCGCTTTGGGTTCGAGTTTATCTGGTTGAAGTTTCTTCACATAAACATCGCATCCCCAAACTTTAAGAAATGACAGCTTAGGTTTGTTTCCAAACCACAATTCATACGGTGTCTTTTCAACAGATTTAGATGGTGCCCGATTTAAAGTGAATGCAGCAGTTTCTAGTGCATAACCCCAAAATGACAACGGCAAGTCCGTTAGAGACATCATAGATCGAACCATATATAATAAAGTACGATTACGACGTTCCGACACACCATTTCGCTGTGGTGTTCCGGCAGGCGTGAGTTGTGAAATAATTCCACACTCTTTCATGTGAGTGCTAAACTCGTAACTTAGATACTCACCTCCACGGTCGGACCGTAGAAATTTGATCTTTCTATTACGATGATTTTCCACTTCATTCTGAAATTCCTTGAACTTTTCAAAGGTTTCAGACTTGTGTTTCATCAAGTAGATATAACCGTATCTACTCAAATCATCCGTGAAAGTAAGAAAATAACGATATCCACCTCGCACCGACACACTCATTGGACCACATACATCAGAATGTATGATTTCCAATAAATCTGTCGCCCGTTCCATTGAACCGGAAAACGGCGTTCTAGTCATCTTGACCATAAGGCATGGCTCACATGTATCAAATGATTCGAAATCAAGTGATTCCAAAAGTCCATCCGAATGGAGCTTCTTCATGCGTTTAACGCCAATATGACCTAGACGGCAGTGCCACATATATGCGGATATATCATCATTAAGTTTAATCCTTTTAGCATCAACATTATGAATATGTGTAACATTATCATCGAGATCTAATACAAATAAACCATTCATCATCGGTGCATGACCATAAAAGATTTCATTCATATAAATGGAACAACCATTGTTCTCGGATTTAAATGAATAACCACTTCACATCAAACACGATCCAGATACGATGTTCATGCTCAGTGTAGGCACCAGATAAAAATTATTCAAGTTTATAACTAATCCCGGCGGCAAGTGGAGAGGCAGCGTTCCGACGGCGATCACATCAACGCTTGATCCATTGCCGACACGCATCTTGACCTCACCCCTTGCTAGCGGTCGCTTGTTCCGCAGCCCCTGATTCGAGTTACAAATATTAGCAACTGAACCGGTATCAAATACCCAGGTGCTACTACGAGCACTAGTCAAGTACACATCAATAACATGTATATCATATATACCTTTGTTTGCCTTGCCGGCCTTCTTGTTTGCCAGATACTTGGGGCAGTTGCGCTTCCAGTGGCCAGTCCCCTTACAATAGTAGCACTCGGTATCAGACTTAGGTCCAACTCGGGGTTTCTTTTAAGGCACGGCAACAGGCTTGCCGCCCTTACTTCCCTTCCGTTTTCCCTTCTTGTATTTCTTGAAACCAGTGTTCCTATTGATCATCAACACTTGATGTTCCTTTTTGATCTCTACTTCTGCAGTTTTAAGCATTGACAGAAGCTCGGGGAGAGACTTCTTCATGCCTTGCATATTATAGTTCATCACGAAGCTCTTATAGCTAGGTGGCAGAGACTGCAGAACACGATGGATGCCTAAGTCAATGGGAATCGATATTCCCAAGGACACAAGCTTATCGGCGTAACCCGACATCTTGAGTACATGCTCACTAACGGAGCTGTGCTCTTCCATCATGCAGTTAAAGAACTTTTCTGAAGCGTTGTAGCTCTCTACAGCAGCATGTGTGTCGAAAATCATTTTCAACTCACCCATTGTATCAAATGCATTGCCATTTTCGAAACGCTTTCAAAGTTCCGGCTCTAGCCCATACAATATGCCGCAATGAACTAAGTTGTGGTCCTACTAACAAGTCTGATAGACATTCTTTTCCTCGTCAGGGGCATCATCAAAAGGTGGGGGGCCTAACGGCGCTTCTAGCACATATTGCTTTTGTGTAGCAGAGAGGAGAATCCTCAAATTCATGGCCCATTCAGTAAAGTTGCTACCGTTCGTTGCTAGTTTCTCTTTATCCATGAACACATTGAAATTAAAAGCAGGTGGTGCCATCTACAACAGAATTTGTAAAGTTTAGACTAAGTGTATGATAGATTGAGTTCAACGAATCCATATTACGAATGAACTCCCACTCAAAAAACGACATCCCTCGTGCCTTTTTGGTGATTACATGAACCAAATCCACTATACCATGTCTGATCATCACGTGAGTCGGTATAGCTTCAAAGGCGAGCATCAAATGGGCATCATATCAACTATATGACTCATGCTTAACCTTTCGGTCCATGTTCCGAGGCCATGTCTGTACATGCTAGGCTCGCCAAGTTAGAACCTTAGTATTCGCGTGTGTAACTGTTTTACACTCGAAATATGGTCGTGGATCCAAGAACACCCGATCATCACGTGATGTCTTGGAGCGACGAAGACATAATCGGTGCATACTAAAGGAAGAACACATTCTTATCTTGGTATTTAAAAGAGGGATCATCTTATTATGCTAACAAAGCGCTAAACAAGCAATATAAGATGCTATCAAACATCACATGTTTATTAGTGAAATGATATGGTTCCCGTAGATGATCTCTATCATGTGCATCGTGGTATGATCACTATCATACCTATATGTGTAAATCCAAGGTCTATGGATTTTACACGCTATGTGTGTTGTAAGAGTATCATCTCATACTTCTACTTACAACACTACCATATCATAACACTAGCCCAACAACAATCTAAACTAGACGCCTCTAATTTATCCATTGCAAGTTTTACATGGCTTAGGGCTTTCGAGATAGAACCGTTCTTACCTACAAAAATGAACCACAACGAGGATAACTAAATTGTTGACAACTCGCTTGCAAAATAGATATTGACTATAGTAGGAGAGACAGACACCCGCTATCCACTTATGCAAACTAGTTGCATGTCAAGCGTGGAACATGTCTCATGTGCGAGGACATGTAAAGTTTGTCCGGGCCGCTTCATCCCACAATTCCACCAATATCCAAAATTACAACAAAGGAGCAACAACATGATCATCATCGCCCACATACTCATATGTGTACTACCCGTGTAAAGTATCTATGCATAGATCCGGCTCTGATACCACTGTAGGGTTCGCAGCATAGAAAACAAAATTTTTCCTACGATGTGAACTATATACCAAGATCTATCTACTAGATACAAACAACGGGCGGATGTATATCCGTAGAGAACATATCCTTGAAGACCGACAAAGCTTAACGAGTTCAACTCGTGGTTGATGTAGACGTTCTCTTGCCGATCTCAACATCGAGAGGAAGTCCTAGCGCCGCAAATCAGCAGCGCATCCGTGCTCGCACACACGTTCGAGGCACCGAGCAACCTCTGCCTCCTCGCTCCAGCGATGCAGCGGAAGCACAACTCTTTCTTGCCGAATAGCCACCGGGAATATGTATCTCGCTAGTCCGAGACCATGGGGGATAAATTCTAGAGGGGGAGAGAGATCCTTCACGAGGAGGTGTGAGAGACAAGTGAGGAGGGGGGCTCCTTTTATAGGAGGAGGGGGGAACCCCAAGGGGGTGGCCGGCGCATGGGGAATGACCCCTTGCCCTCCCCTCTTCATGTGGGTGGACACTCCACTCACAAAAGTCCTTTAAATTCCCTCCACTCAAAAGTCCACTCAAATTCCCATTAAATTTCCACCAAATTTAATGCAAACTCTCATTAAATAAAACTCTTTTATTTTATTCAGAATTTTGTCAATTAATTTAATGACAAACATTCACAAATAACCCCTTGCTATAATTCCATTTCACATGCATAACCACTTTATGCAATTTCACCCGAAAACCTGTTTTGGTATCTAGTGAAATAAATTCCTGCGCTTGTTCATTCTTTCGGCATGAAACTTTTGCTCCAATTGGATGTCGGTGTCTCTTAAGTGTGTCACCCTACGGTTCGTGAATAATGCAGACATGATCGATACCCCTCTCGGATCAATAATCAGAAGCGGGATCTGGAGACCCATACTGACTCCCACACATTCAACGATGACTTTCTTGTGATCGTCGGAACCTTTTACACTAGTATCTTAATCCCTTTGTTTCACGATATATTACATGTCCGAGATTCGATCATCGGTATCTCCATACCTAGTTTGATCTCGTTACCGACATGCACTCTTTTCTCGTTCCCGTGATATAACATTCTAGTGATCAAATCACTTTCTTGCAAGCTAATCAATGTGATATCACCGAGAGGGCCCAGAGTATATCTATCTGTCATCGGGATGAACAAATTCCACTCTCGATCCATGAGCCTCAACATAACACTTTATTAGTTCTGAATCCATCTTTATAATCACCCTGTTACGGTGTGAAGTTTGATGTTATCAAGAAAGTATTTTAGTGTTAGTGATTGACATGATCTCATGGTCTAAGGATTAGGATCACTTCGTAAGTTGTTATAGCAATATAAACTCAATTACTTTGATCGTAATGCTATACTTCGGATGAATGTTCATCACACCATTACACTAATGTTGTGATCCCGTTATTAACAACATCCAATGTCCATGATCAGGAAACTTTGATCATCTTGTTAATCAACGAGCTAGTTTATGAGAGAGGCATAACTAGGAACTTTCTGTTTGTTTATTAAACACACATGTATTAATGTTTCCGTATTAATACAATTATAGCATGTAAAATAAACATCTATCATATACTTGGAATACACATAATAAACACTTTATTATTGCCTCTCAGGGCATATTCCCTTCATATGTATGTATGTAACCTTTGCTAATCAATACATAGAGAGAGAGAGAGACATGGTGAGGAAATTGCCCCACAAAAACCTAAAAAAAACTTGGTATCAGAGCCGCGCGTGTCCTCTCGCGTCGCAAAACCTTAGGGCGATCCCATTGACCCTCCATCGTCGCAGCCGCACTCTTGTGCCACCCCCGCCGCGATGACCACCGAGTCAACTCTCACACTGGCCACTGCCATCCCGACAACCTCGACCGTCGCTCGCCCCATGATCGCTCCGCCCTCGGCCACGACCCCTCTACCCATAGTGACGCCCATCACGGTCCGCCTGGATCGCAGCAACTACATTCTATGGAGGGATCCGAGCCTTCCTGACTTCTCAGGAGCTCGCCTCCACGGTTTCCTCGCCGGCACAGCCGTGGAGCTGCCTAAAACCATGATCGAAGGAACCGGTGATGTTGCTCACACTGTCTACAATCCCGAATACAAGCAGTGGTGGACCCTCGACCAAAAGGTCCTCGGTCTTCTTCTCGGATCAATGACCAAGAAGACCAGAAGCCAGCTATTTGGTTGCACCATGGCGTCATCATCCTGGGCAGCCGTTGTATCCATGCTCGGCACAGAAAACCACGCCATTGTCCATAACCTATGGTGCCAAATCCAGGCACTACACAAAAGGGACAAGTCCGCCAACGAGTACATGAACAAGGTGAAGGCGACTACTAACGCCATGGCCGCTGATGGCTCTCCCCTCCTTGATGACGATATCATCGACTACATGTTGACCGGGATCGGCCCGGCTTTCAACCCATCGCCTCAATGAACTTCGCGAGCATCATGGTCCCTCTTGGCACATTCAATGTCCTCAGCTATGAAGACCTCCAGAAGATGCAGCAGGCATAGGTAGACAACTAGTCCTTGTCGACAAATGCCACGTCGCGCCCGGTCTACACCAACAACTTTGGGCGCCAAGGCGGAGAACGCCCTGCTGGAGATGCGCCGCAGGGTCAAGGCGGCCAAGGCCATAGCGGCTACACCCAAGGAGGTAACGGCTAGGGTGGTGGCGGTACCGGCAGCGGTGGTGACCGTTGACGTACCGGCAGCGGTGGCGGCAACGACCGCGACCATAATGGAGGAGGCGACAATGACCGCAACAGGCACTGGCACCACCAATGCAAAAATTGCAAATTTGGGGGGGGGGGGGTGGAGTGCATGCACTGCTATGACTACGACAACTGCCCGAGCAACTCCACATCTACGTCGACCTCTAACGAACCTCCTCACTAGATCATGGACTCCGATGCGAGTGATCACTTTACCAGTGATTTAGAGCTTCTCCATGTTCACGAGCGCTATGGCGGGAAGGATCAAGTGCAAGTGGTCAATGGTGCAGGTTTGTCTATTTCGCATATTAGCCACTCGAATTTACCCGATTCATCCCTTCACTTTAAGAATATCCTTCATGTTCCGCATATCAACAAACATCTCCTATCCATTTATCGTCTTGTCTCTGACAATGATGTTTTCATTGAATTTCATCGTTTGTTCTTCCTTGTTAAGGACAAGGCCACGAGGAAAATTCTTCTTCACGTTAGGAGTCATGGCGGGTTGTACCCCATCATCCACGCCCCCATTGCCAGGCGTCCACCGGCGTCAAGACCACCTCGGCCCGGTGGCATCATCGCCTCGGGCACCCTACCAATAATGTCATTCAATCTATTGTTAGAAAAAATGATTTAGTGTGTTCTTCCAATAATCAGACTTCAGTTTGTGATGCTTGTCAATCGTGCTAAAAGTTGACAATTGTCTTATAATACTTATAGTCGTGATTTTACTATGCCTCTTGAGTTAATTCACTCTGATGTTTGGGGTCTTGCTATTGCATCCTCGGGAGGGTACTAGTATTATGTTAGCTTTGTCCATGATTACTCTTGTTTTTGCTATATTTATATCCTCAAACATAAGTATAATGTTGAGCGAGTTTTTTACACCTTTCAATCTTATGTTGAGCGCCTTTTAGACATTAAAATCAAAACTGTTCAATCAGATTGGGGTTGTGAGTATCATAGGTTGCATCAGTATTTTAAACGCACTGGCATTTTTGGGCTGCATCGGTATTTTCAGCACACTGGCATTTTTCATCGTGTTTCGTGGCCACATACCTCATAGCAAAACGGGGTTGTCGAGCACACGCACCGTCACTCGATAGAAACAGGTTTTGCTTTACTCACCCATCCCTCTCTCCCATTACGCTTTTGGGATAAAGATTTTATTAGCGTGTGCTACCTCATTAATTGCATGCCCACTCCAGTGATTTATTTTACACCATCTAGAAAATGAGAAAGTTAACGGGTGATGTGAAACATCCATTTTGGTGATGTAAAACTTTGCATCATCTGTTAGAGATAGCTCTTATAAATTTAAAGGGGGCAAACCCACACGATTAGAATAATGCCTATCTAGATATAATATAGACGTACCCCTTCGTTTCAAAATATAAGATGTTTTAGATTTGTGAAGAAAAATTGAATCTAGACTTCTTTTAGTGTATAGATTCAACTCAAAGTTGAATGAATCTACATACTAAAACAAGTCTAGATACATTTATTTTACAAAGCTAAAACATCTTATATTTTAAACAGAGGGAGTACAAGACTATGCTCTGACAAATTGTTACCCTTAAAGCAACACCTACAATATACTCCCTTTGTTTCATATTCCTCCCTACAATATACTCCCTTTGTTTCATATATATTCCTCCGCATATTAGGTTTAGTTAAAGTCAAACGTTATCGAGTTTGACCAATTATAAATTTACAATCATAATTATTTATAAAATTAAATCAATACTATAATGAAACATATGTTCATAGGTTTTGTTCGGAATCATTGCAACACTGTTACACTGGTAAAGGTTTCTCATTTGTCGTCAAAAGTTTTCTAGTATATCATTTGGTTGGTATTCCACACATCATCTTGCCAATATTCCCACCACTGCGTCTCTCATATCGCAGCATGAGGGAGACGATGAAGAGCCCGAGAATAGTCCCACCAGAGAAATACAACACCAGAGAATAGTCACTCTGCCTGTACGATGAAGCCTCCCTTATCTGACGACTGTTTAAGTAACATGGAGAAGTCAAGCACATGTGTTAGGATCGATCAATTATAATTAGAGCCAAATGAAATAGGAAAGGACTTGTATAATGGTTACATCAAAGCTGCATTGTTATCTTGCAGTCTCTTCAGTTCTTCTATACTACAGGCTTCTTCTGTGGCAGATGGGACTTTACCCCTCGAGGTAGCTACAATGCCTTCTTTAGCATATCGAACCTGAGATGGCAATGTGCAAAGTATAAAAGAGCAGTTAGTATTCCCCCACAAAAAATTAGTGCGTAGTATATACTTACTTTTTAGGCCTTTGATAAAATAGAATAACACATGTAATGTTACCATTACATCCTGCTTACTCAGAAATGGGCTTGCAGCTGTAGTTTAGAGCTTCTTTCTAAATACTACTCTAATGTAGCAACGTCTTTCAGATATATACGCATATTTTGTGTTCGTAATTTTAACAGAACAAACAATATGATAACCAACTGGTCGCTACAAAAATCAGTTCATTTTAATGCTTACAAAAACCAACTGGTCACGATAAAAAATACTCTACATCCGGAGATATCAGGCAGAGCCCTTTTCCAAGATTTCCCTGCGACTAACAATTGGTTCAACAATACCAAGACTATGTCATACACATAGAATTTCAAAAGTATCAACGTTTTGAACTGCTTATTGGTTAGAAAGAAACCAAAGATAAGTACAGACCATCTGCACCTTACATTTCTGGACAGAGTTCCTAAGTAAGCATGCAGAGCATAAGGCAATGCAAGGATAGCTAAGCTGAAATGTACCAGCTTGGCCATACTCAGCTAAGTTACCCCTAATCTGAGCAGAAAAAACAGAGAAATATCCATAGAGAAGTTGTGCAAAGTAAGTCGAATGACTTTGAATGCGCAAAGAGCAACGATAGTGGGATCATGTTCTCCAACCTCCGTAGGGATCAATTTATTCATTCGAGTCCTTTTTAAGCAAGGCTGTAACTTCTGAAGGTGCAGGTGCAAAACAAAAGAAATTTCCAAATAGGACAAAATGTATATCCCAATAATATCAACCCTGACTACCGAGTCCATCCATCTCCCAGGGCCAAGGTAGGAAACGGCTAACTGCAGTGCGCTAGAAAAACTAAACCTTTGTGTTTTCTTCAAGTAAAAAGGTTAAACTTGTGGTCGATTCCTTGGAATAGACAACGAATTGGGGAAATTAGGTTAATGAATTGAGCAGATCGGCGGTGATACAACTAGAAGATCCCTATAATATCAACCCTATAATATATACCCCTATAATATCAACCCTGACTACCGAGTTCATCCCAGGGACAAGGTAGGTAACGGCTAACTACAGTGCGCCATATAGAAAAAACTAAACTTTTGTGTTTTCTTGCAGAAAAAAGGTTAACCTTGTGGTCGATTCCTTGGAATAGACAACGAATTGGGGAAATTAGGTTAATGAATTGAGCAGATCGGCGGTGGTACAACTAGAAGATTCGTCGAGGCACACATGGTATTACAACATTTCAAATGCGTGGTTTTTCTAATGGTACGGACGCGCGTTCGCGGGTGCTACGGCATGAGCAGGAGACGCGAACCTGAGAAGAGCCGTAGGAAACGCCGCGAGAGCCTTCCACCCGCCGGAGAGCGGCGCTGTCTGGGACCCTCAGCCTCCCGGCGAGATAGCGCAGCGCCATGCCACATACAAGCAGATCTGGAAGCTGCTAGGGTTCGATGTTCGCTCCTCTTTTTTTTCATGTTTTTTTCTATACTTTTATATCTACTACATTTATATCTTTTCTTTAAATATCTATATCTATACTTACTACAAGAGAACCTTTTCTTTCTTAAAGTCACCCTTAAGTATATGTCTTCTATAACTGCCGGACACAACTAATTTCTCTATCATCGAGCCACTGTTAGTTAACAAGAAGATGTCATACACAATAACACCGAAGATCTTCTTGAGGATGTACGAGCTCAGGAGGATTCCTGGCTCCCTCCTAGCCCTTCTAGAGGAGGAGAATGTCGCACTTGGTGAAAAGGAGGCGTTGAATCTCAGCCTGTTTCCCAGCAAGCTGCAAAGAGCGAGCAAGATCGTGAGAATTATGCGGAAGGTTCTTGGCCGTGTATGGCTGCTGAAAAACCTGCAACTCACGACGGAGGAGTGGAACATTATCATACCTTATGGCATTCTTGACCGGCTCTGACATAAGGCGTGTGTGTGGGTCGACAGGTTCCACTTTGGTCTAACCGTCAGCATGGACCTGTCGGTGTTTCAAGACAGTTGGTACCTGGTTAAGCAGGAGGATGACCACTGCAGCATATGCATGCATGCGCTATCGAAGAGCACAAGGGTGCGTCTCTGGGGATGCAACAATCCGTACCACCGCAAGCACGTCTTCACTTGGTTTGAGACCAATGTCAGCTGCCCTATCTGCCGAAACAATGTGTTCACCCATCTCTACTAACACAAGGTGCATATGCCCCCTTTTGTATAAAACCTGGTCCTGTGGTTGCTAATTAATTAATGTACTGAACTTGTTTTACATATTGAAAGAGCATTTTTCTAATCCCTCTGATTTTGATGTTTGATAACAATACATCTATCGATTTAACCGTGCACTAAGTTTATCACAGGATTGACAAAAGAAGGCACAAGTCATGGCATGGCAGTTTTCACCTTGCAAAACGTCAGTGTCAGCCGGTAGTACCGGACCTGCAACCGGTACTACCGCTTGACACCGGTACTACCGGTTCTGGTACCGGTTGGCACAAATCAAATGAGAGAAGGCTGAGTACTAGTCAGTACACACCGGTACCACGGAGCGGCACTACCGGTCCAACCGGTAGTACCGCTTGGTACAAGCGGTACTACCGCTTGAGGCGGTCGTACCGCTCACTGGTACCGCTGCATACTGACTAGCACCCTCCCCTCTCCACTTTGGTCAGTACCAAGCGGTACTTGGGACCGGTACTACCGCTCGAACCGGTAGTACCGCTGACAGTGTCCGGTACTACCGCTTGGGGGTAGTACCGCAAGGGGGTACCGCCCAGGACTGAAGGTTTCACTCAAGGGCAAGGTCTCCACCGGTACTTGGTCCGGTACTGGACCGGTAGTACCGCTTGCAAGCGGTACTACCGCTTGAGTACCGGTACTACCGGTCATTTATTGCTCCAACGGCCACCTGTTTCGTGGAGGGGTATAAATACTCCTCCACCTACCTTGGGACAAATTGCTCAGCACATTAAAGTCATTGCCCACCATTGGAGTCCATTGGAGCCACTCAAATTCGCAAGATCTCATCATCCAACCATTCAAAGTCCTTGATCTTTTGGGATTCGAAGGAGGAGTCCCCGATCTACTACTTCACCAAACAAGATCTTCATTCCCCCCTCATTTCATTGAGGCCCCTCTTTGCCCTAGTGTTTGTTGGAAACTCTAGCTCAAGTTTTTTTTGTTCTTACAAGCTTGTTTTTTGTTTGCTTTGACAGCTTGCTTGTATTTGGGAGCCTCCGATTAAGTTGTGGATGTGTGCCCCAAACTTGTAACGGTGCCGGCTTCCACCTTGAAGGTTGCCGATATAGTGGAAGGTGAATTGATCCCATTGGGGTGAGATTCATCGGAGAACAAGGGAGGCCTCTTGTGGCGTTGGTGGTTTGTAACCACCCCCTCTCCAAACGTAGACGTACTTCCCCTCAAAAGGAAGGAACTACGGGAAACAAATCCTTGTGTCTCCGTGTCCACTTTTCGGTTACCTCTATCCTTTACCTCACCGTACTTACTTGTTTCTTATATGTGTTGTCGTAGCTCTTGCATCTTGTCATATAGGTAAATTCACCGTAGTTGCATTATCTAGAGAATTTACCTTATTGTCAAACCTTAATTTGAAAAAGAAGAAAATTTGAAGTAGCACCTATTCACCCCCCCCCTCTAGGTGCCCATACGATCCTTTCACATATGTTTTCACTTATCAAGTTAAGCTCAATTTAATTTAGACGGGGAAAACAATTAGTCTAGGATTACATTCCAATAAGAAAATATCATCGTGTCTCATACATTTTACAATGAAAACCAAAACGAATCACTGTTCGTTATCTAACTGCATAATATGAAACAACAGTCTAATCATCCTCACCATCATCGCTTTCAGCATCACCACATTCTAGATCCACATATTTCGACTGGGTTGGATATTTTTCCCATTGCCATTCATCATACATGTCCTGAAATTCAAAAGGTAGAACCAGTTTATTTCTGTCTTTGTTCACTACACTAACCTCAACAGTGAAATCTATTTGTCTATCATGCGTAGAGCCGCCTCTGGCAATCAAATTTATATCGATGTTAGCTAGTTCAGTTACCATACTACCACTAGGATCATCTTGGTGGACAACATTTATTGGTGACTGATACGTCGTAAACGTATCTATAATTTTTGATGTTTCATGTTTGTTTAGTATCAACTTTGCTATGCTTTGTCTATACTTTGAGGTTTTTTATACATTTTCTATGACTAACCTATTAACAAGATGCCGTAATGTCAGTTGCCTGTTTTCAGCTGTTTTTGGTTTCATAAAAGCGAGTAAGGAAATATTCTCGAAATTGAACGGGACAAAACCCTAGGTCAATATTTCACCGAGGAGAACACTGAGTCTAGAGGAGAGACAGAGGGGAGCCACAGGGTGGACGCACCTCCCACGCACGGGCCCGCCATAGGTCGCGCCTGGGCAGGGTGTGGGCCCCCTGGCCGCCCTCCTGCCTTGCCTCTTCTGAAGGGTTTCGCAGCATAGTAAATCAAAAAAATTCTACGGATGCGAACGGGAAAGCCAAGATCTAATCTAGGAGATGCAAACAACGAGGGGGAATAGATGAGATCTTCATACCCTTGAAGATTCGCACAGCGGAACGTTCAACGGAACGTGGTTGATGTAGTCGTACTAGCTTCTCCTCCTCGCGATCCGATCCGATCCAACACCGCAAGTGGCAATGCCTCCGAGAGATGCACACATACGGCACCTCGGCGTCTCCTCCTTCCTCGGTCCAGCAAGTGGGGTGGAGAGATAGATTGTATCTACAACATGACGACGTGGTGCAAAGGTGGAGAGTTTCTGCGGCAGGGCTTCGCCTACGAGCAGTCGGGAGAGAGAGAGATCTGGAGGGCAGCAGTATGGCGGCTAGGGTTTAAGGAGTGGGGAGGAGGTCTGCGCCCCTGCCCTCTATATATAGGGGGCTGGCCGGCCCCCTTGGCCCCTCCTCCAAGACCTAGGGCGGCGGCCCCAAGAGTTCGAGTGGGGGGCAAGTTTTCCCCTCCTTCTAGAAGGTTTCCCTAGGTTTTCCCTAGGGTTTTGGCCGGCTGGGCCTATGGGGCCTTGTGCCCCTAGCCCAATGCGGCCAGGGCACTCCCTCGTAGGCCCACGCCCCCTCCCGACAAGTGGGGCCACGTTGGTCCCACTCTGGAAGGTTCTAGAAGCTTCCGGTACATTACCGAACAATCCGAAACAATTCTGAAATCCAAAAACTGCTTTCCCTTATATGAATCTTATTCTCCGGACCATTCCGGAACCTCTCATGACGTCCTGGATCTCATCCGAGACTCCGAACAAAAACTCATAAACCAATTATCCATTCTATCCTAGCGTCGAGACACGTTAAGTGTGTGACCCTACGGGTTCGAGAATATGCAGACATGATCTTCTATCAATAATCAAAAGCGGGGTCTGGAAACCCATATTGACTCCCACACATTCATCGATGATCATATCTGATGAACCATGATGCCAGGATTCAATTAATCCCATATATATATTCCCTTCGTCACACGATATTTTACTTGCCCGAGATTCAGAAAAGCGGCGCACTAGAATGGATAGCACAGGTCGGAGGTGAAGCTTATAGACCAACCCCTTCTTTCTTTGAGCTGAGCACTTGACTTCGGCAATGGTCATTGCCTACCGGTAAACTCCCATACCTAGTTCAATCTCGTTCACAGCAAGTACTTTACTCGTTCCGTAATCCGATATCACTTTGTGATTAACTCCTTAGCCACGTGCTTGCAAGCGGTGTTGATATCGATTACCGAGTGGGCCCGAAGTATATCTCCCCGACTTGGGAGGGACAAATCCCATCTCGATACATGCAACCCAACAAGTACTTTCCGATCACTTGAGAGACACCTTTATGATCACCCTCTCATAGGATGACGTTTTATGATCACCCTCTCATAGGATGACGTTTGATGACCAGGGAGTTGCATTATCTCATGGTCTAAGGAATACAATATTTGACATAAGAAAAAGCTTTGCAAAGATGAACACGATGACACGATCTAATTGCTCTGCTTGATTTGGGTCTGTCCATCATATCATTCTCCCAATGATATGATCTCATTATTAATCGACAACTCATGTCCATGGTTAGGAAACCTTAACCATCATTAATCAATGAGCTAGTCCATAGAGGCATACTAGGGAGACGGTGTTGTTCATAAACCACACAAGTATCAAAGTTTCCGCTTAATACAATTCTAGCATGGAATATAAACTTTATCATGAACAAGAATTATAATAATAACATCTTTATTATTGCCTCTAGGGCATAATTCCAACAGTCTCCCACTTGCACTAGAGTCAATAATCTAGTTTACATCTCGCAACAATCTAACACCCATGGCACTAAGGTGCTGATCATGTTTTGCTCGTGGAAGAGGTTTAGTCAACGGATCTGCGACATTCGGATCCGTATGTACTTTGCTAATCTTTAGATCTCCATCTGTTATATCATCTCGAATTATATGAAACTTGCGGTTGATATGCTTGGTCTTTGGATGATATCTTGGTTCCTTAGCCGGTGCTATGGCGCCAGTGTTGTCACACAATATCTCTAGTGGGTCCAAGGCACTTGGAACCACACCAAGCTCAGTGATGAAGTTCCTGATCCAAACTCCTTCACTTGACGCTTCTGCAACAGCCATGTATTCCGCTTCTACTGTAGATCCCGCGATCACGCTTTGCTTGCAGCTTCTCCAGCTCACAGCTCCTCCATTCAAAATATAAACGTATCCTGTCTGAGATTTAGAATCATCCTTGTCGGTGTCGAAACTAGCATCGACGTAACCTTTTACGACGAGCTGTTCATCACCTCCATAGACTAAGAACATTTCTTTAGTTCTATTTAAACACTTTAGGATGTTCTTCACGGCTGTCCAGTGTTCCACTCCTAGATCACTTTGGTATCTGCTCATCAAACTAAGAGCATTGGACACATCCGGTCTAGTACACAGTATGGCATACATGATAGAACCTATGGCCGAGGCATAAGGCACTTTGCTCATAGCTTCTCTATTGTTTACCGTAGCTAGACACTGAGCCTTTCTCAATATCTTACCTGACAACATAGGCACTGAACCTTTTTTTGCCTTATCCATTCTGATCCTTTTCAGAACTTTGTCTAGGTATGTAGTTTGGCTTAAAGCTATCAGGCGTCTTTGTCTATCTCTATAGATTTTGATGCCCAATATATAAGCAGCTTCCCCTAGGTCTTTCATTGAAAAACATTTGTTCAAATAACTCTTCACATCATTAAGCATGTCAATGTCATTTCCAATAATCAATATGTCATCCACATATAGTACCAAAAATGTCACTGAGCTCCCACTCACTTTCTTGTAGATACAAGCTTTGTAGCAATTTGGAACAAATCCAAAGCTCTTGATCACTTGATCAAAACGAAGGTTCCAACTCCGAGATGCTTGCTTCAGTCCATAAATGGAACGCTGAAGTTTGCACACCTTATCAGCATCCTTAGGATCGACAAAACCTTCGGGTTGCATCATATACAACTCTTCATCAATGTTGCCATTGAGGAACGTAGTTTTGACATCCATCTGCCATATTTCATAATCATGAAACACAACAATTGCTAATAAAATCCGAATGGACTTAAACATCGCTACGGGAGAGAAAGTCTCATCGTAGTCAACACCTTGAACTTATCGAAAACCTTTCGCGACAAGTCGTGCTTTATAGACAGTAACATTACCATCCTCGTCCGTTTTCTTCTTGAAAATCCATTTGCACTCAACGGCCTTTCGGTCGCTAGGATGGTCCACCAAAGTCCATACTTGGTTTTCGCTCATGGATCCTAATTCGGATTTCATGGCCTCTAGCCATTTCTCAGAGTTTGGGCTCATCATTGCTTCCTCATAGTTCGCAGGTTCACTGTTGTCTACTAACAAGATAGTTAAGACAGGGTTGCCGTACCACTCAGGAGGGGCACACGACCTTGTCGACCTGCGATGTTCAGTAGTATCATCGTCCGAAGTTTCATGATCCTTGTCATTAGCTTCCTCTATTGTTGGTGCAGACGGCACTGGAACAATTTCAGGTGCTGCGCTACTCTCCAACTCAAGAGAAGGTTCAATAACCTCTTCTAGCTCTACTTTCCTCCCACTCACTTCTTTCAAGAGAAAATCTTTCTCAAGAGAGGATTCGTTCTTTGCGACAAACACTTTGCCTTCAGATCTGTGGTAGAAGGTATACCCAATCGTTTCCTTAGGGTATCCTATGAAGACGCATTTCTCCGCTTTGGGTTCGAGCTTGTCCGGCATCAATTTCTTGACGTAAGCTTCGCATCCCCAAACCTTAAGAAACGACAATTTAGGTTTAGCACCAAACCACATTTCATACTGTGTCGTCTCAACGGATTTAGATGGTGCCCTATTTAAAGTGAATGCAGCGGTTTCTAATGCATAACCCCAAAATGATAACGGCAAATCTGTAAGAGACATCATCGATCGCACCATATCCAATAGAGTTCGATTCCGGCGTTCAGACACACCATTGCGTTGTGGTGTTCCGGGTGGCGTGAGTTGCGAAACGATTCCGCTTGCTTTAAGATGCGTGATAAAATCATAACTCAAATATTCACCTCCACGATCGGATCGTAGAAATTTAATTTTCCTGTTACGATGGTTTTCCACTTCGTTCTAAAATTCTTTGAACTTTTCAAATGTTTCAGATTTATGTTTCATTAAATAGATATACCCATATCTACTTAAGTCATCAGTAAAAGTGAGAAAATAGCGATAACCACCGCGCGTCGAAACACTCATTGGTCCGCATACATCGGTATGTATGATTTCCAACAAGTCTGTTGCTCGCTCCATTATTCCGGAGAACGGGGTTTTGATCATCTTGCCCATGAGGCATGGCTCGCACGTGTCAAATGATTCAAAATCAAGAGACTCCAAAAGTCCATCAGAATGGAGTTTCTTCATGCGTTTTACACCAATATGACCTAGACGGCAGTGCCACAAATAAGTCGTATTATCACTATCTACCTTGCATCTATTAGCCTCAATGTTATGGATGTGTGTTTCATTGTTTTCGAGATTCAGAAGAAATAAACCATTCATAGCAGGTGCATGACCATAAAAGATGTTACTCATATAAATAGAACAACCATTATTCTCCGATTTAAATGAATAACCGTATTGCAATAAACACGATCCAGATATGATGGTCATGCTTAAACGCAGGCACATAATAACATTTATTGAGGTTTAAAACTAATCCCGAAGGTAAAACTAAGGAGAGCGTGCCGACGGCCATCACATCAACTCTTGATTCGTTGCCAACGCGCATCGTCACCTCATCCCTCGCTAGCCGCCGTCTATTTCGTAGCTCCTGTTTCGAGTTACAAATATTAGCACCTGAACCAGTATCAAATACCCAGGCACTACAACGAGGGCTAGTAAGGAAAACATCAATAACATGTATATCAAATATACCTTTGATGGTGTCAGACTTCTTGTCCGCTAAGTACTTCGGACAGTTGCGCTTCCAGTGACCCTTGTCCTTGCAATAGAAGCACTCAGTGTCCGGCTTAGGTCCGGACTTGAGCTTCTTCTCTGCAGGGGCAACGCGCTTGCCGCTGCCCTTCTTGAAGGGCTTCTTTGCAACCTTACCTTTCTTAAAGCTAGGGGGCTTGTTGACCATCAAGACATGATTATCTTTCTTGATGTCCACCTCCGTAGCTTTCAGCTTAGCGAAGAGCTCAGTGATCGTATCAGTGGAACCAATCTGATTATGAGTAACTACAAAACCTTTGTAGCTAGGAGGGAGTGATTGCAGAACTCTGTCAATCTTGAGCTCCTCTGGAATCTTGCAGTCTAGTTGCTCAAGGCGTTGAGTGTAGCCCGACATCTTAATGGCGTGCTCACTAAAGGAACTCCCTTCCTCCATCTTGCAGTTAAAGAATTTCTCAGAGATCTCATATCTCTCGAACGGGCCTGAGTCTGAAACATAGTTTTCAGTTTCTCAAGAATCTCAAAGGGCCTGGGGAACTCCTCAAAACGATTTTGAAGGTCCGATTCCATAGCAAACAACATGGTGCTCTTAATCACACCATAATCATCCTTGCGCGACTGATAAACAGCTTTCTCATCAGCTGGCGCATCTACAGCAGGGGCGTCACCTAGAGCTTTCTCAAGGGCATAGTCCTTTTGTCCGCCAGAGAGAATGATTCTTAGATTGCAGAACTAGTTGGTGAAGTTAGACCCATTGTTCTTAAACTTTTCTTTATCAGCAAAAACATTGAAGTTGAATTTGGACTTAGCCATTTGATCTACAAAATTTGCAAGTACAATTTAGACTATTTTCATGATAACTAGTTCAACTTAATCAAATTACTAGATGAACTCCCACTAAATTCAACATCCCTCAAGTTGTTTAGTGAACATGATCCAAATTCACCACACCTAATCCGATATTCATGAGAAGAGATGTGGTTTCAATGGTGGACAACAAAGTGTTGATCATATCATTCATATGACTCATGCTTAACCTTTCGGTTCGTGTGTTCCGAGGCCATGTCTATACATGCTAGGCTCGTCAAGTCAAACCCAAGTATTTCTGCGTGTGCAAAACTGGCATGCACCCGTTGTATGTGAACGTAGAGTTTATAGCACCCGATCATCACGTGATGCTTGAACACGACAAACTTTCGCAACGGTGCATACATGGGGAGAACACAGTTTTATCTTGATCTTTAAGTGAGGAATCATCTTATAATGCTACCGTCGCGATCTAAGCATAATAAGATACATAAAAGGATAAACATCACATGCATATAATTTTATGTGACATGGTATAGCCAATATCCGCGCAATGATCTCCATCTTGTGAGTGCCAGCATGATCTCCATCAATCCACCATGATTGCCTCCACCACGAATAGCAACTACAACTATTGCTAACTACTTAGCGATAAAGCAAAGCTATTACATGGCATATAAGAAGTTGACACACAGGTCATACACAATTATAAAGACAACCATATGGCTCCTGCCGGTTGTGTACTCATCGACATGCAAGTCGTGAAACATTATAAAACATGATCATTGCATACAACATACACATCACATCTTAGGCCATACCATATTACAGAAACACTCCCTGCAAAAACAAGTTAGACGCCTCTACTTTGTTGTTGCATGTTTTACGTGGCTTATGGGAGTAACAAGCTAAGAACGATTCTTACCTACGGAAAGCCACAACGGTGATATTATGGTTGCCAACATCCGGTGTAAATCCCATGACAACTATAGTGAGAGAAACTGGCATCTACCAGCCGCATGTGTGGAACAAGCCACATGTCAAGTGCGGAGCCGGTCTCGCGAACGAGGTCGCGTAAAGTTGGCCTGGACCGCTTCGATCTCACTATCCCGCGTCATAAGAAGTACACAAACAAGAGGCTTGCAATAGAAAACATCAACGCCCGCAACAAGCATGTTGCGTTCCACTCGTGAAACACATCTACGCATAGATCTAGCTCTGATACCACTGAAGGGTTTCGCAGCATAGTAAATCAAAAAAATTCTACGGATGCGAACGGGAAAGCCAAGATCTAATCTAGGAGATGCAAACAACGAGGGGGAATAGATGAGATCTTCATACCCTTGAATATTCGCACATCAGAACGTTCAACGGAACGTGGTTGATGTAGTCGTACTAGCTTCTCCTCCTCGTGATCCGATCAAATCCAATACCGCAAGTGGCGATGCCTCCGAGAGATGCACACTTACGGCACCTCGACGTCTCCTCCTTCCTCGGTACAGCAAGTGGGGTGGAGAGATAGATTGGATCTACAACACGACGGCGTGGTGCAAAGGTGGAGAGTTTCTGCGGCAGGGCTTCGCCTACGAGCAGTCGGGAGAGAGAGAGATCTGGAGGGCAGCAGTATGGCGGCTAGGGTTGAAGGAGTGGGGGAGGAGGGCTGCGCCCCTGCCCTCTATATATAGGGGGCTGGCCGGCCCCCTTGGCCCCTCCTCCAAGCCCTAGGGCGGCGGCCCCAAGAGTTCGAGTGGGGGGCAAGTTTTCCCCTCCTTCTAGAAGGTTTTCCCTAGGGTTTTGGCCGGCTGGGCCTATGGGGCCTTGTGCCCCTAGCCCAATGCGGCCAGGGTACTCCCTCGTAGGCCCACGCCCCCTCCCGACAAGTGGGGCCACGTTGGTCCCACTCCGGAAGGTTCTAGAAGCTTCCGATACATTACCGAACAATCCGAAACAATTCCGAAATCCAAAAACTGCTTTCCCTTATATGAATCTTATTCTCCGGACCATTCCGGAACCTCTCGTGATGTACTGGATCTCATCCGAGACTCCGAACAAAAACTCATAAACCAATTATCCATTCTATCCTAGCGTCGAGACACGTTAAGTGTGTGACCCTACGGGTTCGAGAATATGCAGACATGATCTTCTATCAATAATCAACAGCGGGGTCTGGAAACCCATATTGACTCCCACACGTTCATCGATGATCATATCGGATGAACCGCGATGCCAGGATTCAATTAATCCCATATATATATTCCCTTCGTCACGCGATATTTTACTTGCCCGAGATTCGATCATCGGTATCGGCATACCTAGTTCAATCTCGTTCACAGCAAGTACTTTACTCGTTCCGTAATCTGATATCACTTTGTGATTAACTCCTTAGCCACGTGCTTGAAAGCGGTGTTGATATCGATTGCCGAGTGGGCCCGAAGTATATCTCTCCGACTTGGGAGGGACAAATCCCATCTCGATACATACAACCCAACAAGTACTTTCCGATCACCTGAGAGACACCTTTATGATCACCCTCTCATAGGATGACGTTTGATGACCTCAAAGCTTTCTTCCGATACTAGGGAGTTGCATTATATCATGGTCTAAGGAATACAATATTTGACATAAGAAAAAGCTTCGCAAAGATGAACACGATGACACGATCTAATTGCTCTGCTTGATTTAGGTCTGTCCATCATATCATTCTCCCAATGATATGATCTCATTATTAATCGACAACTCATGTCCATGGTTAGGAAACCTTAACCATCATTAATCAATGAGCTATTCAATAGAGGCATACTAGGGACACGGTGTTGTTCATAAACCACACAAGTATCAAAGTTTCCGCTTAATACAATTCTAGCATGGAATATAAACTTTATCATGAACAAGAATTATAATAATAACATCTTTATTATTGCCTCTAGGGCATAATTCCAACATCTTTCATAATCAAGATCATCTGTTTGTAATCATGCATGTTGTCTTTGCGGGGACCCGATGGATACTGATATTACTATGTCAGATTGATTATTGATTCTATCATTTCTTATTGATTATTGATTCTATCATGGCTGTGTTGTTTGAAATCTTGCATGATCTCCGTTTCTTGTAGTTATCTTGGCCAAGTAGATGCTAGTGACTCCAAGAGGGAGTATTTATGCTCGATAGTGGGTTGATGGCTCAGTTGATGTGGAGCCTGTTGGGAACCCCAAGAGCAAGGTGTGAAGCAGCACAGCAGCAAGTCTTCCCTCAGTAAGAAAACGAGGTTATCGAACCAGTAGGAGGAAGGAAACGTCACACAGGTGTTGCAAGCAACGCGGAGACCTGCACAACACAAACTCAAGACTTTGCCCCAACTAACAGTGAGGTTTTCAATCTTACCGTTTGTTGTAATAAAGGATTAAACGTATGGTGTGGAAGGTAACGGTGGTTTGCAGCAAGTAAACAAGTAACAGTGAAAGATGTCTCAATGGTAAAGATTGGACCGGGGTCCATAGTTCACTAGAGGTGCTCTCCTTAGATAAACAACATGGCATGCAGGGTAAACAAATTACAGCAGGGAAATTGACAGGAACTGAGCAAGGCATAACAATGCAATACTAGACAAAAAGATCCTATGAGATTTGATTGGGCAATACAACAATATACATAGACCGCCATCCAACTGCATCTATGACTAGAAGTCCACATTCAGGTTATCATCCGAACCCTCTCCAGTATTAAGTTGCAAGCAACAGACAACTTCTTTAAGCAAAGTGTGTAAGGTAAACAATCTACTTGTTCTATGAACAAGAGACCGTTTTTTTCTCCCTAGTGGCAACAGCACATCTACAACCGAAGAGATTTATGTCACTTCCCTTGGAAACTAGAGGCATGAACCCACTATCAAGCATAAATACCCCCTCTTGGAGTCACTAGCAACTACTTGGCCAAGATAGCTACTAACAACGGAGAGCATGCAAGATCAAAAACAACACAGACATGATAGTATCAAATAGACAAAAACATTAATCAATCTGACATAGTAATATCAATATCCATCGGATCCCCGCAAACACAACATGCATGATTACAAATAGATTAGATCTTGATCATGAACGGATCTCACAAGATCTATACATGAAAGCATAAGGAGGAGATACAACCATCTAGCTACTACATGGATCCATAGTCCAAGGTGGAACTACTCATGCTTCATACCGGAGAGAAGGCCTCCGGGATGATTTCCCCTCCGGTAGGGTGCTGAGAAGAACTTTAGATCCCCCTGATCTAGGGACGATGGTGGAGGCGGCTACAAAAGGTTTTGTGGAGTTTTGATCGGTACCTAGGGTTTCTGCATCGGGGGCTTATTATAGGCGAAGATGTGAGGCTGGGAGGTGGCTAGGGCCCCCACACCCTACCCAGGCGCGGGGTGGGCCCACCCGCTCCTAGGGGGGTCTGGTCGCCCTGGTTCGCTTCTCTGTCTCGTCTTCTGGCTTCGTGTCCCCCGCGGTAAAATATTGACTTGGGCTTTTGTCCCGTCCAATTCCGAGAATATTGATTTTCTGTCTTTCTGGAACCAAAAACAGAAGAAAACAGGCAACTGACACCGTGGCAACTTGTTAATAGGTTAGTTCTAGAAAAGATATAAAAACACCTCAAAGTGTAGACAAAGCAAAGCAAAGTAGATACTAAAAAAGCATGGAGCATCAAAAATTATAGATACGTTTCCGACGTATCAAGCATCCCCAAGCTTAACTCCCGCTCGTCCTCGAGTTGGTAAGTGATAAAAAGAATAATTTTTGAGGTGACATGCACCATCAAAACCAAGATCAAACCTTTTGCAAGCATTGAAAGCTGGGATCAAAGAACTCTAAACATGTGCATGAAAGATGGAGTTCTAACAATAGGACATAGTAAGTATACATGCAACATGAAAGGCTACAAACAAAGATCATGAATAACATGCATTGAAAAACGTTTGTTTGTTTCACATACAGAAACATGGCATGGTGGCATCCAGCTTGTCCCTCATAGAGTAGCAAATAGATGCATAGGACACCTTCAAAGTTCACAAGGGTGACTAGAAACAAGTATCACAAGAACAAGTAATATCACAATATGCATCAATCAATAAGTTTTGGGACACTGGACACAGAATGAAAACTATGCTCTCTTAATGGTGCCTAAGAGTAGAAGGTGGAGACTCAAATAATGGTGGAAAAAAGCCTTTCATAAAGGAAAGCAGGGATTTCAAGTTTCAAAAAGAGTTTCCAAAAATTATGGTACTTGTTAGCTTTCAGCCCTCATTGCCCCTATCATAAGCATCTTGAAGTGGTTAAGGTTAAAGTGCACAAAGATGGAGTATATACTTGACAAAGTATAAGTTGGCAATCTCAAGTCCATTGAATACGAGGGCCACACCTCATGCTACTCAACTTCAGTCACCTGCAAGTTCTTGTCATTGTAAGTACATGCGTATCATAGAGAACCGCCAACGGGGTACCCCTTGCACATGGTATAGGAGCTATCCCATAACCAAAATGACAAGGCAAGCAGACAATGGGCATGTCAGCGGTCTTTTTATTTACTATATGCATAGCTTTTTATTGAGGATGCTTCGTAGATAGCTCACTATGGTGATGCTGCAAGTTTCCACCATGATTAGGCATGGCTTAGGCTAGCGGCCCAGGCGTTTCTCTAACACAAAATACATACTCCATGGACTTACAAGTTCCCTCTTTATTTCACACCGGTGACATCCATATACAAAAGAGCATGATATCAACTGAGTACGAAGTATAAGTGCAATGTTGAAAACATTCCCCGTGACAACACGGTTCTGCTAATTTCAACAAGTGCAAGCATATACAACACAGATGACACAATGGTTCAAGTTTATTAGGGGCAAATAATATAAAGTGTGCCATCAAGTTTGTGAGGGCTTTAATCACTAAGTTTTCACATAACAAAATAGTTTTCAATTAGAAGATAGCTGAAAACAAGAATATACTTGGAATGGTGTAACACACCATGCATAGGAATTTATAGTGGACATTGTGGAATAACTTGGTTTCTTGGGAGTTGGAAGCATGAGTAGAGCTTACTCATACAAGTGGAGGCTAGCAAAAGACTAGGAGCAACCAACTAAGAGAGCAATAATGGCCATAATCATGCAGAGCAATAAAGCATTACTAATCAAAGCATAGAGTGGTACTACAAGTCAAGGACTAAATGATCATAGAGGCTATGGTGACTTATCATAGTCATAACATGGTGTGAGCATGTGCAAAGTCAACCCAAACAAAGCATCAAAGGAGTACACCACAATACTATGCTTTTGCATGCTAAAACAACGCATAATTTCTTCAAGGCACACTAAGCAATCCCAATTGTTTGGAACAAGACAAGCTACATCAATAATCACTAAGCATAAGGTCAAAACAACACCTAGCATGTCATGCTAAAGTCTAAGTCACAGTCAATGCAAGCTCCTCTTGCACTTATCAAGCAATAACTTTCTACTCCTTTCCAACACCAAGCAACTTATTTGAAACAACACAACGAAAACGGGGTCCAAACAACTTTATTCAAGCAAACTAAACAAAAACTAAGACGCTCGAAGAATAACACAACGGTGCATGAAACAATAAAAACGAAGTGTCTAGACAGACCTGAGCTTTTATTGATGAAGAAGGGGATGCCTTGGGCATCCCCAAGCTTTGACGCTTGTAACTCTTGGATATTTCTTGGGGTGACACCGGGGTGGCATCCCCAAGCTTGAGATTTTGTCCATTCTTCATCTCATTACATCATTCTCTCTCTACACCTGAAATTTTTCCTTCATACAAAACTTCACACAATCTTCATTAGCAACAATAGTGTATTCAAAAGATAATAGACCTTTGGGTTTAGCTTTGGAACAGCAAAACTTTTCACTAAAAACACAAGTCACTGTAGCAACTCCTTCAAAAAGCTCAATTCCCCAAAAGAGAACTCAAAAAGGAATCAATAAGAAGGAAATACAAATAATGGCAGAAATCTGTCAAAACAGACCAGCAGGTAGAAACCGATTTTTTTTCGAAAATCTTATGTTGCTAAAAAAAGTGTTAAACTAAATATAGTTAGCTAACATACTGGGGGATTTATTCGTAAATTTTCATCTCAATCCGACTTACATAGACTCCTCACGAATTTGTTTGGTGGAGGACATAAATCTGTTTCGGGACAGCAACTCCCCAAATCTTACTTCCCTCTCATTAGAGGTCATTCTTGGCACAAAAAAAAACAAAACGGATAATGAGAGGTCATTACTGAAGTAATAACTTCCAAGACTCAAGGAAAATCTTGGATTATCTTCCAACAAGTACTTTTATTTAACGCCTTTAAGTTAGGCACAAGAAGCAAGAAATCAAGTATTTTCAAATGAGGAAGCATTAACATCAAACCTTGCTTTCAAAGGAGGAGCAAAAAGAAACTTCTCTCTCCTCATAGGGAAGTGTTCAATACCTTTCTTAAATGGAAAATTATATTTAATGGTGCCTTCTTTCATATCAGTGATGGCACCAATAGTTCTAAGGTCTTCCCAAGGTAATAGGACAAGAAGCATTGTATTCAACATCCAAAACATAGAAATCAACAGGGTCATAAGCATTGTAACCCATAATGTGAACATCATTAATACTCCCCATAAGTTTCTTTTTAGCATTTTCATTGAGCGAGACATCCAAATAACAATCTTCCAGAGGTGGCAAATCAAGCATTTCATAATATTCCTAGGCATAATAGAGACACTAGAACAAGGATCACATGAAGCTTTGAGATTAAAGTCATTCACTTGCATATTAATAATGGGTTCCCAACTATCTTATACTTTCCTAGGAATAGAAGTTTTGTGTTTTAGCTTATCTTCCTAAATTTTCACAAGAGCATATGTAATTTTTTTAGTGAAAGAAACATGCATATCACTAGTATTAGGACTTATAGCAAGATTTTGCAAGAAAAGAATCACTTCAGAAATATTGCAACCATCTATATCAAATTCAAACTTAGAATCACTAGTAGTAGACTCAATAGGCTTAGGCATATTAGGAGGAGGAACATGGACTTCTTGTGGTTTAGTGGTATCCATTCTAGTGATGGTGCACACACTATTGTTTCTATCAATTTCAGCTTCCCTTTCCCACTTAGCATGAAGTTGAGCTAACAGTCTAACATTTTCATCAATAGTAACTTGTATGGCATGAGCAGTAGCAAAGGTATTTTCCATAGTTTCAGGTTTAGCAGCTATTTTATTAATTAAGGAGGATCGTGCTTCAGACAAAGAGGAAATATTCTTTTCAACACTCATTTTTTTTGACTATAAACTAGGAATTTCTCTATTCAGAATCTCAAACTGATGACTAATGTTTTTCAAGATAATAGATTGTCCTTCCATAGTTTTAGTGAAAATATTATTTTGTTCATATTGCATTTGCATAAAATTCTTGGTCGATCTCTCTACTTCTAGATTCCTTTCTTCACTAGGCATTCCAGACCTACCATGATAAACACTTCCACTAGGAGGATAAGGCATGTAATTACCATAAGTATTGTTGCCAAAGTTGTTGTTTCTAACGAAGTTCACATCAACTTGCTCTTTTTGAGAAACCAAAGAGGCTAAGGGAACACTATTAGGATCTAGAGGAGCTTTCCCATTAACAAAGCATAGCCATAATAACATCAATCTTATCACTCAAAGAGGAGGTTTCTTCAACAGAATTTACCTTCTTACCATGTGGAGCTCTCTCAGTGTGCCATTCAGAGTAATTAACCATCATATGGTCAAGGAGCTTTGTTGAAACACCCAAAGTGAGGCCCATGAAGGTACCTCCAGCAGCTGAATCCAACATGTTTCTTGAGGAGAAGTTTAAACCTGCATAAAAAGTCTGGATAATCATCCAAGCAGTGAGTCCATGAGTGGGACAATTCTTAACCAAAGACTTCATTCTTTCCGAAGCTTTAGCAACATGTTCATTATCAAGTTGTTTAAATTTCATAATGTCACTTCTCATAGATATAATCTTAGCAGGAGGATAGTACTTTCCAATAAAAGTATCATTGCACTTAGTCCAAGAATCAATACTATTTCTAGGCAAAGATAGCAACCATTCTTTAGCTTTCTCTCTAAAGGAGAAAGGAAACATCTTGAGCTTAATAATATCTCCATCTACATCCTTATACTTTTTCATCTCACAAAGTTCAACAAAGTTATTGAGATGGGCATCAGCATCATCAGAACTAGCACCCGAAAATTGCTCCCTCATCACAAGATTCAACAAAGCGCTTAATTTCATAAAAGGTAGCATCAGGAGAAGGTGGAGCAATAGGAGTGCTTAGTAAATCATTGTTGTTGGTGCTAGTGAAGTCACACAACTTGGTGTTCTCAGCGGAGTTCATTTTGGCAAAGGTGGGCAAGGCAAAAACAGTAGCAGGAACTAGAGCATGAACTATTTATTGTGTGTGTTTTTGAATAAAGAAAGCAAACCAAACTAAACTATTTTTTTGGAGTTTTTGAAAAGAGGCAAACAAAACCAAGCAAAAGAAACTAAGCAAACTAAAAACAAAGTAAAGAGAAAGGAAGTGAATGACTCCCCTTGTGAAGACGTCCTTAGCCTCCCCGGCAACGTCACCAAAAAACTTGTTGATGTGGAGCCTGTTGGGAACCCCAAGAGCAAGGTGTGAAGCAGCACAGCAACAAGTCTTCCCTCAGTAAGAAACCGAGGTTATCGAACCAATAGGAGGAAGGAAACGTCACACAGGTGTTGCAAGCAACATGGAAACCTGCACAACACAAACTCAAGACTTTGCCCCAACTAACAGTGAGGTTGTCAATCTCACCGGTTGTGGTAACAAAGGATTAAACGTATGGTGTGGAAGGTAATGGTGGTTTGCAGCAAGTAAACAAGTAATAGTGGAAGATGTATCAATGGTAAAGATTCGACCGGGGTGCATAATTCACTAGAGGTGCTCTCCTTAGATAAACAACATGGCATGAAGGGTAAACAAATTATAGTAGGGCAATTGACAGGAACTGAGCAAGGCATAACAATGCAATACCAGACAAAAAGATCCTATGATATTCAATTGGGCAATACAACAATATACATAGACCGCCATCCAACTGCATCTATGACTATAAGTCCACCTTTAGGTTATCATCCGAACCCCCTCCAGTATTAAGTTGCAAGCAACAGACAACTGCTTGAAGCCAAGTGTGTAAGGTAAACAATCCACTTGTTCTATGAACAAGAGACCGTTGTTTTCTCCCTAGTGGCAACAGCGCATCTACAACCGAAGAGATTTCTGTCACTTCCCTTGGAAACTAGAGGCATGAACCCACTATCAAGCATAAATACCCCCTCTTGGAGTCACTAGCAACTACTTGGACAAGATAGCTACTAACAACAGAGATCATGCAAGATCACAAACAACACAGACATGATAATATCAAAAAGACAAAACCATTAATCAATCTGACATAGTAATCTCAATATCCATCGGATCCCCGCAAACACAACATGCATGATTACAAATAGATTAGATCTTGATCATGAATGGAGCTCACAAGATCTATACATGAAAGCACAAGGAGGAGATACAACCATCTAGCTACTACATGCATCCATAGTCCAAGGTGGAACTACTCACGCTTCATACCGGAGAGAAGGCGTCCGGGATGATTTCCCCTCCGGCAGGGTGCTGGGAAGAACTTCAGATCCCCCCGATCTAGGGACGACGGTAGCGGCGGCTATAGAAGGTTTCGTGGAGTTTTGATCGGTGCCTAGGGTTTTTGTATCGGGGGCTTCTTATAGGCGAAGAGGCGAGGCTGGGAGGCGGCCAGGGCCCCCACACCCTACCCAGGCGCGGGATGGGCCCACCCGCACCTAGGGGGGGGGGGTCTGGCCGCCCTGTTTCGCTTCTCCGTCTTGTCTTCTGGCTTCGTGTCCCCCATGGTAAAATATTGACTTTGGATTTTGTCCCGTCCAATTCCGAGAATATTGATTTTCTGCCTTTCTGGAACCAAAAACAGAAGAAAACAGGCAACTTGCACTGTGGAAACTTGTTAATAGGTTAGTTCCATAAAAGATATAAAAACACCTCAAAGTATAGACAAATCAAAGCAAAGTAGATACTAAATAAGCATGGAGCATCAAAAATTATAGATACGTTTCCGACGTATCATGGGTTCATGCCTCTATTGAATCTGGGGAAGTGACAAAAATCTATAAGGTTGCAGATGTGCTGTTGCCACTAGGGAGAAAACAACAATCTCTTGCATGGAACAATTGTATTGTTTACTTTACACACATTGCTTAATGCAGTTATCCGTTGCTTGCAACTTAATACTGGAGGGGGTTCGGATGATAACCAAAAGGTGAATTTCTAGTCATAGATGCTGTTGGATGACGGTCTATGTATATTGTTGTAATGCCCAATCAAATCTCATAGGATCATGAATGTCTAGTATTGCATTGTTGTGCCTTGCTTAGTCTTGTCAATTGCCCCGCTGTAATTTGTTTACCCAGCATGTTATGTTATTTATCTGAAGGAGAACACCTCTAGTGAACCGTGGACCCCGGTCCAAACTTTACCGTTGTTACATCATCTACTTTTATTGTGTACTTCCTGCAAGCAACCATTACCTTCCACACCATACGTTTAATCCTTTGTTTTCAGCAAACCAGTGAGATTGACAACCTCACTATAAGTTGGGGCAAAGTCTTGAGTTTGTGTTGTGCAGGATTCCAAGTTGTTAGCAACACCTTGGAGTTGTTTCCTTTCTCCTACTGGTTTTGATAACCTTGGTTTCATAACTGAGGAAAAATTTACTGTTGTGCTCATCACACCTTCCTCTTGGGGTTTCCAACAAAGCTCTACAGTGATCTGAGCTCATCAAAGACTTTTTCTGGCGCCGTTGTTGGGGAGTAAGGACAACTTCACAAGGGGAGTCCTTCACAACCATTCTCCTTACTTTGTTTTTGTTTTGCTTGCTTCTCTTTATCAAAAATTACAAAAAAATATTTTCGTTTGGTTTGCCTTCTCTTATAAAAAAACACACAAAAAATTAGTTCCTAATATTGTTGTTGGTTTGTTATTGCCTTACTTTGTCATGCTTTCTATCAATGGTTGGTTTCTTTGAAATTCTTATTGGCAAGGTGGGTTCACAAAAGAACAAAAATATTATTATAAGGAACACCGCTCGTCACAAAAAGGGAAACACTTATGGGAACAAATTAATAAATTGAATACCATTGCTAGAAATGTGTGCTCTACTTATAATGTTACTTATTGCTGTGATAAATCTTGTTGCTGTAGGAGGTATAAACACCTTCTATTTCAATGTGAGTATAATGATAATGTTACCATATCTTCTTATGTTAAAGGAAATTATGACTTTTATGATGTGGAACAAACTGAAGAATTTATTGCTTAGAAGGGTGCATTTGAAATTGCTAGTTTGCTTGAAAATACTGATGCTTCACCTTATAAATATGAGGTTTATGATATACTTAAATTTTTCTTTGATAATTACAAGGAAGAAAATGGCTATATTCTTGAATACATTAATAGATGCTTTCCACAAACGGAAGAGACTAATGCCTTGCAGGAGCCTATGGAAGAAGAAATTGCTGAAACTGAAAGCTCATTAGATGAAAAAGAGGAGGAGAGTGATGAACAAAAGGAGGAAGAATGGATTAGCTACCCATGTCTACCTTCTAATGCGAGTAACTCTTTATCCCTTACATTATTTGATTGTCGCCCATGCTTACCAAAGGAGGATGAATGTTATGTTCCTATGGATTCTTTTGAAATTTATACTATGGGTAAAACTTGTGATAATAATTATTCTCCTGTTATCTATGATAATCCATGCTATTTTGTTAAATCTTATGATAATCCTTTATTTGTGCCTAACTTCGAAACGCATGGTACTAAAGGGTTTTGCTTAGAAAATTTTATGATAAAGCTCTAGATGATGGTCCTATTTTGGTTGATAATATTAATAGTACTACTATTGGAAATGATATTGGAGGGGTCTTGACTTTATCTTGGAACCCCATACCTCTTGAGAATGATCGGTCATCTTGTTATAAAATTGTTAAAAGTGGGTTTGAAGGTTGTAATCCCACTATTTTTGAGCTTGATAAAAATTATGTGTTTGTAGATCATGAAAAGCATACTTTATGTGATAGTTATATTGTTGAGTTTATTCACGAGGCTAGTGGAAATTATTATGAGAGAGGAAAATATGGTTGTATAAGTTTTCATGGTACTGAAACACCTCTCTATGTGCTGAAAGTTTTTGAAGTTGCTCTTGTTTTATCTACCCAATCTTGTTACTATGTGCTTCTTTGATTTATTTTCTTACAAGATTACTATGCATAGGAAGTGGGTTAGACTTAAATGTGTTTTGAATTTGCTTCTTGATGCTCTCTTTTACTTCAATTCATATTTCTTATGTGAGCATCTTCTCAAACTTTCTATGCCTAACTTAAAGGCGTTAAAGTAAAGTACTTTTTGGGAGATAACCCAATAGTTTTCTTGAGTCTTGGAAGTTATTACTTCTGCAATAACCCCTCCTTATCCTTTTTTTTAATTTTTGTGCCAAAAATAACCTCTAATGAGAGAGAAGTAAGATTTGGGGAAGTTGTTGTCCCGAAACAGATTTTTGTGCTTCACTGTAAAAAATCGTGAAAAACCTCTTTATGTCGGATTGAGCTGTAATTTTCTTTATATATCCCTCAGGTTGTTATATAACTTTCATTAGTTCAAAACCTTTTTATTTGAGCATCAGAAGATCTTCAAAAAAATCGGTTTTTACCTGCTGGTCTGTTTTGACAGATTTCTGCCATTATTTGCATTTGGCTCTTATCGATTTATTTTTTAGTTCTTTTTTGTGAATTGAGATTTTAAGGGAATTTCTATAGTAGCATGTGTTTTAATGAAAGTTTTTCTGTTTTGAAACTAAACCCAAAGGTTTATTACTTTTGAATGCACTAATGTTGCTAATGAATATTGTGTGAAGTTTTGTATGAAGGAAATTTTCAAGTGTAGGGGAAGAATGATATAATGAAATGAAGAATGTACAAAAACTCAAGCTTGGGGATGCCACCCCGTGTCACCCCAAGAAATATTCAAGAGGTACAAGCGTCAAAGCTTGGGGATGCCTAAAGCATCCCCTTCTTCATCAATAAAAATCTCAGGTCTCTTTCTAGACACTTCGTTTTTATTATTTCATGCCCTATTGTGTTGTTCTTGGAGCGTCTTAGTTTCCATTTTTGGTTTTAGCTTGCTTAGTTTGCTTGAATAAATTAGTTGGACCCCCACTTTCGCTGTGTTGTTTCAAAAAAGTTGATTGGTGTTGGAAAAGAGTAAAAAGTTTCATGCTTATAGTAGAACAAAAGGCAGCTTGTTTTGACTGTGACTTAGACTTTATCATGTCATGCTAGATGTTGTTTTGACCTTATGCTTAGTTATTATTGTTGTAGCATGACTTGTTCCAAACAATTGAGATAGCTTAATGTGCCTTGAAAGAATCATGCGTTGTTTTAGCATACAAAAGCATAACATTGTGGTATTCTCCTTTGATGCTTTATTTGATTTGACTTGGCACATGATCACACCATGTTATGACTATGAACCAGTCAACTTATCCTCATTGATCATTTATTTTTTGATTTGTGGTACCACTTTATGCTTTGATTAGTAATGTTTTGTCACTCTGCATGATTATGGCCATTATTGCTCTCTTAGTTGGCCGCTCCCAGTCTTTTGCTAGACTCCACTTGTATTGAGTAAGCTGTACTCATGCATCCAACTCCCAAGAAACCAAGTTATTCCAAGTTTCCACTATAAATTCCTATGCATGGTGTGTTACACCATTCCAAGTATATGCTTGTTTTTATCTATCTTCCAAATTAAACTTGTTATGTGAAAATTAGTGATTAAAGCTCTCATAAGCTTGATGGCACACTCTATTTTTCTTGCCCCTAATAAACTTGAACCATTGTGTCATCTATGTTGTATATGCTTACACTTATAAGTTGAGAATTAGCAGAACCGTGCTGTCACGGGGAATGCTTTCAACACCTGTAAATATCTACCCAGTTGATATCATGATCTTTTATTATGGATATCGGCGGTGTGAAATAAAAGGGGAGCTTGTAAGCCCATGGAGTTATGTATATGTGTTAGAGAAAAATATGGACCGCTAGCCTAAGCCATTCCTAATCATGGTGGAAACTTACAGCATTACCACAGTGAGCAATCTATGAAGCATTCTTCTTATAAAAAAAGAGAGATAGAAAAAAGAGAAAAATAAAAAAAAGAGGAAAGAAGAGAAAAAAGCACCATTTTACCATGCTAAATAAGAAGATTGCTGATATGCTCATTGTCTATTGCCTTGTCATTTTGATATGGGATATCTCCTATGTCATGGGGGCAAGGGGTACCCCGTTGGCGGTTCTCTATGATACACATATACTTACTATGACAAGAACTTACTGGTAACTAAAGTTGAGTAGCATGAGGAACGACCCTCATACTCAAGGGAATGAGATTGCCAACTTATATTTTGTCAAGTATATACTTCATATTTTGGTCACTTTAACCTTAATCACTTCAAGATGCTTATGATAGGGACAATGAGAGCTGAAAGCTAACAAGTACCATAATGTTTGGAAGCTCTTTATGAAACTTGAAATCCCTGCTTCCCTTTATGAAGGACCTTTCTTCCACTTTTATATTGAGTCTTCACCTTCTATCATTAGGCACCAATTAAGAGAGCATAGTTGTCATTCTTAGTTCTATATGCAGTGTCCCAAAACTTATTGATTGATTCATAATGTTGATATTGCTTGTTCTTGAACTATTTGTATCTAGTCACCCTTATAAACTTTTAAGGTGTCCTATGCATTTATGTTTTGCTACTCCATGAGGGACAAGATGAATGCCACTATGCTATGTTTTCTATATGTGAAACAAACAAATGTCTTTCAATGCATTATTATTCATGATCTTTGTTTGTATCCTTTCATGTTGCAACATAGTTGCTATGTCCTATTGTTAGAACTTCATCTTTCATGCTCATGTTTAGAGTACTTTGATACCAGCTTTCAATGCTTGCAAATGGTTTGATCATGATTGTGATGGTGCATGTCACCTCAAAAATTATTCTTTTTATCACTTACCTACTCGAGGACGAGCAGGAGTTAAGCTTGGGGATGCTTGATACGTCGTAAACGTATCTATAATTTTTGATGTTCCATGCTTGGTTAGTATCAACTTTGCTATGCTTTGTCTACACTTTGAGGTATTTTTATACATTTTCTGGGACTAACCTATTAACAATATGTCGCAATGCCAGTTGCCTGTTTTCTGCTCTTTTTGGTTTCAGAAAAGCTAGTAAGGAAATATTCTCGAAATTGGACAGGACAAAAGCCAAAGTCAATATTTAACCGAGGAGAACACGAAGTATAGAGGAGAGACGGAGGGGAGCCATAGGGTGGCCGCACCCCCCACGCACAGGCCCACCCTAGGTCGCGCCTGGGAAGGGTGTGGGCCCCCTGGCGGCCCTCCTGCCTCGCCTCTTTGCCTATATAAACCCCCAATGCCAAAACCCTAAGCACCGGATCAGATCTCCATGAAACAGTCTGTAGCTTCCACCATCGTCCCTAGATCAGGGAGGATCTGAAGCTCTTCCCGACACCCTGCCGAAGGGGAGAGATTATCCAGGAGGCCTTCTTCATCACCATGCCAGCCTTTGGTATGATGCGTGAGTAGTTCCACCTTGGACTATGGGTCCATACAGTAGCTAGATGGTTGTTTCTCGTCCTTTGTGCTATCATGTTTAGATCTTGTGAGCTCCGTTCATGATCAAGGCCATCTGTTTGTAATCATGCATGTTGTGTTTGCGGGGATCCAATGGATATTGAGATTACTATGTCAGATTGATTATTGATTCTATCATGTCTTATTGATTATTGATTATATCATGTTTGTGTTGTTTGATATCTTGCATGCTCTCCGTTTCTAGTAGCTATCTTGGCCAAATAGATGCTAGTGACTCCAAGAGGGAGTATTTATGCTCGATAGTGGGTTCATGCCTCTATTGAATATGGGTAAGTGATAGAAATCTCTAAGGTTATATATGTGCTGTTGCCACTAGGGAGAAAACAACAATCTCTTGTTCATGGAACAATTGTATTGTTTATTTTACACACATTGCTAATGCAGTTATCCGTTGCTTGCAACTTAATACTGGAGGGGGTTCGGATGATAACCTGAAGGTGGATTACTAGTCATAGATGCAGTTGGATGGCAGTCTATGTATATTATTGTAATGCCCAATCAAATCTCATAGGATCATGAATTTCTAGTATTGCATTGTTGTGCCTTGCTCAGTCCTATCAATTTCCCTGCTGTAATTTGTTTACCCAGCATGTTATGTTATTTATCTTAAGGAGAACACCTCTAGTGAACTGTGGACCCCGGTCTAAACTTTACCATCGTTACATCATCTATTGTTACTGTTTACTTCCTGCAAGCAACCATTACCTTCCACACCACACGTTTAATCCTTTGTTTTCAGCAAACAGTGAGATTGACAACCTCACTGTAAGTTGGGGCAAAGTCTTGAGTTTGTGTTTTGCAGGATTCCAAGTTGTTAGCAATACCTTGGAGTTATTTCTTCCTCCTACTGGTTCGATAACCTTGGTTTCATAACTGAGGGATAACTTACTGATGTGCTCACCACACCTTCCTCTTGGGGTTTCCCAACGAAACTCTACAGTGATCTGAGCTCATCAGTGACTGGCTCATCATACCCATTCACATAATAGGTGCTCCCTACCTAAAACTTTTGCACATATTGTCAGTCATTGTTATCTCTGACATTTGAGAATATTACCTTATAAGCTTGAGTTACCAAAATATAAGGTTCCTCCTTATACCACTCAGTAGTAGTATTGATGGGTATGAAATTCCCATCATTGCTAGGGCCTAGTTTCTCGTTCTTATCTTGGGCACACCAATAAAACTTGAATTGAACCATAGATTGACCACCAGTCTTGTCGATATAGTTCAACTCAATAACCTCTTTTATGCGACCATAATGATCATAGTCATACCTAACATCATCCGGGTTCTCTTCACGCATCTTCACTCATAGGACCATACCGAACATCTTACATGATTTCTAAACCATTCCTAGAACCCATCCCCACATACTGGCGCAACATAATATTTTCCTTTGGTTGTTTTAAATAACCTATAAAAATGATACTCAAGTCAAACATCTGAACATATCTTGCTATAAGTTTTATTTCATATATGTGAGGATATGTATGAATAATACTCACGCAACAAAGTTTTCAGCCTCATTGGCGTTATTCAGCACATACCAAGTGAGTTGGTCATATTCATGATGCATTAATATTCTATTTTCCTTCTTTCCTACTAGGAGAACACCATGGTTAAAAACAAAATTTTCAACTTCTTCAGTTCTACCACCCATATTAGATCTCGTTTTACGATCAGAAATATATCTTGAGCAAAATGCAAATGCTTCAGCGGAAATATATGCGTCTACAATGTAAGCCTCTGCTCTACTATTGTTCCTAACAGTACCCTTAAAAATACAAAGTCGACGTTCTATAGGATACATACATCCGTACTGTACGAAACCTCTATAAAGTGCATATTTAGGCAGATGAACAACCAAATGCACCATCACATAAAAAAAATTTGGTGGATATATCAGCTCAAGCTTGCACATGATTTCTGCTATGTTCTTCTGAAGACGTGCTACAACTCTTCTGTCCAGATTTTTGCTACTGATTTCCCTAAAAAACTTTCCCAACTCTACAAGCATGTTATACAAATCCATGTTCACTAGACCTTTAACGCCAAGAGCTAAAAGCCTTTGTAGTAGGATGTGGCAATCATGAGTTTTCAACCCTTGGAGCTTGTTCCCCTCTACATTTATACAATTTGTAATGTTGGAAGAAAACCCATATGGGAACTTCACACCTTAGAGGATCACAAAATAGTACCCTTTTATTCATCGACAAGGTAAATTCTGCACCTCAAAATTTGTAATGTTTTTCACCGCCCTTATCAACCGTATCTTCAGGATGTAGCTTCAAGTTGTTGTTAACGTTGAGTTTTTCGCAATCAAGCTTAGCATTATAGATATCTTTTGTCTTGGATGGAATGTTGAGTAATGTGCCTATAATGTTGTCACATATATTTTTCTCCATGTGCATGACATCAATATTATGTCGAAGCGTCTTACTAGCCCAATAGATAAGCCCCATAGAGTAGATATGCACTTATAAAATATTCTTGATTCCTCTTCCTTCCCTCGGGAAGAAGCTGCTACTTCTTCTGCTCTCTTTATTTTGGATGTTGCTCCTACTGTTGGTGCATCTTCTGTATTCTTTCTTTTATCTCGTTTGGTAGCTGGTTGTTTTTCTAGTTTGACATTTTTGACCTTTTGTAGATGCGCCTGCAACTCAGCTGCAAGGAACTTTTGTGGTGCAGTGCCATAATGAGTTCTCTTTTCATAGAACTGCAATTTTTTTAAGTTATTTTTTGGAATTTGTGGCCTTTAGGAAGAAAAACCTGGTGGCCAAGGAAACCGGTCTTATTTTGTAGCCTCACTTTGACCTGTTTTGTCTCACAACGAACACAAGCATTATAACTTGTTGTCACTCTATCTGACATAGTGCCAAGAGCTGGAAAATCATGGATGCAGAACAACACATCAACACACATAGGGAACTTGGCATTTTCAAGTTTGTTTTCAAGGATATCAGGAGTCATGACACCCTTCCATAGTTTCTGCAAGTCTCATATAAGAGGATGCATTAACTGATCAAAATCCTTCTATAGCATCCCAGGAAATACCCAACTAGAAAATTGCTTGTTATTCTCTTTTCTTGCATCATCATAACATCATATTGTATCATCATCATGTTCATCATGTCACCTTGCATGAAACATATAATTAAATTATTGCATTTAAATTGTCTCACTTATATTTGGTTCTTGCTAATTTGTATTTGCCTCTCTCTATTTTGACCTCCCTCTAATCCAGTATAGTTGGTCCCATATATGTTGGAACCATAATGTCTTTTGGTTTTGGAGACTTGCAAATTTTAAATATTACAAAATGCCCAAATTGAGTTGGGGGCATCACCTCTTGATTCTACTCTATCTATATCTTGTGGTCTCTTGTGGATCAAATGGTCATATTATAATTCCACCACATGTGTCAAATGGATTCCTTTATTTTTGCCATGAGGTTTTCTAAATCTTGTCCATTTAAAAATATGTGGATTCTATTAATCTTGTTCATTTATCTATGTTCTTGAGATCATATTCCTCTCTATTCTACTTATCTTCTTGTGTTGTCATTCTGATTCTTTGTGGTTGATTCTCTAATTCTTGTGTCTTGGTACATCCTATAATTAGTCTATCTTTTATTCTAATTTGATTTTATATCTTCTTGCACCATTTCATCGCTCGTTTTGATCTTTTGCCATCTCACCTCAAGCCTAATTCTTTCTTCTTCTAAATCTATCCTACATGTTCCATGCACATGATCCCATGCTCTATGCTACCATAGTACTTTTCACCTTGCCATCACCATACATATTGAGTGCAGCGATTCTACCATGTCGTGGGTGTCCCCGTCTTATCCGACGGTGCACACTATTTCAAGATTGATGCTCTGTCGTTTTGCATTTTGATCATATACAAGTCCATCTTCCATTCCTTAGTGACACTAAAGCGGACATGTCCATCTTCCTATCCTCTCCCCTCGCTCTCCTTATCCAGCCACACCACCGCCATCCACCCTCCCAGTCCCAGAGACGACGGGCAGAGGTGGGCCACCGCGTTCCTCGATGAGCCGTACTAGGTGTCGTCTATCTCGCCGAACGCGGCTGCTTCACACCGTGCACCGTGTCCATGGCCTCGGTGCTACCTACATCGCCAGCGCTGGCGGTCGATCCACTGGACGTCCTCAGCATTGTCTTCACGGATGCCGACCAGCAGGGACTATAGGCCTGCGCTTCACCGCCCAGATTTGAAGCCGCAAAACCGAGGCCTAGACACCAAATCCGTTCCGTTTGCATTTCTAACTTCTAAGGGATTTGTTCCTGTAGGTCATAATGCTAGATTCTGGCTTACTAACTGATTCTTACACCTGGAATGGTTGCAAACTGATTCTTGTACATCGTGGAAGTTCTATTGCTCTTATGCTCATGTCGGTCATAGTCCAGATCCGATCTGATCCTTATTTTTCATCATTGCTCGATTTTTGTCTAGAAATTTTTAATCCTTTCATTCTGTCTGAACTATGAAAAAAAGGAACTTCCGGGATTTATCTATTTCTAGAAAAAATGTCATCTAATATCCAGATCCCTAGTAACGAATTTGAAGAGAAATTATGTTACATTTTTTCTCCCGTCGAAGATTCCTGTGTTTTTTATCCTAACTGAACTGTGGATAATAAATATACTACTCCCTCCGATCCATAATAAGTGTCGTCTACTTAGTACAAAGTTTGTACTAGCTTAGTACAAAATGGGCGACACTTATCTAGCTTAGTACAAAATGGGCGACACTTATTATGGATCGGAGGGAGTACTTATAATTCGTTTCTTCGGTCCGAATGCTTCATGAACTTTGGATGTGAGATTGTATGGGTGCAGATCGAACATGATAACTGAAATATACTTCAAATGCTGAATGTGTGGATACGGTACAGCTTATGCCGTGCAAATTAGGACTGGTTCACAAGATATGGATGTACCCGAGGGTCTTTTCTGCAATTGGCAACAACGCCTGCACAGATCTCAGACCAAATGTGGACGTCCAGGATAAGCCCGGAACACCCACGTATATGTAGAATTGGTTTTTCGATACATATTTCTCTTGCAATTTTCTAAGCAAAAAATATTTTTATAAAACACCGTATTCTGTTTGCTAAAATAACCATACGGTTAATATATATGAAGCCGCCTCCTTTTTCTCATTTTATAACAAAACAAATAATAGCGGTCTATTATAAGACTACAAAGGGTTTGCTTAAATTTTTTTTAAAAGATTCGTCTAAAATTTTAACCTAAAATTAGTCTCGTCTAGTCTACTTAAAGGTTATGGTCGGTTCCGTACGAGTTGTTTAGTCGTCAGTGTTTTATAATCGGATATGCTAAAATAAGTGTTTTAATCGAATCGCGGTTAGCGTTTTAAACGGATCGTTCCAGCTTCATTTTAAACGGATCGCCGTGGACGGTCGCGCAGGGCGGCATCTTGGTCCTCCTCCGGTAGTCCATATTCCGGTTCGGCAATAACCGGCAGCATGGTCGCGATGAACTTAGTGCCCTTGTCGTGATGTGTTGTGTGAGTGAGCGGAAGTGTTGGTGAACAAAACTGTGTCGACGGAATAGTCGGTGCTCCAATCTCGCGAAGCAATGGCCATGGCAGCGACGAGGCGGACGGTGGGGAACTCCTGGAAGTTGATCACCGGCCTAGGCGGACGGTTGTAGCATCAGGTGGTCGTGTATGGTGCTGTTGTTGCCCCATGGCCAACCCGACCTCGTCCTAATCCCCTTTCTTCGCGAGTTCGCGTTCGCGTTCGCTTGTGATTATGCTGCTGATTTCGGATGGAAAATATGCGGCTACCTACTCGTGCACCGTAAGATCCAGAAACCAAGGGCGAGTTCAGAGAAAGAAGACTACGATAGTTCATTGTACTACGGGTTAGTATAAAATTGTATTTCCAAATATTATTTTCGCTAGAGACAACAGGCCAGAGGTTTAAAACCGCGGAATCGTGCGACGGCTGCCGCATGTCCACGAACTCACGTTTGCATCCAATCATGGGCGAGAAGAGCTGAATGATCACGATGGCCAGCTCTGGTGGCGAGTTCCAGATGACACAGTAGTCTGCTTCCCACAACATCGAGCCGAGCCAGTAGAGAGGGAGCAAGAGCAAGACACGGGTGGAAGCGAGCAGCCGACAGGGGAGGCGTTAATTGCGACCTTCATAGTTCGATAACTGCATGTGTAAAACTGTAGCCGCTAACCTGATCTTGCTCATGGAGAAAATCCACGTAAAGGTGCACTCGATCCATCATTTGATATACTCCCTGCAATCTATATTATTTGACTCGATTTCTTTTAGATATGAATGAATCTAGACTACATACTTAACTAGATACATATAAATCTAGACAAACTTGAGTCAACTAATATGGGTCTGAAGAAGTATTACCTTTTCTATGTGTGGCACTATTTCTGAAGTGGTCAACGGCCAAGGATGTACATACAGATTCAACGGGGAAATGATGTACATACATGTTAAGTGGCCAAAAAAGCGCATTGATGAAACACAGTATGGTAGTAACTGGAATATTATAGTTTGATTAATCAATTAATATTACTCTCTCCGTTTCAAAATAACTATCGTGATTTTAGTTAGAAAACAACGGACACTTATTTTAAAACGTATGGAGTATTATATATATATAGACACACATATATATATACTCTTTATTATACCCCTGGGTGCAGAATAAGTTATTCTGCACCCGGGTCGATTCAACGAGCCGGTTCATCCTGGCTCCACCGAACCTAATGGGTCGAACCCAATTAGAACCCGCGTCCTACGTATTTTTTTTACATTGACGGTTCGGTTTTTTTTTTGGGTCGTGGGGTGCTGGGAGCTGCCCCACAATCGTTGTCAATCCAGTGCGTGCGGCGGTTCTGGGAATCGGCCGGTGGAGGAGCGGTGTGGCCGGCGAGCGTCTGCTGGGTATTGTGGCCGGCGGCGAGCGACTTCAATTGGGTAATGTTGCCGGCGGGAAGCTGATTCAGCGATTGATTACGGCCGGCGGTGACTTCAGCTGGGGTTCGCGGCGGGTTTCCCCACGCGGCCCGAATCGGCGACGTGGTGAGCGGAAGGCGGCCAGGCAGGCGCTAGGCGAACAGCCACGAGCGCTGCTAGCCCGAGCCTCCCCCCTCGCGTCGTCTGCAGCGGTTCCTGCGGTCCTTGCCAAAAGGACTGTTCCGGCTGCTTATCCCTCACCTGGCGCCGCTCGTCCCCATCTTCTTCTTCGTCGCCGGCGTCCGGCAAGCCCCACATCCCTTCATCCCGCATTTTTACTTGGTGGGCGCGGTTGTTCCTAACATTCATCAGAGTTCTTGGTAGATTGGTGTAGCTTGTTAGTCTACAGTCTCTGGTGATCTTAGGGATTAATTATGTGATTTAATAGAACCTTCAGGAGCTTACATTATCTTGAAGTTTGAGACCTGCTTGATTTGAGTTGATATTGTTTTTTATTGATTCATCTTTTATGGATTATTTTTGCAGTTTGTACCTGCGAGTGGTTCAACAATTGTGGCCTCTTAATTACTGCTCTCCACTCCTATCCTCGGCAGCTGTTGTCGGTATCTTCTAGCGTGGAGAGACGTTGCTTCTGCCCAAGTGGAGAGGCGATGCTGCCAGGTTCCCTATCTGTAGAATTCTTCATCGTTGCTGGATTGCAGGAGAGCACCTAGACTTTGGTGAAGTTTGCATCTGTGAGCATAGATGTCCCTGAGATAAGGTTTGTGACGGCCTCTCAGCTATCTGCTGTGAGTGGCTTTTTCCATAGTGCCTCTTTTCTCAACCCAGCTTGAATTCTTACCAATAGCCAAGAGCACCAATAAATTAAGTACTCACCTCACCTCGATGGATATTTGATCTTCATACTTTCTTACATCAAATGCCAACTAAGCAACAGACAACCACTGCCCATGCCGTTCTATGGCTCTACTGTGCATTGCTCTAACTACAAGATTCATGCCTTGCTACAAATTATTTGTTTGTGCCTGACGAGTAGTATTTTCTTTTTTGACCATGCCTGATAGGTGGATCAATTCAAGTGTCCTGTGTTTATCCATTCTTTGTTGAATGGTAATTTGCATTTAGTCATTCATCATGCAAGTTAGGATTAGAGCAGAGGAGATGAATCTGTTATCAAATTTAATAATGTAAGACGAAATTGACTAGTCTGAAATCAAGATTGAGAACAAATAAGCATGATGTGGGAATCAATGGTTACATTGCCTTTCAATCAAATTTTCAGTTCATGTGGATATCCTTGTAACAATAGTTTGTTTTAGTATTCATAATTTCTCTTTCTTGAACAGATGCCTCCTTCAAGAGTTTCTGCTGTGAGAGATGTTCAGCTATATTGTTCAGTTGTGAAGGACTCATCGGAAGTTTCCTTTATTCCAAAATCCATCTAAATAAAAAATATTACAGTGTCTTGCCTATTATTTATGTAAGATTATTTTCGATACAAAAAATATGTTTTTGCAGCTATGCAAAGGTAGTCTAATTAATATTTCTACATTTAACACCAAGCTTTGACATTTTCTCATGTCTTCTCTACACATCCATAGGAGCTCTTGCATACATCTATGATGTAACATAGATTAGGGGTGGTTGTCGACATTCAGGATCTTACAGGTTACATGTTTCTCACTTTCTTTTTTGCACAAAGCTAGGATGCACATTGCTTTGCTTCTTGTATGTTCTGATTTCTTCATGTTGTGCTGTTTTCGTGTACTATGTTCATACACAAAGCTAAGAGGGAGGAGTATTTAAGCACCTTGTATTTAACTATGCACATTGTGTTTGTTTTTATTATAATGTAACTTTATTATGATTATTTTACATTTGACGAGAATATTTTATGGTCAACTGTAAACAAGGCTTTTTTAATCATGTACCCTCGTAACATGTAGCTGCTTCTCGTGTGCTTGTTTACCGATTCAGCCGGTCTGTAACATGGGAACTGTGCTTGCTGCTTCTTCTTTCCCCCCCGGGTACTCTTCAGTACCCATCTTTACCAACTTGGACGAGTAAGTGACGATTTTATCTATAATTTTGCAGCATCTTGGTTCATAATTTTAAAATTTAATCGATGTAAATATTGTTGCTGTAAAATAGGAATCTTTAGATAAGTAATTCTGCATCTTTTTTTAATTTGTTGGCTTCAATTGTATCTCCAATCTAGTGCTATTGGGCATGCTCAGCTAGGTTCTATGTGACAGTACCAAATCGAAAGCAAATTATACAGGTTCAATAAATGGAATTCTGGTTAGGAATTATGAATTACATGAAGGTCACACATGTTTTTTATGTATGTTGGTGATGAATGCTCGGAATGTAGTAGAGACTGTTCGTTTAAGGAATGGTCAGATTCCATGGTTGATAGGACCTCAATACAATGGACATGGCATGAGAAACTTGGCACTTCAGTGGGAGAGGACTCCCCAAAGCTCACAGACTGGCCTCCAAGTGATGTCTGACCGAGATGAGATAGAAGTGCCCTTATTGCTTAGCTTCTCTTCATAGATTTTACACAGTCGCCTTCCATGTTATAAATGTAATATATACTAAATGTTTTAACTACTTTATTTTCTATTTTCAGTTACGAACAACAAGCATAAGCGTTAGCTTGGTATAGCCTGGATGTGATGTCATCTTTTGGAGCACCAATCTCTATCTCATTCTTTTTTCTTGCAGGGAATTTGTGTTGTGGTTTTGTGGAGACAATACAGCCTGGATGTGATGTCATCTTTTGAAGAACCAATCTCTGTCCCATTCTTTTTTCTTGCAGGGAATTTGTGTTGTGGTTTTGTGGAGACAATACATCCTAGCTGGTAATTATGTCATGTTCTTGAAGATGACATGGGAGTATAGAACCAAGGTAAAGATAGAAATCCGGAAACTCTTTCATGATCCTGCCTTGACAAGATAAATAAGAATTACATATTGTTGAGTGTTAACAGAATTAGTCAGGCAGCGTGGTGGGTAGTGGTTGCTGGTGGCATCAGCATCCTGGCCGAGCAGCGTAGTGGCTGCGGGCCTCGTTGGAGGCTACATCGTCATCATGGTGAGCGGCGAACAGCTCCATCCTGGTGTACTCTGTAGATTGTTTCATGGTGGACGGCTCCATTCTGGTGTAATCTGAATGCTAGCTAGCTCCAGATTTCCCCCGCAAAAGAAGTTAGACCCAGATTCTAATATTCTTTCTTGTTTTGTGTTCTCTATTCTTCATCAGAAGTCGATTAGCTATTCGAGATTAGGAATTGGTGAGTGGCGCACATAAATTTCAGGCTTAAGAAATTTTGTAAGCAGAGTATATCTATCCTTAGTATGATTTTGGGCTCACAGAATATAGATAGCCTCTAAATCTTCTTATAAATAGGTGATGGTGTGAAACGAGCATCCTTTTGCTCTTATTGAGATCATGTCACCTTGTATCTCGTATCCCTTCCTCGTAATGATTCAGTTTTTTCTCCTAAGGAATGCTTCGGTTAGAAATTAGCTCCAGTTTCTTCATTCTTATCCTGTTTTCTTGTCTATTTTTCAGGATGGCTGGTGATGTTGAAGTGTCCTGCTCCTGGATACACAGTGAAATTCAGAGTTGTACCGCATGTTGTGGTTCAGCATTGTGCCGCCTAGTAGGATAGAAGTGCAATATCCCAGGGTTGCTTGTCTAATTGAATTGATGTAACTAAATATTTTGCACAGACTTATGCAATGGTGCCTTTTAACAAATTTATACGTCCCATCCGAGATTGTTTACGTGAGTGTTTGGCCCAAATTTCTTGATCTTTGCGATGGAGTACACATCAATTTAGTCGACCATGTTTCTTGTGCTCGTTAGCAGACTTTCTTATATAGGTTTATTTTTCTTACATCGATGCTCTCTAATCATTCATGGAGACATAATACGACGGGCTGGCTTGGTTTTTTTCTTATGGCGCATGCAAGTACTCTTATGTTGGGAATCTTACGATAGCTATACAGAGTCTGCAACCGGCCTGCGGATCAAGCGTGCGACATAATTTTACATCGCCAAGCGCGCGGGTGTGTCGAGTGGTGCCGACCGGAAGTGCGTGCGGGTGGAACAGGCTGGTGCGGTGGGGTGCAGAATAATTGGAGTCAAATATCGTGCCGACCGGAAGTGCGTGCGGGTGGAACAGGATGGCGCCATTCGACACCCAGGGTCTATTCTACACTCACCCTCTATCTTTAAAACTGTATATTATTTTTATGTCACGTAAATTTTGTATTACTTCGTAAGTCAAGAAGAACATAATAAAATTAAGAAATGATATAATTATTTTTGTTTACATGCCGTAAAAAAATTGGACATAAATACATATTTTTGGTGTTTTTTACACTATAATGACTCATAAACATTATTTTTTGTCAAATTTTTTGGTTGTGGTGAATAGATGAACATAATTATTCGTATATAAAACATAATTTTTTCAATCATGTAAAAATATGTTGGGTGCAAAATAACTATTCTGCACCCTGGGTGCTGAATAGGGTTTCTATATACGAATATATATATATATATATATATATATATATATATATATATGAACTGAAGAGTGACTGAATGAGGTTAATTGAAAAGATTAGTTGATAGTGAGCAGTCTCCTCCCGCAACAAAAAACAGAGGCGGTGGTATAGGGTTTCCACCCTAGCCGCCACCATCTGCATGCTTGATACGTCCAAAATGTATCTAATTTTCCGAACACTTTTGCTATTGTTTCTCCTCTAAACTTGTGTGATTTGGATACAATTAACACGGACTGACGCTGTTTTCAGCAGAATTACCTTAGTGTCTTGTTTTTGTGCAAAAAATCAACTATCATGAAAAATCCCGGAAAATATGCCAAAAATTATTTTACCAGAAGACCCACGGAACTAAAAGACGAGACGGAGAAGGGGCCAAGGGGGCCCACACCCCTGCCAGGAGCGGGCCCACCTCTGGCCGCGCCTAGGGGGGTGCAGCCACCCCAGACACCCCCTCGGCCTCCTCTGCGCCTATAAGATGCCTCTCGACCTAAAAACCGGCGGGAGGGGTCGATAGTTTTCAAGAAAGAGTTCCGCTCCACTGCCGCCACTAGAAACCAAGATTCGGATCCAGAAACTCCATTCTGGCACCCTGCCGAGACGGGGAATTTGGAGAGGATAATCGCCATCGTCATCACCAACGCATCTCCATCAACCATTGATGTTTTCCTCATCCATGAGTGAGTAATCCCCCGCTGTAGGCTTGGGGATGGTAGGGATTGGATGAGTTCTATCATGTAATCGAATAAGATCTGTTAGGACATAGTGCCTAGTATCTCTATTAGTGCTATTTGTTGTAACTTGTTGTGCTTAATGCTTGTCACTAGGGCCCGAGTGCCATGATCTCAGGTCTAAACTTATTATTGAATCATTATGATAGTATTGTTTGTGATCTTATCTGAAAGTTGTGTACACATATCATTGTCCGAATCCAAGGCTCCAAAGTGACAGTAATTGGAACAACCGAAGGAGATGGCTGTGGTGTGAGAATCACATGTGTTCATAGAGTGTTAATGCTTTGCTCCGGTGCTCTATTAAAAGGAGCATCTTAATTGCCAGCAGTTCCCTAGAGGCCCCGCTGCCACGGGCTGGCTGGACAGAAGATGTTGTGCAAGTTCTCATTGCGAGCACATATGACTATATATAGAGCACATGCCTATGATTGTTTAGTACTTGGATGCTTGTTATTATTTATCTTCAATGCCGTAGATCTTGAAGTTACATGTTTATACTCGTTCATGCAACGCCCGTCCACCCATCCCTATGTCTACCGCACTCGAATCCCACTATTACCGCTATTATTACTATTGCTCCTGTTTTACTGTTGCTGTTGCTTTGCTGTTGCTACTATCAAACTATAGCTACTGATAAACTTCTGTGAGCAAGAACTATTTTTAGGTGCAGCTGAATTGACAACTCAGTTATTAAGGCTTGCAAGTATTCTTTGGCTCCCCTGGTGTAGAATCAATAAATTCGGTAATACTACCCGTGAAGACTGTTGCAATCCCCTACACTTGTGGGTCATCAAGACTATATTCTGGCGTCGTTGTCAGGGAGCATAGCTTTATTTATAAGTTCACTTGGATCTATTATTGTTCACTGCTGCTCCGTTCATCATGGATAAGTCTCGTGATGGAAAGTTTTCTATTTTACCATCCACTACAAGAAGAAGTACAGTCTTAAACACCTCTGTTGCTCTTGATTTACCGTCTATTATAAGCAAGCTTGTCACACCACCACCACATACTTATGCTACACACACTGCTACTACTACTGAATCTGAAACTGATTTTGATGCTCATGATGTTACTTCTACTGTGCTTGATGCGAGTGGTTCATTAGGTCCTTTTCTAGATGCTACTATGGCTAGTCTAGGAAATACCGAAACTCCTAGTGAAGACACTATTACACCTGTCAGCTCACATGAGTTTAGTGAGAGTTATGATATTAATGATGGTTAAATTGAGTTCACTACTGAATTTGTTGAAGAGTACCGAAACACACATGGTACTAGTGCTATTAAGAGTCTCCTTGCTAGACGCACCATTATGCCTAAACTGTCCTCTGATCCTAAATTTGTCACCTTTCCCATAGATATTAAAGATAATGATTATAATTTTTCTCTTGATTTATCCTATTTAGATATTGGCGACACACGGGCACTCAGCTATTTTAGACAATACGTCCAAATTTAGATAATTTTTTACATCTATTTTAAGACGGAGGGAGTAATAATTTATAACCACCTAATTTTATCTACTTCAAAACATTATCTGGCTATCTCTATCTATACAAGATGTATTTTCATGTGTTATTTTTCATATATGTGATAAAAAATGAGAAGACCATAGCGGACATCCAGCTAGTATAAATACTTCTTTCTCCTCTTCCTTACCAAACCCTTTCCCCAAATCTGAGATCTATATCTGTAAAAAATCCCCTCTCTTTTTCTCCTTTCTTCCTCCCAGTTTCTCTACGGCCGAAATTCCAAATCCTGTTCTTTCAATCAGAACACGCCACAGTTTCTTCTGTTCATGGCCGACAGAGCGAGCTTCACCGGGTTCTGAGCAATAGCAAGCCATACATCATTCTCCAACGCCTCAAATCAAATCACTAGATTCCATCTCGTTCGAATCCTTTATAATCACGAGATACCCAAATCCTCTTGATTCTTTGCACACGGCCATGCTGCAGCTTATTGAGTTGATCCATATACCACGAGAAAATTGTAGGCAACACCATGCTTCGTGGCATTGCACAAAACACATAAACAACTTTTTTGTTGTAGCTAGCACAACTTTGTATCTAAATCGTTGTAGCTGGCCCAAATTACTCTAATTAATTTGCAAACCCATCTGGTTCTCACAGCTATACACACTCACAGCCCCATATTTGCAGTTAAAAATGCTGGACATATAAGAGCATGTCTAGCAGAGCCCTTAAACCCTTAAACTTTTAAGGGTCGAGAATTGGCACATTTCAGCATTTTAAGGGTCGAAAAAGGGGGGCAAAGATTATATTCCGTTTTAAGGGTTGGGTTTGAGGGTTCTGATCATATTCCGTTTTAAGGGTTGGGTTTGAGGGTTCTGATCTTTGCCTCGTTTTAAGGGTTTGGTTTGAGGGTTCTGATCTTTGCCTCAACCCTCAAATCCTCAAACTCATATGACATATCACAATTTTCATCATATCAATAATGGTTTGAACCAAACAGTCGAGGAGGAGGCCCATCATCTTGACATCGTCGTCTTGAAGCAACTCCTCAATGTCCGAATCATCCGATGAAGACCAACCCGAATCATCGGACAACGACATGGAGTTGTCGGTGTTCACCTCCATCTACAAATCCATCACAAATCCATCAAATGAGCCTAATAATCCATCACAAATCCATCCAAAATCATCCAAAAAAAGAGCAAAAAATTACCTCGACGGGGCCGGCGGACGAGGCGGCCGGAGGAAGGTGAGGCAGCGGCGGGTGGAGGCGGCCGGGGAGGTCGACGTCGGGGCTCAGGTCATCGATGCGGGGCCGGGGCTCGGGAGCTCGCCGCGGGGCCGGGGATCGGGAGGTCAAGGTGGGGCTCGGGAGGTCGACGCCGGCGCTCGGGAGGTGGATGCGGGGCTCGGAGGCGACTCGGGAGAGGAGGACGGAGGACGGTGGCGGCGGCTGGTGGTGAGGCCGAAGGGCAGGGGCGGCGCGGCGGAGGCCGGTGAGGGCGCGGCGGGGCGAGGCCGGGGCCGGTGCGGCGGGAGGCGGCCGGGGATGGGCCGGCGCGGCGTCGCTAGTCGGGGCCGGGGCGGGAGGAGCTGGGGCGGCGTCGATGCGGCGCGGGGCAGCGGCGGCGGCGATGCGGCTCGGGAGGGAAGGCGCGTTTCAGCGCGCCATGGGGCGGAAGCGCGATGCGAGTTGGGAAACGGGTCGGCCGGCCAACCCCTACTTCTACAGGTCGGAGGCCACTATACAGGTCCGGCCCTTAATTTTTTTTACGGGTTTAGGGGTTTGAGGGTTCTGATCTGCGCGCTTGTTTCGTCCGAGACCGTAAAAAAGCGGTTGGATAGGGGTTTGAGGGCTCTGCTAGACATGCTCTAACACACAAAAATTGGGAAGCATAACATTCGAAAATGACAAGTAATTTGAGCAACACAATTATATCACAATATACTAATAACAGCAATGGCAACAAATTAAGCAAAAACTATCTCAGATTTCAAGAGCAAATGGTACTATCACAAGTCAAGTGTTTCACAGACATACAAAAGAGTCCAGACTTCAGATTATGCAATTGTTACATGGATCATGTCATTTCATACAAATTTAGTATTTAAATGCCTCATTGCTCGGTATTTTGCATGCCTTTTTTCCTCTCTTGCGCTTCAAGTCCAGCTGCGAAGTAACTATATGCCCTTCTATTTGTATAATGGCTACTCCCTCTTCCGGTCCATGAAATATGAACATGTTGGTGTGGCAGTGCAGCATGTGGCAGTGTAGCAAGAGGAGGTTGACAGTGCAGCATGAACTGGAGACATGCGTGACGGCGCAACAGTAGCTGAGGTATAAATCCTGAACATTAGTATCACCTTCACAACGGACAAGCAACTCCTCATAATGATTAGACTCGTTGGCCTCATCAAGAAAACCCTCATCTTGAAACTCTATATCTACATTTTCGTCCATGTAACCATTTGAGTCGATCTCCATGTGGCTATCTAGACCATGATTTGCGGTTTGATTGACACTGTGATGTGTGCCCCAAATGTCAGCTAACTCCAACCTACACAAACACAAACTGATTGTCACTTCTTAGAACTATCGTGAACTAAAGGATTATTGAGACAAATAAAATTGGTACAGTTACAAAAAAACAATCTCTTCAATTTCTCCAATTTATGTTATCAAAATTCTCAACCAAATAAATATTACCGCATCTGACAATTTCATACGCTGAATCTAAGAAGAAGATTATAATTGTGCATGGATCTGAAGCCTAATTTTCATAGGAAAGCAAAACTAGGGTTCTTCCGACCCCCTCCAAAACCGAGAAAATTGCAGTAAGGGAAATAGGGCGCATGTCAGTAGGAAATATACCTGCTCAAAGGATTGATGAGGTCGTTGAAATCCACCTGAACCGATGCCGCCGTGCCGCCGTAGTCGCCGAGCTGCATCGTCAGCGCCTCGTCTACTTGAGAGAGGAGGAGGGAGACATACCCACTGTATGGGGGAAGGAGATCGTCCACACTAATCCCGCTCGACGCTGGCGCTGCCTTCGCCGCTGTCCCCATCGACAGGTCGCATGCCGCCACATCCACACGTAGAGCAGCATTGTGCTGTGTCCGGTTGAGCTCGTAACGGTTTTTTATTTTCTTGATTCTTCCCTTATAAGGGCCTTGAGGTGGTGGGGCTAGGTGAGTCTAGAATTATTAACACGTTAATTGAATCATTTGGACCAGCCGCAACGGTTTAGCTACAAAGCTGTGCTAGCTGCAATAAAATATGTATTTCTATTTTCTGTGCGATGGATGCCACACAAAGCATGGTGTTGCGTGCAATTTTCTCATTTACCACACGCCACCAATAGTGGGGAGTAACTTAGAGTAGTAACATGCACATGTTACTAGTCTAAGTTACTACCTTCATAGTGGGAAATAACTTAGGTGTGATAACATGCAATGCCCACATTAACTAGGTTGTAGACACAATCTACCTTGGTATGTGTGATGTTACAGTAACATAGCTAGTTACTCAATCCATCTCTCTCTTCATTAAATCATTGCCACATAAGCAAAAATGCTGACTTGGACTCTTAGTTACTAATGAAGTTACTCCCACTATGACCAGCCTCAAGCTGCTTCTGCATGTAGAGCATTTCCCGCCGCCTCGTGCTCCACCCGCTGGCCATACTGCTCCACACGCCCGTGCGAGGAGAGCCGCAGCAAGCCTGTAGCCAGGACAACGACCGTGTCAACCGAGACGCTCCACTCCTGCTTGGGCCCTGTGCTGTCTTGGCTCACTCTGCAGTGCCACGCCGGCCAGCATGTTCGCATGCGCCGCTTGCCAGCCTCGGGTGCCGCACGCACATCACCACATTGACGCCCGCGTATAGGCGCAACGCAACCCTCCCCCTCTCCCATGAAAACACCCCTCACGTGGCGCACCCAGGGTGTCGCCGGGAGGGTCCCGATCCCGCCGCCAACCCTTTTCCTCTCCCATCTACCACCCTTCCGCCGTTGTCATCGGCGCTGGCCGCGGTGGTGGTGGGCTCGGCGCCGAAGGGGTCGGGGAGAGCAGATCGCGACGGCTGTTCGCTAATGGCGGCTAGGGTCGGCGCTAGTGCTTCAGATGTGCGCGGCGGCTAGGGCGGCGTCCCTGGTCGTGTGGCGGTGGTGGCCGTTCCCTGGGCGTGAGATCCGATCATGGAGGTCGGCTTCTTGCGGAGGCTGGGTTGGTGCCCGGATTGTTGCGGCGGCGGCGGCTTACCCATCAGGTATTGGCGCATGGTGTGGCGGCTGTGGTCGTAGGTCTAGGATTCCGCCTAGATCCGCCGTCGGCGTGGCCTTTTGGTTGCTTGAAGGTACGTGGGGAGGCGGCATGATGTTTCTTGCTCGGGTCGACGGACCGGCAGGGGCACGTGGTTATTGCAGGCTTGTCTTCTCTTCCGCCGGAAGGGAAGGGCAGCGGACGGCGGCGTGGGGGCCTATTGTTCTGTCCAATAATGACGGTTGGTCCTAGGGTTCTGTTGGCGTGAAGACAAAGATCTGATTATTGCTCACTCGTTGTCTAGCCTGGAGAGGCGGGTTTCGAAAGGTGATACGTCCAATTTGCATCACCATTCTATATCATAATTTGCCTCTACTCATTGATATAGGTGTTACTTATGTCTTTTCCTCTGTTTTTGCATGTTGGATGATTCTTGAAGGAAAAAAAGGTATTTTGATGCAATTTCGCGAAGATCAGAAAAATACCAGAAAAATATTGGAAAATTATATTTTCCTAGAAGACGGAGGAAGCCATAAGGGGAGGCGTAGCTGGGCCACAAGGGGCCCACACCCCCTAGGCACGGGCCCACCTTGCCCCGCGCCTAGGGCAGGTGTGGCCCACCCGGCCGGCTCCCGACTCCGCCCTATCACCTCTATCTTTCTCACGGAACCCTAATACCAGGGGGGCGACCACAGAAATATTTCCGCCGCCTCTGTGGGGCGGAAAACACCGAGAGAGAAAGAGCTCTCCGGCAGACAGATTTCTGCCGGGGAAATTCCTTCCCGGAGAGGGGAGATCGTCGCCATCAACACCGTCATCAAGCTAGACTTCATCAGGATCATCATCATTATCATCCACACCATCATCTCCACCAGCACCATCATCACCACTCCATCTCGCTGTAACAATTATGTTGGATCTTACATTAGTTCTTAGGGGAAACTTTCCCGGTGTTAATTACTATTGTAGTTGATGCTTGTGAGTGGACGGATTATTGTGTTCAGATTGTTATTCATCACCATATAATCTTTGATCTTGATCCATATGATGTCTTGTGAGTAGTTCATTTAGTTCTTGAGGACATGGGAGAAGTCATGTTGTTAGTAGTGGATTTGTGTCGAGTTATTATTCAATGGTTTAGTATTTAAGTTGTGGTGCTATTCTTTTAGTGGTGTCATGTGAACGTCTACTACATGATATTTCACCATTTATGGGCTAGAGGAATGCATTGTGTATGCGGCTACTAATTGTGGGGTTGCCGGAGTGACAGAAACCTGAACCCCCGTTAGGACACCATTGCATAAGGGAGCGTAGGATCTCAGAGTTTAAGGCTGTGGTTAGGTTTATATCTTAATTGTTTTCCTGTATTTGCGGATGCTTGAAGGGGGTTTATCACAAGTATGTATTAGTCCAAGTAAGATCGGTACATTAGCACAGGTTCACCCACACAAAACTTACGACACCAAAGAAGGGTACTTAGCTATTTGAAGCGAAAGCACTTGACAGAATTCTCATGTTTCCTCGAGAACGTTTGGTCCTTATAAGTATTTCCACCGGCTTGTCCTTTGCTAAGAAGTGATTGGGTCACTTGCTGCAGTTGTTCGTTCTCTTATTTACTTGGACTTTGTTTTGTTGCTTTATCAGAAAACCCCTAAAAATCTGTTTGCTAAGTATTTACAGAAATTTCCTGTTCCATACCACTAGTCAACACCTTATGCTCCTCATTGGGATCGACACTCCTATTTATCGAAAGTACTACGATACATCCCCTATACTTGTGGGTCATCAAAAGGCTCCACCGACAAACTTTCATAGGCGCATTAGGCTTGGAGATTGCTGGATCAGAAGGAATTCGGTCATGTGTACTTTATTTTTCTGGCCGTTTGGTTTCAACGGATATGTTGCGAAGCTCTGCTGCTTGGTCCCACCAAGTGCCATGTAAAGAGCCACGGTGAAGTCAGATGCGAAGAATGTGAGGAAAGCGGAAATATGATGATTTGATTCTTTGTGGCAACGGAGAACTGGCTGTCGGGATCTGTGACTTGCAGCAACGACTGTTTGTGCGTATGTGTGTGTGTGGGGGGGGGGGGGAAACACAGGAGGAGTTTCCAATCTTACCTTGCTGGGTGAAAATCCAAGGTCTGACCTTAACTGGTTGTGTATGGCAATGGCCTTGTTAATGACATTGTTTTGTGAGACAAGACTTTTTCCATGGTGAAAACCTATGATTTTTGATCGGGTAACGATGACGCTTGTCCACTGTTTTCTTATTAAAGGCGTTTTTATTGGAGTGTTGGACTACTGGTGTTGTTTTGGTGGTGTCAGTATCGTTGTTACGAGGAATAGTTTCCTGTAGCAGGATTTTTCTTTTTTATAATTCTTTTATCTTTTTTCTAGACTGTGTGTGTCCGTAAGACCGATACTGCTTAAAAAAGAATTTTCCTATAATAATAAAACATTGCATTATTATAGAGACTAGTTATAATTAATATCTCCATAATATTAACATATCTCTACTATTTATAAAGGAGCCAACCAGAATTTCTCTACGAGTACCCCATCATACATACACTGATCGTACTACAACCATATGATCAAACCCTCTAAATACAATCTACCGATTTTCATTAGTCTAATGTTTTCTTTGGTGCACATAGCGAATATCTTTGACGGACTAAAGCTCTGCCCGCAGTCCTGCACTCCGCAGTCCCGCACCCCGCACTCCGATAGAAAAAACTGCCTCGCACGATCTAGGAGAAAATGACAAAAAACCACCACATTTAAGGACGAGGGGACACGAAACCACCACGTTACGGTTTTTTGACACATAAATACCATTTTAGAGGACGGGCTGTGACGTGGGGCACTAATTCCTCGTGGTTATCCCTCTAACCAAGTTTCTGGAAGGTGGGGCCCACTGTCAGTGCACACGTGGCGGGGTGGCCGATGGACAGACCCGACGGTCGTTAACGACCGCATTAGGGCATAGTCTGAGCCGCCTCTGAGCTATCCACCTCGCTCACTCTCGTCAGTTAGTCTCCCGCGAGTGCCATGGCGACAGGAGGAGGCGGCGGCTCGCCGGAAGGGCTCGGTGCCGGTGCAATTGGAGACGGTGGCGGCAGATACGTGAAGCAGGTGCTGTTCGGGCCAGGCTTCAACATGGGTACCGTCGATTTGGACAGCGACGACGACCGCGATTCGATGGAGATCTCGCTGCAGCTAGAGCAGTATGGTGCACCGGAGGAGGCATCGTCGCAGCTGGAGCCGGCGAGCCAGTGTAGCAACGACCCGCTCAGCCACTACCTCTCCGACTACGGGTAAGGAAAAAGTCTCTTCCCCTGTTCTATGTATTGAAATTTGTGGAATATTCAGAACATTAGGGCAATATTCAGTAATTTGTTTTGTTTTGTTTCATATTAGGGAACATTCAGAGATGTGGGAACTGTTTATTCAATTTGATGGGGCCAAATTTGTGTCAACAACCATGCGTCGGTCTGATATTAGGTTTCTGAACTTGTTGGACTGATGGAGAAGGAAGGGTATGGTCTGTGTGATTCAATTTATTATGTGAAAAATGAAGGAGAGGGGTTGAATGTCCTAGAATTAGTGGACAACAACATTAAGGTGGAAGAAATGCTGAGAAAGTATGAAAGGTCAAGAAAGCTTGTGTTGACAGTGATGAGGGACAAGGCTAAGCAAGCCATTGTGTTGTCCCCTGTGAAGAGCAAGAAGGGAAAACAAAAGTTGTATGCTAGGTCATATCCTAGCCACATTGCAGTTGATCTAGATGAGGAAGAGCATTGTGACAATAACATGTTGCAGACTCAAAATAGTGGCAATTTTCAGCCTCTGTGCACACAGATTGATGAAAACATGCAGAAATCAGCAGAGGAGGGAGAAGATACAGAGGAAGAAGCAGATGCAGAGGAAGAAGAAGATGCAGATGAAGAAGGAGATGCAGATGAAGATGACAGTTGGATGCATCCTTCCAAGTATGATCCAGTTCAGACAGAGAAGTTGAGGAGGAAGGAAGTTGATGAAATGCAGAAAAGAATTGGTAAGAGGAAGAGAAGGGTAGATGAGGATTTGTATGAGGATGAGTTAGAGCCAGAAGATATTTTTGACTCTTATATTCCAGAGGATCCAGTGAAGAAGACAGTTAAGAGGCAGGGCCCAACAACCAGATCACACTCTCATGCAGAAGTGGCAGTTATGACTGATTGGGCTCCTTCTGATGATAAAGAGGAGTTTGGTTTCCTTGGAGAAGAGGATGATGATGGGTTTGAGCCTTTGCCATTTGTGTTGCCAAATGGGAGGAAGAGTAGAGCAAAGAAGCAGACAGAGAGGGTGTGGTATGATGAGACAAGGTAAAATCCAGAGCAACAATTCAGGTTATAGCTTTGTTTCAAGAATGTGTATCAGTTCAAGCTCCCAAGGCACCATCCTCATATTCTATGCCAGAACAAACTCCCAGTCCACCAAGATCCTCTTTTGTTCCTCCAAGATCAACTACTGATGCACAACATCCTACTGGTTCAGCTCCAAGGCAAGGGAGAGGATTCATGTCCTACTTCACAGCTGAGGCAAATACATCTGCTGGTAGGGACTCAAGTAGTGGTCCTTTAGATGGTTGAACTGCTTGGAGCAAAGTTTCTGTTATTTTCTTAGAGCAAAGTTTCTAATGTAAACCTGTTATTTTGCTGTGGCAAATTGGTGAACCAGTATGTACCTACCTATGTCAGTCTTGTTGATCCAGTATGTCAGTCTTGTTGAACCATTATTTAGCTACCTATGTCACTATTGTTCCACCAGTTCATTCAAATGCTTTTGTTGTCATTTATTTTCTTACATGATGTGTGTAATTTCACCATAATTCTGGTAGCTGATCCAGGCCAAAACACATATATATCTCAGACTAAAACACATCATTCAAACAATAGTTATTCACATATAAATTCTGGCAGCTCACAGATACTTAAGAATTAAAACCAAAGCTCATCTCATAGTTCAACAAACAAAGCATCAGCCAGACAATAATTGTACTTATTACAACTCACAAACACTTAAGAATTCAGCTCTCAGAGCACCCATCATAGTTCAACAACACATCCTAATTGAACATTACTTCATGAAGATAAAATTACACATCACAAAGATCTTTTATCTTCTTGAACCTGCTCTTGTAAGCTTCTTTCTGCTTCAACAAGTCAGAAATGATGGACTCCAACTTCCTCTTATCTTCTATCCCTATCATTCTCTGCTTTTTTCCGCAAGCATTTGTGCATCTTACAGGTTGTTTCATCAGTGATCCTTTTCTCCTCTAATGCAGCCCTAGCATCCATCAATCCTTGTTCAGCTATAGCCTTGTGGGCTAAAGTCACCTGCTTTTCTTCCACTTGTTTAGCTAGCTCATCTTGTGAATTCCTCAGATCAGTGTGGAGCTTGTTTATTTTGTCTTGATAATCAAACTTCTGCTCCATGAAATTCAGGGATTTAGTGGTCTTGGCTTGCTTAACTTCTCCATACATATCCCATAGCTTGCCTACTGCTTTCATCATAGCATCGGTAGGAACTGGATCAACCCATTGCAGAAAGTCACACTTCAATTGCTCCTAAAATTCAGTGACATTTCAGTTAAAAGAAGAACTAACTATGAATATGAGAGAAAATGGCACAAATATTTGATCACACACCTGCCCTTCACAGCTTAGAAACCTCCTACCAGTGTTGTAGCCCTCAAATCCAACAAATTTAGCCGCCACAAATCCACATTTACAGAGAATGGGCTCAGCCCCATCGTCAGCTAAACCGCATCAATCCGAATCATATATGACATTCATGCTCTAATGTGGCATCCCGCAAAACCACTACTAGAAAATCGCGTTGAATTTGTGCATTGCATCGTCATCATCATGCATTGTTCGCATAAAACTATTTTCGCAAAGCCTGTTTTGTTTTCTAAAAACGCCCCGTCTTTTATTCAAACGCCAAACACCGGGTCTCCGGAATTATTTTGTTGTCGGCTATCGGATTGCGAAAGCCATGTTTTAAAATAATTAAAATTCAAATTATTTTAATAGGGGCAGTCGAACAGGCCGATTGACCCGATCGACCACCCCAGAAAAATATAATCGGTCCACCCCTTATTTCCTAAACCTACCAACTAACCTAACCACACCCCTGGCCACCTCACTCCATCCAATAGCCATGTGCCACCTCGCCTCTCCCCATCCCCCAACCAACCATGTGCTGACACCTCACCAGCCCTCTCTCCTCCCTCCCCACCTGGCCACACACTCGACGCACCCAAGCCACACACACGCCTGCCGCACGGATCCCACCTCCCCAGATCCCCACACCCTCTCTCACCCCAATCTCTCCAGCCACTCCCTAACCCTCTCTCACTTCCCCTGGGTCCCACCCGCGCCTGGTCCACCAACAGCCTCACCCCCACATGCGCCCATCCCAGATCCACCCACACACCCGCGCCCGCGTGCCCCGCACCTGGGCCCCGCCCCTGTCGGCTTCTTCCTCCCCGCGACCTCCCTCTCCCTCTGGTTCTCTCCCTCGCGCGCAGCACCCGCCCCGTCTCCGCTCGCCGCCTCGCCCTCCCGCGCTCGCCTCCTCCCTCTGCTGCCCTCTCCCCAACCCCAGGCCGCCCCACCTCAAGCCGCCGTGCCGCCCCTGGCCTCAACCGCCGGCCCCTGCTCGCCCGCGGCCAGCAACCTCCGCAGCCGCCGCTCGCCACCAGGTGCCCGTCGCCGCGCTCGCCGGACCCGGCCGCCGCGCGCCGCCTCTCCGCTCGAGACCGCCTCGCCTCTGCCTCGCGCGCAGGAGCCCCGCTCCTCCCCGGGCCGACGACGACCCCGCGCCGACGAGCTCCCTCCTCCCGCGCGTTCGCCGCCCCGGGCCGCCTCCCCTCCGCCGGACACGCTCCTCCGCGCCGTCGCGTCGCCTCCCTGGGGCCGGCCCCGCCAGGCTCCCCCGCGGGACGCCGCCGCGCCGGACCCCACGCTACCCCGCGTCCCGCTTCCAGTCGTGGCCGCCGGAGCCCGACGCCGGCTCCGCGTGGTCCCGCCTGAGCTCGGCCGCCGTCCTCCCAGCAACCGCGCGCTCCGGCCGCGGCCCGCCCCTGGCCTCCGCCGCCGGCCCCGCGCCGTCCCCTCTCTGTCGGGCCCCGCCTCCGCCGCCGCTCAAGCGCTCCTTCCTGGCTCCGCCAGCGGCGACCCCTCCGTCCGTCCTCCCGCATCCTCGAGCGCGCCCGTGGCCATCGTCGGCCTCGCCCGTTCCTGTGCGCGGCCTCCCCGGTGCTCCCCCGTCCGCGCCGGTGACGTCGACCGCCTGCGTCCCTGGAAGCTGACCCGCAGAGACCGCCGCCGTGCCCCACGGTGTTGTTCACCCGCGCCTGGCATCTGCGTGTGTGGCCCCGGTGTGTCATAGGGTAACCGTGTGGTGTTGGTATGTTGCCGCGTTTGAGACTTTTCGGCGATCGAGGACAAGACGTTGCATAGAAGCAACATTGATGTCGACAAGATCTTCCGAAGGCCCCGACAACTAAAACAAGATCGTCATCGAAAGAGGAGCCGCGAGCCCAAGATCATCGAGAGGGAACCGGGTACCTCGGACCAAGAACGTCGTCACGGAACGCCAGGATCTTCCGAGAAGCCCTGTACCATGTGCCGACGTCTGACCAAGCTCGCCCACGAGACTGTTGTCGTCGAGGACTCGCAAACCTCGGTGGACCCCAAGATCTACGCCGCGGAACAACAAGGCCTTCGAGGTGGAACCGACAAGATCTGCAATCACGGACGCGGGAAACACCCCCGGAACTCCAAGATCGCCATGGGACGATAAGCACTTCACCCCGGACACCGAGACCCCGATGCGGCAAGATCTACCCGTTACCGAGAACGATTCCGCCGAGACCGTCAAACCCCGAACCCCAGATCCGAACCCCGAGACCCGACCCCGAACCTCGGAACCCCAAGACCGTCGAGAACCCTAATGTGTGAACCCCTTCCCGAAACCCTATTTTATAACATAATAAACTTGTTGCATATTAACCATTCATCTCTCATGCATATCATTGGTTTGGGGGCCGTATGCCGATTCACCTAATAATTAAATATGGGGCCCATATGCGGGCAAATCTAGTCTCATATTGGCCTCATTTAAACTTGTGTAGCGAACCGGTGCTATATTTTGCCATGTCAAACAACATTTAAATTGCGGGGGTTGCTAAATAACTTGAACCATTTAATTAATTGTCGGGACCCCGGTTCCTCTTAATATGACCTAATTGCATCGCACCCTGCCATGCCATGCATCATACATGCATCATGCCGATCTTCTGCCGTTGTATTAAATATAGCATCCGGTGTTTCTTCTAGTGTTTTGCTTCTTCGCGGATAAGGCCGTTGAGTTGATGCGAGTGTCGACCCGATCTTCGGTTGAACCTTCGACAATGTTTTCAGGCGAGCATCTCCCCCTTTCTACCTATCTTACTTTTATAGTCTTTATTCCCTCCTGTTGATCTATTGCTATCTGTGTTGCGACGCTTTAGTTTCCGTACCTGTGATATACCGTGCAGCCCTATATTGCCTTGGACACATCCTATTACCTGTTGTTTGGTAGATAGTTGGACTTGCGCGTCGTAGTCGCTTGCTCAAGTGCTGTTGCGTGTCGTCAAGTGCCACAGTGTTGATGTATTGCCGCATGTTGATGTTGGAGATGATCATAGTTTTATTTATTGTTCACTTTAATTCCTGTTTAACAACTAAAATTGAAGTAAGCAGAGGCATCGGTGGGTGATAGATAACATTTGGTTTCCGAACGCCCACTTGTGTCCCGTAGGACCCCGAGTACTTGATACCTGTTCCTTGATTTATCGCGCTATCCACATATGGGGAGTATGGGCCCCCCTTAGCCAGAGCTTGATTCCGTCTTATTTCTTGGGGCCACAAACTAGTTTGAGGTTTTATTTACGATCCTGTACTTATGCCATGCTACTGCTTTATTTAATTTGTGCGAGGAGCACACTGTACTGTTTAGGTAGCGGAGTGATTACGCGGTATCGACAAGCCCAGCCACACTTTCGGGTTCCCAGTCGCTTACAGCCATTGTCGCAAACCTTGAGTCCGTCTCGGAGCTTGCTTACTTCGTTGTGGTTCTACTCAATGGGGTGGCCCCCTGAAATATTTCTGAATCTTGTGATTGCTCTGTCGAGAAGACCTCGTTGGGTTTTGTTTTGGTTTTTCCGAGGTTGATCGTGTGTGTGTTGCTATTTGTGCACCCCGGCCGGGTTAAAACTTTCTGAAAGCCGTGTCCACGGTTATGGACGACTTGGAGCACAGTATCTCGACCATAGACAAGCATAACTAAAGTTTATTGCGATAAATTTGACTTTATAATGACTAGTAATCAGCTTCACTATAATGGAATGGCTAAATAATACTGCCCACAATCGCTTGTTTTGGATTGTCGCTTGCGACCATTGTACCTGACTAGTAAGTATGGCAACTACAACGGAATGGCTGAATAAAAGTACCAACAACTGCTGGGTTTTGGGATTATATCATGCCATCTGTATCTGATTAGTAATTGCTGCAACTACAACGGAATGAATAACTAAAAGGGCCCACTGCTTCTTTTATCAGGACAATTATCTATACCTGACTAGTAATTGATGCAACGATAACTGAATAAATAAAACTGCCAACTGTGTGAGTTCCTCGGTTGACTTCCTCGTTGGTATCGAGGGGGAAACACCAGGAGGGGTTTGTTGATGCTAGTATCAGGTTGGAGCCGAATAGGTCTTTCTTACCCCTCTCTGATAGCCGCCAGTTGTATCGAGTCTCTATAGGTTGTTTAGTGCATGCTGCCGCTGCCGCTTCAGTCCACCATACCTATGTAGGCGAGGACCGCCGAATTCTAGCCTCGCCGTGTACTGGCCTCAGTACTGACGCTCCTCTTTTTCCTTTGCCCTTTGACGGCACCCCTTTTGTTTAAGCAGGTTTTGAGATCGACGTCGTTAGCAGGGTTACCCTTCCGGCTTGGCCTGGGCAGGGTTATGGACGCCATTGGTTATTCTTCAGGGCTCTTAGCCCCATTTGCATCTTGTCCGTAGCTGGACGCTCTATCGTTTTCAAGGTGATTTGGATCTTTGTACCGTATATCTGTATTCTTGACTCTTTGAGTCGCTGTTGTATATATCTGTTCTGTGGGTCCCATCGAGGACTGTTGTGTAATGCTATTACTTCGTTTTCCACCCACACGAAAGTGCCTGGAGGGCACCTTTGTATCGTTTCTATGCGGGTTTGGCGAATTTTGCTAAAACTTGCATAGGACCGATTCCGAGGGTGTTACATCTAACAAGTGCAAATGGAATAGAAAATTAGACTAGGCTTGACCTAAATAACAATTTTATCACAAACCCTAGAAATCAACAATATGAGCCCGAAAATCCCCAAATCCAGTGGCAAGAACTTACACTCTCGCCGTCAGAGCTCAGATCAAGAGGCGATTCGTCTCCATCGGACCACGACACCATGGCGGAAAGGGCGGCGCGCCCTGCTTCTTCACCGGCGTCGGAGAGGCGACAACACGACAATGGCGGGCGCAAGCAGAACAAGAACAGAGTGAGGGGAATGAGCTCAGATGCGGCGGCGCAACGGTTAAAACCGTGCCCTAACACGGTGTTAACGGCCGTCTGGTCTGTCCGTCGGCCACCCCGCCACGTATGCATTGCCAGAAACTTGGTTAGAGGGCTAACTACAAGGAATCAGTGTCCCACGTCACAGTCCATCCTCTAAAATGGTATTTATATGTCAAAAAATCGTAACGTGATGGTTTCGTGTCCCCTCGTCCTTATATAGTGGTTTTTGTCATTTTCTCACGATCTGGAGAAAGATAATCCCATCCTTTTCCACGCGAGATCCCTGCCCGCCGCCTCCCCACTCGACGGCACCTGACCTGCACCCCCGCTGCCTCCTCTCCACGCGCCGCCGCCTGACATGCGTCGCCGCCTCACCATACGATGATTCCGCCAACTGCTCCTCTCACATCTGAAATCGCGGTCTCACACTGCCGCGAAACTGCGCTCTCCTCGGAAGCAGTCTTGGATTACAGCCACCTCCGACGAACCTGGCCGCCGCCACTGATTCTTCTCCCTCCGGCAGATACGCCTCCGCATTTCACTTCTCGCGCCAGATCATATTAACCACGTTCGGAGCCAGATCCCTGTGTCTTCGGCCCTGGAACTGGCTAGCACGCACGTAATTCTTCTCGCTCTGATGTATCAGCAACACGCCCGCACCCTTGTACTATATACGTTCCCCCGCTGTGCTTGTACCTCCATGAACCAGTCTACTCCGTGGAGTTGCATGCTGCATCGGCAAAGCACGGCAGAGGCTCTGTAGCTGGTGGGGTCTCAACATTGACAGCGACTCACACCGCGTGGATTCCATAGCCGCACGACAGTGTGTACCTCATCATCACTATTGCCTATTGGTAATCAACACTTAACTCTTTATATTTGTTTATTCTCTTAAGTGCATGCCAAATGTCCAAGCTGTTGCATCCAGTTTTGCTCTGCAACATACCAAAACATCTTTTCCTGACATTGAGATAAATATGCTCTTTGACGTATACTGGTCGTTTTATAACTTGATTCTTTTTTTACTTCATGTAGATTACTGATAATTTCCTCTTTTGTAGCTACCGTATAAACAATGGGGGTGTTGATGAGGTATTGAGGATATCCAGCGGTCAAGGTACTGAACTTTGTACAAGTATTATTCCTGATACAGATGACGAACCAAACTTCATCAGTATATATATTATTGTTGGAAGAAAGATTCTTATGATACTATACACCATTAACTGCCGGTAGAAGTTTAGCCAACACTCTCTTTGATAGTGTTGACCATTTACGTTTTCTTATGCTTTGCTTTCCAAATTAGATAGTACAAAAATGCTTTGTATGCAGCCTCATTACCCTATTCTGATATACTTCCTCTGTCCTAAAAAAGGATGTCGGAGATTTTTTCAAATTCGCATGTATCTATACACTAAAATATGTCTAGATACAAATAAATCTAGACAAATCCGCGACATGCTTTTTGGGATAGAGGGTGTATATTAACATTGCCAAAACTCTCATTCCCTTGCGTTGTTGAGGTATGTCAATTAAGTGTTAGCATATCACAGTAGTTAAAATATCTTATAATATTTAGTAGTTTCAAATTGCTTTTTACCTCTTTAGAGATGTGCAGGTTATCTAAAGATGTTTGTACTGAAGTAATTATGGTAAATTATACTGATTGTTTGTTATATTCATTATATCCTTTAAAAATATGCTGGTATTATTCAGACTATTTCCTACAGATACGGCTTTAAGAGGAATCATAGCACTTTATCCACAAACTATCTTCTTTTGTGGAAACATGAGATTTTATTTTATGGGTCCATTTTTTTACTTCACCGTTTTAATTTGGACATGTGGCACTTATGTTCATGCAGGGTTGATTGTTCTGATAACCAGGGGTTCAATCTTAAATGTGAGGACGTAGGTATTATAGGTTTAATGACATATGTTTGAGCATAGCAAGCTTTAGATCGGAGATAGTTCTGCCCAATATCTACTTATTTCTAGGAAATTCTTCATTTTTTCCATGCTCTTTTTTTGTTGCAATACTCTACAAAGAGGTTGATGTATGTGGAGCTTTGAGATGTCAAACCTGGAGAAGATGTACCTGTCTGGGATGAACTGATAATGATGTAGCTAGAGATGCAGGTTGTGATGCGCGGCTCTGGGGCAGTGATATTCATTTTCTCAAGGAGGTATTTCTATTTATCCACATCCCAACTATGACCATTTATTCTATTGCAAATAGTTTTAGGATCAAAGTATCTTGTACATATCTTTTTTAACTATGAAATTGGTTTAGGAGCACCGTACCTTATACATATATTTTTTTAGGAGCACATATCTAAATAGCAGTTCTGGTTGGCAATGCTTCAATTTTAGTTTCATAATTTTCCTATTCTCATACTGATATCGTTAGGAAATAAGCTCCAGCTTTGGTATTGCGACAGGAAAGTATGAAGTATGACCAGACCGATGTTGTATGTACATTAGTGTTATAGGGTATCTAATCGTGTAAGCTTAGGTATGTTACATGACCTGGTTTAGAGCTTGATTTTTCGAATATTAGTGCTGCGTGAGATTGTTGAATCACATAAGTAGCATAAGTTGTTTGTTCAAATGCACCTGCAAATTTGGTAATATTTGTTACTGCATAAATATTTAGCAGTCGAAACAGGACAGGGCTTAGAGGTATTTTTGGCTTTAAAAGGAATACTGGATAGCTTCTCCCTCACTAGAAGTTGAGTGTTTTTGAATAAGAACAGGCTTGGGGTCGAAACCAAATAAATATTAGCATCGATTTGCCTCACACATCGATGACCTCCTTTGTTTTAAGATTCTTAAACTTTTGCATTATTGGTGTGATAAATTGAGACACGTTTTGTAACTGATGTTACCTGCTTAACATCCTAATCCCATGGTAAAAGAAGGCTCCCAGGTCTATGTACCCAAGAAAAACTGAGTGGACTCAATATTAGGTCTAGTTCTATATATACAAGTTGTGATGACAATTTTCTCTGCACTGGCACTGCAATCACAAGGGGAGCTACAAGTGTACAACTGACCAGAACTTAGATAATTAGCATGGGGATTACTCTCCAGATCAAAATCTTTGATTTTCGTGTGTCCCATACATAGGGATATTCACGGGTGCAGTGATGCCTTAAATTTAATTACTTACTTTTTCATGCTTCGATTCTTTTGAATCTGGTTGCTTAATTGTTCCTTCACCGCTGCTGATTGTCCGAGTCGGTGGACTCTCAACGAGCTCGGTTATTTTACTTCTGCGCTATGATTTTATCAATGCCATATTTTTTCTTGTTAAGACAACATTTAAATTGTGAAGTATTTAAATAACATGAATCATCTAATTAATTGTCGGGACCCCAGTTCCGTTTAATATTTCCTAATTGCATCGCATCTTTGCCATGTCATGCATCATACGTGCATCATGTCCGATCTTCTGCCGTAGTATTAAATAGTGCATCCAGTATTTCTTTTAGTGCATTGCTTCTTCTTTACGGAGATGAGTTGATGCGAGTGTCGACCCGATCTTTGGATGAATCCTCGACAATGTTTCTTAGGCAAGCATTCTCTCCCTTTCTAACTATTTTGCATATATATAGTATTTATTTACTCCTGTTGATCTATTGCTACCTGTGTTGCGATGCTTTAGTCTTTTCCTACCCGTTATACCCCTTGCAGCCTATATTGTCTTGGACATCTCCTATTACCTGTTGTTTGATAGACAGTTGGCCTTGCGAGTCATAGTTGCTTTCTCAGGTGTTGCTTCGCGTCGTCGAGTTCCACCGTTATTGGGTGGTTGTCACATGCTTAATGGTGAAGGTGATCATGTATTTAATTACAACTTGTTAATTAAATGTTGGTGGTAGATATAACTAATGCAGAGGTACCGGTGGATAACAGTCAACATTTGGTTTTTAACCGCCCACTTGTGTCCATCTAGGACCCGAGTTCTTGATACCTATTCCGAGATCGAGCGCATAACCACAAGTGGGGTGTGTGTGGGCACCCCCATCGGCTTACTACCTGATTCCAAAGTACTATATTGGGGGCCATAACCTAGTTTGTGGCGTTATTACTATCATGTACTTATGCCATGCTTTACTGCTTTATTTACTATTGTTGATCGTGGAGAGCGTTTACTATTCTGTACTATTTAGGAACCTCGTGCCACATTTTTGCTGTATCGACAAGCCCAGTCACACTTTCGGGTTCCCAGTCGTTTACAACCATAATCACACACCTTGGGTCCATATCGGAGCCGGCCGACTTCGTTGCGGGTAGCTTAGTAGGGTGGCCCCATGTACTTGCTTTGGATTCGGGAAACGTCGTGTCCGAGGCCATGTCAACATACCGTTGGGTGTATGTTTTATGATATTGTACCTACCTGATCTAGCAAAAAGGGTCGAAGTGCGTGTGGATACTTTCGTGCACCCATGTAGGATTAAATCTTTTCGAAAAGTCGTGTTCGCAGTTATGGATGACTTGGAGCACAGTTTGTCGATCATAGACATCTATAACTAAAGTTTACTGTTCTAATTTGACTTGTATCTGATATGACTAGTAAGTTGGATAACCACCATGGTAAGAATGAATAAAATTATTAGCCGTGTGAGTTTTCTTGGCAGGACTTCCTCGTTTGGTCTCGAGGGGGAAATATTAGGATGGGTATGATTGGTATTAGTATCAAGTTGGTTCCGCATAGGTCTTTCTTAGTCAACAATTGTATTGAGTCTCTATAGGTTGTTTAGTGCATGTTTGATGGTGCATGGAAGCTTCATTGGGAGACCCCAAGAGGAAGGTGTGATGAGCACATCAGCAAATTTTTCCTCAGTAAGAAACCAAGGTTATCAAACCAGTAAGATGAAGGAAACGACTCAAAGGTGTTGCTAGCAACTTGAAAACCTGCACAACACAAACTCAAGACCATGCCCCAACAAACAATGAGATTGTCAATCTCACCGGTTTGCTGAAAACAAATGGTTAGCTGTATAATGTGGAAGGTAATAGTGGTTTGCAGAAAGTAAACAGTTACAGTTGAAGATGTATCAATGGTAAAGATTGGACCGGGGTCCATAGTTCACAAGAGGTGTTCTCCTTAAGATAAACAAACATGGCATGCCAGGTAAACAAATTACAGCAGGGCAATTGACAGGACTGAGCAAGGCATAACAATGCAATACTAGACATTCATGATCCTATGAGATTCGATTGGGCAATACAACAAGATACATAGACCGCCATCCAACTGCATCTATGACTAGTAATCCACCATAAGGTTATCATCTGTACCCTCTCCAGTATTAAGAAAACAACGGATAACTGCTTTAAGAAAAGTGTGTAAGGTAAACAATCTACTTGTTCCATGAACAAGAGACCGTTGTTTTGTCCCTAGGGGCAACAACACATCTTGGAGTCACTAGCATCTACTTGGCCAAGATAGCTACTAGAAACGGAGAGTATGCAAGATCTCAAACAACACAGACATGATAGAATCAATAAGACAAACCATTAATCAATCTGACATAGTAATCTCAATATCCATCGGATCCCCGCAAACACAACATGCATGATTACAAATAGATGATCTTGATCATGAACGGAGCTCACAAGATCTAAACATGGTAGCACAAAGGAGGAGATACAACCATTTAGCTACTACATGGACCCGTAGTCCAAGGTGGAACTACTCACACTTCATACCGGAGGCTGGCATGATGAAGAAGAAGGCCTCCGGGATGATCTCCCCTCCGGCATGGTGCCGGGAAGAGCTTCAGATGCCCCGGATCTAGGGATGATGGTGGCGACGGCTACACGGTGATACGTCGGAAACATATCTATAATTTTTGATGCTCCATGCTTGTTTAGTATCTACTTTGCTTTGCTTTGTCTACACTTTGAGGTGTTTTTATATCTTTTCTAGAACTAACCTATTAACAAGTTTCCACAGTACCAGTTGCCTGTTCTTCTATTTTTGGTTCCAGAAAGGCAGAAAATCAAATTCTCGGAATTGGACGGGGCAAAAGCCAAAGTCAATATTTTACCATGGGAGACACGAAGTCCATAGGAGAGACAGAGAAGCAAACCAGGGCGACCAGACCCCCCTAGGCGCGGGTGGGCCCACCTCGTGCCTGGGTAGGGTGTGGGGCCCCTGGACGCCTCCCAGCCTCGCCTCTTCGCCTATAAGAAGCCCCCGATGCAGAAACCCTAGGCACCCGATAAAAACTCCACGAAACCTTCTGTAGCCACCGCCACCGTCGTCCCTAGATCGGGGGGGGGGGGGATCTGAAGTTCTTCCCGGCACCCTGCCGGAGGGGAGATCATCCCGAAGGCCTTCTCCGGTATGATGCGTGAGTAGTTCCACCTTGGACTATGGGTCCATGTAGTAGCTAGATGGTTGTATCTCCTCCTTTGTGCTTTCATGTATAGATATTGTGAGCTCCGTTCATGATCAAGATCTAATCTATTTGTAATCATGCATGTTGTGTTTGCGAGGATCCGATGCATATTGAGATTATATGTCAGATTGAATAATGATTTTATCTATTTGATACTATCATGTCTATGTTGTTTGTGATCTTGCATGCTCTCTATTGTTAGTAGCTATCTTGGCCAAGTAGTTGCTAGTGACTCCAAGAGGGGGTATTTATGCTTGATAGTGGGTTCATGCCTCTAGTTTCCAAGGGAAGTGACAGAAATCTCTTCGGTTTTAGATGTGCTGTTGCTACTAGGGAGAAAACAGTGGTCTCTTGTTCATGGAACAAGTGTATTGTTTACCTTACACACTTTTCTTAAAGCAGTTTTCTATTGCTTGCAACTTAATACTGGAGGGGGTTCAGATGATAACCTCAAGGTGGACTTCTAGTCATAGATGCAGTTGGCTGGCGGTCTATGTATATTGTTGTATTGCCCAATCAAATCTCATAGGATCTTTTTGTCTGGTATTGCATTGTTATGCCTTGCTCAGTTCCTGTCAATTGCCCTGCTGTAATTTGTTTACCCTTCATGCGATGTTGTTTATCTAAGGAGAGCACCACTAGTGAACTATGGACCCCGGTCCAGTCTTTACCATTGATACATCTTCCACTGTTACTTGTTTACTTGTTGCAAACCATTACCTTCCACACCAGACGTTTAATCCTTTGTTACAGCAACCGGTGAGATTGACAACCTCACTTTTAGTTGGGGCAAAGTCTTGAGTTTGTGTTGTGCAGGTCTCCCCGTTGCTTGCAGCACCTTTGGGGCGTTCCCTTCCTCCTACTGGTTCGATAACCTTGGTTTCTTACTGAGGGAAACTTTCCTGCTAAACTGCATCATACCTTCCGCTTGGGGTCTCCCAACGAAGTGTTGCTGCACTCATCAAGCCTTTTTCTGGCGTCGTTGCCAGGGAGGCTAAGGACGTCTTCACAAGGGGAGTCCTTCACTTCATTTCTCTTTACTTTGTTTTTAGTTTGCTTAGTTTCTTTTGCTTGGTTTTGTTTGCCTCTTTTCAAAAACTTCAAAAATAAAATAGTCTAGTTTGGTTTGCTTTCTTTATTCAAAAACACACAAAAAAATTGTTCCTGCTCTAGCTGCTGCTGTTGTTTTTGGCTTGCCCACCTTTGCCAAAATGAACTCCACTGAGAACACCAAGTTGTGTGACTTCACTAGCACAAACAACAATGATTTCCTTAGCACTCCTATTGCTCCACCTGCTCCTGATGCTACCTTTTATGAAATTAAACCTGCTTTGTTGAATCTTGTGATGAGAGAGCAATTTTTTGGTGCTAGTTCTGATGCTGCTGTTGCCTATCTTAATAATTTTGTTGAACTTTGTGAGATGCAAAAGTATAAGGATGTAGATGTAGATATTATTAAGCTCAACTTGTTTCATTTCTCCCTGAGAGGGAAAGCTAAAGAATGGTTGCTATCTTTGCCTAAAAATAGTATTGATTCTTGGAATAAGTGCAAAGATGCTTTTATTGGAAAGTACTATCCTCCTGCTAAGATTATATCTATGAGAAGTGACATTATGAAATTTAAACAACTTCATAATGAACATGTTGCTTAAGCTTGGGAAAGAATGATGTCTTTGGTTAAGAATGGTCTCACTCATGGACTCACTGCTAGATGATTATCCAGACTTTTTATGCAGGTTTGAACTTCTCTTCAAGAAAACTATTGGATTCAGCTGCTGGAGGTACTTTTATGGGCCTCACTTTAGGTGCTGCAACAAAACTCCTTGATAATATGATGGTTAACTACTCTGAATGGCACACTGAGAGAGCTCCACATGGTAAGAAGGTAAATTCTGTTGAAGAAACCTCCTCTTTGAGTGATAAGATTGATGTTATAATGGCTATGCTTGTTAATGGGAAAGCTCCTTTAAATCCAAACAATGTTCCCTTAGCCTCTTTAGTTGCTCAAGAAGAGCAAGTTGATGTGAACTTCATTAGAAACAACAATTTCAACAACAATGCCTATAGGAATAATTTTGGTGGTAACAAAAATTATAGGCCTTATCCTCCTAATAATGGCAATTCCTATGGAAACTCCTACAACAATGCTATAATTACCCCCTATGAACTTGAAGTCACGCTCAAAGACTTTATTAGTAAACAAAATGCTTTCAACAAGACTGTGGAGGAAAAGCTTTTAACTGTTGAGAAGAATGTTTCCTCTTTGTCTGAAGCACAGTCCTCCTTGATTAATAAAATGGCTGCTAAACCTGAAACCATGGAAAACACCTTTGCTACTGCTCATGTCATACAAGTTCCTATTGATGAAAACGTTAGACTGTTAGCGCAACTTCATGCTAAGTGGGAAAGGGAAGCTGAAATTGATAGAAACAATAGTGTGTGCACCATCACTAGAATGGAGACCACTAAACCACAAGAAGTCCCTATTCCTACTCCCACAATGCCTAAGCCTAATGAGTCTACTACTAGTGATGCTAAGTTTGATTTTGATATAGATGGTTGCAATATTTCTGAAGTGATTCTGTTCTTGTAAAAGCTTGCTAGAAGTCCTGATGCTAGTGATATGCATGTTGCTTTCACCAAACACATTACATATGCTCTTGTTAAGAATATAGAAGAGAAGCTAAAACATAAAGCTTTTATTCCTAGGAAAGTAGAAGATAGTTGGGAACCCATTATTAATGTGCAAGTGAATGACTTTGATCTCAAAGCCGCATGTAATCTTGGTTCTAGTATCTCTATTATGCCTAGGAAGATTTATGAAATGCTTGATTTGCCACCTTTGGAAGATTGTTATTTGGATGTCCCACTCAATGATAATGCTAAAAAGAAACTAATGTGGAGTATTAATGATGTTCTCATCATGGTTAACAATGCTTATATCCCTGTTGATTTCTATGTTTTGGATGTTGAATACAATGCTTCTTGTCCTATTACTTTGGGAAGAACTTTTCTTAGAACTGTTGGTGCCATCATTGATATGAAAAAGGCACCATTAAATATCAATTTCCATTCAAGAAAGGTATTTAACACTTCCCTATGAGAGAGAAGTTGCTTTTTGCTCCTCCTTTGAAAGCAAGGTTTGATGTTAATGCTTCTTCATTTCAAAATACTTGATTTTGAAGGGTTTCATAGCATAGTAAATCAAAAAAATTCTACGGATGCGAACGGGGAAAGCCAAGATCTAATCTAGGAGATGCAAACAACGAGGGGGATATGATCTAATTGCTCCGCTTAGTTTGGGTCTGTCCATCATATCATTCTCCCAATGATATGATCTCATTATTAATCGACAACTCATGTCTATGGTTAGAAAACCTTAACCATCATTAATCAATGAGCTAGTCCATAGAGGCGTACTAGGGACACGGTGTTGTTCACAAACCACACAAGTATTAAAGTTTCCGCTTAATACAATTCTAGCATGGAATATAAACTTTATCATGAACAAGAATTATAATAATAACATCTTTATTATTGCCTCTAGGGCATAATTCCAACAGATTTCTTGCTTCTTGTGCCTAACTTAAAGGCGTTAAAAAAGTACTTGTTGGGATTTAATCCAAGAGTTTTATTAAGTCTTGGAAGTTATTATTTCAGTAATGGTCTCTCCTTATCATTTTTGTTTTCTTTTTGTGCCAAGAATGACCTCTAATGAGAGGAAAGTAAGATTTGGGGAGTTGCTGTCCCGAAACAGATTTTTGTCCACCACCAAAAAACTTCGTGAGGAGTCTCTGTAACTCATATTGAGCTGAAAATTTACAAATAAATCCCCCCGTTTGTTAGATAACTTTCGTTAGTTTAACAGTTTTTGATTTGAGCAACAGAAGGTCTTCGAAAAAATCGGTTTATACCTGCTGGTCTGTTTTGACAGATTTCTGCCATTATTTGCATTTGCTTCTTACTGATTCCTTTTTGAGTTCTCTTTAGGTGAATTGAGCTTTTTGAAGGATTTGCTACATTATCATGTGTTTTTACTCTTTAGTGAAAAGTCTTGTTGTTCCAAAGCTTTGCCTAAGGGTATATTATGTTTTGAATACACTAATGTTGCTAATGAAGATTGTGTGAAGTTTTGTATGAAGGAAAAAAAATTCAGGTGTAGAGAGAGAATGATGTAATGAGATGAAGAATGGACAAAAGCTCAAGTTTGGGGATTCCAGCCCGGTTTCATCCAAAGAAATATCCAAGAGGTACAAGCGTCAAAGCTTGGGATGCCCAAGGCATCCACTTCTTCATCAATAAAAAGCTCAGATATGTCTAGACACTTCATTTTTATTGTTTAATGCACGGTTATGTTGTTCTTGGAGAGTCTTAGTTTTCGTTTGGTGTGATTAGTTGTTTAGTTTTCTTGAATAAAGTAGTTTGGACCCCCGGTCTCGTTGTGTTGTTGCAAATAAGTTGCTTGGTTTTGGAAAGGAGTAGGAAGTTCTTGCTTGATAAGTGCAAGAGGAGCTTGCATTGACTGTGACTTAGAGTTTTGCATGACATGCTAGGTATTGTTTTGACCTTATGCTTAGTGATTATTGCTATAGAATGTCTTGTTCTGAACAATTGGGATTGCTTAGTGTGCCTTGAAAAAAAATTATGCGTTGTTTTAGCATGCAAAAGCATAGTATTGTGGTATTCTCCTTTGATGCTTTGCTTGGGTTGACTTGGCACATGCTCACACCATGTTATGACTATGACAAGTCACCATAGCCTCTATGATAATTTAGTCCTTGACTTATAGTACCACTCTATGCTTTGATTAGTAATGTTTTGTTGCTCTGCATGATTATGGCCATTATTGCTCTCTTAGTTGGTTGCTCCCAGTCTTTTGCTAGCCTCCACTTGTATGAGTAAGCTCTACTCATGCTTCCAACTCCAAAGAAACCAAGTTATTCCAAAGTGTCCACTATAAACTCCTATGCATGGTGTGTTATGCCATTCCAAGTATATTCTTGTTTTCAGTTATCTTCCAATTAAAAACTATTTTGTTATGTGAAAACTTAGTGATTAAAGCCCTCACAAACTTCATGGCACACTTTATATTTCTTTGCCCCTAATAAACTTGAACCTTTGTGTCATCTTTGTTGTATATGCTTGCACTTATATATTGGAATTAGCAGAACCGTGCTGTCACGGGGAACGTTTTCAACATTTCACTTGTACTTTGTAGTCAGTTGATATCATGCTCTTTTGTCTATGGATGTCACCAGTGTGAAATAAAGAGGGAACTTATAAGTCCATGGAGTATGTATTCTGTGTTAGAGAAATGCCTGGGCCGCTAGCCTAAGCCATGGTTAATCATGGTGGAAACTTGCAGCATCACCATAGTGAGCTATCTATGAAATATACTCAATAAAAAGCTATGCATATAGTAAATAATAAGATCGCTGAGATGCTCATTGTCTGCTTGCCTTGTCATTTAGGTTATGGGATAGCTCCTGTACCATGTGCAAGGGGTACCCCGTTGACGGTTCTCTATGATATGCATGTACTTACAATGACAAGAACTTACAGGTGACTGAAGTTGAGTAGCATGAGGTGTGGCCCTCGTATTCAAGGGACTTGAGATTGCCAACTTATACTTTGTCAAGCATATACTCCATCTTTGTTCACTTTAACCTTAACCACTTCAAGATGCTTATGATAGGGGCAATGAAGGCTGAAAGCTAACAAGTACCATAATTTTTGGAAGATCTTTTTGAAACTTGAAATCCCTGCTTCCCTTTGTGAAGGGACTTTCTTCCACCATTATTTGAGTCTCCACCTTCTACTTTTAGGCACCATTAAGTGAGCATAGTTGTCATTCTGTGTGAAGTGTCCCAAAACTTATTGATTGATGCATATTGTGATATTAGGTGTTCTTGTGCTGCTTGTTTCTAGTCACCCTTGTGAACTTTGAAGGTGTCCTATGCATCTATTTGCTACTCTATGAGGGACAAGTTGATTGCCACTATGCCATGTTTTCTGTATGTGAAACAAACAAACTTTTTTCAATGCATGTTATTCATGATCTTTGTTTGTAGCCTTTCATGTTGCATGTATAGTTACTATGTCCTATTGTTAGAACTCCATCTTTTATGCACACGTTTAGAGTTCTTTGTTCCTAGCTTTAAATGCTTGCAAATGGTTTGATCTTCGTTTTGATGGTGCATGTCACCTAAAAAACTTATTATTTTATCACTTACCTACTCGAGGACGAGCAGGAGTTAAGCTTGGGGATGCTTGATACGTCCGAAACGTATCTATAATTTTTGATGCTCCATGCTTGTTTAGTATCTACTTTGCTTTGTTTTGTCTACACTTTGAGGTGTTTTTATATATTTTCTGGAACTAACCTATTAACAAGTTGCCACAATGCCAGTTGCCTGTTTTCTTCTGTTTTTGGTTCTAGAAAGGCAGAAAATCAATATTCTCGGAATTGGACGGGGCAAAAGCCAAAGTCAATATTTTACCCTTACCGTGGGGGACACGAAGTCCAGCGGAGAGACAGAGAAGCAAACCAGGGCGGCCACACCCCCCCTAGGCGCGGGTGGGCCCACCCCGTGCCTGGGTACGGTATGGGGCCCCTGGGCGCCTCCCAGCCTCGCCTCTTCGCCTATAATAAGCCCCAATGCAGAAACCCTAGGCACCCGATCAAAACTCCATGAAACCTTTTGTTGCCGCCGCCACCGTCGTCCCTAGATCGGGGGATCTGAAATTCTTCACGGCACCCTGCCGGAGGGGAGATCATCCCGGAGGCCTTCTTCTCCGGTATGATGCGTGACTAGTTCCACCTTGGACTATGGGTCCATGAAGTAGCTAGATGGTTGTATCTCCTACTTTGTGCTTTCATGTATAGATCTTGTGAGCTACATTCATGATCAAGATCTAATCTATTTGTAATCATGCATGTTGTGTTTGCAGGGATCCGATGGATATTGAGATTACTATGTCAGATTGATTAATGGTTTTGTCTATTTGATACTGTCATGTCTGTGTTGTTTGTGATCTTACATGCTCTCCGTTGTTAGTATCTATCTTGGCTAAGTAGTTGCTAGTGACTCCAAGAGGGGTATTTATGCTCGATAGTGGGTTCATGCCTCTAGTTTCCAAGGGAAGTGACAAAAATCTCTTCGGCTGTAGATGTGATGTTGCTACTAGGGAGAAAACAACGGTCTCTTGTTCATGGAACAAGTGGATTGTTTAACTTACACACTTTGCTTAAAGCAGTTTTCTGTTGCTTGCAACTTAATACTGGAGGGGGTTCAGATGATAACCTGAAGGTGGACTTCTAGTCATAGATGCAGTTAGATGGCGGTCTATGTATATTGTTGTATTGCCCAATCGAATCTCATAGGATCCTTTTGTCTGGTATTGCATTGTTATGCCTTGCTCAGTTCCTGTCAATTGCCCTGCTGTAATTTGTTTACCCTTCATGCGATGTTGTTTATCTAAGGAGAGCACCACTAGTGAATTATGGACCCCGGTCCAGTCTTTACCACTAATACATCTTCCACTGTTACTTGTTTACTTGTTGCAAACCATTACCTTCTACACCAGACGTTTAATCCTTTGTTACAGCAACCGGTGAGATTTTACAACCTCACTGTTAGTTGGGGAAAAGTCTTGAGTTTGTGTTGTGCAGGTCTCCACGTTGCTTGCGGCACCTTTGGGGCGTTTCCTTCCTCCTACTGGTTCGATAACCTTGGTTTCTTACTGAGGGAAACTTGCCCGCTGAACTACATCATACCTTCCGCTTGGGGTCTCCCAACGAAGTGCTGCTGCACTCATCAAACGGCTATAGACGGTTTCATGGAATATTGATCGGGTACTTAGGGTTTCTGTATCCGGGGGGGGGGGGGGGGTCTTTATAGGTGAAGAGGCGAGGCAGGGGGATCCAGGGCGGCTGCACCCCCCCAGGCGCGTGCTGGGCCTAGCCGCGTGGCCAGGGGGTGTGGCCCCCTGGTGGCTCCCCTCTGTCTCGTATTCAGGCTCCGTGTTCCCCACGGTAAAATATTGACTTTGGCTTTTGTCCCGTCCAATTCCGAGAATATTGATTTTCTGCCTTTCTAGAACCAAAAACAGAAGAAAACATGCAACTGTCACTGTGGCATCTTGTTAATAGGTTAGTCCATAAAAACATATAAAAAACCCTCAAAGTGTAGACAAAATAAAGCAAAGTAGATACTAAACAAGCATGGAATATCAAAAATTATAGATACGTTTCCGACGTATCAAGCATCCCCAAGCTTAATTGCTGCTCGTCCTCGAGTAGGTAAGTGATAAAAAGAATATTTTTTTAGGTGACATGCACCATAAAAATCAAGATCAAACCATTTGCAAGCATTGAAAGCTGGGATCAAAGAACTCTTAACATGAGCATGAAAGATGGAGTTCTAACAGTAAGACAAAGTAACTATGCATGCAACATGAAAGTTTACAAACAAAGATCATGAATAATGTGGAACCCCGGATTTACTGTCCGAGAATACCCGTTATGCATACATTTCACGTTCCCATGATCAGTGAGCCGTGAGCATAACCAACCAGTATCATTACATCATCCAGAAAGTAACAATTACAAAACTTACAAAGTGGCCATTATGGCGATTACAACACAAGTAGCTCTACACTATAGTTGTTTCTGAAAAACCTAACATCGGCATCTCTATATCTTTGTTGAAAAAGAGTTTTTGGAACCTATGCCTCCTTTTAGAAAGTCCGGATATCCCCATATCCTTGTTAAAAACTTTGAAAACATTTTTATAGTAAAACCCTTTTTAAAACATCTTTGACCATCTCTGGTCAAAACCAATCTCGTTCTCATCTTTCCTCGTGACCAAGTCACATCCTTTTTATACATCTCAAACATATCCCAAGGGTACTCCTAGCAATCACCTTTCCAACCGTCCTTGACCGTGGACACCACTATTCGAATAGATTAGACTCTTCAGAGTTTGTGCACTTTACCCACAAGAATCAATACATCCGCCGGGATACAACCACGACCCGCTACACACGGTAAACAGGGGTTTGGATAATCAAACCTAACCTTTCATTTGTCCATTCCTAGCAACGGCGGCTTTTCCTTTTGGGTTGTTCTCTCCGGCACGAGTATGTGGCACGACGGTCATAGTCCTCCCTCCTGTAAAATCCTATTCCCCAAACCGTAGTTTGGCATAGAGTAATTTGACTCCACTTCCTTCCGTACTTACCATAAGTCATACCATCTGCGAGAGACCCAATTTTTGCACCGGTACCTTGTCCATGACAGTCCGAATTTCAGGGGATTTCTCCCCTTTAGCTAGTACGAGCAGCCCTGGCTAAAGACCATAAACTACGAGTTAAGCCCCAGCGACTGGGGTAGTGTGGTTGCACGGATAAATTTTTCCAGTAAATACGTAGAACATCCCTTCTCTTTCTCTTGGTTGAATTTATCTTCCTCCTCCTCATATCTTCTTTAGTAAAACCTCCACTTGGAAACGATGTCTCTTTCCTAGGGTTTTATTTTCAAAACTTTGTAGTAGGGTAAAACCCAAAGTAGTTTTAGCATTGAAAACTCGTAGTTTCCAAGAGGGAAGATGCTAAGCATCCTAGCCTCGATATAAAGGGGGTAAAAATGGGTGTCAATAGGGTAGGTGTCCTAAGGGACACTCATCCATAACTTGGAATAGCCAAGTTACTCACGCCTTTTATTTGAAACAAACCATACATTAAATCCTACGAATCATAAACGAGATATAAAACAATTGATAAAAATAAGTAGATTAATATATGAGTTCAGGAATGGTGGCTTGCCTGTGACCAGCGAGATGTCCCTTGACTTCCTTATAATACCAAAAAACCAATAATAATAAGAATAACCCGATGCTTCCTTCTTCTCGGCGTCACACAATAGCAACTATCGCAGTTATTGAGCATACATGCAAACAAACAACAACTTAATCAGTACGAGGAATACAAGCATCAAACCATACAGCAAGAAAAGGATAATTACATGATATACATCAGTGGGATATTGGAGGTTTGATTTGATTGGATTGGGAGAAGATTTGGATGCATTGGAATAAGAGATCCTTTTGGATTTAAGGCCTATGAACTACCTAAGAGAGGGGTTTTTGACAAAGGGCTTTATCTGTATGATACCATTGTATCAAAATGATACCATCAGATAGGTATTGATAAAATGAATCCAATAGAAGTGTTTTCACTATTTTATCAATTTCCATTGATTTATAGTGATTTTTATAGTGGATAAAACCTTAGTTTTAGGAAATAATTCACCAGACAATTTCTGGAGATCCAAAACTTATTTCCTTGGGTGATTAGGTAGTATTTGGTGGACTTATTCAATAGGAGTTGGAATCACCTCAAAACAATTACCAGAATGCCCTTGAGAAATTCTCAAAGACAGTACTAGCCGAGATTTGTATTTTTCATCATATTTAATATGCAAGAGCTTTTGATGTGATTCCAAGGAAACTTGTTAGGTAATGAAAATGCCTTACTGTAGAAATTGGAATCAACCTTTTTGGAGTTAGCTACTGCTATGGATTTATTGGTGATTAAACAATACGCATAACAGTTTAATTCACTAAAATTTAGTAGATGCTTAATAAATTTTGGGATCCTGGGTTTGATAATTAGGGTGGTATAGAGGTACTGAGAGTTGGAATTAGGTCATTAACTCCTTTCGTTTGTCCTAGAGAAATTTCTAAAGGCAGAAAAGGCCTGATTTTGTTATTTTTACTAGGGGTGAACTAGGAAGAAAAATAAGGTGGGTCCAGTGGGAAATGAAAGGTATGGATAATACCTTCCAGTAAAAATTGTATTTACTCCATTTGGAGTTGCAGACCTCCTCGGAGGATTTTATTGGGAGGAAACTATACATCTAGGAAATTGATTTATCAAATTTATTCTACACAACAAAAGGGTTAACCAAAGCCTCTGCATGATAGGGAAAACATTTGTGCACCTAACGAAAATTAGATCTTGGAAATTGGAATGGTTTTCCATTTTATTTTTGATTTAAAACAGAAGCCTAAAAGTTGGATCTAGACAAAATAATAAAAGTCGATGGGCAGTGGGCTAAATGGGCCGCCTGGGTGCAAATTCGGCCCACCTGGGCGAGTTGCGCGCGGGAGTTAGATTCAAAAGGGGCCTAGCAGCGTAGCCCCGCCAGTCAGTGAAGGTGAGGGGGCGAAGGGGTACCGCGCAATATTGGTCGTTCGATTAGAAATGGATGAACAGCCGAGGGCCTTCTTCCTCGTTGGGATGGGGGCGACAGGGATGAAACCCTAGGTCGAGCCCGAGATGGTCGAGAGGCTCACTAGAAGGCTCGGGGCATCATGGGGACTGGCGGAGGAGATGCAGCATGCCAGGGGAAGTCTGGCGTGGTATGTCTCGGCGGCAAACCTCCTGGGACCTAGATCTTGACCGCGATGGTGCCGACCGGGCTCGGTTGCTCGTCTGTGTGGCTCTAGGGTGCATGCATGCTGCCGAGGAGGGATAGTGAGGGGTTCTGGTGGTGGCCCGGGTCGATGAGGGGTTGGATGCATGGAGGCAGGGACACGCATGTTTGAGGTTCACCGGGGGAACTCCTCATCGGACATGCACGGGTGGCGGCGCTTCTGGTGTCCCTGCAACGAAAAAAAGAACACGGGGAGGGGATCAGAGGTAGGGGAGCACAATGAGAGGAATGAGAAGGGGGAGGGGTGGTCGGGATGAGTGCATGCCTTCCTTCTTCGTGAATGCCCGAGAGGAGATATTGGGGTTCTCCATGGCAATGGAGAGGAGGAGGGCGAGATCTGGACCTCGGGGCGAGTTAGGTGGGAGTGAGTGAGTGAAAAGAAGAAGTAGGGGAGAGAGGTACTGTACTCTTTCTTTATAACCCGAAGGGAAGGTCTAGGGTGGACTTGGTTCATGTAATGGACATGAACAAGGGAGAGAGAAAGGGATTGGCTAGGAGGGGCGGTGAGGGAGGTGTGTGGGTCCTGGTGCTCGACCAGAGGAGTGGGGGAGGGTTGGCGGCTGCTATGTTGAGATATTTTTGTAACACATGAGGGCCACACAAATTCTCTCCTCTTCCAAGCATATGGGACAAGGGGGAGGGGATGCTACAATTGTAGTCGACCAGATGGGCTAGGGTTGATGTGGAGGAGTCCTTGGCAAGGTTTGAGAAGGGTTGGAGGGAGTTTGCTAGTGGTTTTGGTGATATGATCAAATTCTCCATAATGGTTGGTTATGAAGAAAGTCCAAAATCTTGCATTGGACAAGGTAGATAAAATGCTACTAATAGATGGATATGGTCATTGCACAACTCCAAGATTTATTTGGGATTTTTCAGAATCTTTTCGATGCATCTATTGTCATTTATTTAAAAAGTGCAGAAGTGGTTTATAGAAGCTTAAGTGATATTTCTACATTGGACAAGGTTGGTTTTTGATGTGATATGGTACTGAATACCATAACACACATTGGAGAATTTAATTTTAATCTATTGAGGTGGGAAAGTATTTTTAGGGAATTATTTCTTGTTTCTACCATTTAAGAAAAAGGGCAAAAAGGAAATAATAAAGAATCTCAAAAATATTTATTTTTTAGTTGGGAAGATGGGATATGATAAATAGGCATCAAATTTTCCTTGAGTTGGCAAGGTGATTTGGAGAAAAGCAAACTTGCCTTTATAGACAAAGATTTGGAGAATTTTGCAAGATAATGAATTTAATTTGTTTGATGATCCAAATAATTATGAGAATTATTTGGGGATGGTTATATTCAAGGTGGAGGTTGTATAATTGATTTATACCTCAATTCCATCTTTGGTATTGAAGAGTTTTGGGTGAAATGGGAAGAAACTAGATTTTAGGGAATCTAGGGTTTTGTTATTTTCATGCCACCAAGACAGGGGTGTATTTGTGAGCTCAGAACTCACCTTGGTGCAAGGGATATATGGATGGATAGACAAAGTTATATAGTTTACCATGGAGGCAATGGTTGGGCTTGGTTGGATTTGAGGTGGTCTAGAAGGGATGGCAAACTTTGTTGAAAATAAGGCTGCCATAACAGATACATCATGAAGCTTCCTAAATCATGTGGGTTTAAGAAGCACAAGGCTCCAATGGAAACAAGTAAAGTCGGGATTGATAGGCCATGATTATTAGACCATAACCATGCAAATATTTGGTCAAGGGGAGAGAGCATAGAGATGTGAGCTTCTGCCAAAGTAGGCAAGATGATAAGATTTGCAGAAAATATTATTATCTTGACTACAAAACCATCATGGATGAGTGGAAAATAGAATGGATTAGCCAAGGGCAAGACTGGGCTTTGGTAGTACTAAATATGTACTACAAGATGGTTCAAGTACATTCTCAATAATGCACATAGGTTGAAAATGGTAGAGCTCCAAAGATTGAATCTAGGTATGAAATCCAGACTTGCCATTTTGGCAGATTTGGGGATTTTGACTAGTATGCAAGAGGGGAAACATTTGAGAGGGTGGCAGGGGTTTATCCTTCCCATTAAGTGGTTGATGTTGAGGCATATCTTGAATAGAGGGGATCCATGCTTGGATTGGTTCTCCACTGAGTTGGAAACTATCAGGAGTGATTAACCCTGGATTGATCTGATTAGGAGATGAGATGGTCACTTAAGTGGCTTGGATTGATCCAAATTTGGATGCTTGGTTTGAGATTGATGATGACAAACATAGATTGGGTCCTAAGGGATCAGCTACTAGATTGGCTCACTCTAGTACCTAAGCAAACAAGGTAATCAGCAGATCAAGGCAATTCATCAGACAGCAGATCAAGGCAATTCATCTTATCAAGCATATCCAACTACTACTAGGGTTACCATCAAGCCTAGCTTGGGTAAGGATGTGTATTTTGAAATGGGTTGTGCTTTCAAGTAAGATAAGGACCATCTTGGTATCTCTACCAAGATTGAAATGAAAAGGTTTTAATAAAGGTTTTGGAAAACCTAGGGGTAAGAGTAGCTGGGAGTTCTGTCTTGAAAACATAAGGAGATTATATATAGGTCTCCATAGTTTTGTTAATATAAACTAGTAAAGTATTTTGTTGTGTCAAAGTCATCTTGGCTCAGGTTTTTGAAATGCCAAGACATTTGAGAATATGAAAGATGAGCAAAGACATCTCTTTTGTAAAATAGCTTTTTGTAAACTAGTGTTGATATGAGGAGTACATCACCTGATACACAAACAGTTGCATGAGCACAAGCAAACAAGTAAGCAAGCATTGCAACATATAACAAGAAAAAGTTTTTGTTCCCCCTGATTTTTGCCCTTTGGACACCAAATCAGGGTTGCTGAAATTGGGATGTTACAAATAACATGCATTAAAAAATGTTTGTTTGTTTCACATACAGAAAACATAGCATAGTGGCATTCATCTTGTCCCTCATGGAGTAGAAAATAGATGCATAGGACACCTTCAAAGTTCATAAGAGTGATGAGATACAAATAGCACAATAACAAGCAATAACAACAATATGCATCAATCAATAAGTTTTGGGACAATGCACATAGAACTAAGAATGGAAACTATGCTCTCTTAATTGGTGCCTAAGGATAGAAGGTGAAGACTCAATATAATAGTGGAAGAAAGGCCCTTCATAAAGGGAGCAGGGATTTCAAGTTTCAAAAAGAGCTTCCAAAAATTGTGGTACTTGTTAGCTTTCAGCTCTCATTGCCCCTATCATAAGCATCATGAAGTGATTAAGGTTAAAGTGAACAAACTATGGAGTATATGCCTGACAAAGTATAAGTTGGCAATCTCATGTCCCTTGAATACGAGGGTCGCTCCTCATGCTACTCAACTCTAGTCACCTATAAGTTCTTGTCATAGTAAGTATATGTGTATCATAGAGAACCGCCAACAGGGTACCCCTTGCACATGATACAGGAGCTATCTGATATGTCCAAAACGTATCTACTTTCTCGAACACTTTGCTATTGTTTCTCTTCTAAACTTGTATGATTTGGATACAACTAACATGCACTGATGCTTTTTTCAGCAGAATTACCTTGGTGTCTTGTTTTTGTGCAGAAAATGAACTATCAGGAAAAATCCTGGAAAATATGCAAAAAATTATATTTCACCAGAAGAACCACGGAGCCAGAAGGAGAGACAGAGAGGAGGCATGGCGGTCCCACACCCACCCCAGGCGCGGGCCCACCTGACCGCGCGCCTGGAGGGGGTGCAGCCACCCCAGGCAGCCCCTCGTCCTCCCTCTGCGCCTATAAGTTGCCTTTCGACCTAAAAACCGAGGGGGGTTCGATAGTTTTCCAGAAAGAGTTCCGCTCCACCGCCGCCACCAGAAACCAAGATTCGGATCCAGAAACTCCGTTATGGCACCCTGCCGGGACGGGGATTTGGAGAGGATCATCGCCATCGTCATCACCAACGCATCTCCATCAACCACCAATGTTTCCCTCATCCATGAGTGAGTGATCCCCCGATGTAGGCTTAGGGATGGTAGGGATTGGATGAGTTCTATCATGTAATCGAATAAGATCTGTTAGGGGCATAGTGCCTAGTATCTCTATTAGTGCTATTTGACTTTGTTGCAACTTGTTGTGCTTAATGCTTGTCACTAGGGCCCGAGTGCCATGATCTCAGATCTGAACTTATTATTGAATCATTATGATAGTATTGTTTGTGATCTTATCTGCAAGTTGTGTACACATATCATTATCCAGATCCAAAGGCCACAAAGTGACAATAATTGGGACAACCGGAGGGGATGGCTGTGGTGTGAGGATCACATGTGTTCACGGAGTGTTAATGCTTAGCTCCGGTGCTCTATTAAAAGGAGAACCTTAATTGCCAGTAGTTCCCTAGAGTCCCCGCTGCCACGGGCTGGCTGGACAGAAGATGTTGTGCAAATTCTCATTGCGAGCGCGTATGAATATATTTGGAGCACATGCCTAGGATTGTTTAGTACTTGGATACTTATTATTTATCTACAATGCCCTAGATCTTTAAGTTACATGTTTAGACTTGTCCATGCAACGCCCGTCCATCCATCCCTATGCCTACCGCACTCGAATCCTACTGTTACTGTTACTTTTACTGTTACTATTGCTCATGTTTCACTGTTGTTGTTGCTGCTGCTGTTGCTTTGCTGTTACTACTACCAAACTGTTGCTACTAATAAACTTCTGTGAGCAAGAACTATTTCCAGGTGCAGCTGAATTTACAACTCAGTTGTTAAGGCTTGCAAGTAGTCTTTGGCTCCCCTTGTGTCGAATCAATAAATTGGGTAATACTACCCGCGAAGACTGTTACGATCCACTACACTTGTGGGTCGTCAAGACTATTTTCTAGCAACATTGCCGGGGAGCACAACTTTATTTGTAAGTTCAATTCGATCTATTATTGTTCACTGCTACTCCTTTCATCATGGGGAAGTCTCGTGATGGAAAGTTCCCTATTTTACCATCCACTAGAAGAAGAGGTATAGTACTAAATACCTCTGTTGCTCTTGATTCACCATCTGTTATAAGTAAGCTTGTCACACCACCACCACATACTCATGCTACACACACTGCTACTACTGCTGAATCTGAAAATGCTTTTGATGCTCATGATGTTACTTCTACTGTGTTTGATGCGAGTGGTTCACTATGTCCTTTTCTAGATGCTACTATGGCTAGTCTAGGAAATACCGAAACTCCTAGTGAAGACACTGTTACACTTGTTAGCTCACCTGAGGCTAGTGAGAGTTATGATATTAATGATGGTTACATTGAGTTCACTGATGAATTTGTTGAAGAGTACCGAAACACACATGATACTAGTGCTATGAAGAGTCTCCTTGCTAGACGTACTATTATGCCTAAGTTGTCCTTTGATCCTAAGTTTGCCACTTATCCCATAGATATTAAATATGAAGACTATGATTTCTCTCTTGACTTGTCTTATTTAGATATTGTTGAGAAAGAACCTTTTTGTGGGACTGAAAATGAGAGTGTTGTGACTCATATGAATGAGCTTTCTACTATGAGTGCTTTGTTCTTTGATGATTTTAAGATGCGCAAGTATTTTGTTACTAAGATCTTCTATTTTTCATTAAAAGGATAAGCTAGGTCTTGGTTTAATAGATTACCTCCTGGTTCCATTGATAGCCCTGATTGCTTGATTGCTTCTTTCTTCCAGAAATATTTTCATCCTAGTGCTAGACATGCTGCTTTGCATAGACTTTTTGATTTTAAACAGGGAGGAGAAGAGGAATTGCCTGAGTCATGGACAAGGTTCTGTGCCTTGATTCATGCACATCCTGGATGTCCATTGCCTAAGAATGAGCTTCTTGATATTTATTGTAATGGACTAACTGATGATTCTAGGACATACCTAGATAGCTTTGCTGATTGTGTTTTTAGGAAAAGGACTCCTACAGATGTTGAAGAATTAACGACCAAGATAAACAAGAATTATGATGATTGGACTTCAACTGAGCTTAATACACCTGAGCCTATTGGTCCTGAACCAGTTGTTCCTGAACCAATTCCAGCACCAACAACAAAGAAGAGGGGAGTTATTGCATAAAATGATGAAGTGATGAAGGAAGCTAAGAAGTGTCTAAAGGAGAAAGGTATTAGAGTTAAAGATGTGAAGAATCTACCTCCTATAGAAGAATTATGTAATCCAATTCCCCACTCATCTACTATCGAGGTACACTCTCTCCAATTTAATGAAGGTGATATTCCTTATGGTAAGCCTCCTGATCAATGTTTAGAGGAACTTGACACATTTATTGTTAAACAAGGTAATTTTAATAAACAAGTTCAGAATCATTTATTGGAAAACTCTAGAGCTATCCATGAGTTGAAAGATATTGTGGAAAGAACTTATAATTATATTAAAATGCTTTGTAAACACTTTCAAATGGTTCAAACCCAACTTGATCAACTTGCTAAAGTACAAAAGGATATGCTAGTTAATGCTTCAGGAGATAAACATGCTTATGGAATTAGAACTAGGAGTGGTATAGCTACTCAAGATCCTTTATATCCTGAAGGACACCCTAAAAGAATTGGGCAGGATTCTCAACAAGGTGAAAGTAGTGGTAGTCACTTGAACCTGCTGTAGATCCTAATAGTATATCTGTCTCTGATGCTGAAACTGAGAGTGGTAATAATAATGATGCTCCTGATAAGGAGGAAGGTGAGGAAGAACCTGAGAAGCACACTAAGGACACTAGGTACACAAAGGAAGATTTTATTGCTAATAAACATGGTAAAGAGAGAGAACCTTGGGTGCAGAAACCTATGCCTTTTCCAGGTAAGAAACACAAGTCAAAGGAGGAGGAACATTACAACAAGTTTTGTGAGTGGATGAAACCTTTATTCTTGCAAATTCCTTTGACTGATGCTATTAAGTTGCCTCCTTATTCAAAGTATATGAAGGATATTGTATCTAATAAAAGGAAGATTCCTAATGAGGAAATTTCTACTTTGCTTTCTAATTACTCCTTCAATGGTAAGGTTCCAAAGAAACTTGGTGATCCAGGTATACCAACTATTCCCTTCTCTATTAAGAACAATTATGTTAGAACTGCTTTATGTGATTTGGGAGCTGGAGATAGTGTTATGCCTTTTTCTCTCTACAAGAGGCTCCAGCTTGATACCAACTGATATATCTTTGCAAATAGCTGATAAGTCAACTACTATTCCTGTTGGTATATGTGAGGATGTTCCTGTTCAAGTTGCTCATAATTGCATGGTTTTAATTGATTTTGTTGTTCTTGAAATGCCTGAAGATGATAATATGTCTATTATTCTTGGGAGACCTTTTCTTAATACTGCAGGTGATGTCATCAATTGCATCTAGGAAAAGTAACATTTAATATTAATGACAAAGAGCACACTGTCTATTTCCCCAAGAAGGTTGTTAAAATCTATTGCCTGAATTCCATTGAAAATATTGAGAGCATCAAGGTTGGAGAAATATATTGTCCCATTCCACAAGAAAATTTTGAAACTATTATGATTGGGACCATTGCTATCAAGTATGAGGTAACATAATCACCTTGTGGAATGCAAAGTTTTGTTTCATATAAGATTGTTTTGGTAACAAGACTTGATCAACCTTCTTAACAAAAGGATTTTAATGAACAAAATAATGTTTCCTCTGTGGTTATACTTGCTTTCTTTTACTTTTCTCCTTCCTAGTCTTTGCTTTAGCTTTAGTTTTGCTAGTAGTTTTGCTTGTTTGAGTTTCTTAGAGCTCCTTTAGTTTGGCTTTTGATTTGCTTTTGCTTCTTCTGAAAAAACTATTTCTGCGAGAAAATCAATTTTCATACCCTGAAAATTGGCCAAAAATAAAGTTTCCCGAAAAATCCCAAAAAATTCAAAATAAATTTTTCCTCGAAAAAAGGGGCAGAGAGGCACCAAAGGTGACCCAGGGGGCCACCCCAGGACATCAGACCCATGGTAGGCACGACCTACCAGGGGGTGGCGCCTAGGGGGGTTTGGCCCACCTGGGCCCCTCTAGGCCGCCTCCTCAAAGCCACCTTCTTTCTCTCTCCCAAAAAACATCGGAAAACTTTCTCAAGCTCGAGTTATTGCTGTTCTTGCTCGCAATTTTCTATCTCCTTGTTCACCCCATCTCAAGTGCTGATTTTTGGAGGGATTGTTCCTTGGTATGTGCCTCCTCCACTTGTCCAATTAGATTTGTGATTGGTAGATTGTATCTTGAGTATTTTTTTGCTATAGGTGACAGTTTGTTTGAGCTTGCATGCTTGTTCTTTGCTTGTAAACTTTGTTTTGATGCATCTGTAATCCTCTAGCAAGTTCCTATAGTAGTTTCTCATCATTTATCAACTTAGAAATCACTTGGTTTGATGGTTGTTTAAAATTCCAGAAAAGTGAAGTCATGGACCACCATACATTTGGTGATATATTTGAGAGTGATGCACCTAGAAGGGCAAGGCTTCCAAGGTCATCTACCAGTATTAGACCCTCATACAATGAGGATCTCATCACTCCGTGATTCGGTAACGAGGGAGATGAAGGGGATGCGCACCCCTCCACCTTTCCTTGCCAAACTTTCTTGCAAGCTGCTGGGATTCTTAAAGATTTTATGACTTTGATTCAAAGGGCTGGTCTAACAAGTTACATGCAGGATGAGAGTGCACAGTATGCTTTTCTTACTAAAACATTTGTGGAGAGTTTCTCCTTTACTAATAGCATGTTCAAGCCCTCTATGTCTTTCAAAATTTATGACACGGCTCATTCTATGACTTTGAAGAAATTTTGCAAGGCCCTGGGACTTGGTACAACTAGTTCATCAAAGAATATTCTAGCTCTTCCAGCTGATTTTTTGGAGCTTTACCGAGGAATAACCAATGATGATGACCACAGAGCTCAACGAGGGAAGATAAAGAATATTCAACTTCCAGCCATCAGGTACTTTGCCTACTATCTTAACACCAGTGTTCTTGGTAGGGAGAACACTAGTAATATTTACAACTATCAATTGGCCTTTGTGGCATCCCGCAAAAACCACTACTAGAAAATCGCGTTGAATTTTGTGCATTGCATCATCATGACATCATCATACACATTTTGTTTAGAATATTTTGCTAAGAACCCTATTTTGATTTCTGTATTAATCCCCTCCCTTTTATTGCAAATTAACACCGGTGCTTCCGGATATCTCAGTTGTCTAAAAACAATTTGCAAAAGGCTTTTAAATTAAATTATAAAACCCTAGTCTAATTTCTAGTCCTAAGTTCACCCAATCCTAATCTACCCACCACTCACAGCTCGCCACCTCACCCCCTGGACCCAATCCCTACCCACCTGCCACCTCATCAATCCACCCTCTCTTCCCCCTATTTCTCTCACCACAGCCCCATCTACCCTCCCTCTCTCTCTCCCCACCGACACCCCGGCCCCACCTGACCACAACCCCACCCCCACGCGCCCCACCCGCGCCGCCACGCGCCCCACACGCGCCCCCCACGCGCCCCCCACGCGCCCCCCACCTGCCGCTGTCTCCCGGGCCCCACCGCTTAGTCTCACCCCGCCTGGACCCACACCCCGGGCCCCACCCAGCTCCCCCACCTCTCTCCTTCCCCGCAACACCCACCACCCGCGCCCCCCACGCATCCCCCGACCCCGCCGTGCGCCGCTCCTCCTCCTCCCCTCCGGCACCCATGCGGCACCTCGCCGGCCCCGCCCCTTCTCCCACAGCTCCGGTCGCCGCCTCCTCGCCTCTCTGCTTCCGAGCTCGCCACGCCCGCCACCCTCTCCGGCCTCGGCCCCGCCTCCGAGCGCCGCCCCGAAAACCTCCCTCACCGAGCCCCACACCGCGCAGGCCACCCTCTCCCCTCCTCTAGCTCGCCGCCATGCCCCATCCTCCCGCCGCCCTCCTCCTTGCTCGCCTCCCCTCCCCGTCGCTCCGGCCGCCCCCACCGCCGCCCGCGGCCTCCACCTCGCCGCGCCGCCCCCGGCCGTTGTCCCGTGCCGTCTCCGTCGCCCCCGTCCTCCGCTGCCGGTCCGTCCCCGCCGACCGCCCCTCTGGACCCCCTCGTCTCCCAGTCGCCCCGCCACCGAGCTTCCTCATCCGCCGCCAGCGGGCTCCCCCGCCTCCGGCCTCCTCCGCGCCTCCCCGCATCGGCCCCGTTTCCCTCTGCAGCGGCGCCGCTCCCCTCCCGACGTGCTCTGCCGTCGTCTCTGACCAGCAACACGCCGCCGCCTTCTTCCCGCGTCCTCGCCCCGAGCCCCGCCGTCGGGCTCGCTCGCTCATCATGTCGACCCCGGCCGCCTCGCCATGTTCTTTTGTTTAGTTCCTCTTGATGTATGTATGCAACCGTGCACTGGTGTTGTGCCCCTGGTAAAAGACTACTTCGAGACCACCCGATGCCGACATTTCTCATGATCGTCACCGACAATCGAAGAAGGCACCCCAAGACCACGAACCCTCGACAACAAGATCTTCCACATGGAGCCAAGGAATGTGGAACGTCGATCTCTCCCCCGAAACCCGAAGACCGATCCCGTACCCGGTGCCGCGCCAAGATCTCCGAAAAACCTCGGTACCGAACAAGTTCGCCATCGGCCTCGATTTCTTCTACACGGATACCAAGCGACAAGGTCTCCTTCATGGGTTGAATGGAACCACCATGCCCTCCTCCAAGGATCTGATGGCCAAGACCTCGCACCAGTACCGGAATCCGAAGCCCGATCCCGGCGCCTGAAGCCGAGAACCCCGACAAGAACCACGACACGGATACACCGAGTTCTCCATCGTGGACGCCGAGCACGTCGACATGAAACCGAAGAACGCTGAACGCCAAGCTCTTCACCTCGTATCTAACCCCGAGACCGATCCCATCGCACCCTGAGCCCCTGTCGACCCCGAACCCTCGGAACCCCAAGATCGCCGAACCCTAATGTGTGACCCCTTTCTCGAGCCCTATTTTATAAATGTAATGACAAATTGATGCATATTAAATTGTCATACTTGCTGCATATTTGTGTGGTTTGGGGGCCTTATGCCGATTCACCATATAATTAAATATGGGGCCCATATGCGGGCAAATCTAGCCTTACATTGGCCTCCTTTAAATTTGTGCATCGAACCGGTACTATCTTTTGCCATGTTAAGACAACATTTAATTGCGGGGTAGCTAAAAAACATGAACCACCTAATTAATTGTCGGGACCCCGGTTCCGCTTAACATTGCCTAGTTGCATCGCATCTTTGCCATGTCATACCTCATACATGCATCATGCCCGATCTTTTGCCGTAGTATTAAATATTGCATCGGGTGTTTATTCTAGTGTTTTGCTTCTTCGCGGATAAGGCCGTTGAGTTGATGCGAGTGTCGACCCGATCTTCGGTTGAACCTGCGGCAATGTTTTCAGGCGAGCATCTCCCCCTTTCTACCTATCTCACTTTTATAGTATTTATTCCCTCCTGTTGATCTATTGCTATCTGTGTTGCGATGCTCTAGTTTTCGTACCCGTGTTATCCCTTGCAGCCTTATATTGCCTTGGACACCTCCTATTACCTGTTGTTTGGTAGATAGTTGGACCGCGCATCGTAGTCGCTTGCTCAAGTGCTGTTGCGTGTCGTCAAGTACCGCAGTTGTTGGAGTAGTGCCGTGTGTTTATTGTTGGAGATGATCAAGACTTTAATTACTGTTTAACAACTAAAATTGAAGTAAGTAAGCAGAGGCACAGGTGGGCAATAGATGTTATTTGGTTGTTACCCGTCCACTTGTGTCCCGTAGGACCCCGAGTACTTGATACCTGTTCCTTGAATATTCGCGCTATCCACATCCGGGAGGATTATGGGACCCCCCTGAGCCAGAGCTTGATTCCGTCTTATTTCTTGGGGCCACAAACTAGTTTGAGGTTTTATTTATGATCCTGTACTTATGCCATGCTACTGCTTTATTTACGATTGTGCGAGGAGCACACTGTACTGTTTAGGTAAGCGGAGTGTTTTCGCGGTATCGACAAGCCCAGTTTTGGGTTCCCAGTCGTTTACAGCCATTGTCGCAAACCTTGAGTCCGTCTCGGAGTCAGCTAACTTCGTTGCGGGTCTACTCAATGGGGTGCCCCCCTGAAATAATTCTGAATCCTGTGATTGCTTTGTCGTGAAGGCCTCGTTGGGTTTTGATTTGGTTTTTCCGAGGTTGATCGAGTGTGTGTTGCTATTGGTGCACCCTGGCCGGGTAAAACTTTCTGAAAGCCGTGTCCGCGGTTATGGACGACTTGGAGCACAGTATCTCGATCATAGACAACTATAACTAAAGTAGTGCTATAAATTTGACTTTATAATGACTAGTAATCAGCTTCACTATAATAGAATGGCTAAATAAAACTGCCAACAATTGCTTGCTTGGGTTGTCGTTTGCGACCATTGTACCTGACTAGTAAATATTGCAACTACAACGGAATGGCTAAATAAAAGTACCAACAACTGCTGGGTTTTGGGATATCTCATGCTATTTGTATCTGACTAGTAAGTGTTGCAAGTACAACGGAATGGTTAACTAAAACGGCCCACTGCTTATTTTTATCAGGATGATTACCTCTACCTGACTAGTAATTGCTGCAACGATAACTGAATAAATAAAACTGCCAACTGTGTGAGTTCCTCGGTTGACTTCCTCGTTTGGTCTCGAGGGGGAAATACCAGGATGGGTTTGTTTGATGGTAGCATCAGGTTGGTTCCGAATAGGTCTTTCTTACCCCTCTCTGATAGCCGCTAGTTGTATCGAGTCTCTATAGGTTGTTTAGTGCATGCTGACGCTGCCGCTTCAGTCCACCATACCTATGTAGGCGAGGACCGCCGAATTCTAGCCTCGCCTAGTACTGGCCTCAGTACTGACGCTCCTCTTTTTCCTTTGCCCTTTGTCGGCACCCCTTTTGTTTAAGCAGGTTTTGAGATCGACGTCGTTAGCAGGGTTACCCTTCCGGCTTGGCTTGGGCAGGGTTATGGACGCCATTGGTTATTCTTCAGGGCTCTTAGCCCCATTTGCATCTTGTCCGTAGTCGGACGCTGTATCGTTTTACAGGTGATTTGGATCTTTGTATTGTATATCTGTATTCTTGACTCTTTGAGTCGCTGCTGTATATATATCTGTTTTGTGGGTCCCATCGAGGACTGTTGTGTAATGTTATTACTTCGTTTTCCACCCGCACGAAAGTGCCTGGTGGGCACCTTTGAATCGTTTCTATGCGAGTTTGGCGGGAATCGCTGAAACTTGCATAGGGTCGATTCTGAGGGTGTTACAGCCTTCTTAGCTGCTGCGCTCAACAATGAGGATAAGTATAATCTTGGTTCCTCATTGCTCGTCGTTTAGCTGCTAAGGGACCCATTTATGGGGGAATTATTTCTACTCGTATTGCTGCTGCCTTGAACATTGCTGTTGACCCACATGATACAGTTTTGGCTCCTCATAGGCTTGATCTTGCTGCCATGAAGGCGCACCACTTTGTCACCACTAGCTCTACTCTTGATAACTTGGTTTATAGAATGCTGTTTATTGACGAGGAAGAGAGAGATCCCTCTACCCCAAACCACTTTGTTCAGTATTTCTCAGGGACCTTGGTCACGCTCGAAGGCGGAGATGGATGACACGCTGCGCTCTCTTAACTTCCATGGGCGCTATCAGGAGGAAGTACCCCCATACGACACCTCTGTGCATTACACAGGGGAGGCCTCGAGCTCGTACTACGGAGCCTCCTCGATATACTACGGAGGTGCATCTACTTGGGCACCATGGGATTGAGCCCCACTTAGGCCAAAAGCCAAAGCTTGTGGGGAGGTATACCGACATCACACTCATATATATATCATGTTCAGTCGGTTCTTTGTATATCCATTGTTTCGCTTTCTTTTTGGTTCTTGTTGCTTCTTTCTCAAAAACACAAAAATACCAAAAATATTTTTGTTATTTCTCTTAGTTTGTTTCTTTGATTTGGTTTGCCTTAAAAAGAAAAATCCAAAAAGATTTTGCTTTGTTTTTGTTTGGTTTTTTCTTTTTTTGCTTGTTTCTAAAAAATCAAAAACACCAAAAATATTTGTTGTTCTTCTTTGGTTTTGTGAGTTCTTTGCAGGGTTCAGCCGTCCTCAGTAGATTTTGGTTTCATGTTAATTATTCAAGTCACACAAGTGAAGGGAAATAATGAAGATTAAGACAACTCGAGGTGTGGTAAGAGGCTGGTAACGAACTCTATTTGTTTTTCATTTTTGTACATATATTCATCATTGTGAGCATGCTTAGCCTGTTTATGCAAGGTGTATGTCATTATGGATGCTTAGTAGTTCTTGCTTGTCTATGATTAGCTCCAGCTTGCTAATAGTTTGTAGCATTCATATGAATGTTTGCTTGCATTGTTTTATTCATACTTTGGTATGATATTGTGGTATCCTCCTCTGACTATTCATGTGAATCGACTTGGCACATGCTCACGTATGCATATGACTAATCAATAGTTAGTAAGCCTCGATGAATTATTTTGCCTCAGAGTTCTTATATCACTTTCATGCCATAATTAGTCCTGTTTTGTTGCAAGCATCATTATGACAATTATTGCTCTCTCGTTTGTCGCTCCCTCTCTATTGCTAGCCTTCACTTGCACTGAGTATGTGCTCCACCTGTGCTTCCAACTCCCCAAAACCAATATTGCTAGCTGCGTCCACCATACCTACCTATTAGCATCATTTGCTACTTAAGTGCATATTTTATATACCGTTTTTTCTTCCAAAATAAAATATTTCTCTGTTTTGAGAAAGTTAGTTAGTAAAGCTCTCACAAACTTGATGGCACACTTTATTCCTTGCGTTTAATAATCTTGAACCATTGTGACTAGTCCATGAAAGTTATATGCTTGCTTATTATATGCTGGGAGTCAGTAGAACCGTGTTGTCACGGGGAACGCTTTCAACACCTTTTGGATATCCTATCCAGTTAATACTTTGCTCTTTTGTTTACAGATGCCAACGATGTGAAATAAAAGGGGAGGTTGTGAGTTCATGGAGTTTATACATTGTGTTAGATAAACGCCTGGGCCGCTACCCTAAGTCATGCCTAATCATGGTGGAAACTTGCAGCATCACCATATTGAGCATTTATGAAGCATCCTCAATAAAAAGCTATGCATATGGTAAATAAAAAGATGGCTGAGATGCTCATTGTCTGCTTGCCTTGTCATTTTGGTTATGGAAAAGCTCATATACCATGTGCAAGGGGTACCTTGTTGGCGGTTCTCGATGATATGCATGTATTTACAATGACAAGAACTTTCATGTGACCAAAGTTGAGTAGCATGCGGAGCGACCCTTGTACTCAAGGGACTTGGGATTTCCAGCCTATGGTCTGTTAAGCATACGATTCAGAGTGGACCTCACTTTCACCTTAACCACATGAATATGCCTATGATAGGGGCAATGAGAGCTCAAAGCTAATGAGTACCTTCCTTTCAAAATTTGGAAGCCTTTCAAACCTTCACAAAACCATTTTCACAACTTTGTTGAGTCACCACTTTTTCTATGAGTACCTTCTTGAGAGCATAGTTGTCATTGTTGTGTTTGTTCCAAAACTTGGTTAATTATGTCATGACTTTGATGCTTGTATCTCTGATATCTTTACCTCTAGTCTTCACTTGAACTTCAGAGGTGCCTTGGCATTCATATTGTGCTCTACAAACAAAGGCAAGCAAGATACCACTCTATCATACCTTATTATGAGCATTGCAATGTTGCTTATTTTTATGTTTCATGCTACTTATTATTATTGAGTTGGTTTCTCTTCATAGATTGCAATGACTATTGAGTAGACTTAGTTGCATACTCCTTATTATGAATTATCAAAGCATCTACTCCTGTGCTGAGAATATATACATCATATGAAGCAAAGTGTTTGTGAAAGTTCTTTTATCGCACTCAGTTTTCAACTGAATTGCTTGAGGACAAGCAATAATCTAAGCTTGGGGGGAGTTGATACGTCCAAAACGTATCTACTTTCTCGAACACTTTTCTATTGTTTCTCCTCTAAACTTGTGTGTTTTGGATACAACTAACACGAGCTGATGCTGTTTTCAGCAGAATTACCTTGGTGTCTTGTTTTTGTGCAGAAAATGAACTATCAAGAAAAATCCCGAAAAATATGCCAAAAATTATATTTCACCAGAAGACCCACGAAGCCAGAAGGAGAAACGGAGAGGAGGCCTGGGGGTCCCACACCCACCCTAGGTGCGGGCCCACCTGACCCCGCGCCTGGAGGGGGTGCAGCCACCCTAGGCACCCCCTCGGCCTCCCTCTTCGCCTATAAGATGCCTCTTGACCTAAAACCCGAGGGGGGTTTGATAGTTTTCAGAAAGAGTTCCACTCTGCCACCACCACGAGAAACCAAGATTCGGATCCAGAAACTCCGTTCTGGCACCCTGACGGGACGGAGAATTTGGAGAGGATCATCGCCATCGTCATCACCAACGCATCTCCATCAACCACCGATGTTTCCCTCTTCCATGAGTGAGTAATCCCCTGCTGTAGGCTTGGGGATGGTAGGGATTGGATGAGTTCTATCATGTAACCGAATAAGATCTGTTAGGGGCATAATGCCTAGTATCTCTATTAGTGCTATTTGACTTTGTTGCAACTTGTTGTGCTTAATGCTTGTCACTAGGGCCCGAGTTCCATGATCTTAGATCTGAACTTATTATTGAATCATTATGATAGTATTGTTTGTGATCTTATCTGCAAGTTGTGTACACATATCATTTTCTGGATCCAAAGGCCCCAAAGTGACAATAATTGGGACAACCGGAGGGGATGTCTATGGTGTGGGGATCACATGTGTTCATGGAGTGTTAATGCTTTGCTCCAGTGATCTATTAAAAGGAGCACCTTAATTTCCAGTAGTTCCCTAGAGGCCCCGCTGCCACGGGCTGACTGGACAGAAGATGTTGTGCAAGTTCTCATTGCGAGCACGTATGACTATATTTGGAGTACATGCCTAGGATTGTTTAGTACTTAGATGCTTGTTATTATTTATATGCAATGCCCTAGATCTTGAAGCTACATGTTTAGACTTGTCCATGCAACGTCCGTCCATCCATCCCTATGCCTACCGCACTCGAATCCTACTGTTACTGTTACTATTGCTCATGTTTCACTGTTGCTATTGCTGTTACTACTAACAAATTGTTGCTACTGATAAACTTCTGTGAGAAAGAACTATTTCCAGGTGCAGCTGAACTGGCAACTCAGTTGTTAAGGCTTGCAAGTATTTGATACGTTGGAAACGTATCTATAATTTTTGATGCTCCATGCTTGTTTAGTATCTACTTTGCTTTACTTGTCTACACTTTGAGGTGCTTTTTACATGTTTTCTGGTACTAACCTATTAACAAGTTGCATTAGTGCCAGATTCCTGTTTTCTGTTGTTTTTGGTTTCAGAAAAGTTAGTAAAGAAATATTCTCGGAATTGGACGGGACAAACGTCAAAGTCAATTACTTTTCGTGGGGAACAAAAAGTCCATAGGAGAGCCAAAGAAGCTGGCTAGGGGGGCAGACCCACCCTAGGAGTGGGGGCAGGTGGGCTCGCGCTTGGCTAGGGTTTGGCGGCCCTGGCCGCCTCCCGGTCTCGCCCCTTCGCCTATAAGAAGCCCCCGATGCAGAAACTCTGAGTCCCCGATCAGAAATCCATGAAACCGTCTATAGCCACCGCCACCATCGTCCCTAGATCAGGGGGATCTGAAGCTCTTCCAGGCACCCTGCCGGAGGGGAGATCATCCCGGAGGCATTCTCTCCGGTATGATTTTGAGTAGTTCCACCTTGGACTACGGGTCCATGTAGTAGCTACTCCCTCCGTTTCAAAATATAAGATGTTTTAGGTTTATGAAGAAAATGAATCTAGACTTGTTTTAGTGTGTAGATTCATCCCTAAGTTGAGTGAACCTACATACTAAAACAAGTCTATATTCATTTTCTTTACAAACCTAAAACATCTTATATTTTGAAACAGAGGGAGTAGATGGTTGTATCTCCCCCTTTGTGCTTTCATGTATAGATCTTGTGAGATCCGTTCATGATCAAGATCTAATCTATTTGTAATCATGAATGTTGTGTTTGCAGGGATCCGATGGATATTGAGATTATTATGTTGGTTTGATTAATGGTTCTATCTTTATGATTCTATCATGTCTATGTTGTTTTTGATCTTGCATGCTCTCCGTTGCTAGTGGTTATCTTGACCAAGTAATTGCTAGTGACTCCAAGAGGGAGTATTTATGCTCGATAGTGGGTTCATGCCTCTATTTTCCAAGGGAAGTGACAGAAATCTCTTCGGTTGTAGATGTGTTGTTGCTACTAGGGAGAAAACAACGGTCTCTTGTTCATGAAACATGTGGATTATTTAACTTACACACTTTGCTTAAAGTAGTTGTCTGTTGCTTGCAACTTAATACTGGAGGGGGTCGGATGATAACCTGAAGGTCATAGATGCAGTTGGATTATGGTCTATGTATATTGTTGTATTGCCCAATCAACTTATATATGATCTTTCTGGCTAGTAATTGTATTGTTATGCCTTGCTTAGTTCCTGTCAATTGCCCCGATGTAATTTGTTTACCCTTCATGCCATGTTGTTTATCTAAGGAGAGCACCTCTAGTGAACTATGGACCCCGGTCCAATCTTTACCATTGATACATCTTACATTGTTACTTGTTTACTTGCTGCAAACCATTACCTTCCACACCATACATTTAATCCTTTGTTACAGCAAACCGGTGAGCTTGACAACCTCACTGATTTGTTGGGGCAAAGTCTTGAGTTTGTGTTGTGCAGGTCTCCGCGTTGCTTGCAACACTTGTGTGACGTTTCCTTCCTCCTACTGGTTCGATAACCTCGGTATCAACTGAGGTAAGACTTGCTGCTATACTCTTCACACCTTGCTCTTGGGGTTCCCAACAAGGCTCCACATCAAGCACCAAGTTCTCTGGCGCCACCAAGGAGTCATCAACAAGTTTTCTGGCGCTGTTGCCGGGGAGGATAAGGACGTCTTCACTAGGGGAGTCCTTCACTTCCTTTCTCTTTACTTTGTTTTTAGTTTGCTTTGTTTCTTTTGCTTGGTTTTGTTTGCCTCTTTCCAAAAAAAACCCAAAAAAATTAGTCTAGCTTGGTTTGCTTTCTTTATTCAAAAACACAAAAATATTAGTTCCTACCTTAGTTACTACCATGTATGGTTTTGATCCAATCTCTGTGACACCTATGGAAAAGATCTTTACTTTTAAACAAAAAAGTGAAGAGAGTTTCAAAGAAGCTTGGTCTAGAATCTCTGCTTTACAAAGGGAAACTGAGCCTAAGATGAGTCTTAGCTTGGTTATTGGTAGTTTCTACCGCGGTATTGCTCTTCGTTATAGATATGCTTTGGATGTTGTGGCTGAAAAAGTTTTTTTTGCTTTGTACTGAGGATGAAGCTTATGATGCTATAATAAAATTAATCATGATCTATGATACACCTGGCAAGTCTGATTTCTCTTTCACAAGTATTTTTGTGAGGTTGAACCATCTTGAGACCAGTATTGCTGCCATGAATAGTTGCTATCACACTCTTAGGTCTTACCATGATTATGTTCCCATAAATTCTGAGCCTTCAAATTGGTTTCCCACAATTAAAGTCTCAATAAACACTACACTCTTTGATGATCGCTGTGATATCATGTCTGAATTTTGTCTCATGCCCAAAGATATTTTTAATTCCTTGAGCCTTTGGGGGCTTATTGAAGGAGGAGAAGAAATCTCTCTTACCAACAATGCCACTTTATTACCCATTGGAATAGCTGAAGGTGTGTTTACAAAAATCTCAGGGAAAATGGTGTCTACTGATTATCTTGTTATTGAATGTGTAGGCAAAGGACAGATCACACTTGGAAGATCTCTACTAAAACACCTTGGGGGCAGTAATAGACATGGGAGAAGGCATCATGCACTTTAATCCCCCTATAAGTAATCATATCTTCCCTAAAAAGAAAAACAAAGGTAAGAAAAGCAGGAACAAGAGGGGCAATTCTTCATTTGAAAATACTTGATTCTTCTTGCCTCTTGTGCCTAACTTAAAGGCGTTAAAGAGAAGTACTTGTTGGGAGATAACCCAAGAGTTTCCTTGAGTCTTGGAAGTTATTACTACTGTAATGACCTCTGCTTATCCTTTTTGTTTGCTTTTTGTGCCAAGAATGACCTCTAATGAGAGGGAACTAAGATTTGGGGAGTTGCTGTCCCGAAACAGATTTCTGTCCTCACCAAAAAAAATCGTGAGGAGGCTCTGTAACTCAGATTGAGCTCAAAATTTACGAATACACCCCCAGTATGTTGGCTAACTTTCGTTAGTTCAACACTTTTTGATTTGAGCAACAGAAGATGTTGGAAAAAATTTGTTTCTACCTGCTGGTCTGTTTTGACAGATTTCTGCCATTATTTGCATTTGCTTCTTATTGATTCCTTTTTTAGCTCTCTTCAGGTAAATTGAGTTTCTGTGAAGGAGTTACTTCAGTAGCTTGTGTTTTTAGTGAAAAGCCTTGCTGTTACAAAGCTTTGCCAGTGGTCTAATATCTTTTGAATAAGCTAATGTTGCTAATGAAGATTGTGTGAAGTTTTGTATGAAGGAAAAATTTCAGGTGTAGAGAGAGAATGATGCAATGAGATGAAGAATGGACAAAAGCTCAAGCTTGGGGATGCCACCATGGTGTCACCCCAAGAAATATCCAAGAGGTACAACCGTCAAAGCTTGGGGATACCCAAGGCATCTCCTTCCCATCAATAAAAAGCTCAGGTATGTCTAGACACTTCATTTTTATTGTTTCATGCACAGTTGTGTTGTTCTTGGAGCGTCTTAGTTTTAGTTTTCTTTTCTTAGTTTGTTTAGTTTGCTTTAGTAGTTTGGACCCCTGTTCTCGATGTGTTGTTCTGCAAATAAGTTTGCTTGGTGTTTGGAAAGGAGTAGTAAGTTCTTGCTTGAAGTGCAAGAGGAGCTTGCATTGACTGTGACTTAGACTTTAGCATGACATGCTAGGTGTTGTTTTAGCATTATGCTTAGTGATTATTGATGTAGCATGTCTTGTTCCAAACAATTGGTATTGCTTAGTGTGCCTTGAATAAATTATGCGTTGTTTTAGCATGCAAAAGCATAGCATTGTGGTATTCTCCTTTGATGTTTTGCTTGGGTTGACTTGGCACATGCTTACACCATGTTATGACTATGACAAGTCACCATTAGCCTCTATGATCATTTAGTCCTTGACTTGTAGTACCACTCTATGCTTTGATTAGTAATGTTTTGTTGCACTGCATGATTATGGCCATTATGCTCTCTTAGTTGGTTGCTCCCAGTCTTTTGCTAGCCTCCACTTGTATGAGTAAGCTCTACTCATGCTTCCAGCTCCCAAGAAACCAAGTTTTTCCAAATTGTCCACAATAAGTTCCTATGCATGGTGTGTTATACTATTTCAAGTATATTCTTGTTTTTAGCTATCTTCCAATTAAAAACTATTTTTCTATGTGAAAACTTAGTGATTAAAGACCTCACGAACTTGATGGCACATTATATTCTTTGTCCCTAATAAACTTGAACCATTGAGGAAACTTTGTTGTACATGCTTGCACTTAGAAGTTGGGATTAGCAGAACCGTGCTATCACGGGGAACATTTTCAACATTGCACTTGTACTTTTTGTACTCCATTGATATCATGCTCTTTTGTCTATGGATGTTACCGGTGTGAAATGAAGTGGGAACTTGTAAGTTCATGGAGTTTGTATTCTGTGTTAGAGAAATGCCTGGGCCTCTAGCCTAAGCCATGCCTAATCATGGTGGAAACTTGCAGCATCACCATAGTGACATCTATGAAGCATTCTTCTTATTAAAAAGACACATTGAGAAAAGAGGAAAGAGAAAAAATCACCATATTCCCATGGTACATAAGAAGAATTGCTGAGATGCTCATTGTCTGCTTGCCTTGTCATTTTGGTTATGGGAAAGCTCCTGTGCCATGTGCAAGGGGTATCCCGTTGGCGGTTCTCAATGATATGCAAATACTTATAGTGACAAGAACTTGCATGGGCCATAAGTTGAGTATCCATGAGGTGTAGCCCTCATAGTCAAGGTACTTGAGATTGCCAACTTATACTTTGTCAAGCATATACTCCAGCTTTGCCACTTTAACCTTAACCACTTCAAGATGCTTATGATAGGGGCAATGAGGGCTGAAAGCTAATAAGTACCATAATTTTTGGAAGCTCTTTTTTTGAAACTTGTAATCCCTGCTTCCTTTACAAAAAGTCCTTTCTTCCATCATTATTGAGTCTCCACCTTCTACCTTTAGGCACCATTAAGAGAGCATAGTTGTCATTATGTGTGCAGTGTTCCAAATCTTACTAATTGATGCATATTGTGTTATTACTTGTTCTTGTGCTACTTGTTTCTAGTCACCCTTGTGAACTTTGCAGGTGTCCTATGCAATATATTGCTACTCTATGAGGGACAAGTTGATTGCCACTATGCCATGTTTTCTGCATGTGAAACAAACAAACGTTTTTCAATGCATATTATTCATGATCTTTGTTTGTAGCTTGTCATGTTGCATGCATAGTTACTATGTACTATTGTTAGAACTCCATCTTTCATGCACATGTTTAGAGTTCTTTGATCCCATATTTCAATGTTTGCAAATGGTTGGATCTTTATTGTGAGGGTGCATGTCACCTCAAAAATTATTCTTTTATCACTTACCTACTCGAGGACGAGCAGGAGTTAAGCTTGGGGATGCTGATACATTGGAAATGTATCTATAATTTTTGATGCTCCATGCTTGTTTAGTATCTACTTTTATTTACTTGTCTACACTTTAACGTGCTTTTTACATGTTTTCTGGTACTAACCTATTAACAAGTTACAACAGTAGATGCCTGTTTTCTGCTGTTTTTGGTTTCAAAAAAGTTAGTAAAGAAATATTCTCGGAATTGGACGGGACAAACGTCAAAGTCAATTACTTTCCGTGGGGAACAAAAAGTCCACAGGAGAGCCGGAGAGGCTGGACAGGGGGCCAGACCCACCCCAGGCGTGGGGGAAGGTGGACCCGCGCCTGGCTAGGGTTTCACGGCCCTATCCGCCTCCCGGTCTCGTCCCTTTGCCTATAAGAAGCCCCCGGTGCAGAAACTCTGAGTACCCGATCAGAAATCCACGAAACCGTCTGTAGCCGCAGCCACCATCGTCCCTAGATCGGGGGGATATGAAGCTCTTCCCGGCACCCTGCCGGAGGAGAGATCATCCCGGAGGCCTTCTCTCCGGTATGATTTGTGAGTAGTTCCACCTTGGACTATGGGTCCATGTAGTAGCTAGATGGTTGTATCTCCTCCTTTGTGCTTTCATGTATAGATCTTATGAGCTCCATTCATGATCAAGATCTAATATATTTGTAATCATGCATGTTGTGTTTGCGGGGATCCGATGGATATTGAGATTATTATGTTGGTTTGATTAATTGTTATATCTTTATGATTCTATCATGTCTGTGTTGTTTGTGATCTTGCATGCTCTCTGTTTCTAGTGGTTATCTTGGCCAAGTAGTTGCTAGTGACTCCAAGAGGGAGTATTTATGCTCGATAGTGGGTTCATGCCTCTAGTTTCCAAGGTAAGTGACAAAGATCTCTTCGGTTGTAGATGTGTTGTTGCTACTAGGGAGAAAACAACGGTCTCTTGTTCATGGAACATGTGGACTGTTTACCTTACACACTTTGCTTAAAGCAGTTGTTTGTTGCTTGCAACTTAATGCTGGAGGGGGTTCGGATGATAACCTGAAGGTGGACTTCAAGTCATAGATGCAGTTGGATTACGGTCTATGTATATTGTTGTATTGCCCAATAAACTTCATAGGATCTTTCTAGCTAGTAATTGCATTGTTATGCCTTGCTCAGTTCCTGTCAATTGCCCCGCTGTAATTTGTTTACCCTTCATGCCATGTTGTTTATCTAAGGAGAGCACCTCTAGTGAACTATGGACCCCGGTCCAATCTTTACCATTGATACATCTTCCATTGTTACTTGTTTACTTGCTGCAAACCATTACCTTCCACACCATACATTTAATCCTTTGTTACAGCAAACCGGTGAGCTTGACAACCTCACTGATTCGTTGGGGCAAAGTCTTGAGTTTGTGTTGTGCAGGTCTCCGCGTTGCTTGCAACACTTGTGTGATGTTTCCTTCCTCCTACTGGTTCGATAACCTCGGTATCAACTGAGGTAAGACTTGATGCTGTACTCTTCACACCTTGCTCTTGGGGTTCCCAACAAGGCTCCACATCAAGCACCAAGTTCTCTGGCGCCACCAAGGAGTCATCAATAAGTTTTCTAGCGCTATTGGTGGGGAGGCTAAGGACGTCTTCACTAGGGGAGTCCTTCACTTCCTTTCTCTTTACTTTGTTTTTAGTTTGCTTTGTTTCTTTTGCTTGGTTTTGTTTGGATCCCCTTGTGTCGAACCAGTATTCTTTGGCTCCTCTTGTGTCGAATCAATAAATTGGGTAATACTACCCGCAAAGACTGTTGCGATCCCCTACACTTGTGGGTCATCACTATCCCATAATCAAAATGACAAGGCAAGTAGACAATGAGCATCTTAGAAATCTTCTTATTTACCATGGGAAAATGGTGCTTTTTTCTATCTTTCCTCTTTTCAGTATGTTTCTTTTTTTATAAGAAGAAAGCTTCATAGATGTCATTATGGTGATGCTGCAAGTTTCCATCATGATTAGGCATGGCTTAGGCTAGCGGCCCAGGCGTTTCTCTAACACACATACATAACTCCATGGACTTACAAGCTCCCCTTTCATTTCACACTGACGACATCCATAGACAAAAGAGCATGATATCAACTGTGTACAAAGTACAAGTGCAATGTTGAAAGTGTTCCCCGTGACAGCACAGTTCTGCTAATTCCAACGTATAAGTGCAAGCATATACAACATAGATGACATAATGGTTCAAGTTTATTAGGGCAAGAAAAATAAAGTTTGCCATCAAGTTCGTGAGAGCTTTAATCGCTAATTTTTCACATAACAAAGAGACTTTATAAAGATAGATGAAAACAAGAATATACTTGGAATGGTGTATCACACCATGCATAGGAATTTATAGTGGACTCTTTGGAATAACTTGGTTTCTTGGAAGTTGGATGCATGAGTAGAGATTACTCATGCAAGTGGAGGCTAGCAAAAGACTGGGAGCGACCAACTAAGAGAGCAATAATGGCCATAATCATGTAGAGCGACAAAACATTACTAATCAAAGCATAAATTCGTACTACAAGTCAAAAACTAAATGATCATAGAGGCTATGGTGACTTGTTCATAGTCATAACATGGTGTGAGCATGTGCCAAGCAACCCAAACAAAACATAAAAGGAGAATACCACAATACTATGATTTTGTATGCTAAAACAACACATGATTCCTTCAAGGAACATTAAGCAATCCCAATTGTTTGGAACAAGTCATGGTACAACAATAATAACTAAGCATAAGGTCAAAACAACATCTAGCATCACATGCTAAAGTCTAAGTCACAGTCAAAGCAAGCTCCTCCTGTACTATTTAAGCAAGAACTTTCTACTCCTCTCCAACACCAATCAACTTATTTGAAAAAACATAGCGAGAACGGGGGTCCAAACTACTTCATTGAAGCAAACTAATCAAACTAAATGAAAACTAAGAATCTCCAAAAACAGCACAAATGTGCATGAAACAATAAAAACAAAGTGTCGAGAAAGACCTGAGATTTTTATTGATGAAGAAGGGGATGCCTTGGGCATCACCAAGCTTTGACGCTTGTACCTCTTGAATATTTCTTGGGGTGACATGGTATGGCATCCCCAAGCTTGAGATTTTGTCCATTCTTCATCTCATTACATCATTCTTTCTCTACACCTAAAATTTTTCCTTCATACAAAACTTCACACAATCTTCATTAGCAACATTAGTGTATTCAAAAGATAATAGACCTTTGGGTTTAGCTTTAGAACATCAAAACTTTCACTAAAAACACAATCTACAGTATAAATTCCCTCAAAAAGCTCAATTTCCAAAAAAGAACCCAAAAAGGAATCAATAAGAAGCAAATACAAATAATGGCAGAAATCTGTCAAAACAGACAAGCAGGTAGAAACCAATTTTTTCGAAGACCTTCTGTTGCTCAAATCAAAAAGTGTTGAACTAACTAACGTTATCTTACATACTGGGGGATTTATTAAAAAAATATCATCTCAATCCTACATACAGAGATTTTACACGAATTTTTACGGTGGAGCACAAAAATCTATTTTGGGACAGCAACTTCCCAAATCTTACTTCCCTCTTATTAGAGGTTATTCTTGGCACAAAAAGCAAACAAAAAGGATAAGGAGAGGTCATTACTGAAGTAATAACTTCCAACACTCAATAAAACTTTTGGGTTATATCCCAATAAGTACTTTTCTTCAACGCCTTTAAGTTAGGCACAAGAAGCATGAATCAAGTATTTTCAAATGAAGAAGCATTAACATCAAATATTGCTTTCAAAGGAGGAGAAAAAAGCAGATTATCTCTCCTCATATGGAAGTGTTCAATACCTTTCTTGAATGTAAATTGATATTTAATGGTGCCTTCTTTCATATCAATGATGGCACCAACAATTCTAAGAAAAGGTCTTCCCAAAGTAATAGGACAAGAAGCATTGTATTCAACATACAAAACATAGAAATCAATAGGGACAAAAGCATTGTTAACCATAATAAGAACATCATTAACACTCCCCATGAGTTTATTTTTTGCATTATCATTAAGTGGGACATCCAAATAACAATCTTCCAAAGGTGGCAAATCAAGCATTTCATAAATCTTTCTAGGCATAATAGAGACACTAGAACCAAGGTCACATGAAGCTTTGAGATCAAAGTCATTCACTTGCATATTAATGATGGGTTCCAAAGTATCTTCTACTTTCCTAGGAATAGAGGCTTTGTGTTTCAACTTTTCTTCCTTGATTTTAATAAGAGCATATGTAATGTGTTTGGTGAAAGACACATTCATGTCACTAGCATCAGGACTTCTAGCAAGCTTTTGTATTAGCATAATCACTTCAGAGATATTGCAACCATCAAGATCAAAATCAAACTTAGCATCACTGGTAGTAGGCTCATTTGGTTTAGGCATTGTGGTAGGAGGAATAGGGACTTCTTGTGGTTTGGTGGTATCCATATTGGTGGTGATAGTGCACACATATTGTTTCTAGCAATTTCAGCTTCTCTTTCCCACTTAGCATGTAGTTGAGCTAACAGTCTAATATTTTCATCAATAGTAACTTGTATGGCATGAGTAGCAGCAAAGGTGCTTTCCAAGGTTTCAGGTTTAGCAGCCATTTTATTAATCAAAGAGGATTGTGCTACAGACAAATAGGAAATATTTTTCTCAACATTCAAAAGCTTTTCCTCCATAGTTTTGTTGAAAGTGGTTTGTTTACTAATAAAGTTCAGAGGGAGCACTTCTAGTATTGTTGTAGGAGTTTCCATAAGTATTAACATTATTAGGAGGATAAGGCCTATAGTTATTGTTACTACCAAAATTATTCCTATAGGCATTGTTGTTGAAATTGTTGTTTCTAATGAAGTTCACATCATCTTGCTCTTCTTTAGCAACCAAAGAGGCTAAGGGAACATTATTTGGATCTATATGAGCTTTTCCATTAACAAGCGTAACCATGATAACATCAATCTTATCACTCAAAGAGGAGGTTTCTTCAACATAATTTACCTTCTTACCATGTGTAGCTCTCTCAGTGTGCTATTCAAAATAGTTAACCATCATATTATCAAGGAGCTTTGTTGCAGCACCCAAGGTAATGGTCATAAAGGTACCTCCAGCAGCTGAATCCAACAGATTTCTTAAAGAGAAGTTTAGACCTGCATAAAAAGTCTAGATAATCATCCAAGCAGTCAGTCCATGAGTGGGACAATTCTTTACCAAATATTTCATTCTTTCCCAAGCTTGAGCAACATGTTCATTATCAAGTTGTTTAAATTTAATTATTTCACTTCTCATAGATACAATCTTATCACGAGTATTTTCTAATAAAAGCATCTTTGCACTTAATCCAAGAATCAATACTATTTCTAGGCAAGGATAGCAACCATTCTTTAGATTTTCCTCTCAAGGAGAAAGGAAACAATATGAGCTTAATATTATATCCATCTACATCCTTATATTTTTTCATCTCACAAAGTTCAACAAAGTTATTGAGGTGGGCAGCAGCAGCATCAGAACTAGCACCAAAAAATTTGCTCTCTCATCACAAGATTCAACAAAGCAGGCTTAATCTCATAAAAGGTAGCATCAGGAGCAGGTGGAGCAATAGGTGTACTTAGGAAATCATTGTTGTTTGTGCTAGTGAAGTCACACAACTTGGTGTTCTCAGTAGAGTTCATTTTTGTAAAAGTGGAGTAGGAACTATTTTTTGTGTGTTTTTTATAAGAGAAAGCAAACCAAATGAAACTATTTTTGTGATTTTTGATAAAAGAGGCAAACAAAACAAGGTAAAAGAAACTAAGAAAAACAAAAACAAAGTAGAGAGAAAGGTTGTGAAGGACTCCCCTTGTGAAGCCATCCTTAGCCTCCCCGGCAACGGCGCCAGAAAAGGGCTTGATGCGGCTCAGATCACTGTAGAGCTTCGTTGGGAAACCCCAAGAGGAAGGTATGATGAGTACATCAGCAAGTTTTTCCCTCAGTAAGAAACCAAGGTTATCGAACCAGTAGGAGGAAGGAAACGACTCAAATGTGTTGCTAGCAACTAGAAAGCTGCAGAACACAAACTCAAGACTTTGCCTCAACGAACAGGGAGGTTGTCAATATCACCGGTTTGCTGAAAACAAAGGATTAACTGTATGGTGTGGAAGGTAATGGTGGTTTGCAGAAAGTAAACAATAACAATGGAAGATGTATCAATGGTAAATATTGGACCGGGTTCCATAGTTCACTAGAGGTGTTCTCCTTAAGATAAACAGCATGGCATGCTGGGTAAACAAATTGACAAGACAGAGTAAGGCATAACAATGCAATACTAAACATTCACGATCCTATGAGATTTGATTGGGCATTACAACAAGATACATAGACCGCCATCCAACTGCATCTATGACTAGTAATCCACCTTAAGGTTATCATCCGAACCCCCTCCAGTATTAAGTTGCAAGCAACGGATAACTGCTTTAAGCAAAGTGTGTAAAGTAAACAATCCATTTGTTCCATGAACAAGAGATCATTGTTTTCTCCCTAGTAGAAACAGCACATCTACAACCTTAGAGATTTCTGTCACTTCCCCAGATTAAATAGAGGCATGAACCCATGATCGAGCATAAATACAATAGAGGCATGAACCCATGATCGAGCATAAATAGTCCCTCTTGGGGTCACTAGCATCTTCTTGGCCAAGATAGCTACTAGAAACAGAGAGCATGCAAGATCTCAAACAACATAAACATGATAGAATCAATAAGATAGAATCATTAACCAACCTGACATAGTAATCTCAATATCCATCGGATCCCCGCAAACACAAAATGCATGATTACAAATAGATGATCTTGATCATGAACGGAGATCACAAGATCTAAACATGGTAGCATAAAGGAGGAGAAACAACCATCTAGATACTACATGGACCCATAGTCCAAGGTGGAACTACTCACGCTTCATACCGGAGGCTGGCATGGTGATGAAGAAGGCCTCCGGGATGATCTCTCCCCTCCAGCGGGGTGCCGAGAAGAGCTTCAGATCCCCCCGATCTAGGGATGATGGTGGTGGTGGCTACAGACTATTTCATGGAAGATTGATATGGTTCTTAGGGTTTAGGTATCGGGGGCTTCTTATAGGCGAAGAGGAAGGCCGAGGGGGTGCCCGATGCGGTCGCACCCTCCCAAGCGCGAGCTAGGCCTGGCCGCACGACCAGAGGGTGTGGCCCCCTCACGGCCCTTCTCTGGCTCGTCTTCTGGATCCATGTTCCCCACGGTAACATATTGACTTTGGCTTTTGTCCCCCTCCAATTCCGAGAATATTGATTTTCTGACTTTTCTGGAACCAAAAACAACAGAAAACAGGCAACTGGAACTGTGGCATCTCGTTAATAGGTTAGTCCCAAAAAACATATAAAAATACCTCAAAGTGAAGACAAAGCAAAGCAAAGTAGATACTAAACAAGCATGGAACATCAAAAATTATAGATACATTTACGACATATCATCGGCTTCTTCCTTGCTCCTCGCTCTTCTGGTTCTGGACAAGTTAATAGCCAGGGACAATGCCGGTGAGTACTTTGAATGTACTCGCAAACCACCTTTGGTAATAATAATAAGAAGATATGCAATATGGCTATAGTGGTAGGATGGCTCTAGGAGAGGTTCTTTTCTAAAGTAATTTCTCTTGTAGATATATCATCTACAAGGTTTTATTCAAAACCTTTGTAAAGCATTTTTGGAAACCTTTTGGAAGAGTTTTGTAAAACCATAGGACTGGGTCACCCTATTTCCTCTCCACGGTCCTCAACTGACCGGGTTATCCTCCTCCATCTCTGGTGTCCCTCGGACCACCAGGTTTTAGAAAAACTCTTTCTTTTCCGAAGTCCTTTTTGGAAAACAAAACCAGCACCGCCATACAACAACCTTCCCAACCATCCATGACCGAGGACTCGGCTATTCGAATAAATTTACACTCTGCAGAGGTTGTACACTTTACCCACATCATACGATTACCATTCCCTGATCTACACCGATCGTGGGTCGAATAACCGGTCAAAACCTTCCGGATGTCCACTCTAGTACAAATGCCTACCCTATGAGGTTAACCCCCTAAAAACCGGGACGCCCTATATAGTTCCCAAGCCAACTGGAGCGTGTTTTGCACCTCGACGGGTGTGCGCTCTCAATGAGGGGCTCATAGTATCGCGTGGAGGTCGGTAGACCCTTCGTTCCTTCTCCTGGTTGATGCTAATCATGGACCGTTGTAATGGAGCAAGGCCCACCCTCCAGGGATTGTTTGCCCTTATAGTAGTGTGAGGCACCTATACCAGAATAGACAAACTTCCAGCCCAGCCATGTCCCCTTCCAGAGTAATGAGGTTGCACGGGTTAATTGTTTGGGCAAAACATGCACAACCCGGTGCGTTTTCATCAGAATTTTTCCTCCATCATTCGTCCAACCTTTTTGTAAAACCAAAAAATTTCTCATTTTTCAAACCTCTCTTGGTAGGTCCAACCTCACCAAGGTTTTCTCATAAAAACATTATAAATCTTGTGCGGGGTCTTCCCATCCTATACTTTTAGTTAGGCCAAAACAGGGTCTTCAACGGGTTGTGGTGTTACACACCATCTATCATACTAGGGGGAAAATAGGTGTCATCAAAGGGGTTGAACCTAATGGTACCAAGGGTGGTAATAGTTTGGAGGAGCCAAAAATTCCCACCTATAAAGCATAATAAAGTAAAACCATGCAATTTTACATAAATCAGTTATTAAAACATGCATAAGTAAGTTAATAGGGAAAGGGCATATGATCAAGAAGGTGGATTTCCTGATGATCATCAGTGTGGCAATAATGTCCCTGGAATTCTTCAATATAATATCAATATACCCAATAAAAATAATATCCCCTCTTCTCGTCGTCAGAATATCACAACTATCATCGCCGCGGATTACACATGCAAGTAAACAATGGAACAATCAACACCAGGCATACAACATCATATCATGCAGCAAACAAATATGGTTTACATTTATACATCAGTAGGGTTTGTGAATAAGGGATTGATAAGGATGGGGATTGGCTTGGACAATTGAAGTAAATCTAATAAGGGTCATAGTTTAGAAACTAATTAGAAAGGGGTTTTTATATCAAAGTTATATTCAGTATGATATCATTTGGTAAATATGATATCATCATATTGGTATTGAGAAAATGAAAACTACAAAAGTGGTTTCACTATTTTATCAATTACCATTGATTTATATTGATTTTTATAATGAATAAAACTCTAGTTTTGGGAAATAATTCACCAGAATTGTTCCGGAGTTCCAAAAATTATTTCCTTGGGTGGTTATGTAGTGTTTGATGGATTGATTCACTGGGAGTTGGAATCATCCCAAAATATTTACCATAATGCCCTCAGGAAATTCCCAAAGACAGTTCTGGATAATATTTGTCTTTTTCACCAGATTAAAACATAAGGGAGGATTTTGATGTGATTCCAAGGACACACGCTAGGTACTTGAAGTACCTTTATGTAGAAATTGGAATCACTCTATTAGTAGATAAAACTACTGGAGTGATTTTATTAGTGAATTATCTATGCACAAAAATGTTTAATTCACTAGAATCTTATAAAAATATAGGCTCCTGGTGTTTGATACCTATTGGCATGTAGGTTTAATAGGTGTTGGAATTATGTCATTACCATATATGGTTTGACCTATAGAAATTATTGAAGACATATATCTAAGGTTCTTGTAATCTTGTTATTTTTACAAATTGCATTTTAGGGAGCAATTTAGAATAGGGTCAATGTGGCAAGCAAGGTATCTAGGATACCTTTTAGTACCAATTGGTTTCATGCCATTTGGAGTTGTCAAACTCACAGAAACAATTTATTAATAAAAAGTGTACCCTTATGTATTATATTTATTGAAATAAATCTGGGAAATAAATGGGTCAACTCTTGGTGCTGAATGTTAGGGAAAACCCTAAGGAACTTGTATAAATTTAGATCTGGGTATATATGGGGGTTTTCCATTTTTATTTTAATTAAATCCTGGCAGGGAGATCTGAAGGAAAATAGATTTATTAAAAAGGAAAAGGGGGAAGGGGCGCTAGGCTTGCTCTGGCTTGGTTGTGGGCCGCCCGAGGCTGGCCGGCCGAGCTAGTGCACATCGCGCATGCGGATGATGGGAGCTCGCCTTGCCAGCAGGGCCCAGAGGTCATAGGTAGAGGGAGCAAAGGGGTAAGGAGGGATGAGGGCCGCCGGATCTAAAGGAGATCAACGGCTCACAGTCGTCTCCTTCCTCTGGCTGAGCCCAACATAGGGGGAAACCCTAGCAGCAACGGGAGAGGTTCGGTATGGCTTACTAGGGCTTGCCGGCGATGGGGAGGTGGCGGAGACGAAGCGGCATCATGGGGGGAGTAGATCGAGGGGCGACATGACCTAGTTTGGTGACAAAGGCCTGCTCGCATGCATGCACGGGAAGACACACTCGAGAGCTCGCCGGAGAGGTAGCAACTCATCTGCATGTCATTGGGAAGGATACAGGGGCGTCTAGGAGAAGTTCTTGGGCATACCGAGACGCTGGGCACAGAGGAGGAAGCTCGGGAAAGGCATGCTCGTGGATGGAGCTCTGTCTTGGTTTTTCTTCAATGACGGGGAATCTGGTTTTCCTGTGGAAAGCAGAGAGCAGGGAAGGTTAGGTTAGGTTAGGGAATGGAGGTCCTGGAGGAATCTAGAAAGGGGGAGGAAAGGGATGGCACGACGACACACTCGACCTTTAGAGGAAGGTCGAGAGGTGGGGGTTTCTCTTCTTCCATGTTAAGGGTGGACAGGGGGGGAGAGAGCTCTTGGGGAGTCTCTCTAGTGGTCTGGGGGAGAAATGAGGGGAGAGGCAGGGCTGGAGTAGGTGGGAGCCTTTTATTCAAGGATTGGGAGGTCCATTGTAACACCCTCAGAATCGGCCCTATGCAAGTTTTAGCGAAACCCGCCAAACCCGCATAGAAACGATTCAAAGGTGCCCACCAGGCACTTTCATGCGGGTGGAAAACAAAGTAATACCATTACACAATAGTCCACGATGGAACCCACAGAACAGATATATACAACAACGACTCAAAGAGTCAAGAATGCAGATATACAGTACAAAGATCTAAATCACCTTGAAAATGATACAGCGTCCGAGTACAGACAAGATGCAAATTGAGCTAAGAGCCCTGAAGAATAACCAATGGCGTCCATAACCCTGCCCAGGCCAAGCCGGAAGGGTAACCCTGCTAACGACGTCGATCTCAAAACCTGCTTAAACAAAAAGGGGTGCCGACAAAGGGCAAAGGAAAAAGAGAGAGCGGTCAGTACTGAGGCCAGTACACGGGGAGGCTAGAATTCGGCGGTCCTCACCTACATAGGTATGGTGGACTGAAGCGGCAGCGCGGCATGCACTAAACAACCTATAGAGACTCAAAATAACTGGCGACTATCAGATAGAGATAAGAAAGACCTATTCGGATCCAACCTTTAACTGTCACCAAGCATACCCATCCTGGAATTTCCCCCTCGATACCAAACGAGGAAGTCAACCGAGGAACTCACACAGTTGGCAGTTTTATTCATTCCGTTATAGTTGCGGCAATTACTAGTCAAATAAAGATGGCATGAGTCATCCTGATATAATAAGCAGTGGGCAGTTTTAGTTAAACATTCCGTTGTAGTTGCAACACTTACTAGTCAGATACAAATAGCATGAGATATCCCCAAACCCAGCAGTTGTTGGTACTTTTATTTAGCCATTCCGTTGTAGTGAAGCTGATTACTAGTCATATCGGATACAAGTCAAATTATAACAGTAAACTTTAGTTATAGTTGTCTATGATCGAGAACTGTGCTCCAAGTCGTCCATAACCGCGGACACGGCTTCTCGAAAATATTTAACCCTTCAGGGGTGCACCAAAGTTCCCACACGCACCTACACCCTTGTTGTTAGATTAGGTAGGTACAAGATCACAAAACATACACCCAACGGTATGTCGACGGGGTTTCGGACACGACGTTTCCCAGACCCAAAGCAAGCACGGGGGGCCACCCCACTAAGCTACCCGCGACGAAGTCGGCCAGTCTCCGAGACGGACTCAGGGTTTGTGTAGACGGCTGTAAACGACTGGGAACCCGAAAATGAGACTGGGCTTGTCGATACAGCGAAAACGTGTCACGGACCTAAACAGTACAGGTGCAGTACCCCGCACAATTTAAATTAAGCAGTAAAGCATGGCATAAGTACAGGATAGTAATAAAGCCCCAAACTACTTTGTGGCCCCCAGTACAGTACTTGGAATCAGGTACTAAATCGATGGGGGTGCCCATACACCCCACCTGTGGTTAGCGCGCTCGATCTCGGAACAGGTGTCAAGAACTCGGGGTCCTACGGGACACAAGTGGACGGTTAACAACCAAATAACATCTATTGCCCACCTGTGCCTCTGCATTTACCTACTTCAATTTTAGTTATTAAACAATAATGAAAGTCTTGTTCATCTCCAACATTAAACATGCGGCAATACTCCAACAACTGTGGTACTTGACGACACGCAACATCACTTGAGAAAGCGACTACGACGCGCAGGTCCAACTATCTACCAAACAACAGGTAATAGGATGTGTCCAAGGCAATATAAGGCTGCAAGGGATGTTCCGGGTACGAAAACTAGAGCATCGCAACACAGATAGCAATAGATCAACAGGAGGGAATAAAAACTATAAAAGTAAGATAGGTAGAAAGGGGGAGATGCTCGCCTGAAAACATTGCCGAAGTTTTATAACCGAAGAACTTGTCGAAGCTCACAACATCTCATCGTCCTATCCGGGAAGAAGCAAACACTAAAAAGAACAAGCGATGCAACAATTACAACTAATGCAGAAGAATCGGCATGATCATGATATGATGCATGACATGGCAAAGGTGCGGTGCAATTAGATCATATTAAGCGGAACCGGGGTCCCGACAATTACTTGGAAGGTTCATGTTGTTTAGATACCCCGCAATTTAAATGTTGTAGTAACAGGGTGAAACATGGCATCGATCCGCTACACCAATTTAAATGGAGGCGGTGTAATACAAGTATATCCCGCATAAACACTCCATATTTAATTATGAGGTGAATCGGCATAATGCCCCCAACCCACATGATATGCATGCGAGATGAACAATTAATATGCAACAAGTTTTATATAAAGCATTTATAAAATAGGGGCTCGGGAAAAGGTTCACACATCGGGGCGAAGATCTTGGGGTTCGCCGAGGGTTCGGGTTCGGGCTTCAAAGAGGAGGGGGAGAACACCGAGGTTCGGTCTTTAGATCTTCGAGGTGTCGCCATCGAACCCGGGAAGGAGAGCTTCAGGGTGTCAACCATCCGAACCGTGGAGAAGATCTTGTGAAGCTAATTACATCGTCAGGGCAGATCTTGTTGAGCCATGGGCCCTCTCTGTTACAACGGCCTAGCAACAATACAGACACGAGGCAGAGGAACTGAAGGTAGAACAACAAATGAGGCATGTCCCATGTGGACACCGGATCGAACACCTTGCGGGCAGGGTGCGCGCGGGGTTTGTCTCGAGGCGGCAGAGTGCACACGGGCACGCGGGGTTCACAAAAGAGGAGGGGAGGTGCCAGGTAGGAAAGGGCACCGAGCGCCAGCGCTCGCTGGTGAGCTCGCGGGTCCTGGGTGGAGGGGGCCGCGCCATGGCAGGGTCGTGGGGACAACGGCCGACAGCGGGCTCGAGCGAGCGGCGGTGGTGCCTGGCAGGGACGGCGGCCACGAAGCTTGGCCAACGGATGGAGACGGCGCGAGTAGAGCATGAGGGCGCCAGAGGGAAATCCCGGAGCAGCGGTGCACTCCCGAGCAGAGAGGAGGCGGCCAGAGGGGGTCGCGGGCAGCCAGACACGGGGGAGAAGCGTCTACAGGACCTGGGGCTGGCGACCGGAAGGGACATCGGAGGAAGGTGGCGACGGGGGGAAGGCTCGAGTGCTTGAGCCCCTGGGGGCAGAGGGAAGGGAGGAAGCAGACGAGGGGAGGAGGGGTCGCGAGGCAGAGGGCAAGGGAACGCGTGGAAGGGACGCAATCGAGGGAGGGAAGTCACGGGGTGGGGCCGGGTTTGGGGATCGGGAACGGGAAGCGTGGGCGTTCTGGGTCTCACGTGAATGTTGGCAGGGTAGCGCGCGGGTGGGGTGAGTTGGGTTGTCTGCTGTTTGGTCCAGGGAAAGGAGTGGTGGGGTGTGCACCAGGGAGTGAGTGCGGCGGCAGGTGAAGGAGGATTTCTGGGGATCGAGAGGAGCGTGCGGGAGTGGTGGTTCGCGGGGTGGGGCCTAGGCAGGGAGCGGCGATGCTGAGTGCGTGCGTGGTGTGTGGCTGCAGCGTGGTGTGCACGCACAGCGGCGGCGGTGGGGTGGGGATCTGAGTGGTTGGGGTATTAGGGTTAGGGATTTGGGGCTAGGTTTGGTAGATGTGTTGGGGCGGGTGGTAGATGGTCTGGTCCGGTTGGGCCTCTGGCCTGACCGGCCGGACTGTCTCCCCGGACAAAAATGTTTTATTTATTTTGTTTAGTTTTAAATATTCTTTTGGTACAATAGTTTAGGCAAACAAAAGATCCAGGCGGACCGAGGGTTTGATTTGAAATAAAAGACGGGGATATTTATAAAACAAATAGAGACTTTTAGAGAAATAGTTTTAGGTTAAAAGATGCATGATGATGACGATGCTCAAATGCAATGTGGCATGATGACATGAGCATGCGGTCATGATGATGCAATGCACAGAAACAACGCGATTTTCTGGTAGTGGTTTTTGCGGGGCGCCACAATTCGACACCACTAACAATGGATCTCTCCCTCGAGATCCGCCTCCTAGTACAGGGAAGAAAGCCGACGATATGAATCTTCTCGCTTCGTGTAGATCCTCGCGACACCACTAACAAGAGGTCGTTGTCCGTGATCGTCGATAGAACACTCCGGGAACAAAAGGTCAAAGGTAGAGGTATCAACAAATAAAGCCACCTCTAGCTTCGATGGAAAGAGGGAACCGATGCATTCTCATCCACTTCAATGTACACAAGCGAATAGAGTGAGTAGTCGGCATGGGGGCCAATCCATCACGCACCGAAACTATTACTCTGCACAATCAGTAGAAAAGCATGCAACCATTCTCGGAATCAGACTGAAGATCTCGACAATCGAGGTTCAGAAACAAAGGAGTGATGCAGACTCTGCATCGGATCTAGCGTAGATGATGTCGTCGCGTCGGAAAACACCGGAAGGCACGAGAAGGAACAAAGAGAAGTCCACCAGACGAAGGATTCCTCGGATAGCATGAAGACTAGATGTAGCAACACCGTTACCAAAGGAGGAAGCGAAACCCTGAAGGTACGATGGAACCCAACCACGAGAAATCCTGGACTCGAAGAGGGAGAAGAGAGCGGATTCAAAACACGCAGAGGTGAGAGGAGAGCAGCAGAGGGGTAAGGAGTAAAATCAGACCTAATCAGAACTATCCAACCGATTTTGCAAAAATAGTTTTGACACTCCACTTCGGCCGTTAGCTAGGTTATCCTACAGGCTGGACTTGTGGGGTATCGCAACTGCTGAGCTCTGATACCACTCTGTAACACCCTCAGAATCGGCCCTATGCAAGTTTTAGCGAAACCCGCCAAACCCGCATAGAAACGATTCAAAGGTGCCCACCAGGCACTTTCATGCGGGTGGAAAACAAAGTAATACCATTACACAATAGTCCACGATGGAACCCACAGAACAGATATATACAACAACGACTCAAAGAGTCAAGAATGCAGATATACAATACAAAGATCCAAATCACCTTGAAAATGATACAGCGTCCGAGTACGGACAAGATGCAAATTGAGCTAACAGCCCTGAAGAATAACCAATGGCGTCCATAACCCTGCCCAGGCCAAGCCGGAAGGGTAACCCTGCTAACGACGTCGATCTCAAAACCTGCTTAAACAAAAAGGGGTGCCGACAAAGGGCAAAGGAAAAAGAGAGAGCGGTCAGTACTGAGGCCAGTACACGGAGAGGCTAGAATTCGGCGGTCCTCGCCTACATAGGTATGGTGGACTGAAGCGGTAGCGCGGCATGCACTAAACAACCTATAGAGACTCAAAATACCTGGCGACTATCAGATAGAGATAAGAAAGACCTATTCGGATCCAACCTTTAACTGTCACCAAGCATACCCATCCTGGAATTTCCCCCTCGATACCAAACGAGGAAGTCAACCGAGGAACTCACACAGTTGGCAGTTTTATTCATTCCGTTATAGTTGCAGCAATTTCTAGTCAAATAAAGATGGCATGAGTCATCCTGATATAATAAGCAGTGGGCAGTTTTAGTTAAAAATTCCGTTGTAGTTGCAACACTTACTAGTCAGATACAAATAGCATGAGATATCCCCAAACCCAGCAGTTGTTGGTACTTTTATTTAGCCATTCCGTTGTAGTGAAGCTGATTACTAGTCATATCGGATACAAGTCAAATTATAACAGTAAACTTTAGTTATAGTTGTCTATGATCGAGAACTGTGCTCCAAGTCGTCCATAACCGCGGACACGGCTTCTCGAAAATATTTAACCCTGCAGGGGTGCACCAAAGTTCCCACACGCACCTACACCCTTGTTGTTAGATTAGGTAGGTACAAGATCACAAAACATACACCCAACGGTATGTCGACGGGGTTTCGGACACGACGTTTCCCAGACCCAAAGCAAGCACGGGGGGCCACCCCACTAAGCTACCCGCGACGAAGTCGGCCGGTCTCCGAGACGGACTCAGGGTTTGTGTAGACGGCTGTAAACGACTGGGAACCCGAAAATGAGACTGGGCTTGTCGATACAGCGAAAACGTGTCACGTACCTAAACAGTACAGGTGCAGTACCTCGCACAATTTAAATTAAGCAGTAAAGCATGGCATAAGTACAGGATAGTAATAAAGCCCCAAACTACTTTGTGGCCCCCAGTACAGTACTTGGAATCAGGTACTAAATCGATGGGGGTGCCCATACACCCCACCTGTGGTTAGCGCGCTCGATCTCGGAACAGGTGTCAAGAACTCGGGGTCCTACGGGACACAAGTGGATGGTTAACAACCAAATAACATCTATTGCCCACCTGTGCCTCTGCATTTACCTACTTCAATTTTAGTTATTAAACAATAATGAAAGTCTTGATCATCTCCAACATTAAACATGCGGCAATACTCCAACAACTGTGGTACTTGACGACACGCAACATCACTTGAGAAAGCGACTACGACGCGCAGGTCCAACTATCTACCAAACAACAGGTAATAGGATGTGTCCAAGGCAATATAAGGCTGCAAGGGATGTTCCGGGTACAAAAACTAGAGCATCGCAACACAGATAGCAATAGATCAACAGGAGGGAATAAAAACTATAAAAGTAAGATAGGTAGAAAGGGGGAGATGCTCGCCTGAAAACATTGCCGAAGTTTTATAACCGAAGAACTTGTCGAAGCTCACAACATCTCATCGTCCTATCCGGGAAGAAGCAAACACTAAAAAGAACAAGCGATGCAACAATTACAACTAATGCAGAAGAATCGGCATGATCATGATATGATGCATGACATGGCAAAGGTGCGGTGCAATTAGATCATATTAAGCGGAACCGGGGTCCCGACAATTACTTGGAAGGTTCATGTTGTTTAGATACCCCGCAATTTAAATGTTGTAGTAACAGGGTGAAACATGGCATCGATCCGCTACACCAATTTAAATGGAGGTGGTATAATACAAGTATATCCCGCATAAACACTCCATATTTAATTATGAGGTGAATCGGCATAATGCCCCCAACCCACATGATATGCATGCGAGATGAACAATTAATATGCAACAAGTTTTATATAAAGCATTTATAAAATAGGGGCTCGGGAAAAGGTTCACACATCGGGGCGAAGATCTTGGGGTTCGCCGAGGGTTCGGGTTCGGGCTTCAAAGAGGAGGGGGAGAACACCGAGGTTCGGTCTTTAGATCTTCGAGGTGTCGCCATCGAACCCGGGAAGGAGAGCTTCAGGGTGTCAACCATCCGAACCGTGGAGAAGATCTTGTGAAGCTAATTACATCGTCAGGGCAGATCTTGTTGAGCCATGGGCCCTCTCTGTTACAACGGCCTAGCAACAATACAGACACGAGGCAGAGGAACTGAAGGTAGAACAACAAATGAGGCATGTCCCATGTGGACACCGGATCGAACACCTTGCGGGCAGGGTGCGCGCAGGGTTTGTCTCGAGGCGGCAGAGTGCACACGGGCACGCGGGGTTCACAAAAGAGGAGGGGAGGTGCCAGGTAGGAAAGGGCACCGAGCGCCAGCGCTCGCTGGTGAGCTCGCGGGTCCTGGGTGGAGGGGGCCGCGCCATGGCAGGGTCGTGGGGACAACGGCCGACAGCGGGCTCGAGCGAGCGGCGGTGGTGCCTGGCAGGGACGGCGGCCATGAAGCTTGGCCAACGGATGGAGACGGCGCGAGTAGAGCATGAGGGCGCCAGAGGGAAATCCCGGAGCAGCGGTGCACTCCCGAGCAGAGAGGAGGCGGCCAGAGGGGGTCGCGGGCAGCCAGACACGGGGGAGAAGCGTCTACAGGACCTGGGGCTGGCGACCGGAAGGGACATCGGAGGAAGGTGGCGACGGGAGGAAGGCTCGAGTGCTTGAGCCCCTGGGGGCAGAGGGAAGGGAGGAAGCAGACGAGGGGAGGAGGGGTCGCGAGTCAGAGGGCAAGGGAACGCGTGGAAGGGACGCAATCGAGGGAGGGAAGTCACGGGGTGGGGCCGGGTTTGGGGATCGGGAACGGGAAGCGTGGGCGTTCTGGGTCTCACGTGAATGTTGGCAGGGTAGCGCGCGGGTGGGGTGAGTTGGGTTGTCTGCTGTTTGGTCCAGGGAAAGGAGTGGTGGGGTGTGCACCAGGGAGTGAGTGCGGCGGCAGGTGAAGGAGGATTTCTGGAGATCGAGAGGAGCGTGCGGGAGTGGTGGTTCGCGGGGTGGGGCCCAGGCAGGGAGCGGCGATGCTGAGTGCGTGCGTGGTGTGTGGCTGCAGCGTGGTGTGCACGCACATCGGCGGCGGTGGAGTGGGGATCTGAGTGGTTGGGGGATTAGGGTTAGGGATTTGGGGCTAGGTTTGGTAGATGTGTTGGGCCGGGTGGTAGATGGTCTGGTCTAGTTGGGCCTCTGGCCTGACCGGCTGGACTGTTTCCCCGGACAAAAACGTTTTATTTATTTTGTTTAGTTTTAAATATTCTTTTGGTACAATAGTTTAGGCAAACAAAATATCCAGGCGGACCGAGGGTTTGATTTGAAATAAAAGACGGGGATATTTATAAAACAAATAGAGACTTTTAGAGAAATAGTTTTAGGTTAAAAGATGCATGATGATGACGATGCTCAAATGCAATGTGGCATGATGACATGAGCATGCGGTCATGATGATGCAATGCACAGAAACAACGCGATTTTCTGGTAGTGGTTTTTGCGGGGCGCCACATCCATGGTGGACATGCTGCATGGAAAGGCCATGGAGAGGGGTGGAGACTAGGGATGGGATGTTGTGGGAGTGAGGAGAGGAGGGATGGGTGGTATCTGGTTTGGTTAGTGCAGAGAGAGTGGTGGCAATAGCCTTGAATAAGAGAGGGACAAGATGTGACCCTTTTGTACGGTTTTTCTCTCCTACAAGCACTAAGAACAAAAACATAAGTAAGCTATAGTGGTGCTACATTGCTTGGTCGACCATGGGGAGGGTAGCGTGATGGGGAAGCTTGGTTGGCCAAATTAGAGGGGGTTTGGAGGGTTTATGATTATTGCATTGATTGGTTTGCAAAATTGATCAACAAGGTGGTTATGAAGAAAGTCTATAAACTTGTTCTTTACAAGAAGAGTAAAATGATTGGGTTGAAGGGTACAGTCATTATATACCTCCCTTAATTATTTGGGATTTTTAGGATGATTTTTAGTTCACTAAAAATCATTTATTCAAAAAGTGCAGAAGTGGTTTATAGAATCTAATGTGATTATTTTACATTGGGTTGGGTGAGTTTTTGGTGTGAAATGGTCCTAAATACCATACCACACATTGGGAAATTTTATTGGGATTTATTGACATAGAAAAGTATTTATAAAGAATTATTTCTTGTTTCAAGAATATTAAAGGATCTCAAGAATATTTATTTTTGAGATGGGAAGATTAGATATGATATATAGGGATCAAATGTTCCTTGAGTTTACGAAGTGGTTTGGAGAGAAACAAAGTTGTCTTTATAGAGATGGTTTTGAGGATTTTGCAAAAGAATGGAATTAGATGGTTTAATAATCCAAATAATTGGGGGAAATTATTTGGGGATGCTTATATCCAATGTATATGATGTATACTTAGAGTGGCTAACAATATCACCTTGGTTATTGACAAACAATATGGATTTTAGGAAGAGAAGATGCATTTGAGGATCTAGGGCATTTATATTTTTATACCACATATACAAGGCTGGATTGGTGAGCTCAAATCTCACCTTGGTACAAGAGTTATATGGATGGTTATACCATGTCATATAGATGACTATGGAAGCAATAGTTGGGCTTAGATGTATTTGAGGTGATACAGAAGATATGGAAAACTTTGTTGAAAATAATACTGCCAAAGCGTAGTTGTCATGATGCCTTATAAACCATGAGGGTTTAAGAAGCACATGGCTCCAATGGAAACAAATGAAGTATGGTTTGATAGACCATGGTCAGTAGATCATAACCATGAAAATATTTGGTCAAGGGGAGATAGCACCAAGATGTGAGCTTCTTCCAAAGTAGGCAAGATGATAAGATTTGTAGAAAAGATTATTATCTTGACTACAAAACCATCATGGATGAGTGGGATACAAGAAGGCTTTGCCAAAGGCAAGAGTGGGATTTGGTAGTACTCATGATGTACTACAAGATGGTTCAATTACATTTTCAATAAGGCACATATGTTGTAGTAGGTGTTTCTCCAAAGATTGAATCTCGATAAGAATTCCAGACTTGAGCCATTTTGGCAGATTTAGGGTTTTAGACTAGAATACAAGAGTAGATGATTAGAGAGAAGTATATGTTGCAAACTCATGATCAAGGAGATGATTTTGATGTGTTAAATAAGTATATAGGATCCATGCTTAGATTGGTCTTCATTAAGTTGGGAATTATCAGAAAAGATTAATCCTTGATTGATCTGATGAAGAGATGAGACGGTCCCCTTAGTGGCTTAATGTGGACCATATTTGGAGGCTTGATTTGAGATTGATGATCACAAATATGGATTGGATCATAAGGGATGATCTACTAGGTTAGCTCACTCTAGATACTATGCACACAATACAGTCAGCAGATCAAGGCAATTCATCAAACAACTGATCAAGGCAATTCATCTAATCAATCTTACCAACTATTACTAAGGTTACCATCAGGTCTAACTTGAGGTAAGCATGGTTATTTTGAATATATTGCATTTTGAAGTAAGATAAGGACCTCTTGGTACTTCTACCATGAGTAGAATGAAAAGGTTTTATAAAAGGTTTTGGAAAAACCTAGAGGTAGGAGTAGTTGAATGTTCTGTCTTGAAAACCTAAGTAGATTATATATAGTTCTCCATAGTTTTTGTAAATAGAAACTAATAAAATATTTGGTTTTATCAAAGTCATCTTGGCTCTGGTTTGGAATGCTAGAACATTTGAGAATATGAAGGATGAGCCAAGACATCTCGTTTGTTAATTATCTTTAGTCAAATAGTGTTGAGATAAGAAGTATTTCACCTATTACACAATCAGTTGCATGAACACAAGCAAACAAGTAAGCAAGCATTTCAACAGGAAACAAGAAAAAGTTTTTGTTCCCCCTGATTTTTTCCTTTTTGACAAAAGATCGGGGTTGCTGGAATTGGGATGTTACAGACCTTTCCCCATTAAAATAATCTCGTACCGAGATTAGGGAGCAGTAGGGTTGGGTAAGAACATCGTCTTAACATATTTCAGAGGTGGAATTATTTATCTACTAAAGGGGTTACAACAAACAAGTTTGGTCAACTACGGGTCGAGGCTGAGTGGATGATGGTTGAGCACTTTTAGATTAATCTAGTGGAAAAGATGCATTCTTTTCCCCTTAGGACGATTCTAGATAGGTTTGATGTCGACTGGATCCCTTCTTATTGAGGCGAGACAACGGTTTGAGCCTTCTTCGTTCTTCATTTCTAGAGTTAGCTTGTCGGCCTTCTGGGTCTTGATATGCCGGGTGGACGGTCGACTTTGAGTTGGAGAACCTTCCCGGAGTTTCTTCGGGTTTTGGAGAAGTGTCGATTGTCGTCCATCTTCTTGGGTCCAGGGTTTGGACTTAGGGGATGGGCATCTCGTAATGAAGGCTAGGGTTGACTCTCTCGAGGTTATTCTGGTTTTTTGGGAAAGACGCAGTCTTTCCCCCTTAAAGCAAGACTACAGGGTCTGGTGGAGTCACCGACCTTCTTTGTTGGAGTCGTAGGCTCATGTTGGAGGAGCACTGCCCTTTTGTCCGGAAGTTGTTACCTTTTTTCGACGTTGTGGATTCTTCTTCTTGTAGAATTTCTGAGCCGACTAATGCTGCATCCTGCTCGGAGGAGGACGATTTTTGGGTGACTGCCCTGGGAACGTGGTCCTAAAGGATGGGGTTGTTCCGGGTTGGGTCTAATGCAACGTCGTGGGTAAAACATGCAAAGAAGGCATCATAGGTGTATATCATCTGCTCGTAGGGTTTTACAAGAACGGGAGTCGTGAGATAACTGTCTCTACCCTATGCTGTATAGGTGAGTTCTGGGTGCGAAAGACTACTCCATGGTTACTTCTTGAGTATTGTCGCCATTCTGAGGTTGTTGTACTAGATTTGGTTACTATAGTTCATTAGAGACATATTGAACTTCAGAATTAAGGGTGAGGGTCACGCCTTCTCTGGGGGTTACTTCGACGGGTGGATCTTTAACAGAGGTGGCGGAGAAGGGGCTTTGCAATGTCTTCCGAGAGTCTCGAATCCTCTGGGGTTGCTTTCTATTCGTTGGATAGTAGTGTTAGCAGCGTCGGGTAGCCTTATCGTCTTAATTTCGAGCTTTGCGAATACCGGGAAGGTCGAGTGGACTTCCGAAGATGGTTGGCAAGGTCTATCTTCTATTCTTCCAACGACCATCGAGGTAGTGGTTTCCACCGTAGATCTTTACTTAGGGTCATCGAGGCTGGGGTAGATCCTTCATCTTGGAGCATTGGCGTGATGCTTGAGTTGAGGTCTTCGATGATGACTTATGGCGACTACCTTGCTGTGGTGGCTACCTAACAAATCCATAAGGGTTTATAAAAGAAGTTTAATGGGAACAAAGTGAACTTTCTAATCTTATATGTGTATGACATATTACTGATTGGAAATGATGTCCATATGTTGCAAGAAACCAAGGAATCATTGGAAATGAGTTTCTCGATGGAAGATTTGGGTGAGGCAACATATATCCTCGGAATCCGGATCTATAGAGATAGATCAAGACGGCTCATTGGATTGAGTCAGAGTACTTATTTGGACAAAGTGTTGAAGAAGTTCAACATGGAATCGTCTAAGAAGGGGTTCTTACCGATGTCCCATGGTTTAAAACTTAGAAAGACTCAGTGTCCTTCGACAACTGATGAGAGAAGTCGGATGAGTGCGATTCAGTATGCTTCTGCAGTCGGATCCATCATGTATGCCATGATTTGTACTAGGTCGGATGTTTCGTATGCTCTAAGTGTTGTGAGCAGATACCAGGCTGATCCTGGAGAAATCCACTAGACAGCGGCTAAAAATATCCTAAAGTACTTGAGAAGGACTAAGGATATATTTTTGGTTTATGGTGGTGAAGATGAACTCAGTGTAAAGGGTTACACGGACGCGAGTTATCTTACCGACTCTGATGATTCTCGTTCGCAATCCGGATACGTGTTTATTATAAACGGAGGTGCTGTGAGCTGGAAGAGTTCTAAGCAAGAGACCGTGTCTGCATCTACAACAGAGGCTGAGTATATTGCCGCCTCGGAGGCAGCAAAGGAAGCTGTTTGGATGAGGAATTTCCTCATAGATCTTGGTGTGGTTCAGGGCTCGTCCAATCCGTTAGACGTGTATTGTGACAACAATGGTGCTATTGCACAAGTCAAGTAACCTAGACAACACCAGAAGTGTAGGGTTCGCAGCATAGAAAACAAAAAATTTCCTACGATGTGAACTATATACCAAGATCTATCTACTAGATACAAACAACGGGCGGATGTATATCCGTAGAGAACATACCCTTGAAGACCGACAAAGCTTAACGAGTTCAACTCGTGGTTGATGTAGACGATCTCTTGCCGATCTCAAGATCGAGAGGAAGTCCTAGCGCCGCAAATCAGCAGCGCATCCGTGCTCGCACACACGTTCGAGGCACCGAGCAACCTCCGCCTCCTCGCTCCAGCGATGCAGCGGAAGCACAACTCTTTCTTGCCGAATAGCCACCGGGAACATGTATCTCGCTAGTCCGAGACCATGGGGGATAAATTCTAGAGGGGGGGAGAGATCCTTCACGAGGAGGTGTGAGAGACAAGTGAGGAGGGGGCTCCTTTTATAGGAGGAGGGGGAACCCCAAGGGGGTGGCCGGCGCATGGGGCTGCCCCCTTTCCCTCCCCTCTTCATGTGGGTGGACACTCCACTCACAAATCTCCTTTAAATTCCCTCCACTCAAAAGTCCACTCAAATTCCCATTAAATTTCCACCAAATTTAATGCAAACTCTCATTAAATAAAACTCTTTTATTTTATTCAGAATTTTGTCAATTACTTTAATGACAAACATTCACAAATAACCCCTTGCTAGAATTATATTTCACATGCATAACCACTTTATGCAATTTCACCCGAAAACATGTTTCGGTATCTAGTGAAATAAATTCCTGCGCTTGTTCATTCTTTCGGCATGAAACATTTGCTCCAATTGGATGTCGGTGTCTCTTAAGTGTGTCACCCTACGGTTCGTGAATAATGCGTACATGATCGAGACCCCTCTCGGATCAATAATCAGAAGCGGGATCTGGAGACCCATACTGACTCCCACACATTCAACGATGACTTTCTTGTGATCGTCGGAACCTTTTACGCTAGTATCTTAATCCCTTTGTTTCACAATATATTACATGTCCGAGATTCGATCATCGGTATCTCCATACCTAGTTTGATCTCATTACCGACATGCACTCTTTTCTCGTTCTTGTGATATAACATTCTAGTGATCAAATCACTTGCTTGCAAGCTAATCAATGTGATATCACCGAGAGGGCCCAGAGTATATCTATCCGTCATCGGGATGAACAAATTCCACTCTCGATCCATGAGCCTCAACATAACACTTTATTAGTTCTGAATCCATCTTTATAATCACCCTGTTACGGTGTGACGTTTGATGTTATCAAGAAACTCTTCCGGTGTTAGTGATTGACATGATCTCATGGTCTAAGGATTAGGATCACTTCGTAAGTTGTTATAGCAATATAAACTCAATGACTTTGATCGTAATGCTATACTTCGGATGAATGTTCATCACACCATTACACTAATGTTGTGATCCCGTTATTAACAACATCCAATGTCCATGATCAGGAAACCTTGATCATCTTGTTAATCAACGAGCTAGTTTATGAGAGAGGCATAACTAGGAACTTTCTGTTTGTTTATTAAACACACATGTATTAACGTTTCCGTATTAATACAATTATAGCATGCAAAATAAACATCTATCATATACTTGGAATACACATAATAAACACTTTATTATTGCCTCTCAGGGCATATTCCCTTCAGTCTCCCACTTGCACTAGAGACAATAATCTAGTTACATAGTGATAAATCTAACACCCATTGAGTTCTGGTGTTGATCATGTTTTTCTCTAGGGAGAGTTTTAGTCAACGGATCTGCTACATTGAGATCCGTATGTACTTTACAAATCTTTATATCTCCATCCTTGACATGCTCGCGGATGGAGTGAAACCGGCGCTTAATATGCTTGGAATGCCTGTGAGACCTTGGCTCTTTGGCATTGGCAATGGCACCATTGTTGTCACAATAGATCACCATTGGGTCCAACACGTTTGCCACCACTCCTAGTTCGGATATGAACTCCTTCATCCAAACTGCTTCCTGAGCCGCTTCCGAAGCAGCAACATATTCGGCCTCCGTTGTTGATCCCGCTACCACAGGTTGTTTGGAGCTCCTCCAACTAACCGCTCCGCCATTCATGAGAAATATGTATCCGGATTGAGACTTAGAGTCATCCGGATCGGTGTCAAAGCTAGCGTCGACATAACACTTAGCGACGAGCTCTTCTTCACCTCCGTATACAAGAAACATATCCTTAGTTCTTCGTAAGTACTTAAGAATATTCTTGACCACTATCCAGTGTTCCGAACCTGGATCCGATTGGTACCTACTAGTCAAACTAATAGCATGTGCCACATCCGGTCTTGTACATAGCATGGCGTACATTATAGAGCCTATGGCTGAAGCATAGGTGACTTTGTCCATTATCTCTCTTTCTTCCGCCGAAGCCGGACTTTGAGTCTTACTCAATTTCTTGCCTTGCAACATAGGTAAGAACCCCTTCTTACTTCCGTCCATTTTAAACTTCTTTAAAATCTTATCAAGGTATGTACTTTGCGATAGCCCTATTAGGCGCCTAGATCTATCTCTATAGATCTTTATGCCTAATATGTATGACGCTTCACCTAGGTCCTTCATTGAAAATTTGCTGTTTCGATAACTTTTAACACTGTTTAAAAGATCTATATCATTTCCGATCAATAATATGTCATCCACATATAATATCAGAAATGCCACATTGCTCCCACTCACTTTCTTGTAAATACAAGCTTCTCCATAAGTTTGGACAAATCCAAACTCTTTGATCACCTCATCAAAGCAGAGATTCCAACTTCGTGATGCTTGCTTCAATCCATAGATGGATCGCTGAAGCTTGCACACCTTGTTAGCATCCTTAGGATCGACAAAACCCTTTGGTTGTATCATATACAACTCTTCTTCAATATTACCATTGAGAAACGCGGTTTTGACATCCATCTGCCATATCTCATAATCGAAATATGCAGCAATTGCTAACATAATCCTAACTGACTTTAGCATCGCTGCGGGAGAGAAAGTCTCATCGTAGTCAACTCCTTGAATTTGTCGAAACCCCTTTGCAACAAGTCGAGCTTTATAGACGGTCACATTACCATCAGCATCAGTTTTCCTTTTGAAAATCCATTTGTTCTCCACGGCCTTTCGGTCGTGAGGTAATTCCACCAAGTTCCAAACTTGATTTTCATACATGGATTCCATCTCGGATTTCATGGCTTCTAACCATTTGTTGGAATCCGGGCTCATCATCGCTTCTTCATACGTCGCAGGGTCATCATTTTCATCAACCATGAAATTCATGACAGGATTTCCGTACAACTCGGGAGCTGCACGCGTCCTGTTTGACCTGCGAGGTTCGGTAGTACTCTCTTTCGGAGTTTCATGATCATTATCATTAGTTCCCTCTTCAACAGGTGGAGCCAACTCCGGAACAACTTCCGGCGCTGCGCTACTCGCCATACTTTGAAGAGAAGGTTCCACAACCTCTTCGAGTTCTACCTTCCGACTACTCACACCTTTCGCGAGAAACTCTTTCTCTAGAAAGGATCCATTCTTGGCAACAAAAACCTTGCCCTTGGATCTGTGATAGAAGGAATACCCAATAGTTTCTTTAGGGTATCCTATGAAGACGCATTTTTCCGCTTTGGGTTCGAGTTTATCCGGTTGAAGTTTCTTCACATAAACATCGCATCCCCAAACTTTAAGAAATGACAGCTTAGGTTTGTTTCCAAACCACAATTCATACGGTGTCTTTTCAACGGATTTAGATGGTGCCTGATTTAAAGTGAATGCAGTAGTTTCTAGTGCATAACCCCAAAATGACAACGGCAAGTCCGTCAGAGACATCATAGATCGAACCATATCTAATAAAGTACGATTACGACGTTCCGACACACCATTTCGCTGTGGTGTTCCGGCAGGTGTGAGTTGTGAAACAATTCGACACTCTTTCATGTGAGTGCTAAACTCGTAACTTAGATACTCACCTCCACGGTCGGACCGTAGAAATTTGATCTTTCTATTACGATGATTTTCCACTTCATTCTGAAATTCCTTGAACTTTTCAAAGGTTTCAGACTTGTGTTTCATCAAGTAGATATAACCGTATCTACTCAAATCATCCGTGAAAGTAACAAAATAACGATATCCACCTCGCGCCGACACACTCATTGGACCACATACATCAGAATGTATGATTTCCAATAAATCTATCGCCCGTTCCATTGAACCGGAAAACGACGTTCTAGTCATCTAGCCCATAAGGCATGGCTCACATGTATCAAATGATTCATAATCAAGTGATTCCAAAAGTCCATCCGAATGGAGCTTCTTCATGCGTTTAACGCCAATATGACCTAGACGGCAGTGCCACATATATGCGGATATATCATCATTAAGTTTAATCCTTTTAGCATCAACATTATGAATATGTGTAACATTATCATCGAGATCTAATAGAAATAAACCATTCATCATCGGTGCATGACCATAAAAGATTTCATTCATATAAATGGAACAACCATTGTTCTTGGATTTAAATGAATAACCACTTCGCATCAAACACGATCCAGATACAATGTTCATGCTCAGTGCAGGCACTAGATAACATTTATTCAAGTTTATAACTAATCCCGACGGTAAGTGGAGAGGCAGCGTTCCGACGGCGATCACATCAACGCTTGATCCATTGCCGACACGCATCTTGACCTCACCTCTTGCTAGCGGTCGCTTGTTCCGCAGCCCCTGATTCGAGTTACAAATATTAGCAACTGAACCGGTATCAAATACCCAGGTGCTACTGCGAGCACTAGTCAAGTACACATCAATAACATGTATATCATATATACCTTTGTTTGCCTTGCCGGCCTTCTTGTCTGCCAGATACTTGGGGCAGTTGCGCTTCCAGTGGCCAGTCCCCTTACAATAGTAGCACTCGGAATCAGACTTAGGTCCAACTCGGGGTTTCTTTTCAGGCGCGGCAACAGGCTTGCCGCCCTTACTTCCCTTCCGTTTTCCCTTCTTGTCTTTCTTGAAACCAGTGTTCCTATTGATCATCAACACTTGATGTTCCTTTTTGATCTCCACTTCTGCAGTTTTAAGCATTGACAGAAGCTCGGGGAGAGACTTCTTCATGCCTTGCATATTATAGTTCATCACGAAGCTCTTATAGCTAGGTGGCAGAGACTGCAGAACACGATGGATGCCTAAGTCAATGGGAATCGATATTCCCAAGGACACAAGCTTATCGGCGTAACCCGACATCTTGAGTACATGCTCACAACGGAGCTGTGCTCTTCCATCATGCAGCTAAAGAACTTTTCTGAAGCGTTGTAGCTCTCTACAGCAGCATGTGTGTCGAAAATAATTTTCAACTCACCCATTGTATCAAATGCATTGCTGTTTTCGAAACGCTTTCGAAGTTCCGGCTCTATCCCATACAATATGCCGCAATGAACTAAGTTGTGGTCCTCCTGACGAGTCTGATAGACATTCTTCTCCTCATCAGGGGCATCATCAAAAGGTGGGGGGCCTAACGGCGCTTCTAGCACATATTGCTTTTGTGCAGCAGAGAGGAGAATCCTCAAATTCATGGCCCATTCGGTAAAGTTGCTACCGTTCGTTGCTAGTTTCTCTTTCTCCATGAACACATTGAAATTAAAAGCAGGTGGTGCCATCTACAACAGAATTTGTAAAGTTTAGACTAAGTGTATGATAGATTGAGTTCAACTAATCTATATTACGAATGAACTCCCACTCAAAAATGACATCCCTCGTGCCTTTTTGGTGATTACATGAACCAAATCCACTACACCAAGTCCGATCATCACGTGAGTCGGTATAGCTTCAAAGGCGAGCATCAAATGGGCATCATATCAACTATATGACTCATGCTTAACCTTTCGGTCCGTGTTCCGAGGCCATGTCTGTACATGCTAGGCTCGACAAGTTAGAACCTTAGTATTCGCGTGTGTAAGTGTTTTACACCCGAAATATGGTCGTGGATCCAAGAACACCCGATCATCACGTGATGTCTTGGAGCGACGAAAACATAATCGGTGCATACTAAAGGAAGAACACATTCTTATATTGATATTTAAATGAGGGATCATCTTATTATGCTAACAAAGCGCTAAACAAGCAATATAAGATGCTATCAAACATCATATGTTTATTAGTGAAATTATATGGTTCCCGCAGATGATCTCTATCATGTGCATCGTGGTATGATCACTATCATACCTATATGTGTAAATCCAAGGTCTATGGATTTTACACGCTATGTGTGTTG